>CM032454.1:59328042-59455542 GCA_019049505.1 Pachyrhynchus sulphureomaculatus
AAAGACTGAATAGATGGGGGAATACTTTAAAGAAACACTAAATGGAGATGAAAATGAGTTGAATGAGAAATAGGAAAGAAAATAACTGAAGATCAGGAGCGGACAAATAAAGCCTGCAAAGAAGAAATAGAAGAAATAGTCAGAACCAAAAAAAATACGGCGCTGGGTGGAAATTATAGAACTGATAAAAGCTGGAGGAGTAGATATGGAAAATGAAATATGCCGGTTGGTGCAAGAAATATGGGAAACAGAGCTGGAAGTGAGCTGGAGAGAATCGCTCATTTGTCCAATATACAAAAAAAAAAAGAAAAAAACTATATGTGCTAATTACAGACCAATAGCCTTACTGGATACCGTGTACAAGATAGTAGTGTTGACTATCAAAAACAGACTAGCAGAGGAAGCCGAGTCTATTCTGGGAGAGTACCAGTGTGTATTCAGGAAAAATAGATCGGTTACAGACCAGATATTTTCGATTAAGCAAATCTAAGATAATAGCTTAGAACAAAATTTGGCACTACACTTGGTCTTTGTGGATTTCAGAGAAGCATATGACTCTGTAAATAGAGAAGGACTCTACAAGATAATAGAAGAACTAAAAATTCCAAGTAAATTGATTCGCTTGGTGAGAATGGCCCTGAATGACACAAAAAATAGAGTGTTGGTTGAGGGCAAAGTATCAGACAAGTTTAAGGTGAAGAGAGGATTAAGACAGGGGGAACCAGTGTCGACATATCTATTTAATTTGGTACCAGAGAAGATAATCCGGGAGTCAGAAATAAAAACAAATGGAACGATATACCAACAAACCTGCCAATGCTTGGCCTATGCGGATGATGTAGCAGTGATTGCAAGAGCAAAAGAGAGCCTCAAAAAAGCCATAAGTAGGATAGAAGAAAGGGAAGGATGAGAGGACTAAAGATAAATGAGGAAAAAATAAAATACATGGAAATTGCAAAGAAGAAGGATAATAAAAACAACAAAAGTTTAGATATATGAGGGCAATGAATTCAATATTGAAATCAAAGAATATATCAAGAAAAGCAAAAGAAAAAATATATAGAACAGTTGTCAGACCCACGGTGACATATAGATGCGAAACGTAGAAACTGAATGCAAGAGAAAAGGAGACGTTGGAGGTGTGGGAAAGGAAAGCTTTGAGAAGAATTTACGGAGGAAGGAAAGAAGAGGGACTGTGGAGAAGAAGAACAAACTACGAATTAAAATGCCTATATACGAAACCCCTTATAAGCCAAATCATAATAAGCCAGCGATTAATATGGTTGGGACACGTGACAAGGATGAAGGAAGAAAGATAGGCAAAGCAAGCCCTAATAAGAGGAGTGGTTGGAAGAAGAGGCAAGGGTAGACCTCGATCTACATGGATTCAGGCAGTAAAGCAAGATCCGGAGTTGATGGGAATCCCGCACTGGGAAAAGCTAACAGGAGACAAAAAGAAGTGGAGAAAAGTAAGCAACCAAGCTATGAGCCTCTAAGGCCCCTTGAGCTATATAATAATATAAACATAACGAATAAAGGTGAATCAAGTTCACGCGAGCGGAGCCGCGGGCATGGCTAGTGAAAAATAAAATTAAAAAAAAAAGTAAACATACAAATAGAAAAGAAATTTCAAATTGCCCTGTGTTCTATTTGTAATGTGTAATTTATTATTTTTTAATAAAATGTTCCAGCGAATTTAAAATCATTTGATTAGTTTGTAAATGGTTAAGGTTCTAGGGATCGTTTTAAAATATTTTTATAAGATAACTGGCAGATACCACTCAAATAAATTATTAGTGTTCCGTACGGAATACTTATAAGATCACTTCGGTGTCAGTCTGTCTGTTCGTCTGTCACACCCGATTTTCTCCGAAACTATTTGACCTAGAAGGTTGACGTTTGGCACTAATATAGGAATTGACGATAAAATAACTATAGAAATGATAAAGTGTGGAGGGGCATCGATAATACAATCTCTTCAAGCTCTATTTAACAGGTGCCTAATAGAAACTAAAATACCAACACCTTGGGTAAACGGCCTGATTGTGCTTATTTTTAAAAAGGGGAAGAAATTTAAATTGCAGCCTGGGACGGCTGTAGGTGGACTGAATAGCTTACAGTTGTCACTGCCGGTCTCAAGCCCGGACAAAGGAGGAGGGTTGTAGTGGTAGGCCAGCTCCCTACCCTACGTAAAAAAAGCCTCTGCTAAAAAACCTAATCCAAAACCTCGGAATCGAACGGATATACGAAGACGAAAACAGCAAAGAAGAAGAACAACGATATGTGGTACATGAAACATACAAGGTCTCTACAGGAAAGTAAATGAAGTTGTAAATGAATTAGAAAATCTTCGAGTCGAAATTGCGGTACTGACGGAAACAAAGAAGAAAGGAAAAGGCTTCGAAAGTTGGGGGCATTACGATCACTTTTATAGTGGAGTGCCCAAAGAAGATAGAGTAAAACAAGGAGTATCCATACTAATACACAGAAAACTGAGGAAATTCATAACCACCTGGAACCGATTAGTGAAAGAATCATAAAGATGAATCTCAAAATACTAGGTAATAACACAACTTTACTGGGGGTATACGCTGTCAATGACGATGATCTGGCAAGGGTTCATTTTTTGAACAACTAAATGAGGAAATACGCGAAATTGGAACATCAAGAGAGATATTACTTTTGGTGATCTAAATGGAAGAATAGGAAGGAAAGAACACAATAAAGTGGTAGGAAAATATGGCGAAGAAGTTACTAACGACAACGGAAGAAGAATTATTATAGAGATATGTGAACAAAACAACCTTACAATACTAAACGGACACTACCAGCATAGAGATATTCATAAATATACGTGGAGACAAACAACAAGAAATTTAAAAAGTATTATCGACTATATGATAATACGACAGAGATCTAGATTAAACTTCCGGGATGTAAACGTCCAAAGAGGGAGAGGAAAGATAACCTCACGAACAACACGGGAAAGCACACTGGAAGATACAAGTACACGCACACAATAAATGAAACAACAATAAGATATAATACAAACAGCTTACAAAATGAAAGTATAAGAAATCTATACAAGAGAAGACTGGATCAAAAGATACAATGGACGGGATTTGCTAATATAGAAGAAGAATATAAGTATATAAAGGAATGCCTACACGCAGCCGCACTGGAAGCATTAGGGTACCAAGAGATAAGGGAAAAACAGCAAAAACCATATTGGTGGGATGAAGAAATTGAATACGAAATTGAAGAAAAATGGAAAAGCTATCACAAATACTTAAGTTCAAAGAGCACAAACGACAAATTAAAATAAAAATAATTCCAAGCTAGAGTACGCAAAATGATTAGTGACAAAAAGAACAACTAATGGGAAAAGACATGCTCACGACTCAACACTTACATAGGAGGAAGGAAAAGCACAAAAAGCTGGAGACTTCTTAAAAATATGAGAACAGAACGGAAAAGAGAAATCTTCTCACCAATAACACCAGAAAAATGGAAACAATACTTTACAAATATGCTAACAGAAGACAGACCAGAGTTTAAAAGTACCCAACATAGAAACCCAAACATAGTTATACGTGGATACCCAATAAGGATAACAACATCAGAAGTTAAACAAGTATGTAAAACGCTAAAAAATGGTAGAGCCCCAGGACCAGGAAACATCCCAGTAGAGATAGTGAAATACGCAACTGAAAAGCTATTTAGCGCTTTGAGAGACTTATTTCAAAGATGCATTAACACATCAGAAGTGCCTGAGGAATGGAAAATATCATACATATCAACAATTCATAAGAAAGGAGACAAAAATAATTGCGATAACTATCGGGGAATAACGGTTACAGGATCTATTAGCAGAATATACGGAAAAATACTTAAAAATAGAATAGAAACGGAATACGCGGACGTAGAAGCTGAAGAACAGGCAGGCTTTAGAGCAGGAAGATCCACAAAAGACCATCTCTTCTCACAGACACAAATCCTAGAAAACAAAACCGCATTTGATCAGGAAGTCCATGTCTTGTTTGTTGATTTAAAAAAGGCCTACGACAACGTGCCCCTAATGAGATTGTGGGAAACACTACAACAGAGTAATGTAAGCACCGAAATAATTAAAGCCGTAAAATCCTTATACCAAGACGTAAGAAGTAGAGTGAAAACCAAATATGGTATAACAACAGGGTTCCAGGTCACGAAGGGTCTCAAACAGGGCTGCTGTATATCCCTAACGCTATTTAAAATCTATTTGGAGAGTGCACTGAAGAACTAGAAAAGGAAATGCAGCAGTATGGGATTACCACTGGATGACACACACGCTATCATTCGCGGACGAACAGGTAGTAGTCGCTCAGGACATCGATGATATGGAATACATGACACGAAAACTTATGGAGGAATATGAAAAATGGGGCCTAGAAGTCAATATTAAAAAGACCGAGTACATGTGCGTCGGAGGACAACAGTAGGACTTGAAACTGGCCACAGGACACACCATCAAACACTGTGCCAGTTATAAGTATTTGGGAACGAAAATATCTAGGGACGGAACACTGGAAGAAGCAATATTCGAGAGGAATATCCAAGGAAGAAAAGCGATTGCAATGCTTAATAGTATACTATGGGACAAAAACATAACCATTGAAAATAAGAAGAGAATTTACAATCCAGTAGTGGAAAGTATAATAACTTACAGCTCCCAGGCGTGGCCATTGAAGGAAAGAACAGAAAAAAAATACTAAAAGCAACAGAAATGGATTTCTGGAGACGAGCAGCCAGAAAATCCAGAAAAGACCGCATACCAAATGACATGATAAGACGAGCTTTAGAAATAGAGCACGATATGGTATGGTACGGACATGTACAGAGAATGTCACAAGACCGACTACTTAAAAAGATCTTAAATTGGAACCCTCATGGAAGAAGAAAGCGAAGAAGACCACGCCATACCTGGAGTGCAGGAATCAACAAGGAAGTACTAGAGAGATATCTGGAGGAGGAGGGATGGAGAAACCGGGAGGAGTGGAAATTAGGCATCGGAAGACGGTAGACGTTATAAAACCGATTGATAATATATATATATATATATATATATATATATATATATATATATATATATATATATAGAATTATAAACCCATCAGCATAATATCGGTACTGTACCAAATCCTTACTAGAATCATAACATATAGATTAACGAACAAATTAGAGAGTTATCGACCATGTGAACAAGCGGATTTAGGCGGGGATACGCACTTTGGATCATGTACAATGGGATTACTAGTGGAAAAAGCAAATGAATATAAGGTCACCCCGTGGATAGCAACGGTTAACTACGACAATGCATTTGAATGGTTGATATATGGACAGACCTTAACGTCTTAAGAAACAGCAGAGTCACTGACAGATACATAACTGTTTTTGAATATATAAAAAAAATGTCGGATCACAAATAATGCTTGAAGAAAAAACAAATAAAACCCAAATTAAAAGAGGAATTAGACAAGGTGATTCAAAAGAGAAATTACAAGAAATGTTGATGGAATTAAATAAGAAGTTTCGAGAACTAGGCCTAAAAATAAACTTCACCAAAACCAAATATTTGAACAACGAAAGTGAAGATAACAGCCAGGAATAGAAGGTGAAAGAATAGGAAAGGTACTAACATTCATACATTTAGGACAAAAAATCGAAATATCAAAAAATAACTTGAAGGCCATCTTGGATAGAAGAGTCTCGTTAGCTTGGTCTGCGTTCGAAAGTTTACTATCTGCATTTGAATTAGACATCCCAAATACAATAATAGCCAGAATATTCGATCAATATGTACTGCCGGTAGTAACATATGGCACTGAAACGTGGGCTTTAAATAAAAGCATAATAAATAAACTCTAGGTAACCCAAAGAGCAATGGCAAGGAGAATGCTAAATATTAGACTCCAAGATCGTAGTCCTAACATCGATATACGCAGAAGATCGAAAGTGACAGATGTAAGACAACGAATATATATATTAAGGTGGAATTGGGAATATCGCAAGGATGAATCATAACAGATGGACACGCTGTTTAGTTGAATGGAGGCCTAGGAAACACAAGAGATGCAGAGGTAGACCACAGACAAGATGGAAGGATGACACAAAAAGATTAGCAGGACACGATTGGATGCAAAAAGCAAACAACAAAACTCACTGGAGACAACTTGGGGAGGCTTGCATCCTACTATGGATGAAATATGCTAATGATAATGATGATGACGATAGAAATTGATGGTCTCATCAGAGCCGTGTATGTTTGAAAGTTAAATTTTGACTTAAGGGGGTTAGTTTTGAGGCGTGAAATTGAAAGTGAAAAAAAATTACCAGGTCATCGAGTGGGGTGTCAAATGAAAGCTTGTAAAATCCCGAGTTCAAAAATATCAATAATGTAATACTTGCGCATAATTTTCTTTGTATTATTTTTAAAAAATTGTGAAAGATCGCTGTACCCCCTCCTTATTTTGAAATGGAATATTCTTCACAGGGTCTAGATTGAACGAAAATTGTCGCAAGTGCATTAGCTTTTATAATTTATCTGGTATATAAAAAAAAATTTCAAGGTCATCAGTTTTCAGGAAAGATCAGGAAAAACCTTTTTTGAAAAGTCATTTGGGGTGTGTTTTGTAAAGTCCTTGATCATGTTATACCTCCGTAACAAAAATTTTTTATTTTGAAAGCAATCAATGTATGAAACACTAATTGCGCAAGTCAGACTTGCACTTGGCCTGTTATTTTATTCATAATTCCAATAATTCTATTTTCGTAGTTTAGATCTATTTTCACAAGTTAAATTTCCGTTGAGATATAACTGGTGCTCATGTATGTCCGTGTTATGAAGGCAAGTTTAAATTGTTTCTTTATTTATTTTAATTTTTAGATTATTAACCAAGGTAATGAGTCAGATCCCGATTTTATCCAAATCGATCTTGGAGGTGTCAATTATACCTACATATTTGTAGATATATTCGCTGAGCCAACCTATGGAGTGAATTATACGCTCAGTATTTGGGCGATACCTATTAATAAATCTGACACTACATTACCTCCAACTACAACAACTGTAGAAACTACAACAGTACATATAGAAACAACTACTACTGAAATATCAACAACAACTGAAACAATAGAAATCACTACAAGTGGTGGAAGCGGTAACAAATTTACAAGCATATTCTTAGTTCTATGTGTGATTAGTTATTATGTTGTAAAGCTGTCGTTTAAATATTAGATTATGTAGATATTTAGTAACTTTTCTTTCTGTTTGCTAGTTTTAAAATTATACCGATCCTTCCTTGTAAATAAACCGAATTAAGATGGACGTCTTACACGTATTTTTGTGCCTTTCTCTGATATATACAAAATTTCATTAGGATTTTGGGATTTTGGAATACTGACACGATGACACTACAAAACAGTTATCATCACTACACCAAACTCTTTATCATATAGTTGGGAGCAATCATGGACTAAGAGAGGAGGCAATCATCGCTCTTGTTAATGCTAATATGATTGCCGAGGAGTAGTGTGTTTGGTATAGTGGTGATAACTCTTTTTTAATGAGCAAAACTTTTTAACTGGCTTTGACGTAAGTGAATATTAAGTTTGTTGATGTTTCAGAAAAGAAATGAAGTATTTATTTATTTATTAATGAGTATACAATCAAATTTAAGTCAAACAAAAAAAAGAACATATCAAAATAGTAACTAATAGTAGTTGATGTAAAAAGAAACTTAAGTATTTGTCTCTAAGTTTTTGTTTGTCATGTCAGTACTATCTAAACTTTTGAGGTCGTTTAGCGAACCACAACAACATTGTATAAAATTGTAATTACTTTTAATCATTTTTTTATAATAATCTACTTTTTCGGGTATTGCGATCATGACATATTTTTGCAAAACTTAAATTTGGCCGTTTTTATTTGTGTCACAAAGCATAAAATTTTAATTTATATAGTCTATCTATTACTAAGTTGGGAATGTGGAATCTTTTCACAATGACACCAGTCAGTATATATCACCACTACACCAAACACTTTATTTTTGCCCTCAACGCGCGTTTCGCTAACCATGTTAGCTTCATCAGGAGCGATGATTGACTAAAGCTAAACTATAAATCTACTCTATTTATACTTAACTTTTCCTTTGAATTACTCAGGCGGAACTAATGCCATAGGCAAGGCCATCAGTTCCGGTCAAGTAACCAGTAGAGAGGACTATAAGGAATAGGCCCTCTGTCTTTATTTAAACTACTTTTACATTTTATAATTTCCATACTTTCGTATGCGTTCAACAATCTCCTATCAGATACATTTTTAATTAATCTTAGATTATCTAATGTTACAATATGATCAGCTTCAAGGGCATGTTCGGCAATGCTAGACTTTTCTGTTCTACTGTATTTTAAATGTGCGAAATGTTCATTAAATCGTGACCTTTTAGTTTGCCCAATATACTTTTTGTCACAATCATTAAACTAATTTCATAAATTCCACTTTTCTTACAATATAAGATTCCTGATTGTGAGAAAAGTGGAATTTATGAAATCAGTTGTAATGATTGAGACAAAAAGTAAGTTGGGCAAACTAAAAGCACATTTAAAATACAGTAGAACAGAAAAGTCTAGCATTGCCGAACATGCCCTTGAAGCTGAGCGTATTGTAACATTAGATAATCTAAGATTAATTAAAAATGTATCTGATAGGAGATTGTTGAACGCATACGAAGGTATGGAAATTATAAAAAGTAAAAGTAGCTTATATAAAGACAGAGGGCCTATTCCTTATGGTCCCCTCTACTGGTTACTTGACAGAAGCTGATGGCCTTGCCTATGCCATTAGTTCCGAGTAATTAAAGGGTTAGGCTAAATATAAATAGGCTAGATTTGTAGTTTAGCTTTAGTCAATCATCGCTCCTGATGAAGCTAACATCGTTAGCGAAACGCGCGTCGAGTGCAAAAATAAAGTGTTTGGTGTAGTGGTATATATATACTGAGTAGTAGTCTATCTATATCGAAGTATCGCTTTGATCTGTATAACTTTATGGTAAGTTTTAGTAATCATCTCTGATGAATACATTAATATTCAGATTCACTAAAGAGGTCTAAAAGTTAGATCCGATCTAGTTGCATGAAAACTAAAACACGAAGCTTTTAAATTGTTATTGACAATGTACCATTAAAAAAACTTTTTTGTAAGAAAATGTAATATAAATGTCAAGAACGAAGGTATTGAAATATGTAGGTTAGAAATAAAGCAGTTTTAATAATTTTAACACAATATTTTTGTCTTATTGAGTTAATCAAAACCAGAAGTGAATTTTCTGGCCTGATATTCGACATCATAACTTTAGTTGACCTGTAACTGATATTTTTACCAGTTTAAAAACACAATTGCCAAGTGAGACTAATTTTAAAGTTAGATAACTTTAGTGATTTAGACAGTAACTGCTTAATTTGCTAAAATGAATCAACTTTAAACTTTTCCTATTTAACAACTAGTGGTTTAAATGGAGCAAAGTACAAGTAAGTCAACTAAAGTGTGCAACAACGGTCTAGGACGTTAGGTTTAATATATGTTTAAACCGATAAAAACAAGATAATATTTTCAAATGCTAAAAACTATTAACGTTCTCACCTGTTCCAAGTACTTATTTCCCGACTTTAATTTTAAGTTTTCGCACAAAAAAGTTTTTTATATATCCATATTGAATTTTGAATAAATTAGTGAAAAATATATATTTTAAACTAGTATAATGTCTAATTTTATATAAAATTCCAAGTATTGGTGAAATGTTTGTTCTTATCAACATATATTTACCCTCATTATTAAAGCGAGGTATTACATTCATGAGAAAATCACATTCCGATCTTTTAACATTTCTTTACCTTTGAAAGTTCCTAGATCACGAAGAACCTAAAACAATCCTATTTCCATCGGTCTGTTTGTCCGCCTGTTGGTCTTTTTATCGGTCTGTCTGTTAATTTGTTAGGAAAATAACTCACAAATAAAATGAAGTATAAATTTCAAATTTGGCATACATATAACACTTAAAGTCAGAGTGGAACCTGTAGTTTTTGATCGCTTTAGGGGAAAAGAGGTGGGGGATATATATTTTTTTTATTTTATTTTGGCTTGAGCAGTTCTACCATACAGCCAGAGGAGTTGCTAAATATCGTTTTGTTTCAGTAGTATGCAGAAAAATTTTTTAGTTTTTGGCTGAGGTAATGGACAAATTTTAGGCATAATTATGTTTAATAAAAAATATAAAAGGTTAACGAGGTGTTGAAGAGGTTAGAGGTGTGACTTCTTGAGAAATCTGAACTTCATGTTATTTTTAGTGTTCCGTACGAAACACTTATAAGATGACTTCGGTGTCTCTCCGTCTGTCTTTCTGTCAGTCACACCCGATTTTCTCTGAAACTATTTGTCATAGAAAGTTGAAATTTGGTAATAATATAGGGATTGATGGCCTCATCAGAGCCATGTAGTTTTGAAAGTTAAATTTTGACTTAAAGGGTTAATTTTGGGGGGTGAAATCGGAAGTGAAAAAAATTTTTTTTACTAGGTCATCGAGTGTGGTGTCAAATGAAAGCTTGTGAAATCACTAGTAATATATATATATATATATATATATATATATATATATAAAATATATATATATATATATATATATATATATATATATATATATATATATATATATATATATATATAATGTAATACTTGCGCGCACTTTTCTTTGTATTATTTTTAAAAAATCGCGAAAAATCTCTGTCCACCCGCCTTATCTCGGAAAATACTTTTTTGAAAAAATTCTGGAATATTCTCTCCATGGGGTGTAGATTGAACGAAAATTATCACCTTTAATAATTTATCTGGTATATAAAAAAAAATTCAAGGTCATCAGTTTTCAGTAAAGATTGGAAACAAACTTTGTTAAAAACTCATTCGGGTTATGTTTTGTGAAGTCACTGATCATTTTATACTTCCGTAACAAATTTTTTTATTTTAAAAACAATCAACGTACTGAACACTAATTGCGCAAGTTCAACTTTCACTTGACCGGTTATTTCTTGTTATTCTCGATTTTAGAAAGGAAATGGATGAAAGGGGTTAAATATTGTATAGTTTTAGGGTATGAAAAATTTTCCTAACTTTTATACAATAATAGACAACTTTGACAAATAATTATGTATTAAGGAGGTAAAACTGGTGGCTTCATATATATTATGTTATCAGTTCATAGAAGAAATAGTTAAATCACATTACCAATTATTTTTCCATTCTCTCTCATCTATATCAAGTCATAAAAAACTTTTCTATGTTAGCTTATTTCATTGCTGATATATAATTCTTTGGAACATTTTTCTGCCTTTATTTTTATGAATAGACATATCGGAATATTTTTCAAACTTTAAAAATAATTTATAAGATAGTAGCTATTGTATTAGAATATTTTTATTCTGTTTGGTTTAAATAATAACAATAGTTTAGTCATCAGCTAATAAGTTCGGATAACTTTTTAATTTGGTAGAATTAGTACAACTTTAAAAATAATTCAGGTTCCAAAGTAAAATCAGTGTATAAGATCAGAAGTCATAATTTTTAAATAACCTTTTTAGTGTTCCGTACTACCGTTAAATTTTGAGTTAAGGGTTTAGTTTTGGGAGTGAAATCAGAAGTGAAAAAAATTTTTTTACTAGATCATCGAGTGTGGTGTCAAATGTACACTTTTCTTTGTATTATTTTTAAAAAATGGCGAAAAATTTTTGTCCTCTCCCATATCTCGAAAAGTACTGATCAAAAAATTTTAAAATAATTCCCAGAATATTCTCCAAGGGGTGTAGATTGAAAGAAAATTATCACGAGTGCATTACCTTTAAAAATTTATCGGGTATATATAAAAAAAAAATTCCAGGTCATCAATTTTCAGTAAAGAATGGAAACAAACTTTGTTGAAAACTCATTTGGGTGTGTTTTGTGAAATCACTGATCATTTTATACCTCCGTAACAAAATTTTTTATTTTAAAAGCAATCAACGTACGGAACACTAATTGTGCAAGTTCAACTTGCACTTGACCGGTTATTTTAGTTACAATTAGAACCTATTGCTTCCCTCCATTTGAACAAATTTTAAATCATAAATAAATTTTCTCTCTAAAACTAATATTATAATACTGATAGGAAAATATTATGATTAACTTTGTTAAATACCTTACATCAACGTAACAAAAGTAACATCACTTTTATTGTTGTGAATATTTAATTGAATATTGGTAACAATATTGATATCTGCCATTTTTGTATCCTTAGATTTGCAAAAGTCGCTGATCAATATCTACAGATTTTTGGTACCAGAAAATTAGTTAATTTATCATTTATAACTTTCTTTACTACTTGGGAACAAGTAGAAAATACTGATCTTTTATTTGTAGCAGTTATTTTTAGATTCTATAAATTAACGATTTCTGTTGGCATAAATTTTGAATATTTTCATGATACTGGGTTACATTGTTGATATTGGAAGTGTGAATTAATGAAAATAGATGGAGATTGGTTAAAAATCCTACTGGAAAATAGTGGACTCTTCATTTTACGTGAGAATAATTTACAAAATTGCATCTATTTTCTTCATATTGTTAGATAAGATTTATTACATTGTTAATTTTTACTATTAAAAAAATTAATGTTAAACGACATATAGTATGATTATCCAGAATCTTCTTGAAACATTAATTAAGTTATCCCTTCAAATTGACAGGCAAAAATTAAGTTATTGTAGATGATTATCCAGAATCTTCTTGAAACATTAATTAAGTTATCCCTTCAAATTGACAGGTAAAAATTAAGTTATTGTAGTAATTTTTTTCACTTTGTAAGTCATAGTTGTATAAACATGGTCTATAATATTGTTTAATTCCTTAACAAAATTTTTTTTGATTGATAAATCTTTTTTTTTAAGTTCACCTTACATTGTTTCTATAATACTTATTTACAATTGATCAATGACCTTTTGTGGCTTTTTTAGTAAAGTCATTTATGATAATAAAGTAATTTAACTAAACAATAAACAGCAGCAAAAATATTTCTGCGAAATAAAATAGATCATATCACTGAATTATTATTATCAGTACCTTATTAAAAAACCACTTACAGTTATTGTAATTAGTATTTAATTATATCTTTTACATAATAATAATTAAGACAGTAGATATAGATATCCACCTTACAGCCTTGATTTAGCGGCCAGGAACTTATTTTTGATCAAGCATCTGATCAAATGATGAACTAAAAGCCTCTCCAGCATGGTTTCTTGAAGCATATACAAAAGAATTTTTTTGGTTGGAATAAAATTAAATGAGGAAAGCTGGACTAAGTATAAATGGTAGGTATGTAGAAATTTTTGTTAAGCTCTACGAGTTTTTCTAAGTAGATAACTTTAAAAAATATCCTTGTATATTAAAATTTGAATTTGAAATTTATTAAACTCAAGTTCACTTGCTAATCTATAATATATATAAAATGCAACGTCTCTCTGTCTGTCTGTCTGTCTGTCTGTCCGTTAGTGACCTTATCACTGGAGAACCACTTATCCGATTTACGTACTTTTTTTTTTAAAACATACATATGTTCTCTGGCCAGGTTATAGGCTACATTTTATTACGATAGGTACCACAAGAAATGAGTAGTGACGTAAAATAGGGAATGATGTCGGAAAAAAGTTCGCAGCTAGCGCGTTGCCTTGCAATACACCGCCTAAACCATTAAATATGGAACAATACTATGTAGCAGAGAATATCTATAATCTATAATCTGTAATATATATAAAATGCAATGTCTCTCTGTCTGTCTGTCCATTAGTGCGTTTATCCCGCGAAAACCACTTATTCGATTTATGTGTCTTTTTTTTAAATTCATACATATATTCTTTGGCCAGGTTACATAATAATAATAATAATCTATATCTATAATATATATAAAATGCAACGACTCTCTGTCTGTCTGTCCATTAGTGCGCTTATCCCTCGAGATCCACTTATCCGATTTACGTGATTTTTTAAATTCATACATATGTTCTCTGACCAGGTTATAGATATATATTTTATTACATCTATAATATATATAAAATGCAACGTCTCTCTGTCTGTCTGCCTGTCTATCCGTTAGTGACCTTATCACTGGAAAACCACTTATCCGATTTACGTACTTTTTTTTTTTAAAAGATACATATGTTCTCTGGCCAGGTTATAGGCTATATTTTATTACGATAGGTACAATAGGAAATGAGTAGTGACGTAAAATAGGGAATGATGTCGAAAAAAAGTTCGCCGCTAGCGCGTTGCCTTGCAATACACCGCCTAAACCATTAAATATGGAAAAATAATATGTTGCAGAGAATATCTATAATCTATAATCTGTAATATATATAAAATGCAATGTCTCTCTGTCTGTCTGTCCATTAGTGCGTTTATCCCGCAAAAACCACTTATTCGATTTATGTGTCTTTTTTTTAAATTCATACATATATTCTTTGGCCAGGTTACATAATAATAATAATAATCTATATCTATAATATATATAAAATGCAACGACTCTCTGTCTGTCTGTCTGTCCATTAGTGCGTTTATCCCTCGAGATCCACTTATCCGATTTACGTGATTTTTTAAATTCATACATATGTTCTCTGACCAGGTTATAGATATATATTTTATTACATCTATAATATATATAAAATGTAACGTATATCTGTCTGTTTGTCCGTTTGTGCGCTTATCACTGGAGAACCACTTATCCGATTTACGTGCTTTTTTTTAAACATGCTAAACTATTAAATATGGAACAATATCATGTAGTAAAGAATATCTATAATATATATAAAATGCAACGCCTCTCTGTCTGTCTGTCTGTCCGTTAGTGCGCTTATCACTGGAGAACCGCTTGTCCGATTTACGTGCTTTTTTGTTAAATATACATATGTTTCTCTGGCCAGGTTATAGGATATATTTTATTACATTAGGTGACATAAGGAATAAGCAGTGACGATAATAGTGAATCAAGTCGGAGAAAAGTTTGCCACTAGCGCGTTCTCTTACAATACACTGCCTAAAGCATTAAATATGGAACAATATCATGTAGCAAAGAATATAATATATAAAATGCAACGTCGCTCTGTCTGTGTGTCTGTCCGTTAGTGCGCTTATCACTCGAGAACCCCTTATCCGATTTACGTGTTTTTTTTTTTAATTCATACATTTGTTCTCTTGCCAGGTTATCTATAATCTTCTATCTAGAATATATATAAAATGCAACGTCTTTCTGTCTGTCTGTCTGTCCGTTAGTGCGCTTATCACTTGAGAACCACTTATCTGATTTACGTGTTTTTATAAATTTAAACATATGTTCTATATAATTCGATATAAGCCTAGATAATGGGAGATAAGGAGAAATAATGGGAGATAAGGAGAAATAATGGGAGATAAGTCGAGATAAGGCTCGATAATGGGAGATAAGGTGAGATAATGGGAGATAAATATAAATAATGGGAGATAAGGAGAAATAATGGGAGATAAGCAAATATAAGTCTAGATAATGGGAGTTATGATGAGATAATGGAACATAAGGAGAAATAATGGGAGATAAGGAGAAATATTGAGAGATAAGTCGAGATAAGCATAGATAATGGGAGATAAGGTGAGATAATGGGAGATAAGGAGAAATAATGGGAGATAAGGAGAAATAATTGGAGATAAGGAGAAATAATGGGAGATAAGGAGAAATAATGGGAGATGAGCAGAGTTAAGCCTAGATAATCGAAATTATGTAGAGATAATGGGAGATAAGGAGAAATATTGAGAGATAAGGGGAAATAATGGGAGATATTTTATGGTTGGGTAAATTAAGGAATAAGCAGTGACGATAGTAGTGAATCAAGGCCACGCGAGTGGAGCCGCGGGCCCGGCTAGTATTATATAAGTTTATAACAAATTTTGGCTATAGCCTGCTCATACTTCATCTCTAATTAGTGTAATTTAAACCGTGTATGTATTGAATCTCTAAGAATTTATATATTTATTGCTTGCTGTAGAAAATCTAATGACTGTAAGCAACACTTTTTATTGTTATCATTTTTAATACTTTTGGACAAACTTGTAAGTCTGGTACAGGGATATATTTGTTACAATTATTTTTGGATTCTTTAAATTAAAAAGTTTTGTTAGTATTAGTTCTGAACAACGAGTTTTCGTGGTACAAGGTGAATATATATATATATATATATATATTTTTTAAAAAAATTTGGAATAATGGACAAAACAGAGACTAGTTGATAGTGGAATCGAGGCTTTGGCGAGCTTGGTTAGATCAGAAATAGGGGTTTTTATGACTAGATCGTGTCTATTTGGAGTAACTTTCCGGCGTTTCGACCACAATTGCATGATGCATCGTCAGAGATCTATATTCTTAGAGATTAGAACACACTGTCTGATGAATTCAATGTTCTAACTTAAAAAAGTAAAGACCCTTCAAGATAAATCGTGTAATTGTAGGCGAACCGTCGGAAAGCTTCTTTTTCCAAATTGGAATGATCTAGTCCTAAGAACAAGGATTTCTCACGGATCGATTTTACTGGAGTGTGATTCTTAAAAATCGTTTAAATTTTTTCTGTACTATTAAACAATATTTGACATGCTAATTTTTACCAATGATATAAAATTTAATTTTAAACAATTTATTTTATAAATCTATAAAATTTTCTGGATAATTTAATGACAAGACATCCCTGCAAACTGATGAGTAAAAAAAAAAAGTTATCATAGCGATTTTTTCCAACAATTTGTGGATCAAAGTTTACAAGATGGTACACAATATTGTGCATTTTTAACCGACTTAAAAAGGTATTGCGTGTTTATTTTTTTATTGTATATTTCCGCTTAACTCTGGCAAATATGTACCGATTTAGATGACTACTTTTTTATTCGAGAGAGTACACGTTCAAGATGGTCCCATATAAATTTTATTGAAATTGGTTATGTAGTTTCTGAAATTCTGAAAAACTTAAATTTATGTAATAAAACACCGATAATTCTGGCAAATGTACTGATTTGGATGATTCTTTTTTAGTATTCCGTATGGAACACTTACGGAATTACTTCGATGTCCGTATCACAACCGATTTTTCAGAAACTATTTGACATAGAAAGTTGAAATTTGTCACAAAGTTATGGTTCAATCGGAGCCGTGCAGTTTTGAAAGTTAAATTTTGACTTAAGGAGTTAGTTTTAGGGGTAAAATCGGAAGCGGTAAAAAATTTTACCAGGTCGTCTAGTCAATGAAGTCTTGTGAAAACACAAGTTTAAAAATATATATGATTTAATACTCGCGCAAATCTTACTTCATAATATTTTTAAAAAACCGCGAAAAATCTATATGTACTCGCTTATCTCGAAAAGTACTGATCAAAAAATTCTGGAATATTCTCCATTAAGTATAGATTGAATGAAAATTATTACGAATGCGTAACCTTTGCTATCTATTTAGTATGTAAAAAAAATTCAGGGTCATCAGTTTTCAACAGAGTTCGGAAACAAACTTTGTTGAAAAATCACTTAGGGTGTGTTTTGTGAAATTACTGATCATTTTATACCTCCGTAACAATATTTTTTATTTCAAAAGTAATCAATGTACAGAATAATAATTGTGCAAGTCCAACTTATACAGGCTGTTTTTATTCCAAAAAGTACACGTTCGAGATGGTCCCATGTATATTTTATTAAACCCAGAATAATGGCAGTATTTACCTATGAAGGACGTAAATATATAAGAGACATAAACAGAAAAATTAGTTATTAAAACTAATAGTTAACAAAATTATGCACGAACTTTACCTTGAAAAAACGACTAAAATAAATACCTTTTAACACAAAAAATCGATTTCAACACTTAGTCTATTTAAAATACAGTAGAACAGAAAATTCCAGCATTGGCGAACATACCCTTGACGCTGATCATACAGAGAGCCTATTCCCTATAATCCTCTCTACTAGTTTCTTGACCAGAACTAATGGCCTCGACCATGTAATTAGTTCCGCTTGAGTAATTCACATGTTAGACTAAGTATAAATAAGGTAGATTTCTAGTTTAGCTTTAGTCAATCATCGCGCCTGATAAAGCTAACATGGGTAGCGACATGCGCGTCAAGTGCAAAAATAAAGTGTTCGGTGTAGTAGTGATATATACTGAGTAGAACCGAAATAGATCTAAAATCTGTAACTTTATTGATGATATTTTTTATTTAATTTAAGCATTTCCCAGAAAATTTTAAAATTTAACAAAGATCTGAAAGAGATTCTATCTTAGGACGACGCATGGAAGATTTTTCTAAAAAGGTTAACGTTTTAGACTCCGATATATTTATGTTAAAATATTAGAACCGTTACTTAACTTGCCAGACAATAGCTATATGTAAATGTGTCTTAGCATGATTACATAAGGCCTAATAAAGCAGTTTCTCAAGTGCTGGGTATATTACCAGTACCAGAAAGTTGTTTATATCACAATAGTTTTGTTTTATTAAATATGAGACAAATCTACTACAGTGATGTTCTCTTTCTCTATGTTACTGCACCTACAGTCCCTGGCCAAATTATTAGACGCACTGTATTTTTTTTAGTAATTTTATGTTTCTTAAGAGTTTTTATGCAATAATGGTATATTTAAACTACAATATTATTGATTTTTATTTAAAAGAATTGTTGTAGACTACATATTTGTATTTATTTTTAACATATGGCAATACTGTGTTGACAAAGTGATACATGAACGTAAATAAGTACAAACCTGTATCAGTCGCGATCGGAATCGAGTCAGGTACGGACGTGTTTCTGTGGCTTTATGGACTGTGATTGTTTGTTTAACAGTTTTATACTACTCAGTCATTAGTTTATTTTGTATGCAGTGTTTTAAAAAAGTAATTGGACTATTTTCATTATGGGTAGAAAAGGCGATCTTTCACCACGTAAAAAAGCTGAAGTGAAGGCCCTTGTGATTGCGAAAACATTTACAAACCGAGAAATATCACGAAGATTGGAGGTTTCTGAAGCTAATGTACGACGCATAAAAAAGAAAATTGAGTCAGGGAAGGAATTAAGCCCGGAAAGAAAGAAAAGATGCGGTAGAAAACCAATTTTCACTCCACGGTCAGAGAGATGTTTGAAGAAAATTTGTGTAGAAAACAGATTTGCTACCACAAAGGTAATAAAATCACAACTCCAGGATGCTAGCGTAAATGCTTTTGAGCGCACTGTTCGAAGAAAATTGAAAGAATTAGATTTTAAGGCCTGTCGCCCCGCCAGGAAGCCCAAGTTAACAGCTGCAATGAAAGCAAAGCGCCTGAAGTGGGCCAAACAATGGCAAGACAAAGATGTGGACTTCTGGAGATCGGTAAGTTACAGCAATTTAATCAATAATTGATACATTATTATCATTTTCAGTTAAATAAAGCAAATAAACATGGAAGTTTATATATTTTTCCTATTTTTGTCAGGTCTGCTTCAGTGACGAAAGCACATTCGAAATTTTGCAGAATAAAGCTCAGTATGTGCGTCGTCGCCATGGAGAAAAGTTTCATCCTGATTGTGTCGTCCCGACGGTTAAACATCCCACCAAAGTGATGATTTGGTCAGTCATCAGCGGCAAGGGCACTGGACGTCTGTACGTCGTCAAAGGAATAATGAGGCAAGATCAGTACAAAGAAGTATTACAAAATCGGTTGATTCCGCAGCTCAGAGAATGGTTTCCAAATGGGGAACCATTCACTTTCATGCAAGATGGAGCTCCCTGCCACACTGCTCGGTCTGTTAAAACTTTTTTGGCAGAAAAAAAATATCCCTCTGTTGGATTGGCCGGGTAATAGCCCTGATATGAACCCCGTGGGAGCTGATGAAAAGAGAAGTGGTTAAGATGTGATTACCAACAAAACCCAGCTCCTAGAAAAGATTATTCATGTGTGGGATCATCATCCTCAAATGCAGGAGACAGTACAATCTTGCATTGATAGCATGCCGCGCAGAATTACAGCTTTGATAGCGACTAAAGGTGGCTCAACTAAATATTGACTTTTACTAACATTAATTTCACTTTTCTTTAAAACTTAATAAACTTATGCTTTTCTAAATTAATGCTGTTTTATTTATGTCAAATAAAATAGGTAATTGATTGGATAATATAAAAATAAAAAACAAATCAATTTAAAATAATAAAACGGTACAATATCACTCGGTAATTAATATTTTACATGAAATCTTGCAGTGCGTCTAATAATTTGGCCAGGGACTGTATGTTACCTTATTACTCTTACTGGTGGGTATGATCTACTAAGTATCAGATCTCTGGATAAAGAATATTTTCATCAAGAATTAATATTTCCTTGCAACTTTTTTGATGACCCCGACTAAAAATAAATTGCTAAAATGCTCCTTCTCAACAAGACGCTATAAAGAGTTCGGTAACGAGTCGCATTTTGAAAAAATGTATCAATAAGAGATTTAAAAATACTTCGATTTTGGAATTATGATGCATGTTATGGTTTGTTGAACTACAAGCTTTATCTTTAAATAACAAAATAACTAAAAGACACCAACAGCTATAGTAGGGGTAACTCCAATTCAACAATTGTTCGTTATTAATTCCAGTGGAAGCAAGACCTGTTGAACCATTAGTAAGTGTCTTCTAGAGAAAATAACAAAAATGTGTTTATTTCTGAAGGTTTAATGAAATCTTGAAAGATATCTGTCAGAGGTGAGGGCAAATAAAATTCTTACAATCTGTTTAATATGGACATTGTAAAGTATTAAATCAAGATGAACAGACATATTTACTAGGAGACTAAAAGTGAGACTCCCAGTTGCCTGGTAATCTAAAAATTCTGGATGTCCAGTTGAATTTGTTTTTGACAATATAATATTTCATATTTTTGTAAATGTCACGAAATTACTTTTTATATAAAAAATATAAATATAGAGAAAATAAGCTTTGAAATTCGCAGAAAATTTAGAATTTTAACAAAATATTTTTATTTGTTTAAATGAAAACGAATTTTTTTGGACTTTTTCTTAAAATCATCATGACTTTAAGCTACAGGTATTTCTGTAAATTTAAACCCTTAATTGCTAAATTAGATCAATTCTAAACTAAGACTTTTTAGTGAATTACGTCGAAAAATGATTAATTGTCACAACATGATAGTAAACATAATATTTTCTCCGACAGATTAAAACTAGTTTATTATAATTCACTTATGTAAAGACTACTATTTAATTATGTAACTTTTTTAGATTATTTTTTATCCTACTGAAGCTAAAACATAAATAATCGAAGCATATAATATATATATATATATATATATATATATATATATATATATATATATATATATATATATATACATATATATATATATATATATATATATATATATATATATATATATATATATATATATAAGAAAGATGAAGGACAGTAAGGTGAAATTGCCTTCCGGTGCTTAATCTCCAAGCCTTTTCATTGTTTTGTTCACCCTCATTAAGGTTTCTTTCTGACACAGCTCTCATCAATCCCATCATACAAGTATCTACTGCCTAACTTTCTTTGGTATTCTACTCTCATCCATTCTATTAATGTGTCCATATCATATTAAGTGTTTTTACTGAACATGTTCTAAAATGGTATTATCTCTGTTTATACGTCGTCTTATTTTCTCATTCTATATTCTTTCTCGTCTAGAAACTCTAGCTGCTCTTCGAAGGTAGTTTCTGTAGATAAAACTTTTCTAACCATACTTTTGTTAATCTGCCATATTTTACTTCCGTCAGCTAAATTATTTGCTATCATATATTCTTAATTTTGTTTTCTTTGAGAGGTTATTTTGCCGTAGAATCGAGTTAAGCACTCCGATTATCTTTTTTGCACTACCCTTTGGATGGTTTTGTCATGCCTACTGGCCTGGGCTACGTTAACGCCCAGGTATATATGTATACTCATTGCATGGTTTTATCCCGCTGCCTGCCTCTATAGCTAATTTTCGAGCATCTCTATCTCTCCCTAATTTTTTGCAAGTTAAATTTTAGAGCCTACTTTTGATATTCTTGGTATAACTTTTTTACCATAAACTCCGCGTTGTCATGATCTTGTGATATGACGAACTAGTCATCTGCGTAGTGAAGTGTAAATAATATCTCATTGTTAAGGGGTATTCCAATGAATTTATAACTATTTTTTCAGTGCTCAAGCATGGTATCTAATAGATATTGACTAGTAAGGGGGACATGAAGCTTCCTTGTATAATTTTAAAAGTATGACTAAGGTTTTACCTAACTTTATTTGAGATTCTGCTCCTTCATATAAATTTTGTATGGCTTTTACTATGATATTGGTTTGCTGCAATATTGCAAATAATCTATTAACTCTATCGTATGTTTTTGCCAAAACAATAAAAACTAAGTGAGTTTCTCTATTATCCATAATATATTTCTTAAATATTGCGTAACAAAAACCAAAGAAAAAGTTGAAAGGTTTCCTGGGGAGGCTGTACCTACTACACCTATGAAGCTACATATCTAGTTTATCATATAATAGTTGAGGAATGCACAGAAAAGAAATTGTACCTAAAAAATTAGGTTTGCGATTAATTACGTCGAATTGCAATAATGCTTGAAGATATTTACAGGGGAACAAGAGTCATAAGGGCCAAAACCAGCCTGGATAAGAGCTGTTCCTGGTATCACTATACTGGCCGAAATTATCCAAAGAGCAGTCATAGAAAGATACTGAAATATATTGTGTGTTTAATTATGACAATTTGTCTATTGTGGATAGGATTTCTAAATAAATTAATGCCCTTTTATTTACAGTACTGTCCAGTATTCTATATTATCTTAGATTTTAATAAGATCTTGAGAGGAATATAGAAGTTTATTATACTTCCTACTAAATTTTCTGTCAGATAACTTAAGCGTGTTGGTGTTAATAGGATGTCGGTGATCTTACTCTTAATAGAAACATAAGTAAATGTTTATGTTCCGTGACTTCGGTTTCTGCTTGCTTTTTCCTTAACATCTGATACACCGCTGACGAATAAATTTAAATTCAAAATAAAAAAGTTGTACTTCCAAACGTGACTTATAACTTATTTGACTAATGAATTTCGATGTCGAGAGATCGGTAAGCTAAATTTTACTAATTATCAAATTAACATTTTCGAAATACTTTAATTTCTTTTGTACTAAAGAAAAACTTTTTAAGAAATAAACTAAGTAATTAGGTCGAAAAATTCAATATCTTCAAACAAACAAATATTTAACTAATAGTCATGTTAACCATCTTATAATTGGCCACATTAAAAATAATTTTTTTTCTTTGATAATTATGTTTATTTTACAGGCATTTTTTTTCTGTTCTAGCCACAAAAATTAGAATTTGGGTAGCTAGTGTGGCCAGCTATTTTTATGCAAACTAATGACGATTCATAAATTAAAGAAAGTTAACAAACCATCCTCGGAAGAAAGGTTAGTAGTGGCATTACTCATAAGATACATAAACAGTTCGAAGACCTACATCTCGGCTATAAATTGCCACATGAAGGGTTTGGAAGGAAACTAATAAATCTTCTCAAAGAGACGACGCTCCTGTAACCAAGAGAGGGTAGCCCAATACGCCAAGAAACTGCAGAGCACAAACAAGCACACACAAGCACAAACAAGCACAATCGTCTACACGACAACAACCAACCAATTGTTATTTCAAAAAATGTATATATATATATATATATATATATATATATATATATATATATATATATATATATATGGATTTAAAACGTTATATATATATATATATATATATATATATATATATATATATATATATATATATATATATATATTTAAATGAGGACGTGTATGTAGTTTTAGATTCAATTTATTGTATTTTACTACGATGTTACGATAGTAAGGGAATAAGTACTCTCAGTTTTAACATATTCTCTCGATTGTCGATCTGGGTCGCATTGATGAATTGTAATACAGCGACACGCGTCCCGATATGGGTTGACAAATGAGAGAACAGCGGATAGACTGCTCAAATGTGGCCTTTGTCCATTTTTAATGGTTTTACATTGAATCACATATGCATGAGATAATGGAACCCATGTCGAATTGCGCCGCTTGCGACGAATGTTGACACTTTGCTGACCATTTTCATTGTGGTCGTAGATTGAGGGTAGACATGCTTTTCAGTTTTAGATATAATTTATTGTATCTTACCACGATGTTATGTTACGCCAGTACGGGTATAAGTACTCGGAAGTTTTGTTCTCTCGTCTCGAGATTATATGCTATGCATATAATTTTTCGAATCAAAATGGAGTCCCTAAAGCTACCTTATCTTTAGCTGAATGAAATATAACGGGACAGATTTAGAGGACATTATTCTTAATATAACATTTCCAGTTTGACGTACATACAGTAAAGGTTTTCCTAGCATTTATTATTATTTTTTATTTTTACTTTAATTATTATAAGATCAAACTTTTTTGGGACACCTATTCCAGAAAATTCTTTACTTATAATATGTTACATGTATAATGGTATATAGTCTTTGAGAATAATTCGAATTGCACTTTAACTCATTTAGAACAATTGGCATTTGCCCACTACGAAAGTTATTTAATTTAACTTAATTAAATACTAATAAACAACACAATAGATAACGAAACTATTTGGAATATTAAAAAAAATGAAATTTGTTATTGTTTTAAAGTATTATAAGTATTCAGACAAGTTCCTTTAAATAATAAATTTTAGTTACCTGACAACATCCAAAATTTTTTTATTCAATTTGTACTAAAATATGTTTAAGTACTCGTAAAACTGTGAGTTGTTATCTACCATACATAACAATAAAAAGGATTTCCAATTTAAAAACAAGCAGAATATTTTTTTAAATATTTTTTTTGTTAAAACAACATTATTTTTCTTCATGTATTGATATGATTTTGTAGCATTAGCTAGTTTTTTGTGTAATAACACTTAATTTGTTAGATTGAAAAATTAGCAAAAATTCAAATAAAAAATATATAGCTTATTTGTCCACTTTTTTTAAGTCAGAATAAGTGTATATTGTTTCTTAACGATAAGATTGGACAAAATATCTTATCTCTTTTAAATTTTCTTGTTTTTTCAATAATAATAATTCGTTTGGTGATATTTAAAAATTTTATGTAGTAGTATTTTTATTTCAATAAAATTTTTAGTTTATTCCTATTCATAGTTCAATTCTTGTGCAAATTTAAAAAAAGTGAAATTTTTTGATTCCTCAGATAAAACTTCTATTCATTTTTTTATTAATTTTTTTGGAAACGTAACTTATGTTTAAAAAACAATGAATTTGAAATATATATGTATATGTATATATACATATATATATATATATATATATATATATATATATATATATATATATATATATATATATATATATATACACGAGGTGTGGCTAGAAAAAAAAAACCGGACTTATTTAAAAGCTCTTTATTTTTAAACTTTGATATTTAAACCCTATCTAGCCGGTTGGTTATAGAGAGTGCCCCAAACACTCACACACACATACATACACATTGAAACCCTAATCATCTTCAATATATACTCCTTCTCAATCCCTACATCGCTTCATACGAACTTTCCATTGTTGGAAACAGTGCTACAGATCGTCTTCTAACAGGTTCATCATGAATTCCGTCGCTTTTTCCTTCACTGCGTCAACGGACTCAAAACTGATTCCTTTCAATGCACTCTTCACTTTGCGAAACAAGAAATGGTAGCATGAAGCAAGGTCAGGTGAGAGGATTCCATGTTTCGCCAAAAACTCCATGATTACCAGAGCATTGTGCGTTGGTGCGTTGCCTTGGTGGAGGATTCTAAACCCATTCATTTTAGGTCCTTTCCTTCCCACGAAGTGTGATCAAAGTCTGTTTATAGTTAAATTGATTTATAGTTTAATATTAAGCAGTGGCGTACCTAGGGTGGGGCAAATAGAGCACGTGCCCTGGGCGCCATTCAAAGGGGAGTGCAAAATTCACAAATTATTAAACTTAAAAATCAAAATAAACCAATAATATGATACGTATTCAAATAATCCTGCAATTCCGCGTGGTGAACTTTCGCAAACGAGCTCGGCTATCGATTGCAATATCCATTAAATTGCGAGAGATCTTTCAGTAAGCTAAAACTAATACTTTCGTATTTGTGTCAATGTGTCAAAAAAGTTATGCGACCTAGCTTTGCTCAATGTAGAGCGAGAAGAAACCTAAGAAATAGATTTCGAAAATGTTATAAATTTATTTGCGTCGCAGAAGGCAAGGAAGGTGCAATTTTAAGTTTAAGACTATTAAAAGTGCACTTTTACGGACTAATTTTCGTTCTAAAACGGAAAATAAAAATGTTTTGTTAGATTTATGACTGTTTTATTTAGTGTATCTGTTTATTTTGTATTTAGATAATTTACGAAGGGGCGCGATTTTGATGCTCGTCCCAGGCGCTATTTCCGATTGGTACGCTCCTGCATTTAGAGACTCAATCAATGTGTGTTTCGGGATGTCAGTGCAGTTGGTCATTCGAGCTTGTTTTTAATGGGCAGAAAGGATTTTCGGTACCAATTTTAAACACACTTTGCTGATTTTGAAACTCTGCGAACTAGTTCTTTGTCAATATTCGCTAAACTACTGATAATTTTAATACTCATATATATATTTTTTTAATTAAAATCTCATTAACTTTTCCAAGTTATCGTCTTTCGTGGACTTCCAAGGCGGATATCGTCTGTGACGTTTTCTCTGCTATTTTTGTATCGTTTTATCCACTCGAAAACTTGAGTTCATGGTAATCAATTATCACCATCTACTTCTTGTAGTAAATTTAATATTTCTCTAGCATACTTTCCACGTTATACGAGAAATTTTACATTAACTCGTAGCTCAACATTGAAACTAAGCATTTTTTCGACGCAAAGCAAATGCAGCATCCTATTTAAACTAGCACTGCATTCGAACTGGAAACTGCACTATTATCAAAATGGTGGTATAGGTAGAGGGGGTATTCAAACTCAACGCCCAGCCATGATCAATTTCGCGGCACGAATATTGTCGCTGTAACAAATCAATTACATATATATATATATATATATATATATATATATATATATATATATATAGATATAGTTTTAGTTTGTTTTAGTTTGAATGTGTTCTGTATTTTAAAACAAATAATATTATATAGTATAGACACCATGTAAATAGGAATAATAAAGCATATTATTTTAGATTACACAACTGATAAAGATCAAATAGACTGTTTTGTCCAAATATATACTATGATATAAAACAAGACTTTAATTTCATGAACATTAATCCAGAGAAAATAAAAAAAAACAGTATATATATATATATATATATATATATATATATATATATATATATATATATATATATATAATTAGGGTGACCGCAAAAAATCGATGTCGGAATTTTGTTCGTCTGGACCCCCACAAAACGATTCCCCTTTCCAGATATTGAGATAGCTGAAATTTGAGCTCGATTAAACACCGTTAACCCGTGCCGCTCGTCGCTCAAAATTTGAAAAAATCCAAATTTTTGGCCAAAAAGCTGACATATGGAGCCATAACTCCAGAACGGTAAATAATAGAAACACGCCTAATATCTCAAAAGAAAGCTAATGTTGTTCTTCAAAATTTATATTGTTGTAATTTTAAGTCAAACCGAGTTACAACAGCCTTTAGCCCCAAAAACGTGACCTGGTACCAGTAGGAGCCAGTTTGGGAGTATTCTAAGAATTTTACGGGTTTTTACATAATGTGTCTCGGAATTAACATTTTTTTGTTAAAAAGTATTTTGGAACTCAATTTTCAAACATAAAGAGCCTTTTGTTCAAATTTAATCTTTTATTATATGGGAATTACCTGACTAGTTTTACCAAAGAAAGACCCGTTTGACAGGTAAAAAGGAGGGTGAATCTAATTTCTATTTTAGGATGGTGATTTTACTTCAGCGTACAACCGACCTTTTATTTATTCAGTTTAGTTTCTAAAGTGCCTTTGAGCTGGTTAGATCGAACAATTATCTAGTGAAGATATTTTAAACGTTTTTTTTTTTTTTAATTTTCCAAGTGTGTGTGTTATTGTTTTTATAACTATTATAGTATTATTTTAAAAGACATTTGAAAACATTTTATTGAAATTAAAGTTTGCAATATATTTTGTTTCATTTTCCAAGTTAACTGTTATTTACCTATTGGCCTCTGAAATGGCATCCACATCAGGTGTACAAAGCCGGACCAAGGATAAAATATTTCTTGTGGGCTATCTCATTCACCAGATCACCGGTTGTAAACTACCCTCAAATCGTCAAGTTTTGTGTGCTTTATTTTATAATTTACGTACTGTTAAATTAACTGTAAGAGAATCAGCAAAACTTACAATACGAGAAGTGTTCATTTTTTGGGAGAAAGCTCGAATCCCGACTAAACATGAGCAAGATGCAATTACTAAGCTGGAAATACTTCACGCCGAGTGGAGAACTCTTCAAAAAGACCGGAAGAAAACATCGAAAACGGCCAAGAACAAATTTAAACAGTTTGTTGAAAAGTTGGATGATCTCTTTGATATTGCTCAACAAGATGCCTTGGCTCTGATGAAATCGGAAGAAGATAAGGCGTCTCTCGTGAAACAGAGGCAGAAGGGCCGCCCAGGTTCCATGGAGTGGATCTCAAGTTGTCTCGAGCTGAAGAAATCAAGGTGCGAAAGGAACTTGCAAAAATGAACCGACAAATCCAAGAAGCAACTTTTGATATTGGTGAGTTTTTTTTTATTATTAGTATTCTAAAAAATAGATAAACAAATAAGTAAATAGTTTCATTATAATTGAAAGAAAATTGTACATGAGAGCATAATTTGGCATCTTTATGATTGAGTTTATATTTTTTAAATAATACCTTTTGATAATTAGAAGTAGGTAATTTAGTACCTATGTATTATTACTATTCTGCTAAACAAGTTTTATAGTAGTCTTTTTTTTTCTCTTTCTTTTGTTGCTTCTTAGAGACGGATGATGAAGACAAGTTCGAAGAAGGAGAAGAAGACACTGAAGAGGAGAGCATCTACCAGGAACTTGAGAGCTTGGAGGAAATGGACATCCCTGAAGAAGCTGCAGAAGATCCAGGACCATCTGAGAGCAAGAGGATGAAAGTTTCATTTGCAAGGGGCGTTAAAGAGATTTTAATCATGAAATTGTCCATTTTATTAGATCGATGTAAGGTATCCGACAGAAATGCCACGAGAATTTTAATAGCTACTCTAGAAGCACTAAACCTTGACCCTCTTGAGTACAAAGTCTCGAAAACTTTATTACATGATAGAAGGCAAATGTTCAGAGAACAATATAATAAAAAAATTTTTGATGAAGTAAACATTCCTGAAAAAGAACCCATGGTTGTCCATTGGGACGGTAAACTTTTACCGTTGTTTTAAAAAATGAACAATGTGAGCGAATAGCTATAGCTATTTCATATGGCGAAAAGGAACAGCTGCTGGGAGTTCCTGTAACAGCAAATAGCTCTGGAGAGGAGCAAGCCGTAGCCGTATATGAATGCCTACATGAATGGGGTCTTCTCAACACCGTCAAGGCGACGTGCTTCTACACTACAGCATCCAACACGGGAAGACTCAAAGGAGCATGCGTCATATTGGAGCAAATGTTAGGAAGAGAATTGTTATACCTAGCTTGCCGTCACCATATCTTGGAAATTCTGTTAAGAGGCGTATTCGATACAAAAATGGGATCAACCACTAGACCTCATCCAGACATTTTCAAGAGATTCCTCACTGCGTGGCTCAAGATAGACAAAGGAAAATACGACACAGGTATCAGTGACGATCTAATACAAAAGCAGCTAACTCCAGAAGTAATTGCAAATGTTACTGCTGAATTCGAGACCAAATTAACTGAGAGCCACCCCAGAGATAAGTACAAGGAGCTATTGCAGTTGGTTCTCGTATTTGTTGGATCACTAGACGGCAATGTTGTGGGTTTTAGAACTCCAGGAGCCATTCATCACGCTAGGTGGATGGCAAAGGCTATTTACTGCTTAAAAATGTTTCGTCGTCAATTTAAGATGTCTAAAGAAGAAGAAAGTTCTGTGCGTGCCATTTCTGTTTTCCTAGTTAAAATTTATTGTAAAGCTTGGTTCAATGCTCCAAAAGCTCATCTTGCACCAAAGCAAGATTTAGGTATTTTGCATAGTCTGTTAGACTATAAAGAATGTGACAACGACATTGCAGAAATAGCCCTGACCAAATTTTTCGAACCATTTGTGGTATTTGAATGCAAAGTTGGTGGGATTATCGTTTTTTTTGATCCCACCATTACAGACGATGAAAAGTTGTTAATGGCTAATAAATTGCTCAGTAGCACAGATGAACCATCACAGCACGCTAGGGTTGTAAATCCAAAAGTTAGGAAAGAAAACTTAAAAGATGTAGTTGATGGAGGATTGGTAAATTTACTTACCAAAGAAACGTTTACATTCTTTGACCAATTTAATGTAAAAACAGATTTCCTAAGACAACATCCAAACACCTGGCCTCAAAATAATGACTTCCAAGAAGGATTGAAAATTGTCAAAACATTAAAAGTAGTTAATGATATGGCTGAGCGTGGTGTTAAATTAATAACCGACTTTAACGACCTTCTGACAAAAGATGAAGACCAAAAGCAATATGCCCTGCAAGTTGTAAGTAAATGCCGAGCATTATATCCTGACCTTTCAAAAACTACTTTAACAAAAGCTCTAGAATAGATTAGATAACTATGTAAAATTATCAACTCATGTAGGTACTACGTCTGTATCTTTTCTGTGTCTGTTTTGTATGTATTATATACCTAATTTTTATATTTTAAAATAAAAAATGTCATTAGACTCATCAGTATTACTTGTTTTTTTTATTATATTTCTACTTTAAACTCAAAAATATACCAAAAAAAAGCAAAATTTATCACTTAATAACAAAATATACGAAGTATGCTCCTAGTGGTACCAGGTCACGTTTTTTGGGCTAAAGGCTGTTGTAACTCGTATGACTTAAAATAACAACAATTATGTATAGAATATAAATTTTGAAGAACAACATTAGCTTTCTTTCGAGATATTAGGCGTGTTTCTATTATTTACCGTTCTGGAGTTATGGCTTCATATGTCAGCTTTTTGGCCAAAAATTTGGATTTTTTCAAACTTTGAGCGACGAGCGGCACGGGTTAACGTCGTTTAATCGAGCTCAAATTTCGGCTATCTCAATATCTGGAAAGGGGAATCGTTTTGTGGGGTCCAGACGAACATGATTCCGACATTTTTTTTCCCCTTCTATGAGATCCGGTCACTCATATATATATATATATATATATATATATATATATATATATATATATATATATATATATATATATATATATATATAACATTGCGAAAAATGGTCATATGACGATGACAAATGTTAATAATGTCAATCACAAAAGAAGAAATAACAAATTTTAAAGTTTAATTTAATACGAGACGAGATAGATCAATCATAGATTACATTCTAATAAATAGTGAAATATATTATACTCAACTATTAGACGTAAGATGTTTCGGTTCTGTAGATGTAGGAAGTGATCACAGTCTTGTATTGGGAAAAATCATAATGACAATAAAGATACATCAAAAAACAAGCCTAACAGTTTACGAAACAAAGACAAAGGTAGAAAGCCTACAAGATGAATCAATAAAAAAGATTGGAAAACGAAATAAATAAAAACCCAGTGGAAGAGGAAGAAGACAAAAGAAGACAGTTGGAGAAAGATCAGGGATAACATTATAAATGCACCAAAGGAAGCACTCGGGGATCGTAAAATGAACAGAACATCAAGAAGATCGAATAATACACCTTGGTTCTGCGAGCAAGTGAAATTAAAATGCCAAGAAAAAAGAAAAGCCTATCTTAACTATAGATCAAGAAAAACCAGAGAAACATATGAAGAATATAAGAAAGTCCGCAATGGTACAAACGCACTAGTGAGAAAAAAGAAAATGAAACACTAGTAAAGATTCTCTAAGGAAATGGGAGAGCACTTTTATGGTATGCGAAGGGAGATTTAGAGAATGATATGTGGACAGCGAAAACAAATGAAAGAATGAATAGAAGTAAGATACATAAAAAAAGATACATGGAGAAATTATATAAAGCAATTGTATAATACAACAGAAAATTTGGCACCTGAAACACCAGAAATAGTAATCAACAAAACATCAGAAATAGATGACAAACAGGTGGAAGAAGCTCTCAAAAAATTAGAAAATCGTAGATCAGGAGGTAAGCACGAAATACAAAATGAACTATTAAAGGACGGAGGAGTGAAACTGACTAAAGAATTGTACAAAGCTCACAAACAAAATAATACAGGGATCGCGATTACCGGAAGAATGGAGAACACACATAATGATACCACTTTTTAAAAAAGGAGAAAAAACCGATCCGAATAAATATCGATAAATTAACCTCTTGTACACAACTTTAAAACTGACAACAAAAATTTTTACCCATAAAATAACTCCATTCATACAGCTTTCCAAAGAACAACAAGAATTCAGGAGGGAAAGATCCTGTAACGACACAGTATTTATAATCAGACAAAAATCAATTGGGTATAACAGATCAACGTTCTTATGCTTTATAGATTTGGTAAAAGCATTTGATAGAGTACAGCTGCAAGACGTTGTACACACACATTATGACAAAAATATTCCATTGGATATAATAAAACTAATTGAGAACATTTACAACTGAACTGAACCCATAGAGGTAACAACTGATATTAGACAAGGAGACTCACTGAGTCCCCTACTGTTTAACATCATATTAGATGAAATAATTAAACAGGTAAAAACAAAAAAAGGCTATAAAATGGGCAATAAAGAGGTACAAATATTGTGTTACGCCGACGATACTGTCCTAGTCGCTGAGAATGAAAATGACTTGCAGAATTTATTACATCAGTTTAATACAACACCAAAGAAATTTAATATGAAAATATCGGCTGAAAAAATCAAATCAGTAGTTATCTCCAAAGAACCAATTAGGTGCAAGCTGGCAATCGATAATCAGATTATAGAGCAGGTAATAACAATTAAATATTTAGGAATTAAATTATCATATAACAACAACAAAGAAGAAGAAATAAAAGAACAAACAGTAAAAGTCAATAGAATAACAGAATTCTTGAATGACACTATTTGAAGAAGGAGTAAAATCTCGTATATATAAACCTGTAGTTCGACCAGTTATGACCTACACAGCAGAGAAAAGACTAGAAACTGGCAAAACTTAGAGATACTTACAAACAAGTAAAATGAAAACATTAAGAAGAACTGTAGGAAAAACACTTTGAGATAGAGAAACAAATGACAACAAAGGCACATATGTGAAGTAGAGGACATTAACATGTGAATAAGAAATAGAAAACAAGAATGGAATCAACATATGAATAGAATGTCCGAACGACGATTAGTGAAAATAGCTCGAGATAAATCACCAGTAGGCCGAAGGAGTATAGGACGCCTACGAAAAAGATGGAACGCTGACCTGCAGCGACGATACATTAAAGAAAAATAGGCAGGAATGCCTAATATAAAGAGGAAGAAGAAGAAGAAATTTCGAAAAAATTTACTTTACCCATTAGTAGGATGATTAACAACTCTTCTTCTGTCCCTTGAATGTATTTTAACTTTTTTAATGGGTATGAGAAAATAAATTGCATCATTGCATTTTTTAAAATTTTACCCACAGTACGTCGCACACTCAATCGACTGGGCTATTACTTATGCTTTTTTGAAGGTATTTAGGACTATGAGACAGAGAAAGAGAGAAACGAAATCTGTAGATTTTACAAACTATTATCTTTTTTTAATGTCTACTTTAATTTAAATTTAAGTAAAACCTTAATACAAATCAGGATATAGACTTGTGTTTTAATAAACAGATTAGTAGATGGTCTATATTCAGGAAGAACTCCTCTAACACTCCAAATTTACTGATTTACCTTCTTTGTTTTAACTGTTTCTTATAGGGCTCTTAGTCGCGCTTCGAGATGACGAATGTGGCATACAGAGACGCCATGCGAATTTATGTTCATCCGTTGCTTGATTTTAAGATGTATTTACGTAATTTAATTAAATTTTATAGCTTTAGGCATTTTTTAGTCCTAATTTCGAAGAAATCTTGTGTTTTCTTATGTGAATAGCTGTTGAAAAATACCTGAATCGCTATAAGCACGGCGCGTCTGCAAAAGTAGCGACTCACATTGGATATAGATCAGGGGTGCTCAAACTGTCGATCGCAATCGACAAGTCGATCGCGAAGGCTTTTTGAATCGATCTCGAGAAAAAAATTCCGATATAGAACTATTCACAGATTTTGTTTTAGGTAACTAAAACAAAATGTAATGAATAAACTACTAAAATTTATTCGATCCACAATTAGGCCAGAATAACCCCCTCATCACTTTCTTTTATCGTAATAACCCCATGCTAGCGGCAAAAGGCGGCTTTATCAAAGAAACGCGCGGTACTTGTCAAAGAAAAGCCGCGTTTTTTGATTCGCGCCGATTTTTCTAGAAACTTCGGGCGGTGTGTTTGACGGGAACATTCGAGACTTCGGTCGCGCCGATATAAATATTGCGCCTGCAGAAATAGGAGTCAGTCTGAGTTGTAACTTGAAGGCGATACATCGATACAAAGTTTATTAATAAATGGTCCAAAATGAGTGCGGCGAAGAAAAGTAAAACTTATCATTTTAATAACGATTGGGAGGAAGAATTTTTCTTTTGTATGGTAAAGGATAAGTGCATTTCTCTCATTTGCCGTGCATCAGTTGCAATACCTAAGCGTGGAAACTTAGAGAGGCATCATAAAACGGTTCATAAAAACTATGAAAAGGATTTTCCGTCACAGAGTGAATTAAGAAAACGAAAAGTACGTGATTTGATAACTTGTTTGAAAAAAGAACAAACCATGTTCACAAGACCAGCCAAACAATCAAAAACTGCAACGATCGCGTCATTTAAAATATCTCATATATTGGCGAAACACAAGAAACCATTTGATGATGGATTGGTTGTGAAGGAGGCATTTATTGAAGCGGGCGAGACTTTATTTGGAGATTTTAAAATAAAACAAAGATTATGTCTGCTATTAGAGAACTTCAGTTATCTTGTCCGACTGTCACAAGGCGTGTTGAAGTCATGAACATGGCAGATAAACTAAACATGATATCATGGAATGTACATACTTTTTTTTACAGTTCGACGAATCCACCGATATGACAGACACTGCCCAGCTGTGTATTTTTATTCGAATGGTATTCAATGACATGTCGGCTAAGGAAGAGTTTTTGACAATGATTCCTCTGAAAGGAAAGACCTGTGGCGAAGATATATATGACGTTTTTCTTCAATTTTGTAACAAACTACAAGCTACCAATATATAAACTAATGTGCATTACAACCGATGGAGCACCAGCAATGACTGGAAACGAAAACGGTTTTGTGGCATTGTGTCGAGCTAATGATGATTTCCCTTCATTTTTTCTCCTTCCATTGCATTATACATCAACAAGTTTTGTGTTCAAAAGTTCTAAACATGGAGGAGATTATGGGCATTGCAATAAAAATTGTGAATTCTATCCGTGCACGTAGCTTGCAACAACGGCTCTTTAAATTGCAGTTGCAGTGAGTCAGCTGAACACACTGATTTAGGTCTTCACACGGACGTCAGGTGGTTGAGTCGCGGAAAATTTCTAGAAAGGTTTCAAGAATTATTGCCCGAAATAACAACTTTTCTGGACGAAAGAGGTGATGACACTCAGATGCTGAAAACGGAAAATGGCTGACTGATTTGACATTTTTGACAGACATCACAATGCATTTAAACACCATTAATAAGGGAAAAACTATTATTGAGATGATTAGCGCAATAAACGCATTCAAAAGTAAATTGCAACTTATGATAGATCAACTGAAAAGAAAGGATCTGAAAAATTTTCCATCTTTGAAAGCAAGGATTCCTCAGTTGAATTATGATATTTATGAGGCAGAATTATCAAATATTTTGGGCTAATTCGAAATACGTTTTTATGATTTTAGTAAATTGGCAAATGTCGCATCATTTATGAGTTATCCTTTTTCGTGCATCTGATACAAAATTCTGGTGTTTTATATCTGAAGATAAATATCCGAATCTAAGGCAAATCGCCCTTCAACTGACGGCAATGTTTGGGTCAACTTACTTGTGCGAGTCTGCATTTTCTGAAATGAAGATAATTAAGTCAAAATATCGCAATCGACTAACTGACGAACATATGTCATCATGCTTGCGATTAGCACTCGGTAATTACGTACCATCTTATGAAAAGTATGCTGAGGACATGCAGTACCACGCTTCAACATCCAAAGTCACTCTTTAGTTAAGTTTAGACACTAGAACTCGTTTGTTTTGTAAGAACCAATAAACTCGCAATTTTGAATAATTATGAGTTTTTTCATTGACATTTTAGAGCAGACCTACACTTACCTTGTCTAAAAAAATGCATATTGTGCGGAAAACTAATATCTATGCCACGATACATCTTACCTAGACGACAATCCTGCATCACACTTACTTGCAGCCTCTCAGAGTAGATCGATCATAGTCTAACAATATTGAGGTAGATCCCCAGCAGTTCGAGTTAGATCATAGAGATAAAGTTCTCCAGATAAAAGAGTCCTGAAAGAGGATTATATGAGAAACGAAGGCTTATCGTTATACAGCTAAGATGTACTGGCCAGACGTATGTTTCGAGCAAGCAGTACTATGGGAGGACTCAAGCGACTGACATCAGAAAATAAATGTATTCATAGAATATGATGTATGTGGATGTTACTTGAATAGAAAATCCCGAAACAACTGTGTCCGATTCTATAAAGAAAATTTTATTAGAAAATACTGTTACCTGGGATTTTGTAACACCAAAGTTGTTATATGTTGTCCTAAATATTCGGATTCCTCCTAAATTACCATGTGCGAGGATGGATTGAAAAGTTCGCGGCGTCACCAAAAAATAATTATAATATTTTTATTATAGTACCCTCAATAAGTTCATACTTTCTTTGGCTGTCAAAGTGTATAATTAATTTTTTTCCTGCAAAATTTGTGGTTTTTAGGTTAGAACGAGTTTAGCGAGATCAAGTGCAGCGTTTTGGAAAAATGAAAAAAAATTGAACGTGCGATCAACACGTACCTGTTTAAAAAAAGATTAGCACCAAAGGAGATCCACGATGACATAAAAACAACACTAGGGGAATTTGCTCCGTTATATACCCCTGTGAAAAAATGGGCTGCAGAATTTAAGCGTGGACGAGAAAGCATCGAAGATGACCCTCGCTCCGGCCGGCCCACGACATCTACGACTGAAGAAAACATTGGCAAAGTGTGCGATCTTATATTGAAAGACCTATCAGGAAGATTCCAAACACGATAGGCATCTCGTATGAACGAACATAAAACATCATTACCAACGAACTCAGGATTTTCTAAGGTTTCCGCTAAGTGGGTCCCCAGATTGCTTTCAGTTAAACAAAAACGAATTCGATTCACGATTTTTCGCGATTGTTTGGAGATGTTTGAGGCTGATCCGCAAGATTTTCTTAACAGGTTTGTGACAATGGACGAAACCTGGGTTCACCACTATATAACAATACAAGCAGTGGAAAAAATCTGGTGAACCGACCCTAAAGAAAGCGAGGACAATTCTGTCGGCTGGAAAAGTGATGGCGTCAGTTTTTTGGGATGCTAAAGGTATTATTATGGTGGACTACTTTCCGAAAAGCGAAACAATAACCTCGGCTTACTATTGCACCCTTTTGCTTCGTTGACGTCAAGAAATTAAAGAGAAACGCCCAGGATTACTGAGAAAGAAAGTTTTATTCCATCAGGACAACGCTCGCGTTGACACGTCTGTTGAATCTATGGTTCAAATTCGTGATTGTGGTTTCGAATTATTGCCACACCCGGCTTATTCTCCTGATTTGACACCTTCGGACTTTTATCTGTTTCCAAACTTAAAAAAACACCTCAGTGGCCAGAAATTTTCATCAAATGAAGAAGTCGAAGCTGCAGTTAAGACCTTGAGGAATCTTTTTTTAAACAAATGTGGAAGCTTTGGAAAGCAGGTGGAAGAAGTGCATAGAGCTAGGTGGAAATTACGCCGAAAAATAAAAATATTTTTGTACGTATTTTATTTTGTTTTCTTGACTAGGCCGTGAATTTTTCAATCCATCCTCGTAACAAACAAGTCTAGGATGTAGAGTTTATTAGTGTTCTGTCCGTCTATAGCACTCGATTTTCTCCGAAACTGTTTGATATAGAAAGTTTAAATTTGGCACTAAAACAGGAATTGATGGTCTCATCAGAGAGAAGTTTATATTTTGACTTAAGAAGTTAGTTTTGGGGGGTGAAAAAGCACGAGTTCAAAAAATATATAATATAAAACTTGCGCAAACTTTTCTTTGTATTATTTTTAAAAAATTACGAAAAATGGGTGTCCCCTCCTTTATCTCGAAAAGTACTGATAAAAAAATTTTGAAAAAATTCTGAAATATTCTTTACAGGGTATAGATTAAACAAAAATTATTACAAGTGCATTAACTTTAATAATTTATCCGGTATATATAAAAAAACAGAAATTTCAAGGTCATCAGTTTTTAGTAAAGATCGGAAAAAACTTTGTTGAAAACTCATTTGGGGTGTGTTTTGTGAAGCCACTGATCATTTTATACCTTCATAACAAAAATTTTTATTTTAAAAGCAATCAATGTACGGAAGTCCGACTGGGGCTTTGGATTCTCGACTCCAAGGGCCTCAAAATAAACATATATTACGATATATACGGAACTACACCTCCAATCACTTACCATATCACTTTAGCGCCGTATATCTGTTACTATAAATAATTACACTAAAATTTGGTACTACAGTGTAACCAAAAACAAGGAAAAATTTTCATAATATTCTTAAAACTAATCTTTAACGACACAAAGCACTCGAATCATATTTTTTATTTCAACAAAAACCAGGAAAAGTTACTACTAAAACCATACAAAGTTTATTGATAGCCACCCCTCGCACCCCCTACCTTTTTAACGATAGCGCCTAAAGGTTATTGTCTAAGTTGGGAGTGTGGAATCTTTGGCACAATGACACTACTCAGTATACATCACCACTACACCAAACACTTTATTTTTGCACGCGTTTCGTTAACTATGTTAGCTTCATCAGGTCAATCATCACTCCTGATGAGGCTAACATGGTTATCGAAACGCGCGTCGAGTGCAAAAATAAGGTGTTTGGTGTAGTGGTGATATATACTGACTAGTAAAGACTATTGGTTACGTCCCTACTTGAAGTGTAATATGTGTACTAAATTTGATATTCAGATCTCATTTCCTTCGAGAGTTATCGTACGAGTACCAACAGACCTAATCCCCTAGTAAACATAAAAAAAATTAAACTTGAGCCATCGGAAAGATAATTTGCTATTGACAATAAAAGAGATGTAGTTAGTGTTATAAAAAGAGAAAATTTTGGCATTTTATTAAATTTATTATTTGTATTTATAATATTAAAATAAATTATATTATATACACTGCTTTCGTCGTTATTTAATTAAAAAATGTAACAAAGAAAAAAATAGATGGATAATTTTATAATTAATAGCGTATCTAAAATAATAAATTACGAATCCATGGCCAAATGCCTACGTAATTTATGACTAAATAATCCAGTCGGAATAATTTTGGTGCAGATCATGCTTATTTGCATGTAACTAGCCTTAAACGATTCTACATATAATTTTATTTTACAATATATTTTATATTTGCAATTCATCTATCGCTATTTATACAATTTTTTCAATTTCCATATCTCTACTAACGTATATATACAGGGTGCCGCATATGTGTAGAATAATGATTCCACATCATTTATTAATCAGTGTATTAAAAAAATGTTTAAATAAAAGTTATAGGGTGTTATACGGCGCATATGCTGATGTTGATAATAAAATATTTTGAAATGTTAGTTCGAAAAAATTACGCCATCTTAAATTTTTTAAAATAGAAAGCCCTGTATATTATTTTATTTGTGAGTCCTGCTAAAAATTTTAGATAGTATTTGTCCAACATACTATATGTCCAAATTGAACTGTTTTGTTATTGTCATTTGAAATTTAAAATAAAAAAACCGGTCAATGTGCAAGTTGAACTTGCACAATTAGTGTTCCGTACGTTGATTGTTTTTAAAATAAAAAATCTTGTTAGGGTGGTATAAAATGATCAGTGACTTCACAAAACATACCCCAAATGAGTTTTCAACAAAGTTTGTTTCCAATCTTTACTGAAAACTGGTGACCTTGAAATTTTGTTTTTTTTATATACTAGATAAATTATTAAAGGTAATGATAATTTTCGTTCAATCTATACCTCGTGGAGAATATTTCAGGATTTTTTCAAAATTTTTTGATCAGTACTTTTCGAGATAAGGTAGGGGACAGCGAGTTTTCACGATTTTTTAAAAGTAATACAAAGAAAAGTGTGCGCCAGTATTACATTATATATATATTTTTTACTCGTGTTTTCACAAGCTTTCATTTGACACCTCCCTCGATGACCTAGTAAAAAAATTTTTTTTTCACTTCCGATTTCACCCCTCAAAACGAATCCCTTAAATTAAAATTTATGTTACGGTGATATAAAATGATCAGTGACTTCACAAAACACACCCCAAATAGGTTTTAACAAAGTTTATTTCCAAACTTTACTGAAAATTGATGACCTTGAAATTTCTGTTTTTATATACCAGATAAATTATTACAGGTAATGCACTCGTAATAATTTTCGTTCAATCTACACCCCGTGGAGAATATTCCAGAATTTTTTCAAAATTTTTTGATAAGTACTTTCCGAGATAAGGCGAGTGGACAACGATTTTGCGCGATTTTTTAAAAATAATACAAAGAAAAGTGCGCGCTAGTATTACATTATATATATATATATATTTTTTACTCGTGTTTTCACAAGCTTTCATTTGACACCACACTCGATTACCTAGTAAAATTTTTTTTTTTTCACTTCCGATTTCACCCCCCAAAACTAACCCCTTAAGTCAAAATTTAACTTTCAAGACTACATGGCTCTGATGAGGCCATCAATTTCTATATTACTACCAAATTTCAACTTTCTACGACAAGTAGTTTCGAAGAAAATCGGGTGTGACAGACGGACAGACAGACGGACAGACGGACAGACACCGAAGTGATCTTATAAGTGTTCCGTACGGAACACTAAAAAGACAAAAAACTATTAATAAATACTCTGGTTAATTTTTATGGTAACAATTGCTCAAAATGACTACCGTTAACAGCGAGGCAATGACCCAATTTGTCATAAACAGCCTGAACAGAGTTTTGCAGAGAATCCGGAGTGATCTGTGCTACTTCATATTGATTTCTTTGTTGTAAATCTTCTACAATTTCAGGTTGACTTCGGTAAACTTTGATTTTCACATGACCCATAAAAAAAAATCGAGTGGTGTAAGGTCGGGACTCCATTCTATTGCTAGGATTATCTGAAGATGACTACGATAGACGTGTTGAATTTTGCGAGGGCATGATGGAATGAATCAATAATGATCCTAACCTAATTCATAATATTGTTTTTTCTGACGGGGCCACATTTTGTCTTAACGGAAGAATTAACAGGCATAACTGCCAGTACTGGTCTACTAAGAATCCCCACTGGATAATAGACAGTCATTCTCAAAGACCACAAATGATAAACGTGTCGGCAGCGATTTGTTAACGACGTATCACTGATCACTTGTTATCGATGGAAATCTTATAGAACAGCTGTATTTACAATTACTCTAAGAGCTAGTTATTCCAACTTATGCAGGTCTTTTTTTCCGATGAAAATAATTTGGATACCCCTAACAGGAATCTGTAGTATCAACAGGATGGAGCACCTCCTCACTATGAAATCAATGTTCGTAGATATTTGGATGCGATTTTTCCTGATAGATGGATAGGCAGAAGAGCTGCTGTAGCATGGCCTGCAAGGAGTCCCGACCTTACGCCACTCGACATTTTTTTATGGGGTCATTTGAAAACCAAAGTCGACCTGAAACTGTAGAAGATTTACAACAAAGAATTCAATATGAAGTAGCACAGATCACCCCGGATTCTCTGCAAAACTTTGTTCAGGCTGTTTATGACAGATTGGGTCATTGCCTCGCTGTTAACGGTAGTCATTTTGAGCAATTTTTACCTTAAAAATAAACCTAGAGTATTTATTAATAGTTTTTTTTTTAATTTTAAATTTCAAATGACAATAATTCCAAAATAGTTCAAATGAGATATATGGTATGTTACATAAATAATATCTAGAATTTTTAGAAGGACTCAAAAATAAAATAATATGCAGGGCTTTTTATTTAAAAATAGTCAAGAAGGCGTCACTTCTTCGAACTGACAATTTAAAACATTTTATTGTCAACGCCAGCATGTGCGCCGTATAACATCCTATAACTTTTATTTAAACATTCTTTTGACACACTGAGTATTAAATGCTGGGATATCATTAATCTATACATTTGGGGCATCCTGCATATATATATATATATATATATATATATATATATATATATATATATATATATACATATATATATATATATATAGTAAGCCTCGGAAATTGGACAGGACTAGCGAAAATCGACTGAAACAACGAAAAAGGTGTATGAGACTTGCTATATGGAAACTGCAAGAGATTAATACAAACGTGTTTGAAAATGAAAGATCGAATCGAAATATAGACATCGCAGCGATTGCTGAAACAAAGAAGAAAGGCCAGGGCACAGAATTCATTTGCAACTACATATACTTTTACAGTTGAGTTTCAAAACCTGAGCATGCAATGTACTTCTTTGATGATGTTTTAAAAATTTAACCAAAAAATACTTAATTGGAAACCGACGAATGAGCATGTAATAAAAAATAAACATAAAACACAAGCTTAACAGTAATTGGTATTTATGCTCCAAATGAAGATGCGACAATTCAAAGAAAAGACCAACATTACGAGACACTCAATGATGTATTCGATGAAATCGGAAACAACAGAGACATAAGAGTTATTGGTGATCTGAACTCGAGAATTGATATAAAAAATATGGCAGAGCAGTACGGAGGTGAAGCCAAAAAGAGAGATTAATCGATTTCTGTGATCAGAATAATCTAAGAATATGGAACATTCACAAATACATGTAGGAACAAAAATCGATAATAGACTATTTTATTACAAAACAACAAACTGCTTTCCGTGTAAATGATGTGAAAGTCCATAGAGGTGCTGAATGTGGCAGTGGTCATTATCGACTGATTGCTTAAGGATGTCAAAAAGGACGAAAAGAGATATAATTTGGACAGTTTAGAGGAAGACAGTACAAAATACTTATATTCAAGAAGATTAGATCAAAAGCTTAAAGAAGAATACTATAATAAAACATTAAAAGAACTGTATAAACGTATCAAATGTGCAATACATCAAGCTGGTAAATGGAAGAGCTGGAAAATGACAAAAGTAACAAACAAAATCTGTAAAACAAATGGGAGCAAAGCAAATCAGAAAGAAACTTAGAAAACTACAGAAATGTTAGGAGGGCTTTCAAGAATAAGATCAGAATAGGAAAAATCAACAAAGAGAGAAAAATGCCAACAATTAGAAGCATATATAGGTGGAAGAAAGACCACAGAAATGTGGGAATTCTTAAGAACACTAAAAACAATTAACAGTTTAGTTAAAATTAACTCAATAAATATTAACCGATGGAAAACTTACTTTGAGAATATGCTTACAAAAACAAGATCAGATTTCAAAACAAAAGAAAATAAATATGTCCAAATAACAGGGGACCTAGTACGATTAGAAGAGGATAGCCACCAGGTCCGGGTAAAATTATTAATCAGAAGAGCAATCAGGTTTTCCAGCGGAAAGATCCACACAATTGATAATATCTTCTGTATTAGTCAGCTACTTGAAAAAAGCTAATAGAGAAACACACTTAATTTTTATTAATTTGGTAAAGGCGTACGATATAATACTAAGTAATAGATTATTTGAAGTACTACAGCAGAATCTTAAGTAAATTTGTGTAAAAACCTCGGTAATACCTTTAAAATTACAAAGGGTTTAACACGAGAATGCTACATGTCCCCCTTACTCTTCAATATCTATGTAGATACCGTACTTGAGCACGGTAAAAAGAGTTGTAATTTACACTTCACTAACCAGATGACCAGGTCGTCATAGAACAAGATCATGAAGACGCGGAATTTATGGTAAAAAAATTATACTAAAAATATCAGAAGTTCGGGATAAAAATTAACCTGCAAAAAACAGAACATCTGTGTGTAGCAGGAGAAGCTCGAGAATTAGATATAGAGGCAGGCAGTGCGATAAAACCATGCGATGAGTATATACCCAGACGTTAACGTAGCACAGGACGGTAGACATGAAAAAACAATCCAAAACAGAGTAACTAATGCAAAAAAGATAATCGGAATAGCTTAACACAATTCTACGGCAAAACAGTATCTTAAAGAAAACAAAATTAAGAATATATAATTTCATTGTGAAAAGTAATTTAGCTTACGGAAGTGAAGTCAACAAAAATATGGTTAGAAAACTTTTATCTATGGAAAATCTTCGAAAAGCAGCTAGAGTTTCTAGACGGGAAAGAATACAGAATGAGGAAATAAGACGATGTATGAACAGAGATAATACCATTCCATAACACATACAACAAAAACGGTTAATATGGTACGTCACATTAATAGAATGGAAGAGAGTAGAACACCAAAGAAAGCTATGCAGTGGACAGCAGCAAAGAGGAAACGTAGAGGCAGACCCCGTAATACTTGGAGGCGGAAGGTGAACTCACTCGCTGTGAAACTGGTTATATATACAGTCCCTGGCCAAATTATTAGACGCACTGCAAGATTTCATGTAAAATATTAATTACCGAGTGATATTGTACCGTTTTATTATTTTAAATTGACTTGTTTTTTATTTTTATATTATCCAATCAATTACCTATTTATTTGACATAAATAAAACAGCATTAATTTAGAAAAGCATAAGTTTATTAAGTTTTAAAAAAAAGTGAAATTAATGTTAGTAAAAGTCAATATTTAGTTGAGCCACCTTTAGCCGCTATCAAAGCTTTAATTACCTTGTACTCTCTCCTGCATTTGAGGATGATGATTCCACACATGAATAATCTTTTCTAGGAGCTGGGTTGTGTTGGTAATCACATCTTTAGCCACTTCTCTTTTCATCAGCTCCCACACATTTTCAATGAGGCTATTACCCGGCCAATCCAACAGAGGGATATTTTTTTCTGCCAAAAAAGCTTTAACAGATCGAGCAGTGTGGCAGGGAGCTCCATCTTGCATGAAAGTGAATGGTTCCCCATTTGGAAACCATTCTCTGAGCTGCGGAATCAACCGATTTTGTAATACTTCTTTGTACTGATCTTGCCTCATTATTCCTTTGACGACGTACAGACGTCCAGTGCCCTTGCCGCTGATGACTGACCAAATCATCACTTTGGTGGGATGTTTAACCGTCGGGACGACACAATCAGGATGAAACTTTTCTCCATGACGACGACGCACATACTAAGCTTTATTCTGCAAAATTTCGAATGTGCTTTCGTCACTGAAGCAGACCTGTCGAAAATAGGAAAAATATATAAACTTCCATGTTTATTTGCTTTATTTAACTGAAAATGTTAATAATGCATCAATTATTGATTAAATTGCTGTATCTTACCGATCTCCAGAAGTCCACATCTTTGTCTTACCATTGTTTGGCCCACTTCAGGCGCTTTGCTTTCATTGCAGCTCTTAACTTGGGCTTCCTGGCGGGGCGACAGGCCTTAAAATCTAATTCTTTCAATTTTCTTCGAACAGTGCGCTCAGAAGCATTTACGCTAGCATCCTGGAGTTGTGATTTTATTACCTTTGTGGTAGCAAATCTGTTTTCTACACAAATTTTCTTCAAACATCTCTCTGACCGTGGAGTGAAAATTGGTTTTCTACCGCATCTTTTCTTTCTTTTCGGGCTTAATTCCTTCCCTGACTCAATTTTCTTTTTTATGCGTCGTACACTAGCTTCAGAAACCTCCAATCTTCGTGATATTTCTCGGTTTGTAAATGTTTTCGCAATCACAAGGGCCTTCACTTCAGCTTTTTTACGTGGTGAAAGATCGCCTTTTCTACCCATAATGAAAATAGTCCAATTACTTTTTTAAAACACTGCATACAAAATAAACTAATAACTGAGTAGTATAAAACTATTAAACAAACAATCACAGTCCATAAAGCCACAAAAACACGTCCGTACCTGACTCGATTCCGATCGCGACTGATACAGGTTTGTAGTTGTTTACGTTCATGTATCACTTTGTCAACACAGTGTTGCCATATGTTAAAAATAAATACAAATATGTAGTCTACAACAATTCTTTTAAATAAAAATCAATAGTATTGTAGTTTAAATATACCATTATTGCATAAAAACTCTTAAGAAACATAAAATTACTAAAAAAAATACAGTGCGTATAATAATTTGGCCAGGGACTGTATATATATATATATATATATATATATATATATATATATATATATATATTATATATATATATATATATATACATATATATATATATATATATATATATATATACATATATATATATATATATATATATATATATATATATATATATATACATATATGTATATATATATATATATATATATATATATATATATATATATATATACTTATATATATATATATATATATATATATATATGTATATATATATATATATATATATATATATATATATATATATATATATATATATATATATATATATGTATATATATATATATATATATATATATATATATATATATATATATATATATATATATATATATATATATATATATAACCAGTTTCACAGCGAGTGAGGTCGCCTTCCGCCTCCAAGTATTACGGGGTCTGCCTCTACGTTTCCTCTTTGCTGGTGTCCACTGCATAGCTTTCTTTGGTGTTCTACTCTCTTCCATTCTATTAATGTGACGTACCATATTAACCGTTTTTTGTTGTATGTGTTATGGAATGGTATTATCTCTGTTCATACATCGTCTTATTTCCTCATTCTGTATTCTTTCCCGTCTAGAAACTCTAGCTGCTTTTCGAAGATTTTCCGTAGATAAAAGTTTTCTAACCATATTTTTGTTGACTTCACTTCCGTAAGCTAAATTACTTTTCACAATGAAATCATATATTCTTAATTTTGTCTCTTTAAGATACTATTTTGCCATAGAATTGTGTTAAGCTATTCCGATTATCTTTTTTGCATTAGTTACTCTGTTTTGGATTGTTTTTTCATGTCTACCGTCCTGTACTACGTTAACGTCTGGGTATATATTCATCGCATGGTTTTATCGCACTGCCTGCCTCTATATCTAATTCTCGAGCTTCTCCTGCTACACACAGATGTTCTGTTTTTGCAGGTTAATTTTTATCCCGAACTTCTGATATTTTTAGTATAATTTTTTTACCATAAATTCCGCGTCTTCATGATCTTGTTCTATGACGACCTGGTCATCTGGTTAGTGAAGTGTAAATTACAACTCTTTTTACCGTGCTCAAGTACGGTATCTACATAGATATTGAAGACTAAGGGGGACATGTAGCATTCTCGTGTTAAACCCTTTGTAATTTTAAAGGTATGACCGAGGTTTTTACCCAAATTTACTTAAGATTCTGCAGTAGTACTTCAAATAATCTATTACTTAGTATTATATCGTACGCCTTTGCCAAATTAATAAAAATTAGGTGTGTTTCTCTATTAACTTTTTTCAAGTAGCTGACTAATACAGAAGATATTATCAATTGTGTGGATCTTTCCGCTGGAAAACCTGATTGCTCTTCTGATTAATAATTTTACCCGGACCTGGCGGCTATCCTCTTCTAATCGGACTAGGTCCCCTGTTATTTGGACATATTTATTTTCTTTTGTTTTGAAATCTGATCTTGATTTTGTAAGCATATTCTCAAAGTAAGTTTTCCATCGGTTAATATTTATTGAGTTAATTTTAACTTAACTGTTAATTGTTTTTAGTGTTCTTAAGAATTCCCACATTTCTGTGGTCTTTCTTCCACCTATATATGCTTCTAATTGTTGGCATTTTTTCTCTCTTTGTTGATTTTTCCTATTCTGATCTTATTCTTGAATGCTCTCCTAACATTTCTGTAGTTTTCTAAGTTTCTTTCTGATTTGCTTTGCTCCCATTTGTTTTACAGATTTTGTTTGTTACTTTTGTCATTTTCCAGCTCTTCCATTTACCAGCTTGATGTATTGCACATTTGATACGTTTATACAGTTCTTTTAATGTTTTATTATAGTATTCTTCTTTAAGCTTTTGATCTAATCTTCTTGAATATAAGTATTTTGTACTGTCTTCCTCTAAACTGTCCAAATTATATCTCTTTTCGTCCTTTTTGACATCCTTAAGCAATCAGTCGATAATGACCACTGCCACATTCAGCACCTCTATGGACTTTCACATCATTTACACGGAAAGCAGTTTGTTGTTTTGTAATAAAATAGTCTATTATCGATTTTTGTTCCTACACACCTGATCACATAAATCGATTAATCTCTCTTTTTGGCTTCACCTCCGTACTGCTCTGCCATATTTTTTATATCAATTCTCGCGTTCAGATCACCAATAACTCTTATGTCTCTGTTGTTTCCGATTTCATCGAATACATCATTGAGTGTCTCGTAATGTTGGTCTTTTCTTTGAATTGTCGCATCTTCATTTGAAGCATAAATACCAATTGCTGTTAAGCTTGTGTTTTATGTTTATTTTTTATTACACGCTCATTGGTCGGTTTCCAATTAAGTATTTTTTGGTTAAATTTTTAAAACATCATCAAAGAAGTACATTGCATGCTCAGGTTTTGGAACTCAACTGTAAAAGTATATGTAATTTCAAATGAATTCTGTGCCCTGGCCTTTCTTCTTTGTTTTACCAATCGCTGCGGTGTCTATATTTCAATTCGATCTTTCATTTTCAAACACGTTTGTATTAATCTCTTGCACTTTCCATATACCAAGTCTCATACACCTTTTTCGTTGTTTCAGTCGATTTTCGCTAGTCCTGTCCATTTTCCGAGACTTACTATATATATATATATATATATATATATATATATATATATATATATATATATATATATATATATATATATATGTATATGCAGGATGCCCCAAATGTATAGATTAATGATATCACAGCATTTAATACTCAGTGTATCAAAAGAATGTTTCAATAAAAGTTATAGGATGTATATATATATATATATATATATATATATATATATATATATATATATATATATATATATATATTATTCACGGATGTGAAATGTAATAGTGGTTTTTCGGATATCCCATGTTAGCTTAAAGTCCCTTGAAGGACGGTTTCGCTGACGTTTCGATGGAATCTCATCTATCTTTTTCAAAGCGTTGATCACTGGATGGTGTCTTGGCGTTGAATTCAACTTTAAGCTAACATGGGACACCCGAAAAACCACTACTATATATATATATATATATATATATATATATATATATATATATATATATAGCTGATTCACTATTACCGCCACTGCTTATTCCTTATGTTACCTATGTACTAATAAAAAAAAGAACACGTAAATCCAATAAGTGGTTCTCAAATGATAAGCGCAGTAACGGACAGACAGATAGACATTGCGCTTTATATGTATTATATTTATTATTATTATTATATAACCTGGCCATAGAACATACGTATGTATAAATTAAAAAAAAGCACGTAAATCGGATAAGTGGTTCTCGCGTGATAAGCACACTAACGGACAGAGAGACAGACAGACAGAGAGACGTTGCATTCTATATATATTATATTCTTTGCTACATGATATTGTTCCATATTTAACGGTTTAGGCAGCGTACTGCAAGAGAGCGCGTTAGCGACAAACTTTTTTCCGACTTGATTCACTATTATCGTCACTACTTCTTCTTATGTTAAATAATGTAATAAAATATATATCTATAATCTGGTCAAAGAAAATATGCATGAATTAAAAAAAAAGTCATGTATATCGGCTAAGTGGTTTTCGCGGGTTCAGCGCACTAACGGACAGACAGACAGATAGAGAGACGTTGCATTTTATGTATATTATAGATATAGATCACAAAAAAAGGTTTTCTTTCTCACATTTGGTCAATGTGGTTCCATGTTTCGCTAACGGGCCCAACCCAAGTCAGCACAGACACTATTACCATTGTGTATTTGTGTATAGTCTATATTATTATTATGTAATCTGGCCAAAGAACATATGTATGAATTTAAAAAAAAAAAAAACACATAAATCGAATAAGTGGTTCTCGCTTGATAAGCGAATTTACAGGGATTCAAGAACAACGTGAATCGCTTTTTTTTCCGCACACGTGTCGCTCCTGTAGCGCTTTAGGCACGTGTGCTAGACCCATAAAAAAAACTAACGGACAGACAGACAGACAGAGAGACGTTGCATTTTATATATTATATTTTTTGCTACATAATATTGTTCCATATTTAACAGTTTAGGCAGAGTATTGCAAGAGAGCGCGCTACCGGCAAATTTTTTTCTGACTTGATTCACTATTATCGTCACTGCTCATTTCTTATGCTACCTAACATAATAAAATATAGCCTATAATCTGGCCAGAGAACAAATGTAAGTTTTTAAAATAAAAGTACGTAAATCGGATAAGTGGTTTTTCAGTGATAAGCACACTAACGGACAGACAGAGACGTTGCATTTTATATATATTATAGATGTTACCTAACATAATAATATATATCTTATAATCTGACCAGAGAACATATGTATGAATGAAAAAAAATCACATAAATCGGATAAGTACTTCTCGAGTGACAAGCTCACTAACGGACAGACAGACAGACAGAGAGACGCTGCATTTTATATATATTATAGATTATAGAAGATAGATATTATCTGCTACATAATACTGTTCCCTATTTAATGTTTTAGCCTGCGTACTGCAAGGGAACGCGCTAATGGTAAACTTTTTTCCGACTTGATTCACTATTATCGTCACTGCTCATTTCTTATGCTACCTTACGTAATAAAATATAGTCTATAACCTGGCCAGAGAACATATGTATGTTTTAAAAAAAAAGTACGTAAATCGGATAAATGGTTCTCCAGTGATAAGCACACTAACGGACATACACACAGACAGACAGAGAGACGTTGCATTTTACACGAGATATTATAGATATATATATAATATATTAAAATTCCGGGTTCCAATCCGTTCATGTAACAATGAATTTGCACGACTTTTCATTGGCATTTTTAAGTGTTCCCAATGAGTTAGCTTCAAGCGACAGCAGCAGCAAGATCACAGTGTCGAGTAGCAGCAGCAGCGGGAACACTTGAAAATGCCAAATGAGATTTTAGCGGAACGTCGTGCAAATTCTTTGTTAGACGAACGGATTGAAACCCGGAATTTTAATGTATTACATTCCACCATCCGAGAAAACTTCTATTGTAACATATATATATATATATATATATATATATATATATATATATATATATATATATATATATATATATATATATATATATATAAGCTAGACATAGAGGTTCCTTTTTCACATCAAGAGCTATAAGAGGGGTAAATTGGAAGCCTATATCTCATTTCGCTAGGGAATTATCGTGGCAATAGCTGGACAGACCTAAGGAAATTAAAAGCTAGGTAATTCGTGGTCTAGAGACTCCAAATGCAAAAAAATTTCACTCTACAATAGTTCGTCCAGCGAGAAACGGAAAAATACACAGTAGAAAATTTGACTTCAACCATTATATAAGTGTTACTTATACATTTTTAAAGTCCAGTGCAATTTAATAAATTTAATTGGTTAAAGGAACTACAATAATCTATTTTAAAAGTAGTGCTGAACTGCCATCTATTTTGAAATACATAAAATAATGCTCTTTCCGAAAAGACCTTAAAATACTACAGAGCCATCTGCCATAAAGTATGAAAACTCGAATATTGAACTGAGAGTGAAAAATCCATCAGCGCTGATGAATTCTGTTTAACGAAGATTCGTCTGATTAGTCCAGTAGAAATAGATATAAAATGAGCCTAATCTCTTGGAATGACAAATATTCCAATAATTTGCTGAGAGTAGACCAATATTTATTTTGTATTTAATATTTTTTAGTATGTGTAGGGACAATATATAAAATATGCACAATGTATTACACAAGTTTAAAAGAATGAACAAGTCTTTAGGGCTTTAAAGTTGATATTAAAGTGAACAAGTACTCAAGTCAAATCATTTTAATGACTTAGGCCGACTGATTCCAAATAAAGCAAAAAACTAAACACAAAAACACCAAATCTCTAAAATAATTATAATATTTTCAACTTTTCTGTTAAAAATATTCTTAAACAAAGTTTTCGTTCCGCCTGGAGAGGTAGTTAACATAAATCTTACTTTTGCTATTGTTTGATGATATGACCTATTACATTATAAATCAATATTTTAGAACATAATTAAAATAACTTATTACAAGTTCTATCCAAAAGGAATTAAAATTTCTCAAATCATTTATTTTAATTAATATATTCTCCCCGAACTTCTATACATCAATTATTTCAATAAATAACTTTTTATATAGGTCAACGGGATATTCTTGTAGATTGTGGTCACTGCTGTGAAAATCTTTTCAACGGTGTCGTGTTGCTGTTGTGTTATCGGCAAATGCAGTCAGGAGAAGAAAGAAGAGTCATTGAGTTTTATATCGGGCGAATATGGGAATGATGTAAACAGACAGAATTTTTACTCAAACACAGAGATCCAACGAGCTACGTTCCATCAATATTAACTATCGTTTCTATAAAGTCTCCCTTTGTTGTTGTTGCTGTGGTAGTATAGATGGGGGAGCCTTTCAGTCAAGTGAACAAACACTATCATTTAGACAACATTTACAGTTTATAGTGGGATCCGAACCACATGATCGGCAGATGGTACTGTTTTTATCAAGCCTCCGCATATATACATTAAAATACGATCACACATCTAACCTGTCTTAAAAATTGTTTGACTGGATCGACTACTGACGAATTGGTCAAATGTGTAGTATTATCAGACTTCAAAAGTTTAAAAACTCCTTGGTTCACTGGTTTTCTCAATATCATTTAAGGATATAATGGGATGTTTGATGGAGGTGGGACTAGGACATGAGTTCCTATCGGATAGTGTCAGTGAGAGAGAATCTAGACTCGCGTCCCTGAAGTAGACCCAACCACTGCCGGGAGAGTAGAGGTGTGCCCACCCGCTACCCGTAGTCGATAAACAGACTTCGAGAGGCGCAGCGTGCAATGGAGGGAGTTATGCTTGTAGTGAATTTTAGAGATAGAATCCCAAATGAGAAAGTACGGAGAAGAACACGGTTGACGGATGCTCTGGAAAGAGCGGCCCAACTAAAGTGGAGATGGGCTGGCCACGTAGCGAGAGAGAACAACGAGAGATAGTCGCACAAGCTTAAAGTATGGCGCCCAAGGGAGAGTAAGAGGAGTGTGGGAAGACCTCAAAGAAGGTGGCGAGACGACATCTAGGATGCCGCAGGGAAAAAATGGAACAGAACGGCTCTAAACAGGGTAAGATGGAAAGATTGGGAAGAGGTCTACACCCAGGAGTGGTTGAGAGCAGGCTGAAAAAAGAAGAAGAAAATACGTATTCAAGACAAGTTTTAGTACAAGACAACAGGCATCCATTCAGTTTCTTACTGGTGTTGTGGAGTGGAGTAAAATTCCATGTGTAATATGGTTTGTCTCCCTGTAAGTGTAAAATGTTTTTGTTTTTTAAGGTCTTTTTCTGCACTTCCGGTTTGGTGCGAAGCATGACGAGGAAATTCTACTACCCGTGAACGTCTTCGTGGAATTGTGGAGAAGAATGTTTTTGTTGTGTTGTTGTGAAACTTGTCTTCCTCTTCAACCTTCGTATCCAAGTGACCCCGATACTAACAACATACTGCTAATAGTTTATGTGTGTTGTCTTTATCGCCAGCCTCTTCCGATCTAATATACAAAATAAACTGGCATACTCACCTACCGGAGATCCAACCCTGAAATGCAGGTTAGTAGGCTAAAACTCTGTCATAGATTCAGAGCTGCCATAAGTCTGAAATCAGTCTAGAGATCAAAATGTTATGAAAAGTTGATTTTCGAGTTTCCATTTCACCTTTAATCGATCTCAATCATCTTTTCGGGTTTTCCCTATGAAATTACGCTATTTTTAAGTGTTTTATTTAGTTCGACATTTCGTCATCTCAAGGCATGTCACGACACTTTGAAATCATTCATAACCAAGTGTAACATAAGAGTCTATCGTTACTCGGTTTTATCACTATAAGTAAGCATCTAGTGGAACAAATATCATAAAACAGCTCACCTAACACTAATCAATGTAACAGCAAAAATACTGTGAAATTAATAAAAATAAATCGGCCCTATTTAACACTTATTAGTAAAGTATTTACTAAAAGTATTATCTAAATTTTAAAATCCACTTTTATAAGTATTATTTGTCATAAAAAGAAAAATGACAGTTACTTTTCTCAGCCTTTTTCGGTCTCATCAATGACACATCATTTTTTCCCGATGAGGAGAAAACTTATATTTGCGTGAATGGCTGCAATATAGTGGAAAAATCGTTGGTCATTATGTAAATCGCCAGGAATTTTGTTTACAAATTTGCGGGCATTAATTTTAATGGTTGCGACATCTGTCTTTGCGCTGCGGAAGCTCGCGCTGGGGTGAATTTCGTAAAGGGATGCCTGAAATGAGCGATCGCCGTGCTCTGCAATATCGACTACAGGGTAAACGAATGGATGGAAGATTGAAATGAAAAAGTGCTCTCGTTTGCGGATTAGTTAGCGAATTTTTGGGCAGTTTTGCCGTTTTTGATGAGCGCTAGTATCGGCAGGATAATGGTTATTTGGAACTTTCAAAGATGTAAATATTTTTTAGCACTGGTTTCTTAGTAAATTGCGCTAATTTACGTTAGTTATAAAAAATATATAAATATGCTGATTTATAATAAGATGAACAATTTTCATTTTACTTCTAAAGAATCGTTTAAAAAACAGAACGAATTTTTAAAAAGAAAATACATCTGTTAATATGAAAACGAACGAAACCAAGATACGAAGTGCCTTGCTTAGACGATAATTTATGCGTATATATATATATATATATATATATATATATATATATATATATATATATATATATATATATATATATATATATATATAAGGGGTATTTTACATTACAACTAATATCTTTATGGTAAATCCAACAACGGTGGACTACATTTAAAATAATGAAAAATAAAATTTCAAGTTTAGCTTCACTAGTTAAATATTTAATAAAATTTTATTAAATTGTTAATTTAAAATACTCGTATCTTTTTATGTGTGTATATACGAGTAGCAATGAAAGTGAATTACGTAACACGAATCTATCAAAACTGTTTCTTAAGGTTAAAAAGTATTAGACCGGATATGTCTAATACTTTTTAACCTTATGTAATTCACTTTCATTGCTACTCGTATATATACACATAAAAAGATACGAGGATTTTAAATTAACAATTTAATAATTGTATTAATGCGCTATGTGAATGGGAGAAATACGGATACTGTCTTCAAATAACATAAATTAAAACAAAAATATTGATATCTCGCAGCCAATTTTTTATGTAAAACTTAAATTCGCGGTCAAAAAGAGAACAAAAAATCTGTTTTCAAATTTACATTAGGTAACTCTAGAACTACATATCTCAGGATCGATTGAGAATAAATATAAAATTATTATATATTTTGGAAAGCATTTTATTTAATTGTGTAATAATGTAAATAGATTACCATTTAAAAAACCGGGCTTTCACTGTAACTCTCAATTTAGCTCCTTCATAATAAATTATTTAATTTAACAAAAATAGACCATAATGAAGGAAAGAAAATCTTTTTTTTTTTAAGTAAAAGGTACATTAAATTTGATGATATTTTTGTGTCGGATTAGAAATGACACGTAATCGTGCGATAATATACCGTGTCATCCAAAAAATTTAAGCTAATTTTGACCGTCAAATTTGAAACATAAAATGTTGTTAAATAGTTTAAAGTTTTTATAGTATTATCAGAATTTTTTCATAAAATTTTTCCACACAAATTTAAATCATAATTATTTGAAAGTCAAAATGATTTTTTAAAAAGAAAATACAGCTGTTAATATGAAAACGAATGAAACCAAGATACGAAGTGCCTTGCTTACATGATTAATATATATGTATAAGTATATATATATATATATATATATATATATATATATATATATATATATATATATATATATATATATATATATATAAATATATATATAATGGTTATTTTACATTGCGACTATTATTTTTATTTATTTTTATGGTAAATCCACAACAGTGGAAATAAAATTTCAAGTTTAGCTTCACTAGTTAAGGATTCAATAAAATTTTATTAAATTGTTAATTTAAAATACTCATATCTTTTTATGTGTGTATATACGAGTAGCAATGAAAGTGAATTACATAAGGTTAAAAAGTATTAGACCTATCCGGTCTAATACTTTTTAACCTTAAGAAACGGTTTTGATAGATTCGTGTTATGTAATTCACTTTCATTGCTACTCGTATTAATGTGCTATATGAGTGGGAGAATTACAGATACTGTCTTTAAATAACATAAGTTAAAACAAAAAACTTGATATCTCGCAGCTAATTTTTTATGTAAAATTTAAATTCACGGTCAAAAACAGAACAAAAAATCTGTTTTCAAATTCACATTAGATAACTTTAGAACTACATATCTCAGGATCGATTGAGAATAAATGTAAAACTATTATATATTTTGGAAAGCATTTTATTTAATTGTGTAATAATGTACATAGATTACCATTTTGAAAAATCTATGTTTTCACTGTAACTGTCAATTAGAGCTGTATATTTTAAATGACATATTTAGCTCCCTTATAATAAATTATTTAATTTAACCCATAATGTAAGAAGGAAAATAGTATTTTTCAAGATCTAAGAAAATGATTTGGCAAATTAATGCAATAAAAACATTAAACGATCGTTAGGACACAGTAAACACACTATACAGTAGCGAAACTCAAGGATAATCGCATAGGAAAATCAGGTTCGTTTTCAGAAGGTCACGTGGCAATCCGCCATGTTAAAAGTGGACCAGCGCGAGATTTGAAATACAAATAAAGTTGTGTAAAGCTTTATCATTCAAAATCATAGATATAGAAATGTTTGAAAATTTTTGATTTGATATTTAATACAGCATGAGTAATATAAAAGTTAATGCAGCATGAGTAATATAAAAAAAAAACAAAAAGAATGGAGCACTTTGTTAGAAAATAAATGAATACAGATGAAAAACTTAGGAAAGTATTTGATGGAATTCTTCATATTCAACTTCAGTTTTTAATAACCTTATCCAAAAATTCAAAAGTCTATCAAAGTTAAACGTCACTGTTTGAGGTTAAAGTTTTATTTACATCATTTTTCAAATAAATTTTGTGATTAAAAATGTTTTTAAGGACTAAATTAATTTAATTTTAATTGTCATTACTAAGATGTCAACATCTTCTAAAACAAGAGCATTTTTTTCTAAGCAGTGTTGTAACTATTATATTGTGTTTGGTGTGATAGATCTCTCGTTAATTAAAAACACTGTATCTACTTTTTTGGTACTTATTTTTTCTTAACTACAAAACTATATTGTGTAACTTCGAGAAAGGTTAATATAATATTATTAATGAATTATGAACGTATACATATGTAGAGACCTCTATTTTCTATGTGAATGATTCTTAGAAGTTCTATACCATTTTGTGTTCTGTTATCTGTATTGCTTTTTGATAATGTAATTAACGCTTACTTTTATTTACAATGAATTAATATTTAGATCAAAGAGTCAATACAGTAATTTCGTAATTATAGTTACATACAATACTTAGTTATGACCAAGCTGACTTGTCAATTACAACTATATTGGGAATGTGGAATCTTTGGCACAATGACACTACTCAGTATATATCACCACTACACCAAACATTTTATTTTTGCACTCGACGCGCGTTTCGCTAACCATATTAGCTTCATTAGGAGAAATGATTGACTCATATATACTGAGTATTATCAATTACTGTTTAAAAGGAAAATAACTATATTTAATTTATAATATAGGCATAAAACAATAGAAATAAGTTCTTTTTAGGAGGAATATTAATAACAGGTAACAAAATCTTCAAAATTTTAATAGCAACCATAATTACCATCAAAATGGACTTCGATTAGGTGTACTGTCCATTTAACGAACTTATTTTCAGAATATTTTACCCTCTGGCACACATCGTCTGACAAAATCATATTACAAAAATTTCTTTGGAATCACATTAAAATTTTTCTTATTTTAATAGCATATTTGATTCAATAATCCATTTATATCAGTTATTTCAATAATCCCAAACCCAGCTTATAAGAAAATAAAATATACTGTCTAAAATTTGAAAATAATAAATATGTTGTTATAGGTTCTGTATTCCTTACAATATATTCACAGAAACTTTTGAAAGATTGGCAAGGAGCAATGTAATTTATAGAGAAAAATAGAAAAAAAAAAGTCACTTTCAGAGTATTAATTGTACTTGCAATTAAACAGTGTTGAATTTATCAGGTTTATTATTAGAAAAGGTGTGTCAAACAATTAATTCTGATGAAGTTATTAAAAACTAGAAGCCTCTTGAGAATACACCTTTTAGAAAAAAATAATATGTTTTATTTATAATTTATCAAATATAAATAGTTTTAAATAACTTAATACTAGTTTACACAAAAATAAATCTTTCTAAAAACCAGAATTTGGAGGATTATTTATTAGTCATAAAAAAATTACACAGGCACACAAAAAAACTTTTTTATTATCGAACAGATCGCTATACCTATATGTATTTTTAGGCGCTGAAATTGAATTCGAGGTCAGAATTGAGCAATCACATCAGGATTTTTAAATAACCAGCCGAACTAAGTTTAGAAATAAATTTCAAGCTTTAATGACCAAATCACTCTACCAATACGAACGTTTTATTAAATCAATCAAGGTTCCCTGGAAGGCCATCTCTTGAGCAAATACGCCTAAACAAAATGTATATTAGTAATGATAATATTGTCTCATGCATATTGTATTTTTTTCAAAAATGCATTTAAGATAGTGAAAAGTTGTCTTGTAAAAGCAAGCAATAGAGATTTATTAAAATAATCAACAACTCCAACAACTTTAATCGCATACCATGATTTCTTTGAAATCATTGTTTCAACTAAAAACAGAGGAACTGCAAAAAAAAAATCATTAATGCAGCAACTTAAACTTTGACGGATAATACTGTTGATGATTACATGTGATGTAAATAAGGCATAATTAAATTTAGTTATGATTTAGAATAATAGTCTTAGCGCGCCCTGATTGAGTTAGAAATTTCTTATTTGCAAATTTTAGAGCATAAAAAAGTGTGACTCGAGCAAATAATTTGCGAAAATAAATATATGGAATATTGCAATTCTCAACGGCACAAAAATAACCTCCTTTCCCCATGATTATATAAATTGTTTCTGAACCTTTTTAATTCTCTTCACTTACAAACGTTTTTAAATCTCTTTTTCTGCAAACTCTCTTTTCCTTCTGTCTTTATATTCATATAAACTGCAGTCACATCAAGAAACGATGGACAATACATTTCCAAAGACACATTCCGAGATCGGATGTAAACACTGAGCGGCCATTTTGAAAAAGGACCCGTCGACGCACGCGCCGTCAAAATCTGGTTACCAAATTGGGGCTCAGTTTCGCTACTGTAGTATGTTTACTGTGGTTAGGATCTTCGCACGTACCCCAGGGTCATAACTGATATACATACCTCCCTTTCAATCTAACATTTTATTGGCTACTTCGCGTTTATAAATATAAAGAATATTCTTCATTTTATCTGCAGTATTATACAGAAACAGTGTGTATTATAAAGTTCAATAGTGTCTTAAAATGTCCGAAGCTCTTTCCATCACAAGCCGTAAATATTTGCCCGTTGAGGCAAAAGTGATAGTTAAAAGTGTTTATTTAAAGGTAGTTGAGCGAGGCCACGAAAAGTACTTTTCATTATTGGAGACATCAGCTTTAAGAAGCATCCCGGAAAGTACAGTTTGGAAAATTGTAAATAATTCGATTGCACCCAAAAAAAACACGAAAAGGCAAAGGTGTGTCGAAATGTATTGATTTCTGTTAGGAAGACTTAATCCGTCGCAAAATTTATGAAATGTGTGCAGAACAAAAAGTTCCTACGTTATTGCCACTTTCACTGAGGGTGTCCGAGGATAGTTGTGACATAAAATGTTCCACATCAACTTTATGTCGTATTCTACGTCGTTTTGGGTTTTTGTTCAAAAAAATAGACAAAAGGCAAGTTATAATGGAATCACGGCGCTTACAACAACTCGAATGGAATATCTTGAAAAAAATAACTTGGTATGACACCCATGACACATCAAGTAAAGGATGGATTAATAAATCCAAAAAATACCACATCAAAGTTTCATCAAATAAAGATAAAAGAATAACTATTTTATATGCGGGGTCAGAAGAAGGCTGGATACCAGAATGTCTATTTCTAGCAGCCAAGAATATTTCAGATTCCAGCTTGGATTACACAGCCCTACAAAAAAAAAGTGGGGTATACTTTTGATGCGATATATCAGATCCGTAGTATTTTTGCCAGCTGATCACGAATCTGACGTCAGAATATCGCCATCACATCTCAATTTTTTTTCTAACCTCAAAAAGTAGGTAAAAATTAGTAAAAATTAAGAAAAATATACTCCTAAAAAATTGATTCAAGCTTTTTCATGAATCCAAAGATGTATTAATATGTATTCGGACACGCTAAGCTAATATTCATCGGTTGGATTGAGCCATACAGTTCTGTTTTCTTTCTAACCTCAATAAATCAGACAGATATAGTGCTTCTCGAATGCAAAACGAATTCAAATTAAAATTCAAACCGATCCTTACCAAATTTGGTACACGGGGATTTTTTTTGGGTCGCCGATCACAAATCTGAGGTTGGATTTGCAAAATTCAAGATGGCAGATGTTTTCGCGCCATTTTGAACGCCGAGAATATTCATCGGTCGATTTTTATTCTTCTACCTGCATCCAGGGCACCTCCACGTGGTGACGGTGGGCAACGGTGTTCCTCCACTAGCCGGCAGAGTCCCTGGATAACGGCTTAGATGCCGTCATGGCAGGTAGAAGAAAGAGAATTACGATGCAGGGACTCGGAAACCCAGTACCGGCGGTTGGTCAGGGTGGGGAAAGCGAGCCCGCAGCCGTCGTCATCCAGCGACCGTAGCTCTTCATGTGTGGGTGACTTGGCTCATGTAGAGTATAATGCTACAAGAAAACGGTCTCACGGTACAAGGACTTTTCATAAATGCGATAAAAACAGTGATTCATTTTGTTATATTTGCTGTCAACACGTATTGAGTAAAATGGGGTCACCGATAACGGATAAGATTAAAACCTTATATAAGGATTGTTTTAACATTGAAATACAGCACCAGGATACAGATTGGGTTCTCCACATCATTTGCAGTTCTTGCAAAATAATGTTGTACATCAATAAGAAGGCGATTAAATATTCCAGACCAGCAATATGGAATAGACCATACAGTGAAAATGATTGCTACTTTTGTATGAATGTTGTATCTAGGCATAATCGAAAAAATAAAAGCACTTTTACTTATAACGATGTTTCGACAGTAACAAGACCAACTAAACTAATTCCGCCTCCTGAACCACTTGATGCTGATGTTATGGAAACAAATGATTTCACCTTATCAGTTCATGCCGAAAACATTGAGACTGTCGAAAAAGATTCAAACACTGTTACTAATGAATGTTCTAGTGACAACCTATCACATACTAGTGACACAGATAAAGAATTTCTACCATACAACCGTAAACCAGAACCAATACTTGTATCACAGTCAGAACTTAGTGATCTAGTCAGAGATTTAGGCTTATCCAAAGATGGTTCAGAGCATCTTGCTTCCTTTTTAAAGAAAAGACATTTACTTAAGCCAGAAGCTACGATTTCTTATTATAGAAACAGAGATGAAGAATTTCGAAAATATTTCACAATGGACGAGGAATTGTCACTTTCATATTGTACCGATGTAAAAGGTCTAATGGATGAATTTCAAAATAACTCATACGATCCTGAAGAATGGAGACTGTTCATTGATTCTTCTAAACGGAGCATTAAGGCAGTTTTGCTGCATAATACCAACGTTTACGCTCCCATTCCGATTGCTCATTCCACAGTTATGGAAGAGCATTATGAAAAAATGAAGCAGCTTTTGATAAAAATAAAATATGCTGATCATAACTGGAAAATTTGTGAAGATCTGAAAATTGTAACAATATTGCTTGGCTAACAGTCAGGGTTTACACTTTATCCCTGTTATAAATGTCTGTGAAATAGCAGAGACAGGGAACGTCATTATAAGAAAAAAATTTGGCCAACAAGAGAATCGTTCACTCCTGGTGAAAATAATGTATTGTTTCCACCATTGGTAGATCCAGGAAAAGTTCTTATTCTCCCGCTTCACATTAAGCTTGGACTTATGAAGCAATTCACGAGAGCATTAGATACAAACGGCCAATGTTTCAAATATTTGCATAAAAAATTTCCGAAATTTTCTGAAGCTAAAGTTAAGGCAGGCGTATTTGACGGGCCACAAATAAGAAAACTGTTTCAAGATTCATTATTTGTTACTAAAATGAATAAAGTTGAAAAAGCTGCTTGGCTTAGTTTTAAAGAAGTCGCAACAAACTTTTTGGGAAATAATAAAAGTCCTAAGTACAAAGAAATATTCTAGAAAATGGTAAAAAATTTCCAAACATTGGGTTGCTTAATGAATCTAAAATTACATTTCCTGGACTCCCACATCGATGATTGATCTTGGTGACTACAGTGAGGAGCAAGGGGAACGTTTTCACCAAGATCTGAAAATCATAGAAAATCGGTATCAAGGACGATGGGATGACCATATGCTAGCGGATTATTGCTGGTCGCTAAAAAGAGAAACAAGTCCTCAAAAGCGTTTGGGCAGAAAGCCTTTGAATAGGTCATTCGCGGAAAAAAGAACAAGATACAGCCAAAAAAAAGGAAAGTTAGGCGCGAGTCTAACCTTCGCAATTCTAGGGCTTAAGGGTCTACTATTTGAGAGTATATGGTTTAAAAGTCCTGGTTTTGAGTTTATTGGGTCTCATTTTTAAAGTTACAGGGTTATTGAGGTCTATTTTTTGAGGTTACAGAGTGTGGGAGTCTAAGGTTTCAGGGTTTTAGGGTTAAGAGTATCAGGTTTGAGGATTCCCCAACTGTATACCAAATTTGGTAGGAATCGGTTGGTTTTCAAAAATTTTGTCCGCCATCTTGGATCCGCCATTTTGAATTTTGCAAATCCGACCTCAGATTCATGATCAGCAACCCAAAAAACCCCCGTGTACCAAATTTGGTAAGAATCGGTTGAATTTTAATTTGAATTCGTTTTTGCATTCGAGAAGTACTGTCTGATTTATTGAGGTTAGAAAGAAAACAGAACTGTATGGCTTAATCCAACCGATGAATATTAGCTTAGCGTGTCCGAATACATATTAATACATCTTTGGATTCATGAAAAAGCTTGAATCAATTTTTTAGGAGTATATTTTTCTTAATTTTTACTAATTTTTACCTATTTTTTGAGGTAGAAAAAAAAAAAAAATTGAGATGTGATGGCGATATTCTGACGTCAGATTCGTGATCAGCGGGCAAAAATACTACCGATCTGATATATCGCATCAAAAAGTATACCCTATTTTTTTTTGTGGGACTGTGTTATTATTGTGATATAACCGCTGAAGTTTTTGAAGATTGGTTTGAAAACAAATTAATGCCGAATTTACCACCGAATAACTGTATTGTGATGGATAATGCATCTTATCATAGTCGTCAAATGAATAAGGTACCAAGTTCCACCAGTAGAAAAAGGGAAATATAAGCCTTTTTTTGCGAACGTGACATATATTTCCATGAAAGTTATACAGTTAAACAACTGTTAGAAGTTTTAAAGAGTTACAATTTTTCAAAGGAATATGTTTGTAATAAAATTGTAAAGGAAGCAGGACACGAAATAATTCGGCTTCTCCCATATTATTGTATCTTTAATGCGATCGAGTTGATATAGCATAAAATAAAGCCTAATATACGTGTTCACAATAACACACCCACTTTAAACAGTAGTGTGATTGAGTTGATAAAGACTTAAGTCAAAAATGTAACCGTTGAAAACTGGAGAAACTGTATTCAACACGTTAAAAAAATTGAAAACTCATATAGATGTATGTACATAAATATAAATAGTTTAGAACCTGTAAAAAAATTTATTATTGGGTTGCAAGATAGCAGCGATAGCGAAATTGAACTAGATATTACTTAATAACGAATTGGACATTGTACACTGTTTTAATATATTTGTGTAATTACTATATTGTGTATTATTCAGTACATAAAACATTAAAATTCAACTGTCTTATCACAATATAATGTTAAACCCAACAATTATACAATCAGGTGTAGTGCAGCCCTGCACAATGCCTTGTCATTAAACAGCCATAAATTAATCACTTTCGAATCTTTTTGAATTTTGAATGGGTATAGGTAGCTAAGTCACTTTCTTGGATCGTGAAAAATACTACACATCAACCCAATTATATTTTTGTGTCGGAATAGAAATGATACGTAATGGTGCGATAATATACTGCGTCATTCAAAAAATCTAAGCTAATTTTGTCCGTCAAATTTGAAAAGCTAATTTGGTTTCTGCATGAAATTAACTACAAATATAAACTTTTTAATATATTAAATAAAAAATTTGAAAATTAATGAAGACAAAAATTAAGATGATTTGGAATTACTTTTCGTAGATCCAATATTGTACTACTTTAGAATTATACTTTTGGGGCTCAATAAGGGGCCCAAATATTTTCAGGCAAATATGTAATTTGTATAAGATAAAACCATTTTGAAATAATTTCAAATGCACCAAATTTAGAAACATAAACTCTCCTCCTAATAAATAGATATGTTGTTAAATATCGTAAAGTTTTTATAGTATTATCAGAATTTTTCAATAAAATTTTTTCACACAAATTTAAATCATAATTATTTATAGTAACACAAATAAGGCGTTAAATGATGGGGAAAGGCGTTAGAAAAGTGGCTTCGTATTTATCGTCTTGTAGATCTTGGAGTGGGGGTGTGATAAGCAGTGAAGAAAAGCTAAGTAACCTTAGATATGCGGATGATACTTGTAACGTCAATACAAGACCTAGAAAATTATGGAACGCCTTTAAATCACTAGCAAAAACTATGTATGTATTGTAATGATTGTTAGTCGTAATGAAGATCTGTCACACATAAATGAAATTGCTGGTTTCACTATTGTAGATCATTTCAACTATTTGGAATCCCTCGTAACTAACACCATTGTCAGTGCTGTCAAGCGGAAGTAAGAAGACGTTTGGATATGTCTAGAAACTCGACGATCAAAGTCACTAAGTTCTGAAAAGATCCAGCTGTAACAAGAAACACAAAGTGAAGATTGCTATCCAGTCGTATATTCCTCATAGCAACTTACGCATCGGAAACATGGACCATTAAACAAGCTGCGATTCGATGCGTTTGAGATGTGAGCATATCGAAGAATCCTCAGAGTATCATATATCGAACACCATACTAATGTATATATTCTTGAAGAGCTTAGTATAAGTGACTGTTTTCAAATAGAATTAATATACAGTACCTGAAATATTTTGGTCAGATATAGGGCACATGGAAAGCTTGTATTAACGGGGAAGGTAGGAGATCAAGGGAGCGGTCTCAAGAAGATCGTTCGATCAAGTAAGATCTCTTTTTGGCATGGATATGCAGAGTTATGTCAGGTAGAGTAGGATCGAGATACCTGGAGAATGACTGCTGAGGCACCAACTGCATAGTATGACCGATACTCCTGTTGGGGTGAAAGGATTGAGAAAGATCTTTTTCAGAATTCCTAAGGTCAAAGTGATGGTTAATGTATGGTATCAAAGGTATTACGACTTTTTTAGGGTTTCGACTGAGACAACGGAGTAATTTTAAGTATAATTATTTATAGTAACACATATAACGGGTTCAATTATGGAAAAAGGAGTGAGCAGGGTGGCTTCGTATTTAAGGTGTTGTAGATTTTTTTCAGGGTATTTGAGGTAAAGGAATTAAAACGTCCTACTGTTTTTTATTGTTATCAATGTTAACAGGGGAAGGTGGTAAAAGGGTGCTAGTAGTTACATAGTGTATAGTGTCTAGAGTATTACGAAATCTTTTTCTGTTTTTCTGTTAGGATTATGGACAAATTTCAAGCATAAATAAATACTATAAAATAGTAAGATATATAGTGAATTAAAAAGGAGAAGGTAGGAGTCAGAGTAGTGCCTGAATATATACCGAGTGGTTTGTCCTTTTCAATGTTTGGAAAAGAGGGGAAGGGTAAAAGCGGTTGGAATCTTCGAGCATTTTACAATTTTAATAATATTATCAGCATATTTTTGGTTTTTGGATGGAATATTAGACTAAATTTTAGCTTACTTATATATAGTAAAAAATATATGGAGTTAACGGCATGAGATAGGGTGTCTGATGCGCAATTAAGTGTATATACGTAATATACGTCAATTTTAAAATTTTTCGATTTAAGGATTTAAAAATTACAATATTTTTCATTATTTTAAAAAATTATAAAGTACCTAGCAACCCAAGCAATACCACGCTTCTCTCTCTCTCTCTCTTGCTATTCTTTAGCGTAAGAGAGTGAAATTCAGTGATTATTTTACAAGTAAGTGCTTGCAAGAGAAACACTGGTTCAAACATTTAACTATTTTTTCCTTGCTAATAAAAATTAGGAACAAAAAAATCGTTATGTAAAAAAATAAATATCTATCAAATTTTTGGAAGGTAGTTTATTATGGTAAAACAAAAAAACAAACCTTGAAAGAATATCCTAGGATTATATATTATTTTATTTTTATTCAAACATTTTAAGGGATGATAAACTATAACGTTAATTTGGAATACCAGAGTTAACCCAATATAAGAACTACTAAGGAACAAAGAAAACACAAATATTAATAAAAATAACTAATATTAAAAAAGAACATGTATAAAAATTATAACAGTTATTTCTAAAAATAAATCCATGGCCTAATTTAAATATTACTTAAGTTTATTTTTAGAGCACTTCTAAATCACGATAAATAAATAGTGAAAAAGATGATGAGCGCGTACTTGTAACAAAAAAGGTAAAGAGTAGTAGTAGTGGCTTACCTAACTAAGTTAAGTTAAAGAAATGTCAATTTGGTTACAGATAATTCAATAATTGTTCACACTCTCGCTTCAGCAGACTTTCATATTGTAAATATCGGAGGGGATATCAAAATATCCGTTAATGTTGCCCCGGTGCCAAAACATACATTATCATCTTAAGACAATGTGGTACTGCTATAACACATGTTATTGTATTTGTGTTATATATTATTATTATCTTCAATCTGACAGAGCACTCAGTCGCTGGTTGGAATCAGAGGGGTGTCTTTCCGGTACTAGGTACGCTCCTAACCCACTAAGCTACCGAGGCCCTGGCGATTGTCATTGTTTAGTTATTTAGCTATTATAAAATATGATAAATAAGTGAATAATATCGTTGGTTGTGATTAGGTTTAGGATTTCATTTGAGTACTACCTAAGGAACTTTTTTTAATTTTTTTATATTATGACATTTTGATAATAAGAGTAAAATTGACAGTAAGACTACTTACCCATTTTTCGGGCACAAAACATTATTTCATGCTGTTGCTAGCCAATATTTCGCAGAAACTGAAGCCTTGTTATTGACAGAATATATGTCTTCCAATGTGCGAGGATTTGTTAGTTTAAAGCACTTTAATATATGTTTGTTATTTTGGATAGTCCCGTGTGGACAGATGGTTCTTTTAACAGGCAAACATAGTAAACAAGCGATATTTGTTTTACTATTTATGTTGCAAAATTCCAATTTTAAGAATTAAGGTGACACTGTTAACATAGGACAAGTTCTAACATATTCAACCTCACTTCATTTTTAATATTTTCAGTAAAGTGATTTACTTAGTACTTCCTCCGCAAACATGCAGTCTAAAATAAATTTGAATTTGTCTTTCTCACACTAAAGAATAACTTTATTCAAGCACCAATCAGGACAAAACACTGACCAGAAAAGTAAGCTTTAGTGATTTTTAAAGTTAAAAATTTACATTTCTCTTGACACTCCATTTCTGGTAAAAGAAAAAAAGAATTCTGGACAGACCGTATAACATGATGTACTGAAGAAATCCGGTATCTTTCACTCTTTCACATATTTGAATTAGGTTTAAAGTTTTTTGACTGTTTCAACCACGAAGAAATCTCATACTGCTACTGAAACTACACAAAATGTATCCACCCCGTGGGGAGCGGGATAGAATATCTCCTCCGGTATGTTCTGCCTGTCGTAGGAAGCGACTTAAAGAACAACCTAGATGGTAGATGCCGAGATCCCACCAGCATCGCCCGGTGTGATACCATCGCATCGGCTTAGGCTGCGTGAAGTTGCTTAACGTTCCGGAGGTAAAAATAGCCCCCCGTTCGGATCTCCGGGTGGGGGCTGGTTCAGGGGCGTCGACATGCAGAGATCAGAATTTCAAAATGGATTTTTGCAACATACGAGGTTTAAACACGAACATAAATTTCAGTGCACCAACACCTCCAATCAAATAAACCTCATGTACTCGCTCTCTGTAAAACTAAAGTCAGTTCATCGACCAGCACAGTAAACTATCTTTATCCTGGATACGACTTCTATTCCCGATTTAGGGGTAACTTTGGAATCTGTCTTTATGTCAGAAGCGACCTCTCTTGCCAACGAGAAGAGGCTCTGGAGCCCCCAAACTTTAATGTTATGTAGTTAAAAATAACGACTCAACCAACCACAAGATTCATCTGTATCCTCTATCGACCACCAAGTGATACTAACTTTAGAACACTTTTCGCTTCCCTTGCAGACACCATCGATCATTTACAAATTAACTATCCAAATGCCGAAATTGCCATCCTGGGCGACTTTAATGTCGTGTGTAATATTCAAATACTACCGACGAACAAGGTCGTGAAGCCGAATCATTTTCAATCAGTTGTGGCTTAACTCAGCTTATTGACGAACCAACAAAGATCCCTGATCGAGACGGAGAGTTTGCCAGTCTTCTAGATCTCTTTTTAACCACCAATTCGGAGATTTACACAGTCAGCGTAAATCCGCCGTTAGGTTCTTCCGACCATAAACTACTTTCGACATCGAGTATTCTACGAATTAATGACAGAGTGGCGCCTAAACCGCGCAAGATTTGGCACTACAAGTCTGCTAAATGGGAAGATCTCATGGAATATTTTGGAACTTTCCCTTGGTTAGACGTTTGTTTTCGATCCGACGACCCATCTGACTGCGCCAGGGAGGTTTCCGATGTTATTTGGGCCGGTATGGAGGCTTACATACCTTTTTCGAAGAAATGCCCTTCCAACGGCAAGCCTTGGTTTGACCGAAAACGCAAAGAAGCTGTTGCTTCTAAACATCTTATATACCGACAATGGCGTGAAAATCCTAACACCATAAACCGTAACACATTTGTTCGTGCCAGGAACAGATGCAAAGAAATTATCGACGAAACCAAGGAGGTACACAATCAACGGATTAGAAACAAACTTCTCGCCTGTCCCGGCAAATCAAGGTCCTTTTGGTCGATCGCTAAGGCAGTTAGTCAAAATTTCACCAAATCCACCATACCACCACTCACACGGCCAGATAATTCTATTGCAACGACACCTGTTGAGAAAGCGAACTTGTTGGCTGAACTCTTTGCTTCACATTCTACTGTCGATTTCCAAGGAAAAACACCACCTACTATTTCCATAAGGCAGTCAAGGAAGCCCGATGTTGTCTTCAGACAGCGTATCATAAAGCGTATTCTGATGAAGCTAGACACCAAAAAGGCTTCTGGCGCTGACGGAATACCTACCATAATTCTTAAAAACTGTGCGAGGGAACTAACACCAGTTTTCTGTAGACTTTTCAACCTATCCTACCGAAAGGGAATATTTCCTTCCTGCTGGAAATGTGCTACAGTTCAGCCGATACCTAAAAAAGGCAAGAAGACCTTGCCAAATAACTACCGACCAATCGCACTGCTTTCAATAATATCGAAAGTCATGGAAAATCTTCTAAAATATCTTGAAGGATTCAACATTAATAGCGATCACCAATATGGCTTTCGTAAAAATAGATCAACAGGAGATCTTCTGACTTATGTAACAAATGTTTGGAACAATGCAATTGAACACTTTGGAGAATCTCGAGCGGTTGCTCTTGACATATCTAAGGTATTCGACCGTATTTGGCACGATGGGCTGTTGGCTAAGCTACGTTCTTATGGTATGTCGGAAAAGTTCTGTTTGTGGCTATCATGTTTCCTCAGAGAGCGTTCTTTACGAGCGGCAGTCGACGGATTTCTTTCTAACACCTTCACTATCAACGCCGGTGTACCCCAAGGCTCCATACTGTCTCCTACTCTCTTTCTCACTTACATTAACGATCTGCTGGAAAAGACCGAGAATCCAATCTACAGCTTTGCAGATGACAGTACACTTATCTCTTCATTCACTTTGAACGCTTGGACATCGGCTACTCAGACGAATATCGGCAGACAGCAAGAAATTTTATCTTGGGGTGACAGTAACCAAGTGGAATTTAACGCTACAAAAACCCAGGCGGCAGTTTTTTTTCTAAAAAAGTTAACGTTGCTGAACCCGACATAGTTATGTCGGGGCACTCCATTCCTCTAACATCGTCACTCAATTTGTTGGGCGTTAATTTGGGAGCAAATATGTCCTGGCATGAACATGTTGCAGGCATAGCAAGGAGAGCTTCTCAAAAGTTGGAAATATTATTTCGAACCAGAAAGCTTTACACTCCACAACAACTGTTAATTCTTTACAAAGCTCAAATTGGACCAACTATGGAATACTGCTCCCATGTTTGGAGCTCCACTCCCAAACATACACTGCATGTGTTGGATTCTATTCATCAGAGAAGAGCTGTTGATCTGATTGGAGACCCTGAACTGACCGTTGGCCTTGATTCGCTGGAACATCGAAGAACGGTTGGCGACTTGAGCCTATTCTACAAGTACTTTCATGGAAAGTGTTCGAAGGATGTGGCCCGCTTAATTCCTCCCAGAGCGGTGTATGTTAGAAGTACACGTCGCGCTAATTCTTCACATCCGTATGAGGTTCAGCTTGTTACTCCTCGTACAACGCTTTTCAAGCAGTCTTTTATTTGGAATAATTTGCCCAGGACTGTGTTTCCCACCGAGTGCAATCTACAGCGATTCAAGAACAACGTGAATCGCTTTCTCCGCACACGTGTCGCTCCTGTAGCGCTTTAGGAACTCCCCTGTAGCACGTGTGCTAGACGCATAAAGAAAAAAAAAAACAAAAACCAACCCTTTATGTCCTGGTTAGGTTAATTTTTGTCTCAAATATTATATACATACCACAATTATAATCGATACCTCATTTCGTTAAAGACTTACCGTTTTAATAGGCAGACAGATAGGTCGACTGAAGTTGGTTATTCTCTAGGAAATAATAAGAATTAAAAAAAAAATACGAATCCAATACTTTTCGTAGGAAAGAAGACACAATTATTTGTTTGAAAAATTAACAATGTCGGAAATTTTGTTATTCTTTCTAAAAGCGGGAACAACTTAATTTAATAGAAAAATTCAAGTTAGGGCAGCGATTTTTTCAAAAATTTAAGGATTTAGTGTATGTTGTGTAAAGTTTCTGTAATTATTTTTTTTCCATGAAGGTTCAGAAACTAAGAATTGTTTTTATTCTATTTTTATATATTTCTTTGGAACCACTGAATTAAACCAAATTTCATCTCGTAAAATTTAAATGAATGGTTAATTCTCACAAAGATTAAAATCACTTGTTACACAGAACTCAAAAGGATGATCACTTAAAATAATAACCTAAGAAAATTGATGTTTCGTCATAATAGTAACGGCTTTAAGACTTAAGAACTAATAATCATGACGGTAATAATTTTCGTAATGCTTAAGAACGGAGTAACGCTTAACAACTTTTAAGCGTTTAAGAAAATCGCTGCTATTAAAAGTGCGACAGGGTCTGGTTTGTTTCTTGCGACTGTTGCCACTGCCATCAGCAGCCGCCAATTATCTTTCAAAAAGCCGTCGGTTAATCTCTCTCAAATCTTGCATTTTAACTGGTTTCCTTAATTGACGTTTATGCGCTTTTATTAATGTTGTTGTCGTCGTCAACAAAAACTACTGGAATTGAATAAAATATGTCTACAGTGAGATAATTTTTGTACATTTGATTCGTAAGAGTGTTTGTATGTATTTAATTACTTTATCTATAGCTTCATTTTATGCTGATGTATTAATTATATGTATAAATACATTCAAAACAAATAATATACATACCAAGTGTTCTATGGATAAGTTCAAATTTTTTGGCTTATTGCGTATATCCGTACAAAACAGTATTGCTGCGACTGTCGTGCTGCACAAAGTTTCTGTACAATATCATTTACGTAGCGGTAAAAAACAATAAAACACCTATGTCCCCACTACGACAATAAATGTTGCAAAGTTTACTAAGAAACTCAACCAACTATTTGACAAATAATAGCCCCTCCTTAATAGAGGCTCTAGGTGTTGAAAATTTAGAAAATGATCGTCCGAATCAGCGTCATATACGCTAGCCCAGCCTGGTGCCAGATCCACTCTCGTGTCAGTTCAGAACAAGGCTTTGCGTATCATCAATAGTACCACATAGCTAGTCTGTAACAGTTAACTTTATAGAGTTATTTAGCATTCATCTAGCACCTGAGGCCAACCAGTTCAAGTTCCTGGATATCGCAACCCAATACCCCTACGACCCTCCCTCCACTACCAGGATGAGGTTTCTGGGGTCTTCACACTCAATCTTCCAGATGTCTAGGTTAAGTCAAAACAGGCAACTTTCTTCGTAAATATGTTGTATATAATTCCACATTGTTAACACATTGTTATAACTTGTAAATAGTAACAGTAGTGAGTAGACCGTTTCCTAGTAGTAGCAGTTGTGGGCGTCCTAGCGCCTAGCAAGTAGACCAGAGCCATTCTTTTTCCCAATCCCGAAGAAACTTTCTCAGTCAGTTATAACTTCACTCAGTTTATCAATGAACCCACACGAATTCCTGTCCAGAAATTTACACCGGTACCGTAAATCCGCCGTAAGATCCTTCCTACCATAAACATCGAGTATTCTGCCAATCAGTGACCTAAAACTAATCATCTTTCCTACCGACAATGATGTGAAAATCGTAACATGTATCCGGAACAGATGCAAAGAAATTATGAACAAAACCGAAGAAGTACACAATCAAAGAATTGCCTGTCCCAAAAATTCCAGATCCTTTTGGTCGGCCCATTAGCTATTATCCAAAACTTCACTAAATCCACTATACCACATACAAGGCTAGACAATACCACGGCAACAATACCATTTGCTTCACAGTATACTGACGATTTCCAAGTATAAAGACCACCCACTATTTCCAATCTAAAGACAAAGATGCGCGATATTGTTTTCGGACAGCGTATCAAAAATGTATTTAATGGAGCTAGACACATAATACTTCAAAAACGCTCAAGCTGGCAAACTAACACTAGTTTTCTGTACACTTTTCAACCCATCTTACAGAAGGGAACAACGCAATTGAACATTGTGAAGAATCTAGAACTGTTACACTTTATATATCCAAGGCATCATTTCACCGTGTTTGATGTGACATATTGTTGGCTAAGCTACGACTATGGTATGGTTCTGAACGGTTTTGTTTTTCGCTCTCATACTTCTTTAGAGAGCGTTGCTTATAAGTAGCAGTTGATTGTTTTTTTTCTAATACCTTCACTATCAACGCCGGTGTGTTCTAAGGCACCATACTATCCACTACACTCTTTCATCTTTACATTAACAAGCTGTTGGAGAGTACCATGAATCTAATCTACAACATTGTAAATGACAGTACGCTCAGTTACCTTGAATGTTCCAACATCAGCTACCCATGTGTATCTACAGAGAGCAGACATTATTTAACTTAACAAAGACCTGAAAGAAATTCTATCTTGGGATTAGAGTAACCAAGTTGAATTTAATGCTACAAAAACCTAGGTGGCAAACTTTGTTGAACGTGTCATAATTATGTCGGGACAATCCATTTCTAAAGCAGTGCCACTCAATTTACTGGGATCAAATATATCTTGCCATTGTTGTATGCATAGCAAAGGGAGCTATTAAAAGCTGGGAATATTATTCGGATCTAGAAAGCTCCATATTTTACATTTAATTATGTTCTTCTTCTTGTTGTCAACCCAAGTTTGTTCATTCCTGGACGTAGGTCTCTTCCATTCTTCCCTACCTTTTGTCACCTTTAAGCATTGCTTCCCTGCTACTACTCTTATGTCATGGACACATCGTTTCTGTGGACGTCCGACTCATCTTCCTGTGTCTCTGGGTTTCCATACGGTGACCCTATACACCCATCTGTCTCGGCATGATCTAGCCACATGACCCGCCCATCCCCACTTCATCCTTCCGCCTCCAGAGCTATGTTTAATTATGTACAAACCTCAAATGATGATGGAATACTGTTCTCATGGGTGGGGCTCTGCTTCAAACATTTGTTGAATTCTATTCAGAGCTGACTGGAGACCCAGAACTCACCAGCAACATGGATTCATTGGATCATCGATGAACGGTTGGCGACTTGAGTCTATTCTGCAAGTAATTTCATGGAAAGTGTTCGATCCTTGTAGCCCATTTAATTCCTTCCAGAGTGGTGCATACTAGGAATACCCATCTGACTAAAACATAACATCCATATGAGGTCCAGCTTGTCATTCCTCGTACAACTGTTTTCAAGCTGTCTTTTATATGGGGAACTATTTGGAATGATTTGTCCACAACTGTATTCCCCACCGAGTACAATTTACAGCGATTCAAGACCAAGGTGAAGTGCTTCAGAGATTTCCCTGTTGGACGTCTGCTATGCCCATAAAAGAAATCTTATAATATTTCTATTAGTGGACGTTTAAATTGATTAAAAAAATCAATAACAAAACGTCAATAAAAACATATATCAACATTAAAAGAGTATTTCTCTTCATCCTCTCAAGCAATGGAAGAAGTGTGAAGGTAAGTCCAAAGAAGAAGAAAATAATGTTAGGTCTAAAATGAAGAGAAGAGAAATTTATAGGTTTGTGTGACTACGATTAAAAAATTTGTAATAATTTTTAAATAAATTTGATATTCCCTGGGTTTTTAATATTTTAATAGGTCACCCTTTTTCCAGTTATGGTTTTAGGCTTAATAAAAGTTTCAGTAGGAGGCTGGTTTGAAAAGTCCATGCAAAAATAAAAACTACTTATGCGTTTGGGGTAAACCTTTTTTATTTTTCGACATAGTCTCCTTTTAGGCTTATACACTTCGTCCAACGATGTTCTAGTTTGTTGATCCCTTCCGAATAATAGGATTTGTCCAAGTCTGCAAAATATCCATTAGTGTCTGCAATCACCTCCTCGTTTGAATAAAATCTTTGTCCCGCCAGCCATTTCTTCAAATTGGGGAACAAATAGTAGTCCGAGGGAGCCAAGTCTGGAGAATAGGGGGGATGTGAAACGAGTTGGAATCCTATTTCCATTAATTTTGCGACCACAACTGCTGAGGTGTGTGCTGGTGCGTTGTCGTGATGGAAAAGGACTTTCTTGTGGGCCAATCGCGGGCGTTTTTCTTGCAGCTCGGTTTTCAAACGGTCCAATAACGATGAATAATATTCACCTGTAATAGTTTTACCCTTTTCCAGATAGTCGATGAGGATTATCCCTTGCGAATCCCAAAAGACAGTCGCCATAACCTTTCCGGCCGAAGGAACGGTCTTCGCCTTTTTTGGTGCAGATTCCCCCTTGGTAACCCATTGTTTAGATTGTTGTTTGGTCTCAGGAGTATAGTAATGTATCCATGTTTCATCCACAGTGACGAAACGACGCTTAAAGTCCTCTGGATTCTTCTGGAACAGCTGCAAACCATCCTTGCAACACTTCACACGATTCCGTTTTTGGTCAAGCGTGAGCAATCGCGGCACCCATCTTGCGGATAGCTTTCTCATGTCCAAATGTTTATGCAAAATATTATGTACCCGTTCAGTCGAGATGCCCACAGCACTAGCAATCTCACGCACCTTAACTCTTCTGTCATCCATCACCATATCATGGATTTGATCAATGATTGCTGGAGTCGTAACCTCCACAGGCCGTCCAGAACGTTCAGCGTCACTTGTGCCCATATGGCCAGTCCGAAAATTTTGAAACCACTTATAAACTGTTCTAATCGAAGATGCAGAGTCACCATAATGTTTATCAAGCTTCTCTTTAGTCTCTTGAGGCGTTTTGCCTTTCATAAAGTAATGTTTAATCACCACACGAAATCCTTTTTCGTCCATTTCTTGAAGATCACTCGACTTCCTTGATTCACACGAATGCCAAACACAAAGAAATAGACCAATATGGCTGAAACTTGGTGTGCGTTCATTCAAGAGATGCTACTAACTAAACATGATCTCGATACGAGGCGGTGGTGCCATCTCTCGGACTTTGCACGGACTTTTCAAACCAGCCTCGTATTTGAGTTTACTAAACTTTTTCATGTTCTAGAACCTAATGCATGCGTTTTCCTAACCCAATGTATTGTAACAAGACAAAAACAGTTTACTTTATTCCTATTTCTTGCGAAACGAGTAGTTCCACTTTGAGCTGTGGGCTGTGATAAAGAAAATTACGTATTTCTGGTTGACAGAAGTGAACTGCTGTAAGATAGCAATTAATTCTTCAATATTATCTGTAAGAAATACTACGCATTTTCTAACGACGAGGTAAAATTAGGAATATGTGTTTGATAGCTATATTATAAAGTAGAGAAACCTTTTCCCCTGTTGGCTTGGTGGCTATTTTTAAGATAGAGACACTATTGGTTTTGCTACATTAAAATGTTTAACATGCATTGACATATAATCTTACCTCTTGTCGTCGGTTAAATTCTGGATATTTTTTCTCTATCTGTAGATTAATGGTTCATACTATTACAATGATGACATATAGGTGCCATTCTATACAACCCAAAATAATTCATCTTAGGTTGAGGTAAAAACTTTCAAATGATATGATACTTAAGAGATAAAAATTATAGATGTAAACTTAAGGATACCTAAGCATAAACCGCAATGTGACGCCTTATTAATCTGCCGCCTGGAAAGCCTTACATGTAAAGATGTTGCTCGCAGTCTAATATTTATGTATGCAAAACGTTACAACGTCGCATTTGTCATAAACTTTCATTTTCCTGTGCCGAATAGAAGCTTTTATGACACAGACTAATGATGGAGATTTGTCAGCCTGTGTAGCGGTGTGACATCTTTTGGACCCGATGCATTTTTAATATTATAAGGTGCGAGGTTGGAATGTTTAGTAAATTGTGAATGGTGTACATTTTACAATTTAAAAGTAGTTTTTGTTGCGAAATAATTGCATTACATAAAAACATGTTCATGTGTATTATATTTGTATGGAAGTTAGAATTCTATATCAAAAAGTAGTGAATCAAATATTTTTTTTAATTTATTTTTTGTTTTTATTCATTTTTCTTTTGGTTACATACAGAATATTATCACTACAGTAACCACTTTTTACTAAATATATCATTGTGAAAATGTCTCCTACACTCTCTAAATCTAAATCCAAACCTTTAACTAACTAGTAGCAACAGTTCCAGAATACATATTAACAAACTATCTCTTTAGATTCTCTTTAGAAACCTAAAGGGAAAAGAAATAAGGCCAAATCTTTAACGAACACAGTTGGGATACTTCAACAATCAAAACAACTTTACCAGGTTATTCGTTCAATAAAGCAGCAACAATAATATTTGCATCGATAATTCCTTTAGGATACGGTAAATACCACCCAGGCCAAAAAGTCCACAAGAATCAATTATTGAGTGAATAATTTTGTTGGTCTTGGAAGTTCGAAGTAAGCACTATATATAACGTTAACTCTTAACATGAAACATCTTAAAATCTATTTTAAATTTAAAGATTTTATTCATTATTCATACACTTGTACAGGAAAAATCGACGATAGAGTAAAGTTCATTATCTCATTTGTTTCGGTAATGACGAAAAAATGTTAGATACAATAGTTTTAGAGAATGTTAAGGTGCACAGTTTAAAATTATTTTTGAGTATACAGGGAACACAAAAAAGTGTGGCCGATATAAAATATGTTTTTTTTAAATGGAACATCCTATTTTTTAATTTATTTTTAAATTCTGCGTAAAATTTTATAACTTTTTTATTGGTAATGTTATATACCTAAACCTAGTAGTTTTTTATAATATTTCAATTTAAAAAAAAATACTAGTTTTCAGTTTTGTAAAAAAGTGCCAGTAGCGCCATTGTTTCTGAAGGTGGAATACTCACAATTGATTCGACCGTTCTATAAAGATGAAAAAAAGATATATGTAAAGAAATTGGAGTTAGATGCTACAGGGTGTTCAAAATAAATTTATGCATTTCGACTATTTTAAATTGAAAAATCTCAAATTTTTTAAATGGCACACCCTGTATATTTTTTTTTTTGATAGATTTTACGAAACCCTCCAACTTTTATGAAGCATGTCATATACCTATTTCAAATAGTTTTCGATTTATTTTGAATTTTTCAATTTTACCCTTGTTTTTAATACACTTACGCTTTTGTGAAAACATAAACAAATAGTTAATAATAATTTTAATATAGTTTAACTTATCTAATGATGCCCGTCTACTTGAATACACATGTTTAGTCGTTTTACTATATTTTCCTTAGCATAAAGGGCGTTATTGTCCTGCACGCACCCCGTATCCTATTTTCCATAACTGCTGTAGGGAGATTCACATAAACACGATCTTTAATGTAGCCCCACAAAAAGAAGTCTAAAGGTGTTAAGTCACATTATCGAGGGGGCCACTAAATAAATCCATCCCTACCGATCCATTTTTGTGGGTAACGATCGTTTAAAAATTCACGAACTTCCTGGTGGTAATGAGCAGGAGCTCCGTCTTGTTAAATCAAAGTTATTATCTTCTTCAAGAAGCTGGGGTAATTCGTTTTGCAAAAAATTTAGATTTCTAGGCCTGTTAAGCGGTTCGCGGAAAAAATATGGACCAATAATTCGAAAATTTAATATTCCACACCATACATTAAGCGACGGATGGTTTTGGTTTTGAACTTCTCGGACCCAAAATGGATTAATTGTTGAATAATAATGCATGTTATGGCTGTCAACTGCTCCATTACTGCGAAAAGTACTCGTCGTTCAAAATCACAGCCTTGAAGTTTTTGGTATAGTTCCATATGAAAGGGATGATACTTGTCTTTTCTCGTGGTGCAATTAGCCGTAGATTGTCAGATAAGACAGCTAGTTGACGGCTGCTGACCTGGGGATTATCCTCAACATGAAGTGAAATCTCGATTTATTTTTCCTCATAGGTAGCATTCTGGTTTACTACTCTCCGTTTCGTATACTCAACGCTATCAATACCATCAAACCGTTCCATTAGGCACTGAAAAGATTTTCTAGATGGTATACGTCTATTAGGCTACTTCGCTCCGTGAAGCCTTACTAACAAAAGACAATTTTTTTTCCCGCCTCGCCCGGTATATAAATCATATCAATTAATTCATTTTTAGGAAAATCCATAACTATTACCCTTTTACGTCACTTACTACCACAAATTAAACTATTTTTACTTGCTTATTAGACACGTCAAAATTTGACAATGCCTACATTTTTGTTTTGTCTTGGCAACTATGATGTTATAGCGTAAGTGTATTAAAAACAAGGGTAAAAATTGAACTAATCGAACACTATTAGAAATAGGTATATGACATACTTAATAAAATGTATCAGAAAAAATATAATATACATTTAACTCAAATTTCTTTACATATATCTTTTTTTTCATATCTATAGGACGCTCGTACCAATTATAAGTATTCCACGTTTTAGAAACAATAGCGGCGCTACTGGCAATTTTTTACAAAACTAAAAACTAGTATTTTTTTTTTAAAAAATTGAATTTTTAGAAAAACTACTAGGTTTAGGTATATAACATTATTAATAAGAAAGTTATAAAATTTTACGCAGAATTTAAAAATAAATTAGAAAATAGGACGTTCCGTTTAAAAAAAACATATGTTATATCGGCCACACTTTTTGAAGTGCCCTGTATACTCAAAAATAATTTTAAACTCTGCATTTTAACATTTCCTAAAACTATTGTATTTAACATTTTTTCGTCATTCCCGAAACAAATGAGATAATGAACTTTACTCTATCGTTGACTCACCCTGTACAGTATTTGTAACGTATTTAAATTTCTAAAGATTCTAATTTGTCAAATAACACCCAGCATTATGTGAGAAGTATTTACAATATCATCTACGTTGACCTCGGCCATTAAGAAATCGAAAGGTCTCCCATCTAACTCTCTTTCTTTAAAAGACATCCACTAATATTATAACTTTTTTTACAGGGAAAAATCCGCCGAAAGCAGTCTGAGTCACCTTAAGAGTACCCCAAAGGGCTCTAGTTAAGTGGAGTTCTCCAGCCGGAGGGCTGGCATATCCACTAAAAAACTCCTTGTGAGCTGGGTCTACTCCTTTTATAAAACGCGATTTTTCTTTATGTAGAGGTTTATGTGTTTTAACTTGAGTTAATTTCTACTGACTAGAACTAAACTACCTTAACCCAACTAAATCTAAATAAAAACTAAAAGCTAAGCCTACCCGGTTATTTCGAGATTGTTGTATTATAATAGTGTTAGTGGTGTGTGATGTTTACATGATTACTTATTTCTCGATAGGGGTCACTCGCACTGCACCACGGCTTTATCCCTATACACTAAGTAAGTGATATGACCGTCTGGTTAGTCGAGTCTAATGTTAACATATTTGTAGTATGTCTGTGAGTCGTAATTAATAATTATCGACGTTTCCGTTATCTCTGAAGGCGTTAGCTATCTCAGAGTTGGGGTGAGCTCTCGATTTCTCAAGAAAGAGAAGCTGTGCATTTCTCGTGAATTCTTTTATTGTGAGCATTTGAAACTTCCTGTGCAACTGGTTGTTGCGGATAAACCAGGGAGTTCCTGCTATAATACGTAGGGTTTTATTTTGGACTGCCTGGACTTTGGCTCGATGTGTTCCGGGCATCTGACACCATGCCTGACAATCGTTCGTAAGTCCGGCCCTGATAATGGTTTAATATTATAAATATCTGTTATTGTATTATGAGTACGTATACATGTGATTTAAAAACTCTTATTTAAATTAAATTAACAATTGAATTATTTTTTTAACAAAAGATATGATGCAGATCATCACATTTACTGAGACCACATATTCCCTTCTAGACTTTAAGGTCATCCTCGTTATAAAAGGAATAAGGATGTCGGAAATGTCTTAATATTATTTGCATAAATAATAAAATTTACTGAATTTATAGAATATGAAATAATGCGCATTAATTTATTAATTTTTATTGGTCAGAATTTCGTGGGAACCGATTCGGCGGATAATTTAGGTAATTAAGCCAGAAAAGTTTAATTACACCTACAACAATAACTTTTTTACATATTTATGTCATTATGAGTAAAATCATAAAAGGAGAATTAGTTCTAGATATACAAAATAAATGAAACTTGTAAGTTAGTTGTGAATTGCAAGGTGTTAATAGAGTAACCTCTTGATAATTATTATCTTATTAAATCAAGATTATTTTTCTTTGAATCGAGAATTATGTACATTATATCATTATTTTCAGTCCTAACAGAAATGAAAGAGTTGTAATGTGATTAACAAAATGACCTTAAAGAATCGAGAAAGTAATTTACTCAGTACCTCGCAAACATGTAGTTTTAATACTGAATTTGACTTTCCCATACTAAAGAATAATTTAATCCTGCTATTACCACATAATATTTTAAGTATTTTTTTCAGTTATTGATGAAGCAATAATCCCAAAAAAAGTTGAGCAGAAGAGGTGCTTCAGGCTATTTCTAGTAAAATTAAAAATATTGAAAAAAAATAACAGAATTTTCAGATTTGAAGAACCTCAAAACCAGTACATATAACTTGATATCTAACACTTTTTTGTGGAAACTGTAAGTTGGAGGCGGGACTGCCGGTGTCATGATAGACATCTTGAAGGGGTTGACGCTTTCGGAATTAGAGGCTCTACCCTGAGAAAGGTTGCTACTTTTTTAAGTAACGTACTACAGTATGTATCTATTAATCAAGTTAGAGAAGGTAACGGAGATTTGTCTGGTTCAAATAATAGTGTATTTTCATAGGGGCCCCGCAAACAGTGATATTTTGTTTGATTCTGTATACTGTTTCGTACTACTCGAAACAAGCACTGAAGAAGCTGGCAGGTGATAGGGGAAACGTCAGCACCACTTATGCAATCGACACAGAGGAAATCCACAAGAATTATTATCGTGATCATTAGCTTATTCCATTCATACTCGGATGTAATTCTCCCCAAGTTGTCTCCACTGAGCTATATTGTTTGCCTTTTGCATCCAGTCGTGTCCCGCTAATCTTTTTATGTCGTCCGTCCATCTTGTCTATATTCTACCTCTGCATCTTTTATACTTTCCAAGCCTCCATTCAACCGTACGGCGTGTCCCTCTGTTATCATACATCCTTGCGATATACCCAGCCCAATTCCACCTTAATATACATATTCGTTGTATTACATCTGTCACTTTTATTCTTCTTCGTATCTCGATGTTAGGAGTACCATCTTGGAGTCTAATTTTGAGCATTCTCCTCTCCATTGCTTTTTGGGTTACTTGGAGTTTATATATTATACTTTTATTTAAAGCTCACCTTTCATTGTCATATGTTAATACCGGCAGTATATATTGATCGAATCCTCTGGCTTTTATTGTATTTAGGATGCCCAATTTAAATGTGCATTGTAACCTTCCGAACGCAAACCAAGCTAACGAGACTCTTCTATCCAGAAATATATGAATGGTTCTTTCACCTTCTATTAACAGTTTCTGGCTGTTATCTTCAAATTCGCTGTTCAAATATTTGGTTTGGGTGAAGTTTATTTTTAGACCTATTCCTCGAGAGTTGTTACTTAGTTCTATCAGCATTTCCTGTAATTCTTCTTTTATGTTAGCGATCAGAGTGATAACAACTGTGAACCGTAAGTGATTTAATCGTTCACCGTCTATTGGTTTTCCTTTATTTTCTCATTTTAGTGACTTTAGTATGTCTTCTAGAATCAACGTGAACAGTTTTGGCGATATTGAGTTGCCTTGTCTAATTCCTCTTTCAACTTTGATTTTATTTGTTTTTTTTACAAGCATTATTTGTGATATGACATTTTTATATATGTATTCAAGAAGAGATGTGTATCTTTCGTCGACTCTGCTATTACTTAAGCCATTAAGGACTGCCCATATCTCTATCGAATCAAGTGCTTTTTCGTAGACAACCATTGCTGTCCACAAGGTGATCTTATATTCATTTGCTTTTTCCAAAGTAGCCTAATTGTTTGGAAATGGTTCAAGGTGCTGTATCCCTGTCTAAATCTCGCTTTTTAACGTGGTTGATAACTGTCCACTTTGTTGTTAATCTATTTGTTAGGATTCTAGAGAGAATTTTCGCACAATACCGATAACAGACTGATGGGTCTGTAATTCCCCAATTTAAATTTGTTTCCCTTTTTAAAAATAACCACAATCAAGGCGTTTACCTAAGGTGTTGGAATTATACTTGTGTGTATTTAAAATATTTAAAAAATATCTATACCTAGTAGATAAATGTTTCTATTCTTCGAATAATTTTTTTTTCAGTAATATCCATAGAAAACCAGTCTCCTTTATATTTTATTCTGTTATTTGTATACGTGTATATGTATAGCTGTTTATTTTATATGTATTAAAGTCCATGACGTATTAAAGTTATTTTATTTATATTTGAAGCAACTCCTCTAACTTCTATTTCCACTCTTTAAGCCAGCCTCTATGTTCGATTATAAATAATTACAGTTTGTTCAAAAATCAATCAAAAAGGAAATATTCTTACAATATGGAAATATTACAAAATTTTTTGATCTCCACCCTTTTCAATTTTATTCCTACTTCTTATGTATGTACCAAATCGGAAATCAATATCTCTATGTGTTGGGAGTTATCGATACACAGAAATTGATGATTATTATTTAAGTACCCTGAGACGTTAACAAACCCAAGAAGTCTCGAAAAATTTATTTTAAGTAAGTCATTTTGCTCCAAACTGCACCCCTTGGGGACTAAGAAAATGTTATTTCTAAATTTAAATTTTTGTGAATAACATGAATATAAGTTATCTTTTAAAGTAACGATTTACCATGCTCGGAAATTATCTTTGAAGTTAAACAAGGTAAATTCAATATTTATTTTACAACTTACTTTTACGGGAGAGGTTTACCATCAAATAACGGAGTAATACTTTAGTTGCATTAATAAATGTTTCTACTGCAAAAAAAAGATTTCGAATTAACGGTGTAGTAACTAGATAATTAAAAAGCACTTATGTGAGCATTCATAGACGAATAGATGGAAGCTCCGTTACTAATGCCCAATAATCCGTTCTTCTCTAACTAATGAGTAGGTAACTAAAATCACATTATCTGGGAATGGCATGGCCGCCCTGTCTCCTCTCCCCGACCTTCCCCTGATTTCAATCTTCTTGCAAGCAACATTGATAAATTTCAAGTAATTTTTTCTCTCTCGCTTTGTATCCTTTCCAAAGCGGGAACAAAAATGCGATTCTAATATTTTTTGTGGACTTTAGTATAAATTGCCTGCCTTGTCTAATTGCTAATATTCTTTTTCTGATTAAAAAAAAGCAATTCAAGTTTTGATTGCGTAGCGTAATTAAAAAAGTTTCTTTTATTTTACTGACGCGACGCTAATGAAAAAATTGAAGCTAACGATAAATTATAAAGCTATGAAGAAATAATGAGATATTATTTATTTAATAATGTTACCCAATGTCGATAATATCTAAAAAAACCGGGGCAAATCAAAATATCTTATGTTTCAATGGATATAATTAAATGTTTTCCAGGTATAAACTATTGCATCAAACGGTCGGCATCCCGTATAGAAAAATATAATGCAACAAGTCCTAAAATGTCTAAGAAATTTGCCCTGGAGGTTTAAAATAAGTAATTAAAATAAAATCAATAAAAAAATTTATTTTTTAAAAAACGTTCTTGCAAGGACGTAGTTCTAAAATAAGCATTGAATTTAATTCTCTCATAAAAAGGAATAACATAGTCCAAATAATACAAGTCCATATTATAAATAATAGTTGAGAGTAAGATATTAGTCTCAAGAGTTGAGTGAAGGACGGGCTTAAGAGGTACTTCTAACCAAAGCATGACATTTCCCCTTATGTAATATTCGTAGTCAGATTCAAAATAATAAAAAAAAATAACAAAATTTGCAGATTTCCTCCACTCCAAGAACTCTATAAAGGACATAACACGATATATTTGCAGTAATTACTCTACCACCTCAATAATCTCATTTTAATTTCGCCATACATAATTTAAAATAATAAAAAATGACACCATTTTTAGATTCCTTGACTACAAGAACTCCATAAAGAATATATAAGACGGTACTCCTCTAGAACCCCTTATATACTTGATTATAAATAATTATGTTTAAAATTTGACCGAGAAACCGAGAAAAATTCTTATAATGTTTTTGAAAATATACTAGCTAGTTAGTGAGATAATCCATAAATATTGGACCAAAGTATATTACTACAGTCTCACCTGTATTATTACTAACTAGTCTTAAGGAACTAAAAACCACGAAAAAAAATGCAAATGCAAAATTAATTTACGTATAATAGTCATTATTTCCTTCAGTTGTCTGGTGCCCTGATACCTAGTACTTCATCACAATTTTGCAATGTGTATTTTTCACATCCCTTTGTCCTCGTTATCTCGAGTATGCGCAGTATTAACGCGAAGGAATTGCACTTTCACTTTCACGCTTTCAATTGCAATAAAATAAACTAAAAGTAAGTTAGTATTCATATTCATTTTTTTTTTCATTCATTTCAGGGTTTAGCACACCGGTTATTAGTATATGATGGATCAACCCAAATTCCTAAATTAAAGTTGTGTCTAGCAGGTTTCTATCATGTCCAAGTTAATACGAATGTGCGATAAATAAAATTTTATTTGAGATTAGCACTACACAATATTTATCACCACTCCAAACACTTTATTTTTTCACTCGAAACGTGTTACACTAATCATGTTAGCATCATCAGGAGCGATTAGTAAATCGACAGTCAGTCATTCCTTGTGCTGATGCTCACATAGTTAGAGAAACGCGTGTCAGGTGCAAAAAAAATGTTTGTTGTGGTGGTCGGCAGTGCCATTATGCCAAAGATTAAAAAATCCCAATATAATCTAAACACACAAATTAACTGTTAGTATTATTTGCAATAAAAGATTATAATTTCAATTTTTACTATATTTTCTTAGTAGTTTGTATACCTAAGTAGGAAGAAAAACAAGCCCTACCACAACGATAACAATAATGAACTTCGAATAATCTCTCTTATAAGTTCTTAAATAAGGGAAATCGTTATCCTTAATAAAGGTTTCTCTCAAGACTTCGCGAGCTCCAAAAGGTGGACGCATGCTTCAAATAACGATAACTGCTGAGTTTTTATATTTAATTTCTTCCTCTTACTATTGGGCATGTTTTAAATACAGATAAAGACAGTGGTCTGACAAAATAAGCACTGCAAAATTGTTTATTATTTCCTTCATTTGTAGTTAACTTTCTTTCATAATTGTACTCCACTCTCTCCATAAGTATGTAAGCCTTAATTAAACTCCTTGTTAGCTTCTATTACACGTATTTCTATATTACCAAATGATTTTAATATTTTCATTTATTCAACTATGGCATTCGTAGGTTCTTTATTAATGTTTTATGGAGTATCCACAATAAATTATTATTTCAAATTTAAAAACTCTATAAATAACTAGTGAATTCTTGTTCACCTCTCTCTGCCGTAAGCAATTTTTTCCCCAGATTTTTCTTTTCGAATATTCTTACTCTAGAATTTGCCTCTTCATTCTATGTGTGTCTCCATATCATTATTGTTTTTAGCCATCTAACTACTTGAGTTTATTGAATTCTGTTCAATCTACAATAGTTTTTTGTGGTTTTCAATCTATTTCTAATGTCTTCGTTACAAGTTTTACTGTTTTTGATTCCAATGTTTCTTTGGAGACAGTCCCAGTATTCCGTGTACGGTGTGTCATCTGTACCAACTCAAAACTGTGGTGTACTCCAAGAATTAATACTTGCGACCCTCACGTTTTTTACGAGTATATACCCCTGTAACGTTCCTAGTTGTTTTAAGTGAATAAAGGCTACTTATACGCAGATGAAACACAGTTGTACATTGTTTTCTTCTCGTGAATTAAGTGCTGAACAAAAAAAATAACAAAGATTTGCTTTGACTAGTACGATTTTCCGATAAGCCTAACTAAGAAATAAATGTATCAAAATCAACTTTTATGATGTTAAAAAATAATGATGACCTATTACAAGACACCATTAAAAGAAAATTTGTTGCAAATGAAGTGTCACCCTCTGAATCCTGCAGAAACTTCGCATTACTTATTGATAATATCTCCAAGCTACATATACAAGCTATAAATAAATGTATTCAGATTGCCTATACAAACTGAAAAAGATTATTTCCACACAGAGACCTCTTATCTAAATCTCAGCTCTGAGCCATTTAATTTTTTTTAAATCTGTTTACGGTCCTTGTGTTGATAAAGATGATGAAGGTAGAATTCAGCATGTCCAAAAGTCCTGTTTAAGATTTATACTCGTATAGAGTATACGTCAAAATGATAGTATTTTGTGGTGGCCCTAGGTCCGTAGTTATAATGTCGTCATACGGTATCAAGGGTCCCGGATGCCAATCCCGATAAGTCAGTGTACTTATCTATAAATTTATTTAAGAATATTTAGCTTTGCCACATACGTAGGTAGTAGTTGTTGCTGAAATGCAATAACGCCAGTGGCAACACTACCTCGTTGTCTAAAAAATGCCGTGAAGAACAAATATCTCTATTCAGCCATGCAACCACCTTATTTGATTCAATAATACTCTTTAATCGTTTCTCTTGTCTGACAGGTAAAATTTGCTGTAAAATTCACTTAATTTACGGTGTCGTGGCTATATATCTTCTCTAGCTCACAGCACTGCTTTCTAACAGAGGTCATTTTATTACAATATCTATAAACTTTGTAACAATATTCCTGAACTTTTTACAACTTTATAAGTTATAGTGTTGAAATATCAATTTCGAATTCTGAGAGACATACACAGTGACCTTGAACTCATATAATTTTATCAGAAATAACCGGCCAAGTGCAAGTCGGACTTGTACAATTAGTGTTCCGTTGATTTTAAAATAAAAAATTTTGTTACGGAGGTATGAAATGACCAATGAGTTCACAAAACACACCCCAAATGAGTTTTCAGCAAAGTTTGTTTCCGATTTTCGTTGAAAACTAATGGCCTTGAAATTGTTTTTTTTTTATATCAGATAAATTATTGTAGGTAATGCACTCGTAATATTTTTCGTTCAATCTACACCCTGTGAATATTCCAGAATTTTTTCAAAATTCAGTATTCGAGATAACGAGAGGATATCGATTTTCGGCAATTTTTTTAAAATAATATAAAGAAAAGTGTGAGCTAGTATTACATTACATATATATTTCTGAACTTCCATTTGACACCCCACACGATGATCTGGTATTTTTTTTTTTTTTCCCCTTTCGATTTCACCCCCTGAAACTAACCCTTTAAGTCAAAAACTACACGGCTCTTATGGGGCCATCAATTCCTATATTAGAGCCTAATTTCAACATTCTATCTCAAATAGTTTCGGAGAAAATCGGGTGTGACAGACGGACAGACACGTGTACAGACAGACGGACAGACAGATACCGAAGTGATCTTATAAGTGTTCCGGATGGAACACTAAAAATAAATATACCTATGATTACTTTTTTTATCTTAGCGGGTGTATTGGTAAAGGAAAAGGCAGACAAGAAATTAACTTGTTTTATTTTTCCAATGGGGTTAAACCAGAATCTTTTTAAAATTAACTTTTGATCTCCTTGTTGTCCTTTGTGTATGTATCTGTAAATAATTGTTTATTATGTATATTTAAATATCATAAAAATTGATAAATATAACACTAGTATCATTATTTTTTAATAGTGTCTTATAAAATATTCAAATTCTTAAATTATAAATATGTATACCCAAAAAAACTCGTGCTCGTCTATTATAATCTCTCATCATTATTGTAAATGTTAATAAAGCTGCCAAAATGATGTGTGAATTGTACTTTGCAGTAATGAAACTAAATCTAATCTCACTAATTTCTAAGGTCATTAGAAAAAATATCTGAATCGTTTAAAAGCGAATTTGTTATGTAGTTTTAGCCGTAATGTTTTATACACGAGGTCATTAATATAGTTTTCTTTTATACCGACGACCGACTATAAAGTATTATATTCGAATATTCAGATCCGTATACAAAAAATTGTATTTTTTGTTAATTAATATGTTCTCATTAAAAATATAAGACTTATTGGTTCTTGGTTTATGTAGCCTGAATAAAAAATAATATTAACATAGTTCACTCGTGACAATCCGAGCCAAAAGTATAGTTCGATAGTAAATACAAAAAGTTTAAAATACTCAATGGCATATTATTTTATTTTTGACGGAGACTGTATTCGATACAAGGAAACTTTCAAGTGCAGACGCACACTTTTAATGAAAATAAATGTGGCAACGTTGCCAATATATATACCGAATGTTCTATAGAAGTGACGTTTATATAAGTTATTTAGGTTATTTATTATACTTTGTGTATGTTTACTCTTTAGATCGTATTACTTCTGTTTTAAAATAATAATAAAAAAAAATAATTAAATAGAAATGCCTTTTGGTTATAATCAGTTGCGATATAAAGGCAAATTTGCAAAGGAAAGGCTCCTCAATAAACGCAAAAAAGTATTTTGGCAATGAATGGCGCAAAAAAAATAAAAAATAAAGAGTCTAACCTGTGTAGTGGTCGACGGATTGTTGAGTTAGATGAGTTAGGAAAAAATTTAAAGAGTTGCCTGTGTAAAAAAGTCCTTTCACTAGAAAAGTTTAGGTCTTAATTCAGTATTAGATATTTCTTGTGAGGAAAGTTATGTTATAACGAAAGTACCGGTAAAATGCATATTACAAATAATAAGGTTAAGCATTCAGATGTCCACACCAAAGCTGTTCTAGGTAAATATTTATTTACTTTTATATAAATATATTTAGTGAATTATTTATTTTTTTTTTAGAAGTAAGAACTTTTTTTCATATTTTTATATACTTAATTATTTGTTACTTTTGAAGGTGCTGTTCATTCAGGTTTCAGGTGCACTGCATTGAAGAAACTACCGGCTTCAAAGATTATACTTCCAATATCATGAGATTTTATATAAAAGATATAAAGGTGAAATTGGTCCAGCAATAGAAGAAGCTGCCAAAGACGGTTGTAGGCGTAGTGTACAAGAACACCGTCAATTAATTATTAATAAAATTGATTAATTGAAGGAAAAATTGTAAGAATAAAAAATTTTGACATCTAGAGTGAAAATGGTATCACTGAGAAATAAATTAAAATAAAATAAATACTTTTCAAAAATTACATAATGTCTGTAAAATATGTTGTGCTTTTTTTTAAATTTCCACATTTAATTGACTAAGACTTTTCAAAAGCTGATAAACCTACTTTCTAATCAATTGTAAATATTTTAAACTTAATTAAAATAATTAATTGTATATCCAATTTAGTTAAAGATATTAATTAAATAATTAATCTCTACAGAATTGTACAAAAATTAAGTTCACAAATATTTTAACTTTTTTTTCTCTCTGACTTATTTTTTATTTGACTTTTATAATGCCATATCGACTGAAGAAAATTTGTAAACAATAAAAATCAATTAATGAAGTATTATATAAAAATAAAAAGTATAATTAATTTGGCAATGATCGAGGATTTTAAATTTATTGCTGGTTTCTTGGACACAGTAAATCTTTTTAAAAAACGCTTTCCCAATCGAAAAAGCCCAGAAATGTTTAAGCTTGAAAAGTTAACGCATGATTTATTGCAAATAGCACCAAACGAAAAATTCCATGAGGTAATATATGACATTTATACATACGTATAAATTACGTATGTATGAAGAGTGCGTCATAAAAAAACTAATATTGCCATCTTTAATGCCCTTAAAAAGTGTTATTTCCGATCCCTTGATTAAGAGAATTGCATCTGAATGCATAACTTTGGAAGATCTAAAAAGTTCTTATGATAAATTTGGTTCTACAGGAATAGTACAATTATTATTTTGTCGAGAATACAATGGCAAACCACGTGTAACCAAAGATACGCAAGTAGTAAATAAAGTAATTAATTACTTTACAAATAGTTTATAATAATTTATTTATTTATCATTAGTGTCATTAATTATTTATTTATTATTATTTTTATATTATTATTTATTTAAAACCGTTTTTTTTAAATATATATTGACTATTGTTACCAATTGATATGTAACAATGTTGATAAATACACATAATATTAACTTAAAATATTGAAAAATTATTGAACCTACAAACATATTTTGTTAAATATAAATCTTTTATATACTAAAGAAAAAAATAAGAAATATCAAGATACAAATTTTTTTAATTAATATGTATAATACGTTTATTTGATTATTAAAGATAAAGCTGATAAATATATCGTGTTTATTCAATAAATTATTTAACCTACAAATTAATTTCTGTTTAAAAGTTAATCACTTTAAATGCTGTTTGAATGTTGGCGCGTAAAATATGACCACATACGGCATTATCAAATTGTAATATCTGTCCCTCACTACACGGTTATTCTTTTAAAAAATATCAACTTTAAATATATTTATATATTTTTAACAAATCGATAAAAAAAATTAATTTTATTTCAAAATTTTTCTAATTTTTATTTTACTAAATATTAGCTTTTTTAAAAAATTCGTTCGTTCTTAAGATATACAGGAAAATATGCCTTTTTTATACTTCATTGGCCTGTTGTATGTTAATTATGTGCACTTTAATTATAACTATCTCTCTTCACAATCGGTAATTTTTTTTTTATTTAAATGAAAAATATTTAGATTAACATGATATTTCAATTTCACCAAATTCTTAAGAAAAGTGGATTTACGAGCGAACTACCTTAAGAGGTTACATACACCTGGGCGCTGCAAGAAGTATGTATACTACTCAGTATATATCACCACTACACCAAACACTTTATTTTTGCGCTCGACGCGCGTTTCGCTGACCATGTTAGCTTCATCGTCGCTCCTGCTGAAGCTAACATGCGCGTCGAGCACAAAAATAAAGTGTTTGGTGTAGTGGTGATATATACTGTGTAGTGTCATTGCGTCAAAGATTCTAGATTTCCAACATAAAAAATACGCATATTTAAAAAAAATATATTTCTAAGGTTATTAAGTGAATAATACAAAAGAATGTTTTCATATTAGAGATATATTTTGTTGTAAAATAGTTACGTTTAAGTTCAGAAGAAAGACGATCTCATCTTAAAATGATAATTATAATTATTATAAATCTTTCCAGATTATTGGGATTCGCTGAAATATAAGGAGCATGATTTTTTACATTATACGTGCGAAGCTGAAGGTATGCAGAGATATATTCTCAAAATGAACGGGCAATATCTCTAATAGTTGAAAAATATAAATTCAACAATGAGATTTTAAATGAGTATGGTGTAAAAGACTTTGAAGCCAAATGTATTATTTCCTTGAACGTTTTGCCTTTTTTTCCTGTTTTTTGTATATCTGTTTTAATAAGAACTTGATAAAAAATGTTTCTAAAAAGCACTTTTCTCGTTTTTTTCTTCCTTTCAATCACCAAAATTCATTTTTATTCTACAGAGTAGGGTTTTTTTTAAAAGAAGGAATTTGAATATTTCAAAAACTCGCTGGCATCATACTAGCAATATGGCGACAGGTCATGTGATCATTACAAACTCGAACCCCTTGCGATCAAAGGTGCCGAGTCGAACTGTCGCTGCAGTGTTTTATGTTTACTGTGTCTTCACAATATCAGTTATCTCTCTCACTTTCATTTTGCTGTCATTCGGTATAATATAGTGGATTTTTTGTGTTTTTTGAAGTGACTGCCTCATTTGGACATCCGGAACGTGGTGCATCATCGGTGCTTGTAAAACCGCACGTGCCATAAAATTTTTCAAGTCATTCTTGGGTTCTAGTTGTATTTTTCCCACCAAAAAGCAATGTTTAATCAACATACGAAATTATTTTCGTTCTTTCGTTTTGAAAAAAATCAAAAGTAGCGTCACTCAAACAGCCGTAACTCGTAAACTAACAGAGAAAATTTTACACGAATCTTCTAAGAGTTGACACTAACTAAATATTATTTCTGCCACCAGCATAGGTTCGATTTCATGTTAGCAATAAAGTAGGCGCAGACTGTTGTGCAGTAAATGTCGCGGTGAATGAATGAATCGGATCCTACGCCCAACAGGATAGTATATTATTTACTTAAAAACATACAGACTTAACTTTGAAATAAGCACCTTATAACTCAGTTTCAGATTTACACCCCTTTATGTATGAAAGTACCAATTCTTAAAAGTGAAACTTCATTTTATGCGATGTGGTCCGATAAGTTCAATTTGAGGTAATGTATCTCAAATGTAAAAACATATCTGAAGATACACAAATGATTAACTCTGGAAAAAGATACTGCCATGTATAAAATGTGCAAAGTATCATCAAACTGACGTGACTTTGATTCTTCGGATCGTAATTTTCTGAACCATGTTAGGCCGCACACGCCAAAGGCTACGTGGGATTAATTTTTGCTCATTCACTTTAGCTGTCATTTTATATTAGTATACTTTGTGATAAACAATAAAGACTTCCTTGGAAGTCCTGGTCTGTTGCATCTAGGTGCACAGATGTCCTACAAATTGAAATTGGAAATTAACATTAAGTGCACTAGGTTCATGTCCATAAAAAAATCTTTTAATTTCTCTACACGTAAGCATATTATTTTCAAAATAATAACAAACCTGTTTGGACAACTCCGGTCCTGCCGTAAAGACTTATGTTTATATATAAAAGCGTTACACGCAAAATCTTCATTATGGAGTGGGTCATTAATAATGGATGCTGAACATTTTCATTTAGTCAATATTTAATCTAAAAAGCAGGTAGCTGATAAATTACTGTTTTGTTCTCAAAATACAATTTTCCATTGTAGATATACGGTTAATACTAATGCAATATCATCCATCATTTTGAGTGTTTTATTTATTTATTTTTACCCTCTATATTGGATGTACTTAATGCTATATATATATATATATATATATATATATATATATATATATATATATATATATATATATATATATATATATATATATATATAGTTATATATATATATATATATATATATATATAAATATGTATATATAAATATGTATATATATATATATATATATATATATATATATATATATATATATATATATATATATATATATATATATACAGTCAGTGCAAAAAGTCTTCGAACACAACCTGCTTTCTATACTACTTTTCTGTTACGTTTAACTAATTAATTGAAACTAGGAGCAAACATGTTTAAATTAATATTTGAAACTTACAACTACGGAACATTTTAATTAGAAGTTACATCATTATTATAAAAATGTAAACGAAATTAATGTCAAAAAATTCTCCATACACCTAACAATTACCAATAATAGTTTGAGGGAGTTTAACGGAAAATAACAACATCGTTTAAACTAATATTTAGTGGGACCGCCGTTGGCCTTGATAATCGCCTGTAACCGTTTTGTCATGCTTGCAAGCAGCTTTCTAATAACTTCTGCTGGCATGTTCTCCCATTCGTTCAACATTCTGTTTTTTAATTTTTCTCTGTTTGAAACATGCTCGATGGCTTTAACATCGGGTGACTGCGGAAGCATGAAGCTGCTGTCGCACGTTATGAATAATCATCCATTCTCACTCCAAATTTTCGGTATGTTTCGGATCATCGTCCTGTTGGAAAATGTATCTTTTTCGAGTGTCAATTTTTGGAAACTTTCTCTTAAATTGTCTCTCAAAATGTTCAGATAAACATGCTGATCCATGGTACCATTAATAAAATGTAAATTTCCAACCCCTCCAGCGGACGTACATCCCCAAAGCAGAACACTGCCACCTCCTTGTCTCACCCTGGAACAAATGTTTTTAATATCGAATGCGGTATTCTTCTTTCTCCAATCTTTAGTTCTACCATCAGACCCAAAAAGGTTAATTTTAGTTTCATCATTAAAGATTAGGGACTCCCAAAATTCAGGAGGTTTAGTAACCTATTCTCTAGCAAAAGCTAACCATTTTTTGCGACTAGCTTGCGAAATTAACGGCTTCTTCCTGGCTGCACACCCCTTATAGCCTGCCCTGTATAAACAATTTCTCACTGTTTGTGAACAAACATTTTTCGAAAATAGTTCCCGTGCTTCTTCTTTTCATTTTGGTGTCCTTTTCTTGGGATCTATAATTATTTGTCTAACAATACCGGCCTCTTCACGTGTAGCTAATTTTTTGAGACGACCGGAGCGTGGTCGAATTTTATAGGAAGCCCTTGATTTATACTTGTTCACAATGTACTGAACAGTAGCATGCGACTTTTTAATAATTTTTCCAGTATTTCTGTACGATTTTCCATCTTTCCACAAATCAATTATCTTTCGAACTTGAAATGGAATTTCACCATTTCTCTCGTTAATTTTTAAACTACTTAGAAAACCCACTGCAAAATTAGTAGCAACAAGTGACAGATTATAAAGTATGGCCAAAAATTATTTCTTCGTTTTCAGTTTAGCGAGCAATAGATAGCTTGATAAAATGCGGCTGATTATAACATATTTTTTTTTACATTAATTTTGTTTATATTTTTATAACAATGGTGTAACTTCTAAATAAAATGTTCCGTAGTTGTTTTTAATACTAATCCTCGTTGGTTAAGTTTCAAATATTAATTTAAACATGTTTTCTCATCGTTCCGGTTAATTAGTTAAATATAACAGAAACATAGTGCAGAAAGCAGGTGGTGTATGGAAACTTTTCGGACTGACTGTGTATAGTAAATTTAGTGTAGTAATTCCTACGAATAACTAAAGTTCCTCAATTGCCCGCCTTTTTAATAATAAATGCAGAAAATTCTTCTCACACTGTATATGTAAAAGTACATAGAAAATAATAGAAAAAATTAGCTTATCTTTACACTAAATTTTAGATAAATTTCTATTTTTACCGATAAAAATTTAAAAAAAACCTAGATATAAGCTATTAGGTTACATACATCTATGTTTGATTATTTAAAGTTTATTAACATCAAATAAAGTTGTGCAACTTCAATAGTAGAATGTAATTAATGCCTGTACGACGCCAACCTCTTGATGATCTTGTTTCAGGATGACTATAGTCTTGCTGGTGCTGGTGAAGTTGATTGATGAAGGCATCTCAAAATATCTACCCACACACAGTAACGCCTTAAGAATGTCCGTTTTTATCTTTTACTGATTACTATATCATTTAAATTAGTGTTTCTCTTGAAGTGCCATGCAGATTCTTGCGTTAGCGTCCTCCGGTATCCCATCATGTCTTTCTACTTATAGCAGCTTCTTGGAGTGAGTGAAAGTCCTGAATTCTCGTCCACTGCAGGTGCTTCGGAGCCAAGATAATTTTTTCCTTCCTCCTTCTCATCTTCGATTTTTTCCTTGTAAAATAAGGCGTTGGATATTGTTCTCCATGTAAAATATGGCCGAGGCAGGAGATTTTTCTTTTCTTAATATGCTGGAAGAGGTCTCGATCTTTCAATTTAGCCCTTCTGAGCACATTCTCGTTTCTGACGTGATCGGTCCAAGATATGTTAAGCAGCCGTCTTAGTATCCCCATTTTAAAAGCTTCAGTTCGATTAATTAATATAACTTTGGGCGTCCACGTTTCCGCACTGTACACAAGAACCGATCAGACGTAACATTTAACCATTCTGTATCTGAGCTAAAAATTAAGGTTTTGGTTTGTCAGGAATTTTCTGAGCTTTAGAAAAGTTGCTTTAGCCTGCTCTAGCCTGCTCTATCCTACATTTAATTTGGAATTCTGCATCTCACTTGTTCATAAGACATCTCAAATATTTAAACTTATCAACTTATTCTATTCGCTCACCAATAAGTTGAAGATTTATGTAGCGAAAAATATTTCTAGACACAACCATAAATTTTCTTTTTAAATCACACAGGCCGACAAAATTGAACGAAACTTCAGACCCTGAGACCAGGGTATACTTTTCCAAAGGTTTTTGTGCGCTCAATCCGAATCCAACCTCAGAATTACTCCAGTACATCAGGTCTTCGAGATATCCTAACCTAAAAACGCAAAAACAAGGTTTATCGCTTTATTCGAGTTTATATTACACTGCGAATTGATGTTTCTCCACAAAACTCGTTGGGGCATATGAAAGTACTAATTTTTCTAGTTTGTTTATTTGTTATCATACATGGTGTCCTATTTTAATGTGCCAGGCTTCTTAATTTCTTTATGTCAACTCTTAGTAAACAAGTTTCAGACAAAAGTTGAAGGGATTTGAAGGGGCAATAAAATGATATAATTGTGATGACCTTGGAAGATCATTTTGAAGATCATTTCAAGGTTAACTTTGTTTGTTTTAATAGAAACTCATATTTTTATGACGACATCACATTTCTCCAGTAAAAATACAAAACTATTGTTCTAAAAATTTTTCTCCATAATACTCCGTTCTTCAATACTTTATTGATAAAAGACACTACACTCTTAATCTCCAAACAAGCATAAGGGCAAATGAACCTAACATGACCTCAGGTGTCAAGTGAAAATTGATAAAAGATATTACATTCTCAAATCCTGAAAGAATCAAAATTTAACACAAAAGAAAGGCGAACGTAACAAACTCTTAACCAAATTGGTATGCTCGTAACGAAAACACCAAAGTAATTAATTTTGCCGAAAAGAAATAAAATATTTGAAAAATTCAAAATGCATTTTGCCGGGGAAGAGTAGTACTTTCAGATGCCGAGTTTTGTGGAGAAAAATTAATTCGCGGTGTAATATAATCCTGAATATAGCGAAAAACCTTGTTTCTTGCATTTTTAGGTTAGGATATCTCGAAAATGTGATGTGATGAGGTCGAATTTGGATTCAGTTTCAGTCGAAATGCATAAATTTATTTTAAACACCCTGTAGCATCTAACTCAAATTTCTTTACATATATCTTTTTTTTTCATCTCTATAGAACGCTCGTACCAATTATGAGTATTCCACCTTCAGAAACAATGGCGTTACTGGCAATTTTTTACAAAACTGAAAACTAGTATTTTAAAAAAAAAATGAAATATTAGAAAAAACTACTAAAGTTATAAAAATGTTACGCAGAATTTAAAAATAAATTAGAAAATAGGATTTTCCATTTAAAAAAAAAACGTATGTTAAATATATACTCTATATACTCAAAAATAATTTTAAACTGTGCACCTTAACATTTTTTCGTCATTTCCAAAACAAATGAGATAACGAGCTTTACTCTATCGTTGACTCACCCTGTACATATGTATCAGTTTCCAGCTTTGAAAAAGTATAGTCTGGTCTCAGAGTTTGAAGAAAGTTGACCTGTGTTATTAGCTATGTTTTATGTAGTTATGTCTATAAAACAAAGAATTCATACAGTTTGAAGAAAGTTGACCTGTGTTATTAGCTATGTTTTATGTAGTTATGTCTATAATACAAAGAATACATTCAAAGAAACTATTTTCAAATTTATTTATCAGGTAAAGATTGATTTTGTCCATTTTTATCTTATTAGTTATCCTAATTTTTTTCATCTTAGAATCCATAATCGCAAAATTTGAAAGAATATTTGATTAAGCGCTAGGTATTCTTTAAATAACTAAATTTTACATTGGTTTGTAGGTATGTCCTTCAATTTTTCTATTCTTTTATTAGCTCACATAGGAAAAAATAATTCGTATAATTGAAATGTAAGATATAGGAGTGAGTTATGGAGTTTGACATAAATATATGCAACGTATTATACCTATAGTCCCTTAAATGCTGTTACAAATTTTCAAGTACGCCCTCTATTTTAACACTTTTTTGGTGAAATTATTTATAGGTTATGTTACTCAGTTCTTATACAATTATTGTTTATAAATATATTTAACATTCGAATTCTTTAAACAATGCAGTGGGATGATCTAGAAAATAACATGGCTGTTATAGCTTTATTTAAGTGCAGTATGGAAAAAGCGACATTCTTAAGACTTTAAAACAACTTAAAATAAATTGTATGTTTGTTTACTGGGCGATAAAATTATTTATTGAGACGGCAGGCATTGAAGACAGGCAACGTTCAGGAAGAACAAGCACAATTCGAACTCCCAAACTGGTAAAGCTGTAAAAGCGCGAATTGACCGAAATCCTCTCCGCAAACAATTTTATCTGGTGAGATGAGAATCTCGAAAAATTCTATGTCTCGTATTATTAACTAGCCGGGCCCGCGGCTCCGCTCGCGTGGACTTGATTCACCACTATCGTCACTGCTTATTCCTTATGTTACCCAACGTAATAAAATATCTCCCATTATTTCTCCTCATCTCCCAATATTTCTCCTTATTTCCCATTATCTCTACATAATTTCCATTATCTAGGCTTATCTCTGCTCATCTCCCATTATTTCTCTTTATCTCCCATTATTTCTCCTTATCTCCCATTATTTCTCCTTATCTCCATTATCTCACCTTATTTCCCATTATCTAGGCTTATCTCGACTTATCTCCCATTATTTCCCCTTATCTCCCATTATTTCTCCTTATCTCCCATTATCTCACCATAACTCCCATTACCTAGACTTATCTCTGCTTATCTCCCATTATCTCTCCTTATCTCCCATTATTTATACTTATCTCCCATTATCTCACCTTATCTCCCATTATCTCACCTTATCTCCCATTATCGTGGCTTATCTCGACTTATCTCCCATTATTTCTCCTTATCTCACCTAATCTCCCATTATCTAGGCTTATATCGAATTATATAGAACATATGTATAAATTTATAAAAACACGTAAATCGGATAAGTGGTTCTCGAGTGATAAGCGCACTAACGGACAAACAGAGAGACGTTGCATTTTATATATATTGTATTCTTTGCTACATGATATTGTTCCATATTTAATGCTTTAGGGAGTGTATTGCAAGAGAACGCGCTAGCGGCAAACTTTGTCCGACTTCATTTACTATTATTGTCACTGCTCATTTCTTATGCTACCTATCGTAATAAAATATAGCCTATAACCTGGCCGGAGAACATATGTATGTTTAAAAAAAAAAGTACGAAAATTGGATAAGTGGTTCTCCAGTGATAAGCGCACTAACGGACAGACAGACAGACAGAGATACGTTGCATTTTATATATATTATAGATGTAATAAAATATATACCTATAACTTGGTCAGAGAACATATGTATGAATTTAAAAAATCACGTAAATCGGATAAGTAGTTCTCGAGGGATAAGCGGAAGAAGACAAAAACTTGGTGCTTATAAGAGACACACTGGTCATTTGCTAAGGGAAGATTTAAAGCGAGAACGGTGGCAAAAATGTAAAAGTTTGTTGAAGGAATATGCTAATGACAAACACAGAAAAGTTTTGTTTAGGGGAGCGAGGGGCTTGTTGTAACAATTTTTAGAAAAAAATAATTTAATTTAATATATGTTTGCTGTTTTAGCATTAAAAGAGCGTCTGTCGATAGCCTAACTATTCCTCTATTATACTGAAAAGGAATAAGATCAAAATTATTAATATATACTTCACGCCAGACATTTTCTTAAAAAGAGACTGTTGGTACAACTTGCCCTGTTTTTAGGGCTAGATGTAACAGCGCTGAGGTAGGTAGTAAAAGCAAAAATGAAGTAAATTTTGACACATATTTGAGTTTTAATTTTGTTATTTCCCAAACCAATATAACACTTTACATTATCTATAATATTTATCATCAGTGAAACTAAAACGTACTTGTACAAAAACAACCAACGTTAAAGATTTAAGTGTTAGATAAACTATATTTATAATCAACATGGCACTTTGAATCAAATTCATTTACTTAACACACTACAAGTATCTAAAAAAATAAACGGCCTTCGAAAACTAGACGCTACATAATGACTAAATTCAGTCTTCATCAAAGTAACAATTTATACAAATAAATGATATAGTATCTCCTGTTGCTCACATTTTACACTATATACATTCTATCCATTCCTCTTTATCAGAATTTCTATAGGCTTCATCGCAAACTAGACAATGCCACTCCTTAGTTTCAGGTTCTGAATCAGACCTCAAAATTCTTTTTTCAACTTTTTCTTTACCATCTTTCTTTTTTTGTTGATTTACCCTTGTCTTTTCCTTTCCCCTTTCCATTTCCCTTTGATCTATCTTTATCATCTTTTTTCTGTCCCTTTGTCCTTTTTTCTTCATATTCTTTTCTTAAAGCTTCCTTTCCAGGTGTATCATTTAAAACAGCGGATTTTCTTTTGCGTCTGCTATGCGTTGTTTGTTTCTGCGGTGGAGCCTTTGGAAGAGGCCTAACTTTCAAAGGTGAAACATGTTTTTGCAAACCTGAGCAACTTAGAGTTGGTTCTTCTACAATTTCAGTGTCACGTATAATTTCAGAAGTGCTTATATCAAGTTCGAGAGTAGTTTGTAATAATTCTGGATTTTCAAGGTCCAACGTTAAATTTTTCTGGCTTTTTAATAGGATTTGGACGATCAGTGACCTAGGATGGTGCAAAGTCACTGTCTTGAAAGATATCAGCATTGAAAGGCCATATTCGGGATTACATGTTACAATGTGCCCCAAGATATTGTTACAACAAGCGAGTAGCGCACTCGTCAGAGCTTAATAGGAGTTCGCAATATGGCTTTTGTAAATATTAATTTTGAAACTCAGTGTATATTCTATATGCTTCCGAATATTGTTTATTACTGAAATTTAAATTAAGTGGTTTATATGGGTAAACCTCTGAATTCAAATAAAGTCTTACAACAGTAATATTTAAATTATCAAAATATGTGCAATCTGATTCCAAGCTATCTTTCGCTTCTTTTCGAAAAATATGATAACATATCGAGCTACCATAATTTTCTACATTCAACAAATATTTCAAACGTGAAACTTTTTAACGAATATTAAAACTAAGTACATTTTGGCACTATATACAAAACTAAAAGTTTTAAATTAATTAATTATAGACACGAAAAGCCAAATTTTACGAAATCAATATTTTACGTTACCTATCCAAAATAAAGCACGTGCACACATCTACTCACCGAGCTGCCGGGCGGGGCACTGGCTGTGATGATATGATGTCGCATGACATAAGAATTAAATTAAGCAAAAAATATGGGTTTATAGAGTTCAGATTCCCAGTAAAAATTCCTTGTTACTACTTACCCCTGTTACATCAAGCCTCTAGCTCCCCTACCTACGAAAAAATTTTCACTCTGGAAAAATCTTTCAATAAACAAAATGAGAGAATTTCTGGCAGATCTTCTAAGGGAGCGTCTGAACTTGTTCTAAAAGCTCAGAAGGGTCATCGTCCAGTATCAGTTATAGTTTGGTGGGGGTTACCAGTATTCATTTTGGTGAAACGGGTGTGAAAACGTCGACTAAGGCACTATTTTAGAGAACTTTGTGAAACCCCTAAACTATATTCTTTTCAAAAATATGCATTGATACTTCCGCACCAGGTCACAAAGCTAAAAAGACCTAAGCATAACTTCAACAAAATGTGCCTTCAACTATTACTACTGAAGATTGGCCTTCTGGAAGTCCTGATCTAAATCCTTTAGATTATAAATTATGGTCCCTCTTAGGGATCGTTTGCTCTAAAGACATGCCAATCTTGACTGTTTGAAACGAGCTTTAACAAAAGCGGTAGCTGCCATAGACGAATAGCCTAATCGTTTGAGGGCTTGTGTAAAAGCAAGAGGGGGACATTTTGAGTAGAGGAGCTAGGGGCTTGTTACAACAGGGGTAAGTAGTAACACGCAATTTTTACTGGGAATCTGTACTCTATAAACCTATATTTTTTGCTCAATTTAATTCTTATATCATTTGACATCACGTCTTCATAGCCAGTGTCCCGTCCGATGGCGCAGTGAGTAGATGTGTGCACGTGCTTCATTTTGGCTAGGTAACGTAAAATATTGATTTCGTAAAATTTGGCTTTTCATGTCTATAAATAATTAATTTAAAACCTCTAGTTTTGCATATAGTTCTAAAATATACTTAGTTTTAATATTCCTTAAAAAGTCTCACGTTTAGCGTCATAATTTTATGAAATTTTTGTTATGTTTAGAAAATTATGGTACCGGGCTTGTTATAACAATATTTTGGGGCACATTGTAACATGTTATCCGGCATATGGTCTTTGAATGCCGATATCTTTCAAGACAGTGACTTCGCACCATCCTATATCACTTATCGTTCAAATCCTATTAAAAAGACAGAAAAATTTAACCTTGAAAATCCAGAATTATTACAATCTGCTCCCGAACTAGATATAAGCACTTCCGAAATTATACGTGACATTGAAACTGCAAAAGAGCCAACTCCAAGTTGTTCAGGTTTGGAAAAACATTTTTCACCTTCGAAGGTTAGACCTCTTGCAAAGACTCCACCGCGGAAACAAACAACGCATAGTAGTCACGAAAGAAAATCTATTGTTTTAACTGATACACCTGAAGAGGAAGCTTTAAGAAAAGAATATGAACAAAAAATGACAAAGAGACAGAAAAAAAGATGGTAAAGATGGATCAAAAGGAAAAGGAAAGGGGAAAGAAAAATAGAAAAGGCAGGGGCAAATCAACAAAAAGGAAAGATGATGAAGAAAAAGCTGAAAAAAGAATTTTGACGTCAGATTCAGAACCTGAAACTGAAGAGTGATATTGTCTAGTTTATTGTGAAGCCCATAGCAATTCTGATAAAGATGAATGGGTGGAAAGTATATCATGTAAAATGTGGGCACATGTGAAATGTGTGACAGGAGATACTATATCATTTATTTGTATAAATTGTTACTTTGATGCATACTGAATTTAGTCATTATATAGCGTCTATTTTTCGAAGGCTGATTATTTTTTTAGATAATTGTAGTGCCAAGTTGATTACAAATATAGTAAATCTTTAATGCTGATTGTTTTTATAGAAGTATGTTTTAGTTCCACTGATGAACCATATCATAGATAATGTAAAGTATTATGTTGGTTTGGAAAAAAATAAAATTAAAGCTGCTACTACCTACCCCATGGCTATTACATCTAGCCTCAAAGACGAGGAAAGTTTTACCATCTGTCACTGATCACTTCGGTGTCTGTCCGTCTGTCTGTCACACCCGATTTTCTCCGAAACTATTTGTCATAGAAAGTTGAAATTTGGTAATAATATAGGAATTGATGGCCTCATGAAAGCCGTGTAGTTTTGAAAGTCAAATTTTGACTTAAGGGGTTAGTTTTGGGGGGTGAAATCGGAAGTGAAAAAAAACTTTTTAGTAGGTCATCGAGTGTGGTGTCAAATGAAAGTTTGTGAAAACACGAGTAAAATATATATATATATATATATATATATATATATATATATATATATATATATATATAATGTAAAACTTGCGCACACTTTTCTTTGTATTATTTTTAAAAAATAGCGAGAAATCGCTGTCCCCCACCTTATCTCGAAAAGTACTGATCAAAAAATTTTGAAAAAATTCTGGGATATTCTCCAGGGGGTGTAGATTGAACGAAAATTATCACGAGTGCATTACCTTTAATAATTTATCTGGTATATGAAAAAAACAAAAATTTCAAGGTCATCAATTTTCAGTAAAGATTGGAAACAAATTTTGTTGAAAACTCATTTGGGGTGTGTTTTGTGAAGTCACTGATCATTTTATACCACCGTAACAACATTTTTTATTTTAAAAGCAGTCAACGTACGGAACACTGATTGTGCAAGTTCAATTTGCACTTGACCGGTTTTTTTTTAAGAAATTGTCTGGTGTGAAGTATATATTAATAATTTTGATCTTATTCCTTTTCGGTATATTAAAGGAATAGTTAGGCTATCTACAAAGGCAGCAAACAGATATTAAATTATTTTTTCTAAAAATTATTACGACAAGCCCCTCGCTCCCCTACATGTTAAATTAATTTTGTTAATATGCATATATGAATTAGTTCCACAATAATTTATTTTAATTTTCATAAAAATTTAATGTTTAAGCAATGTTTTCATTTTAACAATACATATATATGTATATATATATATATATATATATATATATATATATATATATATATATATATATATATATATATATATATATATACATATACAATAGTATGTTGTGTAGTGTATTCCGTCTATTTATAAGATTGCATAATTTTATGAAAATTTACATGAAGGCTTGGAAGGTGATAGAAATTATTTAAATAATCTACGATTGTTGATCCAGGATTATTCTCTATTTATCTCAATTAGAAGAGATACTGTCAAATAAAGCCTTCACAGTTGATATTAATTTACAAACTTTGCTGACTCTTTATTTTCTTTTAATAAAGACATTAAAACAACAATAAGAAGTAGAAGATTGTTTGACTTTTTGCCTATCGGGCCGAACTTTCAGGAATCCCGAAATCAAGAAAATGAGTCGAACATAAGAAGTCCATTAGAGATTCCCGGCCGGACCATGTCCGCGGGCCACTAATGGGCCTAATGGCCGTCGGTGTATCGAGAAACGATTAGTGTCGTTCGGGGCTCGTCGGCCCGTCGGTTGGCCGGTGTAAATGATGTTTGCGCCACGCCCCCCTTACGGTCGAGCAGGTAAAGCTGCCATTAATTTAAAAACCAATCGTTACAGAGAGTGACACAGGTTTTTTGGGATATTTTTAGTCAGGTGGTAGGTAAAACTCTGTTGCCCTTGGGTAAAAGTAAATAAAACATTTTTTGCTTACTATTACAATTTTTCGTTTTGGATGATTTTATAGTAGTAGTCAGTAGCAGGCCATGAAGTTGGACACATAAGTAAAAAAATGAAGGAAAGTAACAGTCAGGTAGCGTTATTATAACGATGAGGTGTTTACTAACATTTACTGCCTGAGTCACCAAAAAAGTCTATCTAACTTTAAAACTGTTCTAATTTGGCAATTGAGGGGTTAAATTAACTAGAACACCAGTAAGCCAACTGAAGTTATGAAGCTGTGTAGTATAAGACCAGAAAACTAGTTTTTATTTATGACTAGCCGTGCCCGCGGCTCCGCTTGCGTTGACTTGATTGACTACTATCGTCATTGCTTATTCCTTATGTTACCTAACGTAATAAAATATCTGCCATTAGTTCCCCTTATCTCCCATTATTTCTCCTACATAATTTCCATTATCTAGGCTTATCTCTGCTCATCTTACATTATTTCTCCTTATCTCCCATTATTTCTCCTTATCTCCCATTATCTCACCTTATCTCTCATTATCTGGGCTTATCTCGACTTATCTCGCAACATTTCTCCTTATCTCCTATTATTTATACTTATCTCCCATTATCTGGGCTTATCTTAACTTATCTCGCAACATTTCTCCTTATCTCCTATTATTTATACTTATCTCCCATTATCTAGGCTTATATCGAATTACATAAAACATATGTATAAATTTATAAAAACATGTAAATCGGATAAGGGGATCTCCAGTGATAAGCGCACTAACGGACAGACAGAGAGACGTTGCATTTTATATAAATTATATTCTTTGCAACATGATATTGTTCCATATTTAATGGTTTAGGCAGTGTATTGCAAGAGAACGCGCTAACGGTAACCTTTTTTCCAACTTGATTCACTATTATCGTCACTGCTTATTCTTTATGTTACTTAACGCAATAAAATATATCCTATAACATGGCTAGAGAACATATGTATGTTTTAAAAAAAAGCACGTAAATCGGATAAGTGATTCTCCAGTGATAAGCGCACTAACAGACAGACAGGCAGACAGAGAGACGTTGTATTTATATATATTACAGATAGAAGATTATAGATAACCTGGCCAGAGAACAAATGTATCAATTAAAGAAAAAACACGTAAATCGGATAAGTGGTTTTAGAGTGATAAACGCACTAAAAGACAGACAGAGAGACGTTGCATTTTATATATATTATATTCTTTGCTACATGTTATTGTTCTATATTTAATGCTTTAGGTAGTGTATTGCAAGAAAACGCGCTAGCGGCAAACTTTTCTCCAACTTCATTCACTATTATAGTCACTGCTTATTCATTATGTCACCTAACGTAATAAAATATATCCTATAACCTGGACCTAGAACATATGTATGTTTAAACAAAAGCACGTAAATCGTGATAAGCGCACTAACAGACAGACAGACAGAGAGACGTTTCATTTTATATATATTATAGATATTCTTTGCTACATGATATTGTTATATATTTAATGGTTTTAGCATGTTTAAAAAAAAAGCACGTAAATCGGATAAGTGGTTCTCCAGTGACAAGCGCACAAACGGACAAACAGGCAGAGAGACGTTGCATTTAATATATATTATAGATATCCTTTGCTACATGATATTGTTCCATATTTAGTGGTTTAGGCAGTGTATTGCAAGAGAACGCGCTAGCGGCAAACTTTTTTCCGATTTGATTTACTATTATCGTCACTGCTTATTCCTCATGTTACCTAACGTAATAAAATATAGCCCTTAACCTGGCCAGGGAACATATGTATGTTTAAAAAAAAAAGCACGTAAATCGGATAAAGGGTGATAGGCGCACTGACGGACAGACAGACAGACAGAGATACGTTGCATTTTATATGTATTATAGATGTAATAAAATATATATCTATAACGTGGTCAGAGAACATATGTATGAATTTAAAAAATGACGTAAATTGGATAAGTGGTTCTCGAGGGATAAGCGCATTAACGGACAGACAAACAGACCGAGAGACGTTGCATTTTATATATATTATAGATATAGATTATTATTATTATTATATAACCTGGCCAAAGAATATATGTATGAATTAAAAAAAAAGACACATAAATCGGATAAGTGGTTCTCGCGTGATAAATGCACCAATGGACAGACAGACAGACAGAGAGACATTGCATTTTATATATATTATAGATTATAGATATTCTCTGATTCATAATATTGTTCCATATTTAATGTTTTAGGCTGTATATTGCAAGGGAACGCGCTAGCGGCAAACTTTTTTTCCGACTTCATTCGCTATTATCGTCACTGCTCATTCCTTATGCTACCTATCGTAATAAAATATAGCCTATAACGTGGCCAGAGAACATATGTATGTTAAAAAAAAAGTACGTAAATCGGATAAGTGGTTCTCCAGTGATAAGCGCATTAACGGACAGACAGACAGCCAGAGAGACGTTGCATTTTATATATATATTATAGATTAAATCAATAAACAAGAAATATTGTATTAAAATTCTAAAAGCTGTTACATGTCTTACCTGTTCCATAATAATACCACATGATTTTTATATCACATCTTCTTATAACAACGTTTATTTGTTGATAAAGGGTGATTCATTAGTCTTGAGATTAATTTTAGGCGTTTGGATAAATGCTCAACAATTGGCAGATAGCAATGTTGTTTACGCTGATGGTGTAACTCTGATTTCAGAATCTGCGCATTTGATTATTGGCATTGGAAATGTCATACAAGTTGGATTTACGAGATTACGTTGGTTCCTTGTTGGAACAATTGTCCACGAAGCAAATTTTCTAAGCGTTTGAAGATAAGCCAATATCTCGCGCCACCATATTTCCTGTTTTGCTCGATTGCCATGAAAGTAAAGAACCAAACCAAAACCAAAAAAAATCTTGTCAACTACTTGATCGTAGCAGAATAACAATGAAAAGACAAACTTGGGCAGTCGAAAGGAAAGTCGTCGAAAAGTGTTTCAAAATCAACTGTGCATCGAATTTCGAAGACAAATAATAAGCAAGTAAAAAGGCACTGAAATACAGCTGGAAAGAAAACTAAAATGTTGCCGTGTACTTGGTGTTACGCATGACAAATTCATCGTTATGAATGATGAAAAATACTTCATATTTTCGAACAGTTCTTTCAGTGGAATTTTTTTTTTATGGTTCTAGCACACGTGCTGCAGGGAGGTCCCTAAAGGGCTACAGGAGCGACACGTGTGCGGAAATGATTCCTTCTATACTGACGATTATGAAACAGCAACAAACGATGTCAAATACGCCGGCAAAATGAAATTTGAACCAAAAGTGTTGATGTGGATTGCTATTTCATCGAAAGGTATTTCAGCTCCGTATTTCCAACTAAGCAGTGCTGTTGCTAAATTGCAGCAGTTTATCAAAGAAAATCATGCGCGCGATGAAATAATCTACTTTTCATCCCTTGCACGTTGTCATAATTTAAAAGAAAAACACAACAATGGCTCAAAAGTTAAAAAATCGAATTTGTACCGCAAAATGACAATCCACAAAATGTTCCACACCAGTTGGAAGAGTTTGGGTAATACTTTCGTTTAAAGTTTATGAAAATGGTTGGGAAGCACAGAACCACGGGCATTTGATTGGCAGAATAATAAATAATAAAGAGGACGTTGAAAGAAATCGGCGTTTCCGTTGTCCAACGCCTGTTGGATGCATTCCAAGCAAGCTGTGTAAAATCGAAGATAATGATCCATTCGCTGCAATGTAAACATGCTAACACGTAGGCTGAAAAGTTTTTGATCTAGCTACTTAAAACAAATTTTTTTTGCAAAATTCGACTTTATTCATCAACATAATCTTCTTCAAAAGCGATACAATCAGTCCAATGCTTTTCTAATATTTCTATACCTTTCTTGTCGAAGGATTTGTCTTTGCCTTCAAAATAGGTCTGTTTCGGCAATAACTTCTTTATTGGAGCCAAATCTTTTTCCCGCGAGCATTTTTTTGAGGTCTGCGAATAAATAATAATCGCTGGGGGCCAATCTGGAGAATACGGTGAATGAGGAAGCAATTCGAACTTCAATTTATGCAATTTTGCCATCATAACCATTGACTTGTGACACGGTGCATTATCTTGATGGAAGAGCACTTTTTCCTTGTTCATTTGGGGCAATTTCTTTACGATTTCTGCCTTCAAACACCCCAATAACTTTATATAATATTCGCTATTGATGGTGTTTCCCGTCTCAGCATAGTCAATGAAAATTATTCCAAGCGCATCCCAAAATATAGAGGCCGACTGTTCTGTCTTTGGTTGCTTCGGACAGATTTCACTGGCTGCTATCCACTCAGCTGACTGCCGATTTGATTCTAGTGTGTAGATGTGGATACATGTTTCATCCATTGTCATATAACGCATGAAAAAATCCTTCTTATTGCGCTTAAACAGGTCCAAACAGCGCTCAGAATCATCAACACGTTGTTGTTTTTTGTCCACTGTGAGCAAACGCGGTACCCATTTCAAATAGAGCTTTTTCATGCCCAAATGTTCATTCAAAATATAACCAACACGTTCTTTTGATGTCTTTAGTCAGCTATCTCACGCAATTTCACTTTACGGTCATCCAAAACAATTTTATGGATTTTTTTTTTATGTTTCCCTTGTAACCACCTCATTTGGGCATTCAGAGCGTTCAGCATCATTTGTGTATGTACGACCGCGTTTAAATTCAGCATACCAGTATATAATGAGTGAATTTCCAGGGTCAGAGTCCCCGTAACACTTATGAAGCCATTGCTTTGCTTGAACGGTATTTTTTTTTCCATCAAAATCAACACACGAAATTTGATTTTTTTCCATTGTTTCGAAAATATCAAAAGTAGCGTCACGAAAACCACTGTAAATTGTAAATTAATCTTCGAAATATCATAAAATTTTGATACGTATCGTTTGAAGATTGGTACTTCCTATAAATCATATGGATTCTTTGAAAAGGGCGGCATCTATATATCAGACCAAAAACTTGTCAGCCTACGTGTTATTTGATAGATTTTGAATAAATTTATACGATATAAGTAACAGCATTTGAAATATTTTTCTTGATTTCACTTATACACACTCCTGAAATTAGTCTGAAGACTAAAGAAACACCCTTTATTTGTAACGTAAAAAAAAAAATTAATTTACCCAGTAATTTCCTTGCCAACATGTAGTTCTAAAATTTAACATAATTCTATCTATCTCACACTAAATTTGACTATCTCACACTAAAGAATAAGTTAATACAATCCGCTTAATCGTGAAATATTAATAAAAATAATTGAAAGTAATTTAAAAATAATTAATTTTCTCATTACTCGACTCCTTGAAATTATATAATATTTAACAATCTCCACCCTTTTTATACCCTTACACAGGCAAGCAATGAAAAAAAAAATTCAATTTTTTAATTGTATAACTCCACGAATCCAGGAAAGAACTATTACACGATATACACGAAGCAACCCTTCTTACGTCCTGCCCCACATCTTCACTACCTTACAAGTTTAAGTACAACTAATTATGCATAAAATCTGTTCATTATTTCAACAAAAAAAAATAGAAAAAATCTCCAAATTGCTTTTAAAACCCAACCCTTTCATCTCCTTTCTCTACAGATCGCTCAAAACTATAGACTGGATCCCTTCTGTAGGTATACTAATTTGTACACCAAATTTGAAAACGATCTCCCATTTTAATCCAGAGTTATCGCGCCAACAGACAGACAGAGCGACGGAAATGGTTGACTATCTTTTTTTGTGCTCTAGGGATCCTGAAAAGTGAACAAGAAAGCAAAAATTGCGTAGGGCGATTTTTTAACGAATATAATAATTTTCTTTAGCTGCGAAAGTAAATAAAATTGTCCAACGTAAGTTTCAAATTAACAGCTACAGGTTTTCGGTTCTTTGTCAATATTAAGACCCATCTGGTAAGTCTAGCAGTATTTGTTACGCCAATTTTGACAAATAAATAGTTATTTATTACTTCGTTCAAGAGAATAGTATTACCTGCACAGCTTTAACCGCCAATTTACCAATACTGTAATTTAATGATTATGATATGAGTCAATATACAGAGATTTTGCAACGCTTATTTTTCGCATACCTTTGTTTCTATCGTTACGTAAGACCTTTCACTGACTATACACTTCTAAAATATGACAATAAATCCAATCCATACCCCACAATTAAATCAGCCTTTCTACTACTCCTCCACAGCCCAGGGCATGGGTGCCGCTTTCGTATACAATAACACTACCATTAAATTTAAATTAAGTAAGTACACATCCATCTTTTCAGCGGAATTATTTGCTATTAAAGAAGCGATAAGATAATTAATATCCGCCAAATTAGATACTAAAGTATTAGTCATAACAGACTCCTCGAGTTCATTGCAATCAATTATCTCTTCTACGGATTCCCACCCAATCACTACAGCCATGTCTGACCTTATTCAAATGGCGTCCAATAGGGGTATCACTATATCTTTCTTATGGATGCCCAGTCACATTGACATAAAAGGCAATGAAAGAGCCGATATACAAGCTAGGGCTGCCATTATCTCGGAGACACCAATTAACACTACCTTCGCTCCAAAAAATCTAAAAAACTTTTTCAAACAGACCTTTGATAATCTATTTCAGCGGGAGTGGGATCTGCCGGAGAATTCGTGCAAGTTATGGGCGGTTAAACCTCTAGTTTTCCCGCCCCTACAGCTCGATAGCCTGTCACGCAGAGAGAATGCAGTATGGAGAAGGGTCGCCATCGGGCATACCTACCTTACTCACTCTTATTTGTTGAAAGGTGATCCGCCACCCAGAAGTCCAAATTGCGACAATATTCTAACAATCAACCATATATTAACTTCAAATGAATACTTAGACATCAAGACAAGGTTAGATCTAATAAAACCTGTCGAACAAATATTGATTCCAAATGTTACAGATATCTCCAATTTGATCAAGTCCTTCAAAGAAATACAATTATTTTCAAAGATTTAAATATACTACATATGGCGCCAAATGATCTTCGATATCGATGCGCCAAACTAAAATAATCAATCAATAACCAAAAATAACACATTTTACCGCAGCTAAATATATTAAAAAGTCGGAGTAGTTTGTCATTTTAACAGGATGAAAAATGTCGACGAATTGCCAAAACGTGGCTCGGTAGGCAAAGTCACTCCGAAAGACGAAAAACGAATCGTGCCTTTGTTTTCACAGGACTCGAAACTGATGCTGCGTCAAGGAGCGGCAAAATTAAGAAAATCGAGTTTGAATATGTCCCGCGAAACCATTCGATAACACCTTCGTGCTCATGATGTCAAATTTCGAAGCACGTTGAAGAAACCTGTGCTGAGCGAAAATCACGTCGCAAAGCAGCTAGCTTGGATCCACGATAAGATACTAGAGTGGCCCTCACAATCAGCGGACGCCAACCCTATTGAAAACGTTTAGTCCCTTGTAAAGAGAAAACTCAGAGGAAAGTCTCTGAAGACTTTGACTCAGTTGTCTCGCGAGATTCGAAAAATTAGCAGAGTATGCAGAAAATTTCATCGACAGCATGCCTCAAAGATGTCAGGATGTTATTGATGCAGGAGATGGTTGGACAACTTACTAAGGTAAAAGACGTACTGACTCTACAAACCTTATGGTATTCAAAAATTGAAAATTAGTTTGCAAGTATTTGACGAAAATGTAAAGTACATGTCGAATTATTTGACACTGATATTAGTATAAGCACCAAACGGTCATTCACAAATAGGTTTCATATCTGTTAGTTCCGAAATTTTGGATTTTCAACTCTGGATTATAATTCCATCCTTCTTAGGCAGCACAAACCTCTAGATTTTATTGGCGTCACGAGGGCTTGAAAATGATATTCGTAAAAATTGACAAATTACTCCTCATCGGATTGGCACTTATTTATTTTAAAATTTTATTACAGATCAGTTCAGGTTAGGAAAATAAAGAAAAATAACAAAATAAAAAAAATAACCTGTATAATTTAATATTACTAACACAACTATGGCGTAATCGATTGGGTTTCCGTTATAAAATAACCATACATAATACTTTGCCATCTGACACCACTAAAAAATCAAAATAAAGCTCGCAGCATGCATTTCCATCAAACTTTTTTTTATATTCAAAAGATGGATTACACAAAAATCCGTTCGAAAAGAATCTAATGAAGATCTCCATGGGCTCATCAAGCTCACAGCTTGCCAATCAGTCTTGGGTACGTCCTATTCGTGTCCATCATTCGTTTCCATTTTAGAAAATGATCTTTTTGTTACACGTGAAAGAAATAAATGAGCCCCGTCTTGAAGGGTTCAGTTTTATTTTTGGTTAAAAATAAAGATGTTTTTCGGCTACCTGAAAACAAAAAATTAATGATGAGTAATTTGTAAAAGTTCAGGGCCCATTTTATTAATTGATTTTGTGCAACAAGTAACAAATTGCTTCATTAGTTTACTATATAACTATACGTGCATATGTATATATATATATATATATATATATATATATATATATATATATATATATATATATAGGGGCGTGCAAATGTTTCCGGCCAGTGACATTTCGTACTCTAATTTATTAAAAAAAAAGACTAATGATTTTTAATCATTATGAGATGTGAGTACGAGATATAGGAAACGAAATAATATAGTAAAAGACTATTATTTATGTTTGTGAATATATTTATTATTATTATTCTTATATTTATATGTGCAAAAGTTTCCGGCCACTTTGTAGTACGAGAAAAATTATTAGTCCATATGTTCTATAATAGACTTAAATTATATTTTTATGTTAATATTTTACAGCCATACCCTTTGCAGCGATAACAGCCGCACAACGATGTGGCATTGACTCAATTAACCGATTAATACAAGCAGGTGAAATTTTATCCCATTCTTCCTTCAATGATTTGAATAATGCGGCTTTATTTGAATATGTATGCTTTCGAACTTGACGATCTAGCATTTTCCCATAAGTGTTCTATTGGGTTTAAGTCCGGTGATTGAGATGGCCAACTTAAAACTCTCACATTTGAAGCAGAAAACCACTGTCTCAACAACTTGGGGTCATTATCCTGCGGCAATGTTTCTTCAGCATATGATAACAAATTGTTTTCTAAAATGTCCTTTTAAATATCAGCGTTCATATTTCCGTTGATCTCGTTCAATGGACCGACTCCTTGTGCAGAGAAAATTCCCCAAACCATTACACTTCCTCCACCGTGTTTTACAGTAGGAATTTGGTACTGTACATCATTTCTCGTACCAATTGGACGTCGTACATGTTGTCTACCATCGCTTCCAAAAAGATTAAATTTAGATTCGTCTGAGAAAGCTACTTTTTTTCCAATCTTTGATTGTACAATTTAGGTGATCTTTGGCAAATTGTAATCGGGCCTTCTTTTTCTTTTTACTGATTAATGGTTTTTTAATATTTATACGGCCAAAAAGTCCTACATCATGTAGTCTTTGCATTACAGTACTACGACTAACATTAGCTAGGTTTTCATCCTTTAGCTCGCGTGCAATTTCGGCAGCAGTTTTCTTGACATCCGCAGTTGATTTGCGTTTAATGATACGATCTACCCTTTTAGACGTTTTTTCTTGGTCTTCCACTACGCGGTGATCTTTTAAAATATACGGTATTTTACAATAATATCGTTCACGGTTGATTTACCTATCGATAATAATGAAGCAATCTCACGAGAAAACTTTCCTTCTTTTAAAAATTTTATTACTCTCTCACGAATTTGGATTTGCATATGCCGAGCCATGTTTATGCTCCCACGACCTTTTATGAACTAAATGGAACATTCAACGCGCTATTATTCGTAAATACGTCTTTGAACGTCCTACTGCGTCAATGTATATTATGTGGCCGGAAACTTTTGCACATATAAATATAAGAATAATAATAATAAATATATTCACAAACATAAATAATATTCTTTTACTATATTATTTTGTTTCCTATATCTCATACTCACATCTCAAAATGATTAAAAATCATTAGTCTATTTTTTAATAAATTAGAGTTCGAAATGTCACTGGCCGGAAACTTTTGCACGCCACTGTATATATATATATATATATATATATATATATATATATATATATATATATACATATATATATATATATATATATATATATATATATATATATATATATATATATATACATATATATATATATATATATATATATATATATATATACATATATATATTTATATATATATATATATATATATAAATATATATATATATATATATATATATATATATATATATATATATATGTATATATATATATATATATATTATATATATATATATATATATATATATATATATATATATATATATATACATATATATATATATATATATATATATATATATATATATATATATATATATATATATATATATATATATTATATATATATATATATATATATATATATATATATATATATATATATATATATACGAGTATATATATAAATTTTCGTTGTATTGTTAATACATTTAGTCTTTAATATCTTTCCACATTTAATGAGAGTTAAAGTGGTACCAGAAAAAGAAATGTACGTGATTTGATAATTATTACTTATGGTGTTTATTTGTTAAGCAATAATCATTGCATACGTAATTAAAAAACAATTTTACTTTTCAGTATGAGATACTACATCTAGAAGTATTTACGATAAAAACACGTGTTTCAGGTATGCTGAAAGAGATAATTTATTATCATTTATATTGTTCCGTACGGAACACCTATAAGATCACTTCGGTGTCTGTCCGTTTGTCATACCCGATTTTTCTCCGACACTATTTAACATACAAATTTGAAATTTGGCATTAATTGAATGAATTGATGGCCTCATCAGAGCCGTGTAATTTTGAAAGTTGAATTTTAACTTAAGGGGTTAGTTTAGTTGGTGAAATCTGAAGTGAATTTTTTTTTTACCAGGTCATCGAGTAGGGTGTCAAATGAAAGCTTTGAACACGAGTTCAAAAATATATATAATACTTGCACACAATTTTCTTTGCATTATTTTTAAAAAATTGCGAAAAATCGCTGTTGCCCCCTTATCTCAAAAAGTACTGATCAAAAAATATTGAAAAAATTCTGGAATACTTTCGACAGAGTGTAGATTGAATGAAAATTATTACTTTCATAATTTATTTGGTATATAAAAAATAAACAAAAATTTCAAGGTGAAGATCGGAAAAAACTTTGTTGAAAACTCATTTGGGGTGTGTTCTGTGAAGTCACTGATCATTTTCTACAACCGAAACATTTTTTTTTAATTTAAAAGCAATCAACGTACGGAACACTAATTGCGTAAGTCCGACTTGCACTTGGCCGGTTTTTATAGTCGTTGAAGGGTACTATGATATCCTCGCAGCTATTCATTCAAAAACCCTTATTCAGGCGGAGGTGTGACCTGTAAAAAGAATATATAGACAAGGGGAGATTGAGAAGTGAATTTTTATAAAATGGCGGAAAATTTTGTTAAAAGGCATAACTGTTAGTATGCGTGATTCTTGTAGCGGTTGTATCTAAAATTGCTTATTGGCAGCTGTCGAAAATGATCAGTGTTCCACGTTTCCTAAAAATGAGTAAAGCCAAGTGACCTTAAATTAAAATTTCAAGCCTAACAAGTAGAGATGTTTCATTTTTTTGCAAGTGAAATAGTAAATGAATCTACCTTGAATGATTCACTTTTAATTATTATAATTATCAAGTTGTGTGTAAGTGCATTTGCTAATGATACACCGATTGCAAATAAGTAGTTCACTACTTCTGCAAGTATGATGATTGGGGTTCAGTTATTATTCAAGTAATTCGTATTTGTTTTTGATGGTCAAATATAGAATTGATGCCAATGAACATAGTATTTAATATATGGATAAGGATATATAATTTCTAGGTAGGATTAAAATATTTTAGTGGACCTTTTGATCTAGAACGCATTATTTAGTTTTGTACTGTCTGAATAATATAGGAAGGTATGTATGTCTAAATCTAAATTGGACAGTTTTAGGTGAAAAATTCAATACTAAAATGGGAAGATGTATGTATTTTTTCAAAAATGTACCGGTTAAAGTATTTAAGCAGTAATACTAGTCCATGTCACTTATAGCAATTAGTTTATTTAACTATTTTCAGGTAACTAATTTTATGCCATTATAAATGTTTTTATCTTAAGAGTTTCACGTGTAAAGAAAAGAAATAAGAAATGATTTTTTCTCGAGAATAAAACGCTAGTCACATGCAAAAGGTTTCACTAGACAAGTTGTGCTTCCTCTCCTCTGTCCTATTGCCCTTGACAGGGCGCGGTGACCACTCATGAGCTGGTTCTTCGCACTTGATCCTTCTAGATCTCTCGATCTAGGGCCATTTGGCGTGCCTCATGTAGAGTTTTTTCAACAAAGGGCTGCAGTTGGTCTATTCGTTTTGAAGGAGATTTGCCTCTTCATTTTCTGCAGTTGCCTTGTCCTTCTACCACCAGTTTCTCTTCTTCTGGCAATGTGACCAAAATATGTAAAATGGCTTGGTTTATACGTTTTAGTAACCTAGTTTTCACATTCATCTCCCTCAACACGTACGCGTTAGTCCGGTGCTCTGTTCAGGAGACCGACATCTCCAAACTTTCGACTCTGTGAGTTTGCTTTAGTGCCCAGGTTTAGGCTGCATACATTGCGATGGGAAATATGAGGACAGTAACGAGTTATAGTTTGGTTATATTGGTTATTATACGATCTTTCCAGATTTTTGCCAGTTTTTTGGTTGCTATCTTGCCGATCGCTATCCTCCTCTTGATCTCATCCGAGCATCCTCCAGCGTTCGTGATTAACGCGCCTAGTTATACGAAGCTCTCGACGACTTCATTTCCTACTACCACTGGCCTATGTGGTTGATTATTGGTAGTTACGCTTAGAAACGTATCATTATGAGTGGATTTTCCTAGTGGCAGATTAGAAATAGGTGCTCAAAAACTTACTACAATTAGTTGCAGTAATGTCAATAGATCTAGATTTGCTATAGCGGGGTGTCAACAATGTCATTCTTTATACGCCAGGATATTCTCGGACAAGATTATGATAAAAAATTACATCAGTAATAAAAAAATATGGTTCTACTCAATTTTTATATTAATCATTGTTTATAAACTTTTATTGTGGCCATTATTTAAACCATACGTCCCGTCACGAAACAGGAACACACAAAAATCGACAAGATTCTAATTTTTTGAATTTTATTGAATTCTTCTTAACGTGAATTGAAAGCTACTAAACAACATTTTTGAACGTATTTTAACTAATCCTGATGATTGTTCATCAACAATTGTCTCTATTATAATTAAATTATAAATGCACTGTAACATAAGACTCCTAGCCAACATAAGATCTGGCATGAGCTTAAATTCCTATCAAAACATAAACCCGTTCTGGTGAGGGTCAGCTTTTATAAATATTCAATTAAGCCGTCGGGCATTTACATGCAGCTTTCGGTGTTATCTAAAACGACAAAGGCACACCTACTCATTTATCTCTATCTTAATTTTGTATAAGGGGTCATCGTTGAACTAAGTCTCTTGATATTTAGGATATTACCGTTGAGTTTACGGATTCATCTGATAAAAGGTATTTTCATAAATATGTATTTCGTTAAAAATTAACTTATTTTATCTGGGTCACTGCGGTATTGATAATGCTGTTTCAATACTTTTTACCCATTATACACCCTTCAATCTACCTAACATTATACTAAGGGAGATATCCAACTTATTTTACTAGTACTAATGGTTACAGGAAACAAAAGATTTATGAAATACAGGATGCTATAAATTCGATTCTCGGCACTGCAATTTTAGAAATGTAAAAGTATATATATATATATATATATATATATATATATATATATATATATATATATATATATATATATATATCTTCTTCTTCTCTAGCCATTCTTTATCTTTTTGATATATGCCTCTGTCCGATGCTTCCAGATGTCCCTGTTTTGAGCAATTTGATACCAATTGAGCCCCGCTGATTTTTTAATATCGCCATACCAACGTTATTGAGGTCTGCCAGTACTTCTTTTTCCCCCTTTGGTATCCATCTGGTCATTTTTCTTCTCGAGTTAGCCACATGCTCAGCCCAGTTCCCCTTGCGGGGAGGTTTCATTCCCAATTATGACATGGACCCCCGTTTTTTTTCCTGATCCAATTGCTTGGTTTGCAGTCCCTAAGTCCCTGTGATTTTTCTTTCGATTGCTCTCTGGTGAACATGCAATTTTCTAATAGCTTTCCGTGTCAGAACTCAAGTTTCGTTACCATATGTTGTTACTGGTAGAATGTATTCGTTATATACTTTACTTTTAAGTTTTAAAGGCAGTTTGCACTGAAAGACCATAAGCCGCCCATCCCAGGCCTATCCTTCGATTGACTTTCAGTTCTTGATTCACTTTTCCGATTGTAACTTCCTGTCTTAAATATACATATGAATCCATCCTTTCTACTTATTGCCGGTGTATGAATATTGCGTCGTTAATGGTTGTTTGTTCGTTCATTATGAATTTGCTTTTTGTGGTGTTCATCTTTAAACCGACCTTTTTTGCTTCAGTTTGTAATTTTTGGAGCATTTGTTTCAATTCGATTTCGTATTTGGCAAAAAGTGTGGTAAATATATATACATATATACATATATACATATATATATATATATATATATATATATATATATATATATATATATATATATATACATATATATATATACATATATATATATATATATATATATATATATATATATATATATATATATATATATATATAGATATATATATATATATATATATATATATATATATATATATATATATATATATATATACACACATATATATATATATATATATATATATATATATATATATATATATATATATATATATATATATATATATATATATATATATATATATTGCAGTGTGGATAACTGCATTTGTAGCATCCTGAATTTGAAGAACTTTTTGATTCTTGTCATTCCTGACATGCCATACCGTACTTCACTAAATCATCCATAGGGAAATTATAAGTGACAGAAAGAAACATGGAAAGGTCAATCCTTGGGTTAAGTCTTAGAGACCGGGTGAAAAACGACTAGATACGTAGACGAGCGCGAGTAAGCGATATCGTAGAGCATATCTTAAGATTGAAGTGGAGAAGGCCTGGCCAGCCCAGCGCCAATCCATACATTGGGAAAGCCCAACCTTACGGCGGTAATAGAAGACCTGGTTGAGCAAATTAAAATTTAAACAATGAAGATCGTATTTTTTAACATCCGTGAGATTGTTCACATTGACTAGGTGTTTTAAGATCAAACTGTACATCAAGTATACTATAGACCGGTTTTGACCACCAGTCGTGAACGTATGAGAAGGAAAATACCTGAAATGTAGAAGAATCAGTCTTGGATCCTACACCAAGACAACGCACTAACGCTCAATATTCTTTCAATCAAGAAGTTTTTGGCAAAACATGGAAACTTTGTATTAAGCATCCATCCTACTCACCCGACTTTGCTCCATGTGACTTTTTTTTATTTCTCAAAATGAAGAGTGTGTTGAAAGGAACTCGTTTTGAGTCCGGTGACGTAGTGAAGAATAAAGCGACAGAGGTCATGATGAACCTGTCAGAAGACGACCAGCAGCACTGCTTCCAGCAATGAAAAATTCTCATAGAGCGGTGTAGGGATCGAGAAGGAGCGTATATTGAAGGGGATTAGGGTTTTAATGTCAAACTTTGAAAATAAAAAGTTTTATAAATTCAAAGACTTGATTGATTGGTTCGTTAATTTGTAACAGTACACCCATAGGGATGTGGGTATCTTAGGTGCTACAAAAGTTGGTAAAGGACGGAATTTCCAACGTCTACTTGACTATTTAGTTAATTTATATTATGGTTTTTTGAATATCTGTAAATTTAATTTTTATTTTATAAATTCGTCCGGTTATTTTCTAACCACACCTCGTACGTAATGCGTAATGTTTCCGTAATGTTGCTGTTGCTAACTACTACTTTGTAATTTAGATGAAAATCTTGTACCAAAGTTATATGTTTTGTTGCTTTTCTAATTATTTTTACTTTTTGACTGTTTGTTCGTATCCGCATTTTCACGCTCACTTCGCAGCTGCATAATCGAAGTTTTATTATAATATTCTATTTTCGAAGTTTTTGACGAAATACTTGACATTATTATGAGTTATCCCAAAATCATCAGACAAAAATAAAAAAAAAGGATTATAGTGAAGGCAAATGCCGTAAAATTTTCACGATTTTTGGAAATTTTTGGGTACAGCTTGGAAATCGATTTAACTACTTTGAAATAGTGCCAACATAAAGTAAGCGAGTTTTTTCAGCCTAATTTTGACCTCAAAGCTGCATTTTTTTCACATTTTAACGCTTTCGGCTCACTATTTCTTAAATATCTCAGCTTCTGTTCGTTGTCGTGCTACAAAAAAAAATTACTCGTCATAAAATTACCTAAAAACTTAGATTGCATTAAAAAATATTAAGTACGTAACCTAAAAAAAGTATTTACTACTGCAAATTGAAAAATGTTTTTTTACAAAAAAGGGTGCCAAATTTTATTACAAAATATTAAAGAGGATTGGTCAAAATTGGGATCTTAGTCCAAATATTTATTTTGGGGAAAAGATCCTAGGAATCTTTTTTTTTTAAATATGCAAAATTTTATGCTCTCTAAGGTAGTTAGAAGGAAAAATAAATAATATACAAAAAAATATCTTATTCTTCAATTTTTTCGTTACGAAAAATTCAGTTTTTTTCACTTTTGCTCTAGAAAAGGTCTGGTTCATTCTTTTTATTTCTATTCCATATTTTATCTTAAAGATAACATGAAAAAGTGATTTTAAAACAAATACTACCTATTTTACAACAAAATTGTGATTCAGATAACAGAAACGTGTTAATTAATTATTATTATTTGAATGCTGAAATAATAGTAATATTAATATGATATAGCAGTTTAAAAATAAAACAACAATATTCAAAAAAAATAATATTTGGATTTAAAGGCATTACCTACTTATCATCATCATCATCATCAGTAGCTTATTCCATCCATAGTCGGATGTAAGCCTCCCCAAATTGTCTCCAATGAGCTTTGTTATTTGCTGTTTGCATCCAATCGTGTCCTGCTAATCTTTTTATGTCATTCGTCCAGCTTGTCTGTGGTCTACCTCCGCATCTTTTGTGTTCTATAGACCTCCATACAACTATACGGCGTGTCCATCTGTTATCATTTAGTCTTGCAATATGCTCCGCCCAATTCCGCCTTAATATACATATTCGTTGTATTATATCTGTCACTTTTGATCTTCTTCGTATCTCGATGTTAGGAATACGATCTTGGAGTCTAATATTCAGCATTCTCCTCTCCATTACTCTTTGGGTTACCTGGAGTTTTTATTTATTATACTGTTGCTTAAAGCCCACTTTTCATAGCCGTATGTTAATACCGGCAGTATATACTGATCGAATGCTCTGGCTTTTATTTTATTTGGGATGTCAGCCATTAAATTATTTTTTGATATTTCGATTTTTTGTCTTAAATATATGAATGTTTGCACCTTTTCTATTCTTTCACCTTCTATTAATAGTTCCTGTCTGTTATCTTCATTTTCGTTGTTTAAATAACTGGTTTTGGTGAAGTATATTTTTAGACCTATTTCTTGACACTTCTTATTTAATTCCATCAGCATTTCTTGCTTTCTTTTGTGTTGGCGGTCAGAGTGATATCATCTGCGAACCTTAAATTATTTAATCGTTCACCGTCCATTAGTATTCCTATATTTTCCTACTTTAACGATTTGAACATGTCTTCTAGAGTCAAAGTGAACAGCTTTGGGGATATCGAGTCACCTTGTCTAATTATTTGTGATGTAGCATTTTTATATATGTATTTAAGAAGAGTTGTATACCTTTCATCGACTCCGCTGTTATTTAAGGCGTTAAGGACTGCCCATATCTCTACCGAATCAAATGCTTTTTGGTAGTCAGCCATTGCTATCCACAAGGTGATCTTATATTCATTTGCTTTTTCCACTAATCATCTAATTGTTTGAAAATAGTCCAAAGTGTTGTATCCCCGTCTAAATTCCGCTTGTTCACGTGGTTGATAACTGTCTAGTTTGTTCGTTAATCTATATGTTATAATTTTAGTGAGGATTTTGTATAGTACCGATAACAGGCCGATGGGTCTATCGTTTTCCAATTTAAATTTGTTTCCCCATTTAAAAATAAGCACAATTCAGGCGTTTACCCAAAGTGTTGGTATTTTACTTTCTTTGAGGCACCTGTTAAATAGAGCTTGAAGAGATTATATTATCGATGCCCTTCCATACTTTATCATTTATATAGTTATTTCATCGTCTCCTGGTTCTTTGTTGTTATGCATATATTGTAGGGCATTCATATTTCATCTGCGGTACATCGGGAATTTTTTCAGATCCCACATTCCTAACTATCACTCTATTTCTTTCTTCTTTCGCGGGAGGTGGCGATATTTTCGTGTCATATAGTATTTGATAATATTTCTCTGTAGCTTCCTTTATCTCTCTAAATTGTGCGATCTCTTAAGTATCGTTTTTTATATGTTTTATTATTTGTTGTCTTCCTTCATTCATTTGTTTGTTTAGGTGTTTCAAACTTTTCCCCTCTTTCAATACCTCTTCTATTTTCGAGTTTCTATACTGTCTGACGTCTTCTCTGATCTTTTTCTTTATTTTTTGTCTATTTCTGCCAATTCTAATCTGCAATTTGTAGAATTAACAGTCGTCCCTCTTTCTTGAGATTTTGTATCTCTTTAATTAATTTTTATGTTTTTTCTTTTTTCGATGTTGCTATTTGTTTTGTAGTCATGAGTGGGCTGTTGGTTATTTGTGCGTTTAGTTCGTCAAGTTCTGTTAGGTAGTTTATGTGTTTTTTAAGATTTTCCGGTGCTTGTCGATATTCCTCTGTGTTTTGCTTTATTATTTCTGTTGGTGCCTTTATCTTTATATGTGTTATTAATCTCCGTCTCTCCTACTTCAGATTTATTCTTATTTTTGCTCTGAGCATTCGATGGTCATTGTCAATGCTTATCGTGTTCAGGACTGTCGTGATAGTTATAATATTCTTGTCATTTAATAACACGTAAGTTATTTTCGTTTACAAAATTTGATAACATTTCTTCTCTGCTGTTCCTCGAACCCAAACCAAACTTCCCGACACTCTTCTCTTTTGTATTCATTGGTTTCCCTATTTTGGTACTGAAGTCGCCGATTACTATGATATATATTGTTTTATGATGTATCAGTGCTTTGTTTATACCTTCGTAGAATTGGTTAATTTCTTCTTCCTCGCTGTCTGATGTTGGTGCATATACCTGAATGATCTTATATTTGCATCTTCTGTTCATCTGTCTAATTATACCTAAACATAACATAAGGTAATTTGAAAATTACCGCATAGTGCCTCGACGCTACGCTTCGAATTAAGTTGCAATGCTAACAACCTTCGTAAGTATATAGATGGCACCTGGCATCAAAGATTTCATCGTAGTTAGTCTTATCGTAATGTACTATGGTTCGTGGACATGTTGTTTCGTTGTATTTTTGTTTTTTCTGTAAGTGTTACTTTTATAAAATAGTGATTGAATTTAGAATTATATGTTCATCTTATCAATAATAAGATTATTCGATTTTTAGATAATATTGGAAAATGTTTGAAAACTGTATTTTATGTGAAACACCGTTTCTTTATAAAGGGCAAGAACAAAATATTCTTAATTTACATAGCAAAAGTTTACTCAATATGAATAGGTTATGTTATTCAAGAAATAATGAAAGTTTACGCAGGAAATTAGGGAGATATACTAAACTAAACTTTCACAAGAAGTGCTATAATAATTTTATCAATATATAATAAAATACTGTTTTTAGTCAATTTCCACTGGTTTATTTAAATTGCGATGACGCGTTTCGCTGTCGATGCAGCTTCTTCAGATCTACATTTTACATTGTCAATTTAGGTTTAATGTTCACAATTTTATATAATTTCTTAATTATAATATTACACCTAATTAAATTACATTGATA
>CM032454.1:59460542-59950542 GCA_019049505.1 Pachyrhynchus sulphureomaculatus
CCTGGTGTAAAATTGGTGAGATTGTTTGGCAAGACATAATTAGATGAACAGCTATTCTCTCTACCTCCAAGAGCCATTCGCAATTGGTCCTTGACCCCGATATGAATGAAATGCTCATTCAGTTGGCTGTGATCCGTATAAATCCCTATCACCGTCTTCAGGTCTCCGCTGTTTAATTTATCTCAGCAGACGCTTGGTATACTCAAGTTTCGATTTCCTTAAGATACACTTATACTATTTTATCCCTAAGAGGCCCGATTTCAGTATTTTTAAGCACACTAATTAATTAAAAACAAGGTATCCAATGAAGTAAACATCATAAAACAGCTGTAACAGCTGACAGCGCTAAAGAAGGTTGCTGCTTTCGACAAAAAGAAAACAATTGGTTCCTTCATTTCTTCCAAAATGATTGGCTGCCATTTTATTGAATTTCGTAATCCAATTTTTTATGCATTTTTTTCTCGTGTAGGTACATCCTCTTGTCAGATTTGTCTTTAAATAGCTAAGCTTTCATTTCTAGAGTTTTATTTTTATAGATTTGTGCAAAAACGTTTTTAAATAATACTTACATCAACAAATATAACAATATTAAGCACAACAAACTTAGTGGCAACAAGATGGGGTTTAAATTGTAATCCTTTTAAGTTAATCTGATTGACAATAATTTTTGTGGAGGTGTAAGCCTGCGAAATAATGAAGGCAAGGGACAAATATAAAGTCAAGAGGTAAGGTCGTAAAATGAGTTGTATCGGTTCGACTTTTTTAAATCGAATACGGCTATGATACTGTGCCAAGATTCTAACAATATAAGCTAACTTGGTGAGATAAACTGCATTTTTGTACAAATTACAAAGTATATTTTTTTAATTTTACCAACCTTGTATTGAAATCCATATTTTTCCGTTGCTTATTTTTACGTTAAAAAGGAAAACTTGTTTGCCGAAATAAAGATAAAAGTCTTTCACCTAGAACACCTCTACAACATTTTTTAAATGAAGTTTCTGGCCAGGATTTTTTTTAAATTTGAAAAATTTGAAACTTCATGAAGAAACATGAAGATTTACTTGTGCCAGTAACTCAAGCAAGTCGAGAAATCGTATATGAAATGTGTCTAGACATAATGTTTTGCTAAATATCTCTAGGAGGGAATACTCCTTCCCTCTTGAGTGCTAAAAGTTTTTTTAGACATTCTTCAATATACGAAGATTGTATGATAAGTGTCTGGCCTCGACCAGAGACGGCTACTACTATTTACACCATTCTATTTTTCGTAAATATAATCGGTCACAAGAATCGTGTCAATTTTTAAGTCGCTTAGTGATTTAGTTTGTGAGTGGCAGTCATTTAAATAGAACAACTTTTGTAATTTTACAATGGAAAAAATTGAATATCGAGCAGACAAATATTTGTTTTTGAAAAAGAAATCGAAGAGAGATAAAAGCAGAACTCAACAAAGTTTATGGGGACTCTGCACCTTCGTTATCGACTATAAAATATTGGACAGCTGAATTCAAACGCGGTCGAGCAAGCATTTTTGATAGAGAACGTCCAGGTGGTCCAAATGAGGTCACCACATCAGAAATGATTGAAAAAATGCATGATATAGTGATAAATTATTGGAGAATAAAAGTGCGCGAGATTGCTGAGACTGTGGACATCTCAACTGAATGGGTGCAGAACATTTTAACAACTCATCTGGATATGAGAAAGCTTTCCCCAAGATGGATATCGCAGTTGCTTACAATTGACAATCAATTTCAAAAGAATGTTTGGTGATGTTCAAGCGCAATTGGAATGATTTTTGGCGTCGATTCATAACTGTTGACGAAACATGGATTCAGCACAGCACACCAGTGGGTTTTCCGTGGCGAACCAGCGCCAGAAAGACCAAGACGACTTTATCGGCCAACAAAGTCATGGCCATAGTATTTTGGGATGAACTCGGCATAATCCACGTCAATTACCTTGAAAAGGCCAAACGATCAGTGGAGAAAATTATGTTAACTTATTGGCTCGTTTCAACCATGCTGTGAAAGAAAAACATCCGCATTTGGCGAAGAAAAAAATTCCATGAGTTAGGATATGAATTGCTGCCGCATCCATCATATTCTCCAGATTTAACCCCCAGCGATTATTTTCTATTTCCGAATATCTTAAAATGGCCTTGCGGGAAAAAAATTGTTTCAAATGATGAGATAATTGCCGCAACAAACACCTATTTTGAAGGGTTGGAGAAATCGCATTTTTTACATGGGCTATAAAAGGTAGAAAAGGTTGAAAAATAAAATAAAGTTTACACATAAAAATGTTTTTTTCTTGTCAAGGCATATCAAGGCTTGTCATGGTATCCGCACACGTGTCGCTCCTGTAGTGCTTTAGGGACCTCCCTGCAGCACGTGTGCTAGACCCATAAAAAAAAGGCCAGATACTTACCATACAACCCTCGTAATCCATTTATTAAAGTAGAATTCCATACATCTTCTTTTAAAATCAACTAGTTTTATTAGGAAAAACTACAACTTTTTCTTAGCATTAATAGAAGAGCTAAAAATATGAAGAGAAAAATAAAGCACGGAGTCAAACATTATTAAAAGTATCAGATATCTTAATTATTATGTTACCAAGAAAATAAATAAAATTGAAAAGAACTTACATATTTATGAAGGTAATAAGGTATAATAAGGAAAAGTTTCCCATAAAAAATCTAAGCGAAAGCATTTTTATTATGAGCTCCAAAGTCAGGATCTTTAATTAATTAACAAACACACAGAAAGTTTGCCTTACTAATTTCTAAACCGTAACTTTCTGGAATTCCGTCAAGAATTTTTGAGGTGATCGATGGAGTGAAATACATTTCCACTCGGTTGGCCCGCGATCCAATACTTATAACTATTAATAAAGATCTGCGATGCGACGGTTCAAGATCAATTTATATAATGGAAAGCTTGGTCAAATTAGTAATTATTTGGAGAAATCCATCTTCATTTGTCTGGCATTTCGAGAAGTTTCTAATCATCTATTTCATTGGTTCTTGAACGAGTAATAAATATTCTGAGGATTGTGTTGGTTTTGACTTTTTGATGCAGGATCGTATCGATAAAATATTGTATTATTAATAGGCTGTGGCGATTTTGAATTTGAATGGATTCGGGGGTATGCAAAATCTCCTTCTCCAAAAATTATCGTAATAAAATTTTTCAGATGTATTTTCAACAATCCTAGATGGACAGAGATAGACCTGACCACATTCAATAGCTTGTAAAGAGCACTGAACAGTTACATAATTTACCTGATCTCAGAATAATTCGTAATGTAGATGAAACCATTCTTACATAGTACTAGGTTAGAAACTGTCAGAATAAGTATTGCTTATATAAACTACCATGTGAAAATTAGTCGAAATATAATTTCATATACTGGTCAATTAATAAGTTTTGATAGCGGAATTGAAACAAGATGAATCAATGAGTCGAAATACATTCATTCTTCAGTATAATCTCCCTTAAGCTCAATACTTTTTTTCAGCGATTTTACAATTCATTTACCCCATCTCTGAAGTAGTTTTCCGGAAGACCTTTAAAATACCCATCTACATCATTGTTGAAAAATGCTTCCCACGTAGAAATCTTTTGACGTTTAGGAAAAGACGGAAGTCAGAAGAAGCCAGATCTGGCGAATAGGATGAATGTTCCAACAATTCGTACTTTAATCCGACCGAAAGATGATTTTTTCTTGTGAAAACCGGGCCATTTCTCACAAATTTTCTCACAAATTTTCTCATTCGGCTCGTCCGAAAGGTTACAAAAATACTTTGGCTGCTTTGGAGCTGAATAACAGGGCTAGGTCCACTGTGTAGTTTGTTGTCGCAGTTTAGGATCATACTGGTAAACCCAAGTCTCATCCCTAGTTACAAATCGAAGCAGAAAATCAGTTTTATTCTTTGTGAAACGAAACAAATGTTGTTTAGAAAGTTTCTCTCGAGTGGGTTTTTGTTCTGATGTTAGCAAATGCTGCACTCATCTTGTGAATAGCTTTCTTATACCCAAAACATTAGTTAAGATCTCATGTATTGATCCATGTGAGATGTCTATAACCTCAGCTAAATCATGCACGGTTAATCGACTGTCTTCTCTTACCATATCTTGTACTTGTACAACATTTTCTTCAGTTGTTGCAGTACATCTATGAACAATTGGAAATGAAGGAGCAGACTTCTTTAACACTTTTATTATGGACACTTTGCATGGATTTCAGTTGCCAATAAACCTTCCCAAAAAAAGAATTTTTAAAAGTACTCAAACACCTCTACTTTAACCATCTGATAAATAATGAATGATTTGATAGATCGTCTTGGAATTTAAGGTGTGTTCATATGACAGATGAAGCTTGGAAATGGTATTCAATATTTGATTCTAGTGGTTCTCCATAGGAGTAACATTCAAAAATTATTGACTAACCTGATAGTTTTAGAATATTTAACCGACATATTATATGAAATTAATAAGAAGCCAGATCTGGCGAATAGGATGAATGTTTCAACAATTCGTACTTTAATCCGACCGAAAGATGATTTTTTCTTCTAAAAACTTTTTAAAAAATACTAGGAAGAAAACAGTAGAAAAACACAATTTTAACAAAGTTAAATGATATTCTACTCGCAAATTAGCTAATAGAATGTTATATTCAAAAATCAGAAGTAATTATCATATTGGTACAAATTTTCGAAAAATTTTGTGTGGAAATTAATTAGAATTTACAATTTCTAGAAGGACGTTATTTTATATTACCTTTCTTCTGTATCATTTACTGTAAGGTGAAATCACAGAGTTATGTCTACCATAGCTGAGATATTAATCGCAGAAAGTTAGCAGAAGAAGGGTTTCAGTGATGAAGCAACCGAAAACTGGCATTTCCCTCTATATACAATTTTTGAATTTGATTGCAAATTGAAATAACAAATAACCAGTCAAGTGCAAGTTGAACTTGCGCAATTATTGTTCCGTACGTTGATTGCTTCTGAAATAAAAATGTTTGTTACGGAGGTATAAAATGATCAGTGACCTCACAAAACACACCCCAAATGAGTTTGTTTCCGATCTTTACTGAAAACTGATGACCTTGAAATTTTTGATATACCAGATAAATTATTAAAGGTGATAATTTTCGTTCAATATACACCCCGTGGAGAATATTCCAGAATTTTTTGGATCAGTACTTTTCGAGATAGAGGGGAGACAGCGATTTTTTCGCCATTTTTACAAAATAATACAAAGAAAATTGTGCGCATGTAAGACATTTATATATATATATATATATATATATATATATATATATATATATATATATATATTTGAACTCGTGTTTTTAGAAGCTTTCATTTGACACCCCACTCGATGACCTAGTAATTTTTTTTTTAAATTTCCGATTTCATCCCCCAAAACTAACACCTTAAGTAAAAATTTAACTTTCGAAACTACACGACTGTGATGAGCCCATCAATTTCTATATTAGTACCAAATTTCAACTTTTTCTACGTCAAATAGTTTTGGAGAAAATCGAGTGTGACAGACGGACAGACAGACAGACAGGCAGACAGACAGACAGCAGACAGACAGACAGACGGACAGACAGACAGACACCGAAGTGATCTTATAAGTGTTTCATACGGAACACTAAAAATAATAAAAATTTCTAATTTTAACCGTAACGTTTAACCGTAAATAATTGTACTTAAAATTCATTTTGCCAACCAAGAATCAGGAAAGGATTCAATCATAAAAAGTTTAAGAGAGGAAGAAATCTTTCCGACCTGACATACTACATACTAATTTTGTTCCTATTGGAAATAATGAAAAATAAGATAATCTTCAGATTTCACAACTTGCAAGATTACTGGTAAGGACGAATAATGAAATATATACTCTCAAGTAAAAACACGACCCCTCGTATTCTTGAAAAAATGTGTTTCTAGAAAATTTCTTGCCGTTAATGTATTCTTTGGTGTCCTAACAACGGTGCAATTACTTTAGTATGTTGTCCAATCGCTTCCTGCATCAATAATTCCCTGACAACTTCGAGGCAAGCTGTCGACGAAATTTTCTGCATACCACGGCAATGATCTCCAAATTTTTCGAATCTCGCGGACAACTGAGTCCTCAAAGCATTTCCTCTGAGTTTTCTCTTTACAAGGGACTAAATGTTTTCAATGGGGTTGACATCTGGCGATTGTGAGGGTCACTCTAGTATCTTATCGTGGGCTCAAACGAGACGCTTCGCGACGTGATTTTCGCCCAGCAAGGGTTTCTCCAACGTGCTTCGGAATTTGACATCATAAGCACGAAGATGTTATCGAATGGTCTCATGGGACACGCTCAAACCAGATTTTCTTAATTTTGCTGCTCCTTGCCGCACCGTCAATTTCGGTCTCGTGAAAACAAAGACACATTTCGTTTTTCTACTTTCGAAGTGACTTTGCCTATTGAGCCACGTTTTTGCAAGTCGTCGACATTTTCGTTTCGTTAAAATGATTTACCCACTTCTTCACAAACGATACCGACTTTTTAATATATTTAGCGGCCAAGAAATTTATCTTTTTAGGCCTCTTGGGATGGAATAAAGAATGACTGCCTCGAAATCGACGCGAAAACAAGTGACTCATTTAGGATTTTATGTGATTTCGACGAAAGTTCGAAATCAACTGATACTTTTACTAAAATGCGTCGTAGACAAACGTTCCCTCTACCGATTTTTTATTGAACCGCCGATATTGAAACTAATATCTTATTTCATTTGAAAGTTACTATATCAATAGACAGACAGGTAGGCAGACCGATACGGATGTAAGTAGAATAATTTTCCTGAAATCGCAATCGTTGAATTCTCAAAAATTGATAATGCTTTCCACTTTACATTATAAAAACTTTGCTAATTTCTTCTTATATAAATTATCGATAAGCATAACAAGAAAGTCCTATCCTGTCATTAAAGATTCTCTGCACCTACTGAACGGAGGCTCACCAAACGCAGCAGTGGGTACCGAGAAACTGTACAAAGAGAGCATTTGTATTTGTCTGTGCCGAGTTTATGTAATTTCCTATAGACTTCCCCTTCGTTTCTCTCTACTGGAGGCTTTCCTTAGAATGTGCCTGAAACTTCTCGTACAAATAAAAAACGAGCATATTCTAAGCTTCTCCGATATTACAAAGCTTTCTGTGAGTCTGCATCGCATCCAATTCCAAGCGGCCGTGTTTTGGCAGTGACGGATTGAAACGTATTTGTCATCGGGCGGGTCGGCCGCAGTGCTGTCACCTCCCGTCCCCCCTGCCTCCGGAGCCGCCCCTTTAGATCTACTTTGGGATAACGCCGCTTTTGAACAAGTATTGCATTTTTTAGTGGCGAAATCACGTTTGAGCATTTTTATTAAAACAACAAATGTTTTTTTTATTATTTTAGAAAATTTTAACAATTCTTGGGTCAATTCCTAAAAAACAATTATTTATATATAAAAATAATAAACTATTTTATTATAAGATGTCCACAGGTCACTGTTCGGCAAGTTGTTTCCGTGATTGCTACGAGGGCCGCCTTTTTATTTTTTACAAACGAGCACTAGATGACACTATTGAGATGTGACATTACCATTGTTGTAAAATTTGACATTTGTTATTGTTAAAACAGTGGCAGCTCAGAAATTGGCCGAGTAGTTTGTTTAGAGTGAGTGCTTAAAAAAAACAGTTTTGTGAACAAATGGAAATTTCATGTGAAGGTTTTAATTGGACGATTTTAGTAAAGGCGTTACTCAACAACAGTGCCTCGAATTGCTTGATTAAACTTTTGGTATTCAATTAGATTGCAGAATTTCATCATGGTCGTGCTTCCGTCAGCGACGAATTTCGTGAAGGTCGACCAAAATCGGTTGTTGTTTCAAAAAACATGGATGCTGTGCGCAAAATGATTGAAGAGGATCGGCATATGACTTACTGTGAGATAGAGGCATCCTTAGGCATATCGAAGACAGGCAGTACATTCGATTTTGCATGAACATTGAGCCGTGAAAAAGATCTATTCCCGATGGATTCCAGATAATTTGTCCGACTCTTAAAAACAGGCTCATGTTAATTGGTTTTAAGGAAACGGTCAAAAAATTCGACGGAGGACGTGTAAACCCCGTATATAACATCGTGTAATAGGAGACGAAACTTGGATATATTCGTACGAGCCGGAAACTAAGCAACAATTAACTGTTTCAAGATGTTCCAAGACGGATCTAACAAAAGTTGTTTGTTTGCGAAGCACTTTCAAGAAAATGATCTCTTGTTTCTTTGGGTATACTGGACATGTTGCAACCATTGCTTTAGAGAATTGAAGAACGGTTAATGGTGAATGGTATACAACAATTTGTTTGCCAGAAGTTATCCATGAAATCAGGAAAAACAATCGAAAACGTCGCATTATTCTTCATCATGACAATGACAGCTCTCACATAGCACGTCAAACAATTGATTATTTGACGGAGAAAATCATTGAATTAATATCTCATAGCCAATATTCACCTGATTTATCGCCTAACGACTTCTTTTTTCCCCAATGTCAAGAAAAAAAATGCGTGGACAGAGATTTCCATCACCTCAAGAAGCTGTTGGATCCTTTCAAAACCATGTTTTGGAGGTACCAACAAACTTAAAAGGTAGCCCTCATACTAGTGCTTGTCTAGCATTATCTTTTAATTGTTCTTGAGAGGCTGTGAGATCTCCTCTCAAGAATAAAAACATCTGCGTAAAACTAGTTACGTAAAAACCAAGTCTTATCACTTTTTTTGGAAGTCATTCTTGAAAATTCCTACAATGATGGGCAAAGATGGGTGGCGTCATTTTACCATGCTTAAATCCGATTTTGTGGTCAACCAAGCAAGTTAAAAACTATTCATTGGAAGCCTTTTACTTATGTTAGAATAAACGTTGATTGATGAATTAATGAAAAATAGTTTAATGCTAAGTATTTGAATTTTTAAAATGTACTATATATTAAATAAAATATGAAGGACTGGTGTGATTTGAAGGATGCTTAGGGCGAAACGACTATTAAACGGAAAAAATTCTAAGCTTAGAAAATAGCAACAATTTCATTTCAGGAGATTTTCTAATACCACTTCGATTCGTTATGGATAAAACTAAGTATAAAATTCAAGTGTCAGATTTCCCATATCACGAAAAACATTGTTTCGAATTTTCATCGGTCTGTCTCTCTAATCAGTGTGTCTGTTAGCAAGACAGGAGACGGGAAGTTCGCCAGTCTTCTTGATCTGTTTTTAACCACCAATCCGGAGATTTACACGGTCACCGTAAATCCGCCGTTGGGTTCTTCCGACCATAAACTGCTTTCGACATCGAGTATCCTACCAATCAGTGACAGAGAGGCGCAAGATTTGGCACCACAGATCTGCTAAATGGGAAAATCTCATAGAATATTTTCGAACTTTCCCTTGGTTAGACGTTTATTTTCGATCTGACGACCCATCTGACTGCGCCAGGGAGGTTTCCGATGTTATTTTGGCTGGTATGGAAGCTTACATTTCTTTTTTTCGAAAAAATGTCCTTCCAACGGCAAGACTTAGTTTGACCGAAAATGCAAAGTAGCTGTTGCTTCTAAACATCTTGCCTACTGACAATTGCGTGTAAATCCTAACACCATAAATCGTAATACCTTTGTTCGTGCCCGGAACAGATGCAAAGAAATTATCGACCAAACCAAGGAGGCACACAATCAACGAATTAGAAGCAAACTTCTCGTTTGTCCCAACAATTCCAGGTCCTTTTGGTCAGTCGCTAAGGCAGTTAGTCGAAATTTCACCAAATCCACCATACCCCCACTCACACGGCCAGATAATTCTACTGCAACAACACCTGTTGAAAAAGCGAACTTGTTGGCTGAACTCTTTGCTTCACATTCTATTGTCGATTTCCAAGGAAAAAACACCACCTACTATTCCCATAGTGCAGTCAAGGATGCCAGATATCATCTTCAGACAGTGTATCATTAAACGTATTTTAATGAAGCTAGACACCAAAAAAGCTTCTGGCCCTGACGGAATACCTGCCATAGTTCTCAAAAACTGTGCGAAGGAACTAACACCAGTTTTCTGTAGACTTTTCAACCTAGCACTGCTTTCAATAATATCGAAAGTCATGGAAAACGCTATCAATCAGCATCTTCTAAAATATCTTGATGGATTCAACATTATTAGCAATCACCAATATGACTTTCGTAAATGTAGATCAACAGGAGATCTTCTGACTTATGTGACACATGTTTGGAACAACGCAATTGAACACTTTAGAGAATATCGAGCGATTGCTCTTGACATATCCAGGGCATTTGACCGCGTTTGGCATGATGGACTGTTGGCTAAGCTACGCTCTTAGTCCGAAAAGTTCTGTTTGTGGCTCTCATGTTTCCTCAGAGAGCGTTCACTATCAACGCCAGTGTACCCCAAGGCTCCATACTATCTCCTACTCTCTTTCTCATTTACATTAACGATCTGCTTGAAAAGACCGGAAATCCAATCTACAGCTTTGCAGATGACAGTACGCTTATCTCTTCATTCGCTTTGAACGCTAGGACATCGGCTACTCAGACGAATATCCGCAGACAGCGGGATGTCGTTCAACTTAACAAAGACCTGAAAGAAATTCTATCTTGGGGTGACAGTAACTAAGTGGAATTTAACGCTACAGAAACCCACTACAATTTTTTCGTACAAGAAAGCTTTACACTCCACAACAACTGTTAATTCTTTACAAAGCTCAAATTCGACCAACTATGGAATGCTGCTCCCATGTTTGAGGCTCCGCTCCCAAACATACATTGCGTATGCTTGGGAGCGGTTGCCGACTTGAGCCTATTCTATAAGTATCTTCATGGAAAGTGTTCGAAGGATGTAGCCTGCTTAATTCCTCCCAGAGCGGTGCATGTTAGAAATACACGTCGCGCTAATACTTCACATCCGTATGAGGTTCAGCTTGTTACTCCTCGTACAACGCTTTTTAAGTAGTCTTTTATATGGAGAACCTCATCCCTTTTGAATAATTTGCCCAGGACAGGTTTTTCCCACCGAGTACAATTTACAGCGGTTTAAGAATAACGTGAAGCGCTTTTTCCGCACACGTGTCGCTCCTGGAGCGTTTCCCTGCAGCACGTGTGCTATAACCCAAAAAAAAAAGACAACTCTCGAGTTAAATGATATATCGATTTTAAATTTTTTACAGAGATAACACTTGAAGAAGAATAATTTTTTTAAATATCATCAATCAGTCAATATCAGAAAGAGGGGTTTGAGGTCATTAAATATTTTATAGTTTTTCTATTATTATTGAAATTTTTCCTGATTTTTGCTTTAAATAATGGACAAATATTATGTATAATTATTTCTAATGAAACATATGGGTGAGGTTAACAGGAGTTGTTTAAAAGATATATTGTTATAAGTTCTTCATAATTCCAATAATATCTTGCAGAAATAGTATGTAACCGGATGTAATTACAGAGTGACCTAAACAAATTTGCCTTTTTAACTTGTATTTTCTAGAGAAGTTTCAAGTTAATAACTTTAATATTTATTTTGTCCATGTAAAAGGCATCATTTATAAAGTCTTACCATTCACTTCTGTGTAAGTCTGAGTAAAATAGGCCATTACACAAACAGGATAAAATAAAACTAAATGCGTTAAAATTTTATGTATATATATATATATATATATAATATATATATATATATATATATATATATATAAATATATATATATATATATATATATATATATATATATATATATATATATATATATATATATACATAAATATATATATATATATATATATATATATATATATATATATATATATATATATATAATTATATATAAATATTTCTGTTTTTCTGTTTGTCGTAAAATATCTTCAAATCGTGTATAAAGCACCTTAGTAATAATCCATTTTACTGGTGAACGTCACCAACAATCTGACGTACTACTTTGTGGAAGCTGTTGTTGCACATGACATGGTCAAAAAATTTCATTGTATGTTAATCTAGACAGACATACGCGGTTCATTCATTTGTTAGAAATTCTGAATCAAGGGTAATAGAGTAACCAGTATCCTTACAAGAGAAAATACTGGAAACCAGAGTCCTGCAAGATTCTGCTATCTCGCGACTAGTATATAGCACTGAAATGGCGGCAGGAAAATAACCAGTCTCTGGGTACATCTACATAAGTAGTCAGATTTGTTGCGAAGATGGAAGATCAACGTCAATTAGACAAAAGCTCAACTAATTTGTTTTTCGAAGTGTAGCAAGATGCCACCATACTAATATCATATGCTTCGAGGAACCAAACTGAAATGGCGTAACTTTCTCAAGGATTTTGTTCTACAGTGTAGAAAGATACTACTTCAGCAACAGTTAAGCCAAGGCCTTGCCATCGTGGTTGTAACCAAACTAAATTGTTTAAGTAAACTTTCGCTTCGGAATAAACCATCAATCTTCAACGTGGTTATTGTGGTTGATTTACGCGTGTAAAATAGGGAAGACTTGGTATAAATGATATGGACTAAGAGTGATTACTAACTCCACTTTGTTCGTATAAAACGATCAAGTACATCATGATCTAGGCATCCAGGGAGTACTAAAATAGAGCAGTAGATTGCCGATCCAACTATCTGCGAGGTCTCCACGACATGAACATCTACCTGCGATAAAGTTCCTAATAATAGATGCTTAAACTAGCACAGACTGGTGCAGTATAATCCCGATGCAATTGTCTGGCTATATTTTATTAAGTTGGATCATAACAAATTCTATTATATTCCGAATCTAAAGATATGTTCTGGATAATAAATGATCATAGATGAATAAATTTATCATTAGAGACCGCATTATATGCAACATAAAAATCTTGAAATATGCACGCAAATATGCATGAAAAATGCTTAAAATATGCGTGAAAAGAGTCAAAATATGCAATATTAAATAATAATAAAAGTAGTAATTTTTAGTTTTTTATTTCAAAATCAGCATAAAATTAACAAGTTATCGACGATGTTTAAATTTAATTAACAATTATTTAACATTTTTTAAAATTATTTAACATTTGTATTCTTGTATACGTAAACAATAAGGTATTGTTCCAAATGTTGGGTAGTAAGATTGTGTCTTCGATCACTGAAAATATTTTTATAAGTGAAAAAAGACCGTTCCACATCCACTGAGGTAACTGTGCAGTATTTGAATTGGATGCTATGTTAGCACTTATTGTTTCGAGCAAAAGTTCACCCGTCCCAATAAAAAAACTATCAATTTGACACAAAGGTTCAAAGTCTGGGTTACTGCACAAACTTTTCTTTAACTCTACGCAGGAATACATCTGGCAATGTGGAGTTTATTTGACGGATTTTATTCATTAACTGAATTGATTCGGTCAACGCCAAACCTCGCGTTTCAAGCTTTTTAATACCCGCAGGTAGGTGGCAAAGGTGAGTGCTAATCAAAGCTATGTTTTTTTTTAATATCAGAATCGTTGGATTGACGAATTGCCATAGCCTCTGCACTATCGAAGTCTCACCTTCGATAGCCTCGAAATGTTCATTGTAAAATAGTACAGCTTCAATCCATGTTCCCCATCGAGTTACCACTGGTTCGGGAGGTAAAGACACATTTGGCAGTTTTTCTTTATAGGTGTTATTGCGAGCAGGTGCCTTAAGAAACACTTTCTTTGCTGATGAAATCAGTTTATTTACATTTCCAAACGTGGATCGTACTTCTTCAGTGAGTCGATGGACTCCGTGAATAAAGCACGTCACATGAATTAAATTTGGATAAAACACTTGGAGAACTTTGGCTGCCTTGATCATATAGCGTCGCATACCGTCATAATTTTTGGGTATTCCCTTGGCACTATAACCTAATCGATGTATAGACTATTGCAGGTAATGTTCCGGTGATAAGATCGGTTCCAGACGACGACATTAACAATACCCTGAGCAATTCAGTTGCCTAGTAATACCGAGAAATATTGTAAATATAGGGAAAATCATTACTAGATTTTGGGTAAAATATGCAATAATCGGTGAGAATGGTCTAAATATGCAAATGCATATGAAAATATGCAAATGCATATAATCCGGTCTCTATATCATCTACCACATCACAGTTTGAACTTTGGGGATAAATAATAATGTATCTCGACAATAATATCTTTATTGGATAAAGGCATTACGATATGTATATAAATTAACGATGATCCATGTGGAAAATATAAAAAGACGACAAAATTTAACAGTGCGGAAACTTATTTGGACGAACTACCATAAGTGTAGGTAATTATAATCTACAATAATTTTTCATAACAAACAATACTTTTGGTTACCTTAAACTGTTACAAAATTCTTTAACATTTTTTTTCTTGCATAAAAATTTCCTTTTGCCTATGCCGCTAATTTGCCAACAAATCGCCTAAGAAGTTCTTCGAAATTATCTCAACCTAAAAAGCGTGAAGTAACACCTAATTAACATTTAGCTACACCTAATATCCATATAATTACAAGTTATAATTATATGAATTAAAATTTTTCCAGTCGGATACTAATGCTATAAAGAAGCTACTTTTAAGCTTATTACAAGTCACATACAAGGGATCTAAAAATATTGGGTTTAAGAAAAACCAAATACATAAAGTAGTTTAGAAGAATATCACTTAAATATTGAGGGGCACCTCCAAAGAAATTTATGAATTTTTAAGTATACTAAAATAACACTTCTTCAGAATTCGTTTTCTGCTAGAAGTCTTCTATTTCTTTTCTTTTTTACATTCAGAACAAGAGTCTACTGGAAAATACAAAAATCAAATCTATAACTTTGCTGATAACAACACGCTTGTTTCTTCATTCACTTTGCTTGCTAGAACATCAGTTGTTCATCTAAATATCTGCGAGCAGCAGGAAGTTATACTATTTAAGACCTAGGACAAATCTCATCAAGAGATTTTGTACTGGAAATCTCTAGAGTTCCCAACAGCATTTAGTTCTATACAAACCTCAAATTCGGAAATCCATGAAATACTCCTTTCAAACATAATCTACTTTTATTACAGTCTATCCAGAGGAGAGCTATTTGGCAGGGGCAGGCCATTCCAAACTTATTGGAAACATTGAATCTTTGCATATCGATATGAAGTTAATAATTCGAGTCTGTTACGTAAATTAATTTTCGATGGATACAGCTCACCTGATTTTTTCCCAGCGAGCTGCATGCTCAGGGTAACTATCGCACTATAATATCACATCCGTATAAAGTTCAGGTTGTCACTTCCCATACTACTACGTGCAAGAACTTTCGTACAGGAGAAACTTTATCCCTTTGAAATAAACCGAGTTCAACCTGTAGTAACTGAAGACCAAAGTGAACTCCTTTAGCTATTTAAAGATTTTCCTGAAGCGTGTACTAGGAGTAACCCTTGCACTATTAAATCACATCAGTATCAGGTTCAGATTGACATTCCTCATACCATCACCTAAACTAACCCGAACTCACGTAGCTATTTAAAGATTTCCCCATGTCTTGTACCCATAAAGCAAAAAATTTCAACTTGAAAGGAAACGACACTTTTTATGGAATATAAAGTAAAATTTATTGCTTTAATTACAGTTAAAATCTGACACGGTAGTAATAATAATTATTGACATTAATAGGAAAATAATTCATAATATATTATTACAAGTTTCATTTTGCAATTTTCTATAACGTTGCATTTTTGACAATATGCCATTCTATGAAGTCAGCATTCACATAATTTACTTTTTTCCATATCCCATACCGACAGAGAATAGCCTCCGACCTTTGCCTGTAGTTGGTGCTTTTTAAATGTTTCCGCAGACAAAGAGAAACTACAGTTTAGTGCCAGTTCCGAACGACCAAATTGAGAGGGCTTTACCAGGCATGATATCACCGGTGGTTTGCCATTGCCTTCCCGAGAAAGGCGACCGTGACGTTATAAAGTCTTTTTTTTACATTTTTTCCAAGCTGAGATTCGAACTCGAGTCTCCGGCGTAGAAGTCGTACTCCTGAGCCACTACGCTATAGCTTATAAAAAAAATTAAGTAGATGTAATTAGATATACAGATTTCTTATAATAGATTTAATTATTTATTGGGTTAAGTTAGTGGAAACAATCCAAATATAAAATACTAACAGTATTAATAACTAGTTAGCCTATGAATTATCAATAGTACTTTTACATTTAGTAAATAGATACACGAACTTTGGTGGTCCAGATTTTATTGTGCTATTTATAGTGATTTTTTATTAAAATTGAATATCAATGGGTGATGAAGTACCCCTTTTCAAAGGACTGTCTGTTAAAGAAATTTAGACATCATGCATAGTACACTAAAGGAATAACATCTATCCTATGCCACTATCCAAAATTGGGGTGCGGATTTAAAGAGAGACAGTACCGACATCAATAATACAGCTCCACAAAAAAAAATGAAAGTTCATTAATACCAACCAAAATACATGGATCTAGTGTATTTTTCAACGCTAAATTCGAATCCGTAGTTTAAAAAAAGATTTATCATGCCATTTTTGTTTGGCCAAAAACATCCCTTGAAATGGGCTAAAAATATATTAATAATGTAATGACTCTTAATGAACTTTGAAGAATGATACATATTTTATAGCCTAGAGAGAATATGCATTCAAAACACAGCAAGCTAATTCTATTAATTAAACCAAAATCCACCTCTAAAACTCAAATAACGCATGTTGTTTTTGGCCAAAAAAAAAGACACGATAATTTTTTTTTAACTACAGATTCGAATTCAGCGTTGAAAAATACGCTAGATTTATGTATTTGGGTTGGGGGAAATAAATTTTCATTTTTTTTTTTGTGGGGCTACGTAATGAACACCATGCTGGAAGACCCGCTTCGCTGCCTATCCGGGAGAATGTTGAGGCTGAGAATGAAATGATTTGAGAGAATTCACGAACTGGGCTAAAACGTACAGCAGAGATTCTTAACATTTCATATGAATGTGATTTTCACATTGTCCATTCTGATTTGTGTATGAGAAAATTATCAGCTAAATAGATCCCTAAATTTCTGAACGCCGACCAAAAACCACTGAAAATCATTGTATTTAAGTTGATTTTAGAGATAATCTAACTTTTTGTATGAAATTGCAAAAATAAATGAAGTATGGGTGTATTTTTATAGTCCAGAAGTAAAGAAATGGTCGAAGAAGTGAAAACATGTGCTCATCTTAAAGTTTTATTTACAGAAATTATCAGAGAAGGATGGGATACTTCTTACAGATTACTTGGAATACGGCAAAACAGTGACTGAAAATTTATTATTCTTCATCTTTAACTTCGCTAAAAATTACAAGGAAATCACAAATTGCTGTTAGTATTGCAAAAAACAAATGAATTAGGCTATGAACTGATTGGTCATTCTCCATATTCCCCTGAGTTAGCGCTCTCAGACTAGTACCTATTCCTAAAAAACAAAAAAATTTAAACGGACTTATATTTTATTCAAATGAAGAAGTAATAAATGTTGTCGAAGACTTGTTTCTCAACTAAGACGACATTTTTTTTTTGAAGGATCCAGATTTACCTTATAGCCGTTGCACTAACATTATCAAGTTCAAAGAAGATTACGTTGATTAAATAATTTTTTCTTTTGGCATTACTTGTCCTATTCTATGATAGGCTAGAAACTTATTAGTACGCCCTCGTACAACGTCTACATTATTTCTAGAACAAATAATATAGTTTTCAAATGATTTCGTTTTACATCTAGACACATCATCTGGTCAGGTTTTCCATTGTCTTTAAATTAAATTGGTTTTGTAATAGCTGAAATATTGGAAAAATAATCAGCAATAATTCTATGTTATAATATTAGAACTAAACATTTATCCGGCACTCCACTTTACATTCCTGTTAATACCTATATATATATATATATATATATATATATATATATATATATATATAGGGTGTTATGCAAATCGTTTAATTTATTGGTACCAACAAATCATTGTATCAGAAGCAACTGCACAAAAATAATTAAAAATATCACTTCTCAATAACTATGAGGAAATGGACCCTAAAGTTTTATGGTTTTTCAGCAAATACGCCAACGATCTTATGTCAGAAACAAGAAACTAGTATCTCAATAATAACCTGTACTGTTACAGTATCAGTGTGTTCAACATATTTTTTTATTAGTATTTCACCCTATAATTAATTAATAGAACTTTACCTATTTGGGTTTAGAAAAGTTTCTGATGCTGTAGAAATAAACAACATTTAATGGTAATGTTTCACCTAATGAAATTAATACACAAAAGAGCCGAAATCTAACCTATACAAATAATTTTCCGCCGAACTTTTTTGGTAATGTCACGAATTACTATATTTCCGTTAAAATTTTTTTTTAACTTTTATTATAGTTTTACTAATGGCACAAAACCGTGTAAAAATCCTCTTTATACCAAGAGATAAATCCGATAGCACATAAAACATGATGTAAATTCCGGAAAAAGGAAAACACATTCTACATAAAATATGTATTTTCACTTTTATTCTTAGTCAATAATGTTACACATTATTGACTAGTTATAGCATCTTAGCTACCTAATAGCCAATAAATCCATTTAGCCAGTGTAAAACAAATATTTATCACTTAAATATTTGTTTAATTATAAAAAAATAATAAAAAATTATTTTTGTCTTGGTACAGGAGCGACGCGTGACGTGTAACGAAAGTACTCACACTTTTTTGTCATTCAATTCGATAATGCAAATGCGATCGAAGCCGTGGACATACGCTCATCACAAACAAAAATGTTTAGAACAACAAATCGCACATTTACAGCCAATCATATTAATCAAAACAACTTTAATTACGCAAATTGAAAAGAAAGAAAATGTGAAACAAGAAACGAAAAACTCTATGTTAATTAACTTTAATCAGATCTGAATAACGTCTTTTTTTCTTTGGTAGCCATCGGAGTTAATTCAAGATCATTAGTCAGAGTCACTTTAGTCTTGATAGTGGTAAAGTAAAGAAAAAGCCGCAACATCCTTGGGTAATTACATGAATTCAAGAATATAGATATTCTGGATTTTATCAGCTAAGAAATCAAAAGGAAAGAATATTTCTTGTTTTAGGTTACATGATTTAATTTTTATTTTTAAATCTCTCGTCATGTATGTATATATATTTTTTAAGAATGTATATTTTCATCAATGGAACAATATCGAGGATTAGGTAAGTTATTGTGTGTTGCAATTGTTTACGTACAAAGGTTTTTCTTCAAATTTTGTATGATCTTTGATATTTTACGTATCTAGGGGGTGAAAGTGGTGAGAGTCCTTAAATATTGCCTAATTTCAATGGCATTATGAGAATTTTCTCGTGCTTTTCTTTGAAATAATGGACAAATTCTAAGTAAAGCTATTTATAGGTTAATATATAAGAGGCTAAAGAGGTGGAGTAAGGGGTAAAAGGTAACATTATTTTCATTTTTAGCAGAAATAGTATGTAGAAGTTAATGTCAGTCAATATCACAGAATCTCTTCTTCTGCTCAACTTTTTTACTTTCCATGATAACAGGAAGTATTATAATCGTGAAACAATCATTCTCCTTAGTTTTTGCTTTTCTTCGCATTTTAGAGTCCCAACATCCCGAAAAACATAAAGTCTCTCTGTCAGATTTTTGACACCTTAACATTCGAACGAAATTAGATATCGATTTCAAATTTCGTAAACGTACTTGATATGGGGAAGAGAGCAATATTGCTTGAAGAGAAGAAGGTGAAGGTCCTTCAATTTAGCATAGTTTCAATAATATCAAACAAATTATTCATCATTTATTATTCAGGAAGTCTATCACATGAACATATCATAAAATAATATTGAATTTTCTGCTTAGTAGTAAAAAAAAAACACTGGTTAAAATGTTAGGCCTAGACTAACTTTCTGACATTTCTCAGAAAACATCAGACTATTTTATAGCGAGCTCTATTCCTAAATTGGGTTAATTCTGAGCTTCATTCACTTTACTCACATTGTTTGCTAGAAATCGAGAATCTCTTGATAATGCTCATAACCGTTTTCTGAAATACTACTCAATGTTTTAATCACCCTTCTTGATGAAGGAATGGTTCAATAATTGGAGTGAACTACAACATAGTATTTTCTGTATAATTTTGATGGCATTTTTGATTTTCACTTGAATTGCTAATTTTTTAAACAAATCTTCATTCTTAGGGCGCCGCGTCCCTTCTAGTTGTTTTATGTTTCTAAATTATCTCTCTTTCAACGAGAAAACAACTTCAACTAATTAAAAATTGGGTTATGTAATTATAATAACAATGATAGTATAGCACCTATTTACTCATTATTAAATATAATAACCTATAGAAATAACTATGTTCTTAACTAAAGTGTTCGAAGTAGTTCAATGTCTCTATCAAAATCTTTTTAATCTTCAGATTTTTGGTCAAGTAATGATAATAATAACTAATAAAATGAAAATTTTAAACTAAACGTCTGTTTTTAATTTGGAAATTAAGGAGAAATTGAAAAAAATTTACGATCTTCTCCATATGGCTTTAAGAAATTTTGCATCGAGTAATTTATATTTTAGATTCCCTTTTATAAGCTACAATTTTATCGGTCCAATTGTTATAACATTTTCTATAGAAAGTTGCTCTTACGCCTATTAAAAGATATAATGAAATTTTTATAAATTTAGTAGCCGTGCCCGCGGCTCCGCTCGCGTGGACTTGACTCACTATTATCGCCACTGCTTATTCCTTATGTTACCTAACGTAACATTTTATAAAAAACACCTAAATCGGATAAGTGGTTCTAGAATGCTAAGCGCACTAATGAACATAGAGACGGGGAGACGTTGCGTTTTATATATATTATAGATTTCTTTTGATAAATATTAAGGTAAGATTTAAAAAAAAAAACACGTAAATCGGATAAGTGGTTCTCGAATGATAAGCGCACTAACGAACAGACAGACAGAGAGACGTTGCATTTTATATATATTATAAAAGATTATAGATTACACGGCTAGAGAACAAATGTATGAATTAAAAAAAAACATTAAATCGGATAAGTGGTTCCCAAACAGAGAGACGTTGCATTTTATATATATTATATTCTTTGCTATACGATATTGTTCTTTGTTATTATTGTTTTAGGCAGTGGATTGCAAGAGAACGCTCTAGCGACACGTAATCGGATAAGTGGTTCTCAAGTGATAAGCGCATTAACGGACAGACAGGCAAACAGAGAGACGTTGCATTTTATATATATTATAGATTATAGATAAGTTCTGATTATACATTTGATGTTTTGAAACCTCCTTTAACTCCTACGTGTTGTATGCTATATTGAGGAATTCAGTATTACACAGGAGAAAATACAAACTAGCACACGTAATAATGTGGAATAGGGTGCTTTTGAAAATGCAATTACAATTTAAATGGATCTTTTCTCTCACCGTATCTTGATGTAAGTTAATTTTTTTTAGAAATATTAGAAAACAACTCTACATATTTTTAGTGTTCCGTACGGAACACTTATAAGATCACTTCGGTGTCTGTCCGTGGGGTCTGTCTGTCTGTCCGTCTGTCACACCCGATTTTTTCCGAAACTATTTGTCATAGAAAGTTGAAATTTGGTACTAATATAGGAATTGATGGCCTCATCAGAGCCGTGTAATTTTGTAAGTTAAATATTTGCGGGATGAAATCGGAAATTAAAAAAAAAATATATACTAGGTCATCGAGTGTGGTGTCAAATGAAAGCTTGTGAAAACACAAGTAATATATATATATATATATATATATATATATATATATATATATATATATATATATATATGTATATATATATATATATATATATATATATAAATATATATATATATGTATATATATATGTATATATATATATATATATATATATATATATATATATATATATATATATATATATATATATAAATATATATATGAGGCTGGTTTGAAAAGTCCGTGCAAAAATAAAAACTACTTATGTGTTTGGGGTAAACCTTTTTTATTTTTCGACATAGTCTCCTTTTAGGCTTATACACTTCGTCCAACGATGTTCTAGTTTGTTGATCCCTTCCGAATAATAGGATTTGTCCAAGTCTGCAAAATATCCATTAGTGTCTGCAATCACCTCTTCGTTTGAATAAAATCTTTGTCCCGCCAGCCATTTCTTCAAATTGGAGAACAAATAGTAGTCCGAGGGAGCCAAGTCTGGAGAATAGGGGGATGTGAAACGAGTTGGAATCCTATTTCCATTAATTTTGCGACCACAACTGCTGAGGTGTGTGCTGGTGCGTTGTCGTGATGGAAAAGGACTTTCTTGTGGGCCAATCGCGGGCGTTTTTCTTGCAGCTCGGTTTTCAAACGGTCCAATAACGATGAATAATATTCACCTGTAATTGTTTTACCCTTTTCCAGATAGTCGATGAGGATTATCCCTTGCGAATCCCAAAAGACAGTCGCCATAACCTTTCCGGCCGAAGGAACGGTCTTCGCCTTTTTTGGTGCAGATTCCCCCTTGGTAACCCATTGTTTAGATTGTTGTTTGGTCTCAGGAGTATAGTAATGTATCCATGTTTCATCCACAGTGACGAAACGACGCTTAAAGTCCACCGGATTCTTCTGGAACAGCTGCAAACCATCCTTGCAACACTTCACACGATTCCGTTTTTGGTCAAGCGTGAGCAATCGCGGCACCCATCTTGCGGATAGCTTTCTCATGTCCAAATGTTTATGCAAAATATTATGTACCTGTTCAGTCGAGATGCCCACAGCACTAGCAATCTCACGCACCTTAACTCTTCTGTCATCCATCACCATATCATGGATTTGATCAATGAATTCTGGAGTCGTAACCTCCACAGGCCGTCCAGAACGTTCAGCGTCACTTGTGCCCATATGGCCAGTCCGAAAATTTTGAAACAACTTATAAACTGTTCTATTCGAAGGTGCAGAGTCACCATAATGTTTATCAAGCTTCTCTTTAGTCTCCTGAGGTGTTTTGCCTTTCATAAAGTAATGTTTAATCACCACACGAAATTCTTTTTCGTCCATTTCTTGAAAATCACTCGACTTCCTTGATTCACACGAATGCCAAACACAAAGAAATAGAGCAATATGGCTGAAAACTTGGTGTGCGTTCATTCAAGAGATGCTAATAACTAAACATGCCCTCGATACGCGCCGGTGGTGCCATCTCTCGGACTTTGCACGGACTCTTCAAACCAGCCTCGTATATATATATATATATATATATATATATATATATATATATATATATATATATATATATATATATATATGTATATATATATATATATATATATATATATATATATATATATATATATATATGTATATATGTATATATATATATATATATATATATATATATATATATATATATATATATATATATATATATATATATATATATATATATATATATATATATATATATATATATATATATATATATATATATATATATATATATATATATATGTATATATATATATATATATATATATATATAATGTAATACTTGGCCACAGTTTTCTTTGTATTATTTTTAAAAAAAACACGAAAAATCGCTGCCTCCCCCTTATCTTGAAAATTCTGGAATATTCTCTACGGGGTGGAGATTAAACGAAAATTATGCATTAATTTAAAAATTAAAAATCTTTAATAATTTATCTGGTATATAAATGAAACCAAAATTTCAAGGTCATCAGATTTCAATAAAGATTGGAAACAAACTTTGTTGAAAACTCATTTGGGATGTGTTTTTGACACTGATCATTTTATACCTCTGTAACAAAATTTTTTATTTCAAAAGCAATTAACATACCGAACACTAACTGCGCAAGTTAAACTTGCACTTGACCGGTTATTTATATTACCATAGCCATTTTCTCCTATAAATTACTTATTCATCTGTACTTGCATACAATCAATAGGGAAGATTTTAATTTAAATGTGAAAAATGAGTTTTACGCAACTAAGACAATAGTTTTTGTAATGGTAAGATACGAGTACAACGAATTGTACCAAGTACGCACACCTAATACTCTATCGTAGGCTGACACAGCAGCTACAGACCGACAGAGTGGTTGACAAAGCCAACACTTCAACGCAAGCGCCGCAGTTTTCGAGGGATCCCCGTCAGGCGTATGTAGTATATTGTAAAACTACTGAAAATAGACTAAGTCCAATTTCAGCAGTCTACCTACTGTTCTCTTAATCCATCCCGAGACTCGTTTCACCGTATCATGGCTCATCAGTCGGGCTAGAGAGATAAAGAGAACATAATTTACTAGACGTTATCCAGGTACTTACGGGACGTAATGGTAAGATTAAATGAATTGTACCAAGTACGCACACCTAGTATTCCATCGTAGGTTGACACAGCAGCCACATTAAACCACATATGCCTGAGGGGGATTCTTCGAAAACCTACGTTGAAGGGTCGACTTTGTTAACCAGTCTGACGGCTGCTGTACTAACCTATGATGGAGTATTAGTTGGGTATACTTGATACAATTCGTTGTATCTTACCATCACGTTCCGTAAGTACCTGAATAAGGTCTAGTAAATTCTGTTCTGTTGCTTGTCGATTCTAGCCCGACTGATAGGACGTGATTCGGCGACAAATAAGATAACAGGGTGTAGACTGCTGAAATATGGACTTTGTTTTTAGTAGTTTTACAATTAAACCAAATAGTTTTTGCAGTTATAATTTATCGAAAATTATATAAAAATTTTAGTTATAATTTACTGAAAATGAAAACAACTTTTAGGAGTTCCCTAGTCAACGACGAACTTCCTAACTCTTAAGAAGGGTTTAAGGCGCTATTTTCTGGTTATGAAACGAAAAGCGTCACTTAAGATAAATTGAAGGTCTAGCAGCCCCTCAAGGATTGACTATGAATACGGACCTAGGTCTAGACTAACAGGACAAATGGTTTCTAGTTTGCAGTTACGTAATGTATGTAATATTTGTAACAAAAGAAAACATTTATTTGAAACTAAAAGGAAATACGAATTTTTACTGTGTCTATGTACAATGCTGCGTAGATAACGATGCTAATAATGATGATGATCTACTTTAAAGAATTAAGGAAATGCCATGAAGATTATTTTCATTCTACAAATATTTCACATCAAAAGTCTAAATATTATAGTTTTTGTCGGCTAAACTAATTACAGGAAAGTATTTCTTGTGTGAAGTTATATGGAATGTTCCTTTCTGGCAGATTACTACAATTTATGTTATTTATATTCTTTTATAACAGAATATTTGCTCATACCAAACACCAATAAATAGGTGATTAAATTTAAATAACATATTCTAGGAAGTGACAAATTAAGGTAAATTATCAATGAAAATCGTAGTATGAGAATATCTGTAGGAAGAAATATTTTTAGGAAATGTTAAAAATATATTAAACTGGTTAAATTTGCTGATCATAAACATATTTTTAAGACTAAGCAAGCAATAAATCAGTAATAATTTTTTTATAAAGAACAAAGAGAAAAGAAAATATTTTGTGTTTATTTCGCAGCAAGCTGGAATACTCTATTCTAACTAATATACATAGGGTGGTTTCTAAGTTCGGTAATTATTTTTAACAGGTTAAAACGTAAGCCAAGATAAAAAAAATCATCGAACTAATACGTATTTTAGAGGGAATAAGTGCTCAAAAACAGGAAAAAAAACGTATCCAGAGATTAAAATTTATCTAGAAAAGTTGTAGTAATATACAGTAATACCCCGCTTTTACGCGAGGGATACGTTCCGAAAAAAATCGCGTTAACTGAAATTCGCGTATATCGAGGTTTATGATTAAACATAGTCAAAATTTAATACAAAAAATACAAATCATTTTAATCAATCACTTTAATTCTAAGAACACTTTATGCAATACATACTCTTATTTTTTTACGGAAAAATACATCTATTGTCTTTTGGGTAACGTTTTGTTTACGTTCTTGTAAAATACGTTCATAACACCCAACACTGTTTTTAATTGTTTGACACACGGTCAAGACACGGTCATCATTATTGTCTATACTCTGCAATATGTCCAAACCTGAATAAATTTTTGAAAGTGCATTTTGTATTTCCCCTGAAGATAAAACTTTCTCTTCTACTTGTTCTTCCTCATCGTAGATAGGATTATTCTGTAACTCGATCAGATCTTCATTGCTAATAGGATCGTCGTGCGTTGCTACAAGTTCTACGAGATCTTCTACCGTGACATCTTCAAGTTCAGACCCCTCAATCATTGCAGCAATGTCTTCAAGCACTTGTCTCTGCATCTGGACAATTCTTCTAGGTGCTTCCACTACATCTGGCCAAAGATTACGCCACACCCCATTCATACAACTCATTTTAACTTCCTTCCAAGCCTCTTCTATGTTGTGAATAGACTTCATAATGTTGTATGACTTCCACCACTCTCGCATAGACTGTCTTCCTTCCCCGTCAGTTTCATGAATTAGTTGGCTAAAAGTGCGGCGATGGTAATAAGCTTTGAAGTTTGCTATTGCTCCTGGTCCATAGGTTGTAATATTGACGTAGTGTTTGGTGGAAGGAACTTTACGTACACTTTTAAGTCTCTGGGCGTATCAAGTGAGGTTGGATGTCCTGGGGCATTGTCTAAGAGTAATATAACTTTAGGTTCAAGCCCATTTCTGTCACAGTATGATTTGACTGATGGGCAAAAACTATTAGAATACCATTCTTGAAAAATTTCCCGTGTAACCCACGCCTTTCTGTTTGATCGCCACACAACTGGTAGACTTGTCTTGTCTGTGCCTCGCATTGCACGGGGTGTTTCTGAATGGTACACTAGTAAAGGTTTCAGTTTGAAATCACCAGTGGCATTACCACCCAGCAGAAGTGTTAGTCGATCTTTCGCAGCTTTGAAACCACTGGCTTGACGTTCTTCCTTAGAAATGAATGTTCGAGATGGCATTTTTTTCCAGTAAAGTGCGGTCTCATCAACATTGAAGATGAGACAAGCAGGAATTTTCTCTCGTCTAACGAAGTCTTGAAACTTGTCTGGAAACTCAGCTGCAGCTTGAATGTCCGCGCTGGCCGCCTCGCCTGTTATGTGGATATTGTGAAGATTAGAACGCTGCTTGAACCGATGGAACCAGCCTCTGCTGGCAGCAAAAGTCGGAGTGGCACTCCCTTCTCCTTCTTTTGTTCCCCCCCCCCCCCTCAGCATCTCATACAAAGATTTTGCTTTTGTGCATATGAGATCTTGACTTAGTGGTGTGTTCTTCTTATTCAAATCTTCGATCCAGACTGACAGTAATTTCTCCATTCTTTCTAAGATAGATGATCTCGAACGAGAAAGTTTTGTTGCACTTATAGGTGTTGAACCTTCGCTGGAGATTTTAATTTTTTCCCGATTTTTATAAATCGTTCTCACAGTCGATTCTGAGAGTCCAAAATCTCTCCAACAATTGTTGCTTTGCCTCCATTTTCCATTCTTCTTAACACTTTCATCTTCAATTCCAAAGTGACGCTTTTACGCTCTTTTTTCTTTACAGGCGGCATTTTTAACGTAGGGTTAAATTATGTATGTATGTATCTCCAATAAATATTAAAACAAAACTGCCAGCCGACCGAACTAACATTACGGAACAAATGAACACACGAAACGAACGAGGAAATCCCCATAGAACAAAGTCGAAGGACAGGGAATTCCCAATTCTTCAAAGAGAATATTCAGAGAAAGCGGGGATCCCCCCGCGACCATAGAGAAGTTAATGACTACATGAGCGCGAAATTTGAAATTCGCGTTATAGTGAAACCGCGCGTAACGGGGTCGCGCTAAGCGGGGTATTACTGTATAGCCATGAATAACTGGATTAAATATTATTAACAACTACGAGGGCTACCTTTTAAGTTATTACAGAAATAGTGAAAGGAAAAAAAAACATTTGTCATCGTTTTATTGTTTCTCAAGATATTCGCATTTAAGATTTATACACTTTTGCAAGCGTTCGAACCAACCAATTCTCCAAACATTCCACTCAAAAACATGATTTTGAAAGAATTCAGCAACTTCTTGAGGTGATGAAAATCTCTGTGCACGCATTTTTTTGACATTCGGGGACAAAAAGAAGTCGTTATGCGATAAATCAGGTAAATAGGGACATTGAGGCATTAATTTGATGCTTTTCTTCATCAAATAATCAATTGTTTGCCGTTGTGTATAACAACTGGCATTGTCATGATGAAGAATGGTGCGACGTTTTCGGTTGTTTTCCTGATTTCATCGATGACTCCTGGCAAACAAATTGTTGTATACCATTCAGCATTAACTGCTCTTCGATTCTCTAAAGCAATGGTAGCAACATGTCCAGTATAACCAAAGAAACAAGCAATCATTTTCTTGGAAGTCCTTTGCGAACGAACCACTTTTGTTGGATTCGCTTTATCTTGGAATACCCAAACAGTTGATTGTAGCTTATTTTCCGGCTCGTACGAATATATCCATGTTTCGTCTCCTGCTACGATATTGTATATGGGTTTTGCAAGTCCAATTATACCAACTGACACGAGCCTCTTTTTAGTTTCGGTAAAATTATGCGAAATTCATCGGAAACAGACCTTTTCACAGCTAAATGTTCATGTGTTCGTGCAAAATCTAATCCACTGCAGTCTTCGATATGCCTAAGGATGGTTCTACTTCACGGTAAGTCATATGCTGATCCCCTTCAATTATATTGCGCACAGCATCGATGTTTTTTGGAATAACAACCGATTGTGGTCGACCTTCAAGAAATTCATCGCTGACGGAAGCACGACCATGACGAAATGCTGCAAACCAATTGTAAAGAGTCTTTTTTGATGGTGATTCATTACCAAATGTTGAACGAAGCAATTCTGGGCATTGCTATTGAGTTAAGCCTTTACTAAAATCGTAAAAGATCATCCAACGAAAAGCTTCACGTACAATTTCCATTTGTTCACAAAACTGTTTTTTTTTAACGCTCACTGTAAACAAACTACTAGGCCAATTTCTAAGCTACCACTTTTTTAACAATAACAAATGCTAAATTTTACAATGGTAATGTCACATTCCAATAGCGTCATCTAGTGGTCGTTTGTAAAAATTTAAAGGGCCGACAATAAATATGAATGCACAGTAATTTCAGCATCAGGAATTCTAATTCAGCTTGAAGCTATGTTGAAGTTGCAACCATTAAAAATGTACTACAATAACAGAATAAATTTCTGCAGAAATAATCAAATATGGGACGACGAAACTGTCTGAAAGATTAACATAGTACAATGTTAAATCAACATCTAAATGAGGCTCCTACAGCAGACGAATGGAAAGTTTCATATATATCTCAAGCTGGAAAATTTTTATTTGTAGGTTATCTCAGTTATTTACTGAAATTAAATTTAATAATATTTGTTTTATGACAAACTATATGCAAATAATGCTGCAGAAAACCAGTATCGATCGAAATAATACCCTTAAAAACTTGTATAACGAGTCAACATTGAAAATAAAAATATTTCAGAATGTCATTGGGTTTTTAGTAAATTAAGGTTTAATATGTGATAATATCTTATTTATTACCTACACTATTTAACTAGAGAGTAACACATGCGAGAGAAATAATTAGCTGTATAAAGAGACCAATAAGATTGAAAAGAAAAGATAATATAATATCTGTGAAACTATTATTAAAAAAATGCTGATAGAGGGTGCATAGACATAAAGGTTCAAGGAAAGCAATGGGAAGATCCTTGGGTTGATGGAAATAGATTTGTGATGATCACTGAAAATATATAGAATCGACAAAATTCTAAATGCTGACATGTACAACAACAACTAGGAGTGGATAATTCTCTGTTAACGTACATTGAAATAAAGCAATTAGGATGATATGATCATATACTATTGGAGGAAACAAGAATACCTAAAAGACAACTAAGATGATACGGTCATATACTATTGGACGAAACAAGATTACCTGAACTAATCTGAATTAAATTAAATAATACCTGGAAGGCCTTCGATAGAACAAAAACGATAATCTCATGGAAACTAAGAGAGAGCCTACGGAATGACACATTAAATCCTGATATGTACATATAAATCACTTTGTCTACAACTCATGTAACAGTTGAATATAATAACCGAATATCGATATTTCAATTACTTAAAATAAGAAAGAACATAAGTGTGCACCTGAATAAATCCCGATTGAATGTAAAGTGAATAGACCAACGTGTCACTCAAATCTAAAATTCTTTATCACTGTTTCATTTTCACTTCAGGTTTGTTTATTCTGTCAATCAAATGCGTCTATAATATCGTGGTGAGAACCTGATTTATTGCACTTGCTTTTATGTAGTGTATCTCTACCGGGTACATTAAAGTAATTAGAGAAATAAAGAAATGGGAATTTGTATTCAGAATAATTTGGCACCAGGTAGACTTATTCATGTTGAAACATGTTTTAACTCTGTCCAGGCTTAATGATGTTCACATCTGTCCTATTTTGTACAAATATTGCACTTTTTTAGCAAGCAGAGGGCCAGTAACCAGTATTGTTATTGTAGTGAGTCTGGTAACACGTGTACCTACTTATTTTTGTGTTGTTTATTGTTTTCATTTGTAAGTTTTTTTTTTATAAATATTTCAAAATGCCGTGGAAGTGTGTAAATCAAGCAAACAGTTTCTGAGATGTATGTGGTGAACTGACTTTCAGGTCTCAGAGGCGAAATTTTATACCGTTTGTGAAAAAATGTTATGAACTTTATTTTGGGTGTTTGGATGTTAATAAAGACTGGGCCCCAAATTTATGCTGTGTATCATGTGTTAGGCTTCTCACTGGTTGGAAAAATGGTACTTATCATATGCCGTTTTCAGTCCCTATGATTTGGAGGGAACAAAAGGACAATTTAACTGATTGTTATTTCTGCTTAACTAACATTAAAGGAATTTGGTCCAAAACAAAATATACAATTAAGTACCCCAATTTGGCATCTGCAATTAGACCTGTGTCACATAGTGAAGAATATCCTGTACCAAAGTTTCCAGATTTCATGACCTTAAGTGATAACTTCGACTCCGACCCAGTTCATACTGAAGACGGAAAAAGCGAGAGAAGTGACCCTGCATTTGAAACCAGTAGTTCATCAGAACTTCACTTTTTATCTCAAGAAGATCTTAATAATCTTATACGGGATTTAAATTTGTCTAAACAGTCAGCTGAGCTTTTAAGTTTCCAGGCTCAAAGGAATCTACTCCAAAATGATACAAGGATATGCGTTTATCGTAGATGTCATAGTGATTTCAGTGATTACTTCTCTAAAAAAGACCATGTAGGTTTTGTAATGATGTTTGTGCAGTAATAGAGGCTCTTGGACATCAACACCAGCCAAATGAGTGGCGATTGTTCATAGACTTATCGAAAGTCAGTTTGAAGGCTGTACTACTCCATAATGGGAATGAATTACCATCATTACCTGTCGCGCATGCCAATGATATGAAGAAGACATATGAAAATATGAAATTGCTGTTAGAAAAAATTCAGTATACTAAATATAACTGGAATATCTGTGGTGATTTGAAGATTATAGCTTTATTGTTAAGTTTGCAACTTGGATACACGAAATTCTGATGTTTCTTGTGTGAATGGGATGGCAGGGATAAGAAATCTCACTACATAAGGAAACAATAGCTTAAACGTGAATCTCTTATTCCTGGACATAAAAACGTATCAAATACCCCATTAGTGGATCCCGAAAAGGTGTATTTACCTCCCCTGCACATAAAACTGGGGCTGTTTTGTAAAAAAAATGGATAAAGGTTCTGCTGCATTTATGTATTTGAAATCTAAATTTTCTAAAATAAGTGATCCAAAATTGAAGAAAGAGATTTTTATAGGGCCCCAAATAAGGTCATTCATATCGGATGATGAACATTTTGAGGAACTGTTACATCCACCGGAAAAAGCAGCGTGGAAATCATTCAAAAATATCTGTTGTGGATGTCTTGGCAATAATAAAGAAGAAAACTATAGTGAACGAGTGAGTGATCTTCTGACTTCATACAAAGAAATAGGCTGTAACATGTCCTTAAAAATTCACTTCCTGGACTCCCACCTAGACTTCTTCCCTGAAAATCTTGGGGCTATCTCTGATGAGCATGGTGAGCGTTTTCATCAGCAGATTTCTGTTATGGAAAAGAGGTACCAAGGCAAATGGAGTCCCAGTATGTTGGCCGACTACTGCTGGACCATGAAAAGAGACATCTTGAAGGCAAAATATGACCGAAAATCATCATATAAAACTTTTTAGGTTAGATCAAATTAGCCGTGTATTTATTATTCAGTGTTTTGTAAGTACTAATTATTTTAAAACTTTAAACACATGCAACAAAAAAAAAAAAAAAAACCCTGCCTGATGGATAAAATCTGAGAACATATTTAAACTCAGAATGGAAAAGATAAATATATTTAGCCCTTGTGAAAGAAAAAAAAATTTTTTTGGTAGACCAGTGTAATTTTACAAAAATTGAGGAAGGCTCTTTTAAAACAGTTTTTTAAAAACTTTTTATAGGCTGTTATATAATAAAAATAATGCTTGAACTGATTAAAATATCCTGTACATTTTCCTCAATACGTAATTTTTTAAATATAGCTACAAAGACTAAACCTTTTGATGGGTACGAAATTAATACGTGTTATATAAGACCAAACTAGGTATGCTTTGGGCTACCTGCCAGCTGTGGTGTAATAAATTGAGTATTCTCAATATCATTCTACTCTAAGAAGAATAAGAATGTAATAGTTTATTTTATATTTAGTTAGAGCCACCAGAAGCAAAACAATTAGATAATACTTTATTTTCTGGTAAAAATAAATCTTAATATCGCCAAAAAAATATACATTAATGATCTTGGGACGGAGATCGATGTGACGATCTCTGAAACTAAACAAAAATGAACCCCTTTTTCTACAATCGAATCGGCAGAAGCAGAAAAATGTAATATTTGCAGACAATTCTGTCGGCAAAAAATGAACTCATTCGGATTTATTTTTGCACAGAGTCGGAAATCGTAAAAAGAAAATTAGAAAAATGCATTTGTTGTTTCAAAATTTCTTCTTATTTTATTTTATTTTATTTTATTAAATAACATGGTTTAACTCTAAAAGTAGTTTAATTTCACTGTGCTACATTTTCTAGATCATCGAATGTAAACTAAATTCTGACTTCAGTTTCTGGAAGTGCCCACCCAAACTAGCAAAACCCTATTTGGGTTACATACATAAAATGTATACTAAATTCTGACTTCAGTTTCTGGAAGTGCACACCCAAACTAGCAAAACCCTATTTTGGGTTTTGATAGTTTAGTTCGAATTTTTTTTTTTGCCATCATCAATTTTTTTGCTCGAGCTTTGGTTTTGCACGCCTATATGTCGTAAATCATTGGGAATTTCTCAATCCAATCTTCATAATTTCCATATTTTTTTATGCGTTCAATAATCTCTTATCAGATACAATTTTAATTAGTCTTAGATTATCTAATGTTACAGTATGATCAGCTTCAAGGGTATGTTTGGCAATGCTAGACTTTTCTATTCTACTATATTTTAAATGGGCTAAATGCTTTAAATCGTGTTTTAATTGACCATCTAGTTTGCCCAACATATTTTTTGTCGCAATCATTACAAATCATTTCATAAATGCCATTTTTCTCACAATTAGAAATCTTATCTTTGGGACTACCTAAGATATTCCTCAAATTGTCTGACAGCTTATAGGCTAAGGTGAGGCCTAACTTATTAAATACCTTATTGAGTTCACTGCTATATTTCGTGTTTTCCCTGACCAGACCACTACACTATATCTTCTGTTTGTCGTTGGACTCCTGCGTTTTTTTCGCAATATTGGAAGACTAGCTTTTTGACACCCATGCAAATTCACCTCTATATTTTATTGGAAATTTTTATGTAAGTTTTAACAATTTTTTCAAAAATTCTAAAAATTTTTGAGAAACCCAAAACCAAAAAAAAAATGGCAAAATCAGGTTTTTGGAAAATTTTTCCAACAAAATTAACCAAAATTTTTAAAAAATGCACACTTCGTGTTTTATAATAGACTTCCCAAGTAATCGGGAAATCGTGAGGATATAACCAATTACAGGGATATTTGTATTCAGTCGGCTATACCGAAGCTCTTTGATAAGCTTGTCCCGGATCAACTTTCATGGATTTGTAGGAATTTTGTGAGATACGAGCAGCACGGCTTTTCTCGGAGAAGATCCACAGTCACAAACTTACTAAGTTACGAGCAGTATCTGTTGGGCGCGTTTGAGAGAGGTCTGCAGGTTGATGTTGTATACACTGATTTCTCGAAGGCGTTTCACAGGATTAATCATAAGCTGTTAGTGGGAAAGCTTCGAGCCCTGGGATTCGGCACGAGCGTGACTAGGTGGATTAAGAGTTTTTTGACTGAACGTAGCCAGGGTATACGTATATTAAATCATATTTCAAGAAACATATCGGTATGTTCAGGTATCCCGCAGGGTTCACACTGTGGGCCGCTCCTTTTTAATTTGTTCATTAATGATATTGGGTGAGATGTTCAACCATTCTGAATATCTTGCGGATGACCTCAAATTGTACACAGGAATAGAAAGTGTAAAGGATGTTACGCGTCTGCAGGAAGATCTGAATCGACTCTATCACTGGTCAGAAAGAAATGGCTTAAGTCTAAATGTTAAAAAGTGTTTCTGCATTTTCCTTTGGTAAGAAGCGGAATATTGAGCGTCATTGGTATAGTTTGAACAGCGCCCTGCTTGAGTCGGTATCGGAGATTCGTGACTTGGGTGTACTTTTGGACACTCAACTTAATTTTCGTGGCCATATTAATAATATTCTGAGACTGGGTCTCAGAAATCTTAGTTTTGTTACCAGATATAGTAAGCAATTGTCAGCTAGGACGTTTAGAGTGTTGTATTTTTTAATAGTCCGCTCTGGTTTGGAGTATGCTTCGGTAGTGTGGTCACCATCTTACCAGTGCCATATTGCTGAGATTGAGTCAGTGCAGAGTAGATTTCTACGAACTTTAGCTTTTAAAGCTGGAATAAATATTTATAAGGATGCAAGTTTTCATATTGACTATGGGCTGATTATGAACGCTTTTGGTGTGGCTACTTTGGAGAAGCGTAGGGATCTTGCAGATGTTTTATTCCTATATAAACTCCTGAATGGCTTTATTTCCTGTCCACCACTTTTGGAGAGCGTCCAACTTAATACTATTCATATACTATTCATAGGATTCGTGGCAGTGTGCTGCTCAGTATTCCATTTTATAGTGCTAATTATGGCTATTACAGTCCTCTCACGAGAATGTGCCGATTATTTAATACATACAGCCTTGATCCCATCAGTTGTAGTGTTAGCAAATTTAAAATGCTTTTAAGCGCGATCGGGATCTGAGGTGTTAAACTGTTGTAATGCTTGTTTTTTTTCTCCTTTTTTTCACGTTATGAATTGTATATGTGCATTGTGTTTTAACATTTTTTTCTTATATATTACTATTGTAATTTTGTTTTTATATTACTATTGTAATTTTGTTTTTATATTACTATTGTAATTTTGTTTTTATATTACTATTGTAATTGGCTCGTCCGTAAAATAAATAAATAAACAGATTATATGGCAAGGAGACATACAGAGACAGTCTTCAGGACTTGCAATTACTAATGGATAGAATAACGAGCTGCAGCCAGAGATATGACCTTGACATTAACATAAATAAAACAAAATTAATGGTTATTAGTAAGAAACAAGTAGCCTAACTGTCGTTTAGAAATCAGCCCGAAAAATATTGAACGAGTAAATAAGTACACATACTTAGGCACTAACATCAGTGACCAATAGAACCACTCGCAAGAAATAAAGAAACATATCGAAAAGGCTAGAGCAGTATTCACAAAATGAGCTCTATATTCAAAGGCCATAACTTGACATTATACACGAAAGTGAGATTTCTGCGTTGCTATGTATTCTCCATTTTGTTTTATGGACTGGAGACATGAACCCTGACAGAGGCAACAAGTAAAAGATTGGAAATCTTTGAAATGTGGCTGAGAGTCTCAAATGAAAGAATTCTTTAAAAAAAGAATAAGCAAAAAGAGGTTTTATTTACCATCAAGCAACGTAAACTCCAATACCTGGTTGGTCTTATTTGCTTAACTTGAAGTTATGCCTATTTATTAACATGTTTATTAAGTCATCGTCGTAACCATTAACTTTAGTTATATTCCTAATACGACTCCCTTCATTGTTGAAGTTTACTCCATTAAGAGAAAAAGTGACTAAACGATGAACTAAAAAATGTAATGCGGTTAATTGATGATGTTTGCAATGAAATGATTTATTAGAAATGTATCTATCTGTTACTGTGTCTTTTTTAGATATTAAATTCTAACTTATTATTTTTGATTACTAAAATATCTAGAAATGGTAATTGTTTGTTCTCAATTTCGTAAATAAATTTAATGGATTCATATCGGCTAGTTAATTTGGAAACAAAATCATCTATATTTGCTTTTTTTGTATCAAAAATCGCGAATACATTATTTACATACCTATACCATCCTCTTGGGAAAACTCAATTTCTTGACTGGCTTCAGTCTCAAACTTACCAATGAATAAATTTTATATGAAAGGTGATAAGCATTCGCTAAAATTTATTTTGCTATTTAAATTGCCGAGATCTAATATGAACGGGTACATGGTATTCTACATGAAGTTCTAGAAATGAAAAAGCTGAGTGCGTGATGGGTGTCGCATTTGTTGAATTCAGACCAAAAATGTACAAGGAACGACATTTCCAAATCCTGTTTGGAAAAGTTGCAGCATAATCCGAAGGACTTTAAGCATCGTTTTATGACCATAGATGAAACGTGGATCCATCATTATACCTCCAAGACAAAACGACAGTTAAAACAGTAGGCTGGCGTAGGTAAAAGTGCACCGAAAAAAACGAAAACTCTTTTGTCGGCCGGAAAAGTGATAGCACCTATTTTTTTGGAATTTACAGTGTCACCATTACTGACTATTTGGAAAATGGTAAAATGATGATTTCCTCTTATTACGCAATAAGATTGGCTAGCAAAAAGTGCTCATTTACCAAAACAATGCGCTTGCTGCAATTGCAAAACTGCACGAACTGGATTTCGAAATAGTTCTCCACCCCCTCGAATTCCCAGACTTTTCCCCAAGCGACTTTTCTTCGTTTTCTAAACCCAATAATTCGAAAGAAGGGTTTATCTGTGCTGTAAATGGGTATTATACACAGTTCGAAACAGTTTTTTTTTTGTTCTGAGGGAATAAAAAAATTGGGAATCTCGCTGAACCAAATATTTAAAGCTTACTGGAGATAGAGTTAGGGAATAAATTTTTGTTTTTGGAAAAAATCGTTACCTTCTTTTTTACTGGACTATTCAATCCACCCTCGTAATGTTTGAGATTAAGGTCGCTCCCTGATTTGTCGGTGCGGTATCATTTTTTCCGGTGTGCTCGGTACCGATTCGGTAACGAAAACATGCCGAACGCCTATATTACAATGAAACCCACCTGACTTGAACCGCGCCCGCGCATCCCGCGCAAGTCAGGCACACCTAGAAAAAAGATACCGCACCGACAAATCAGGAAGCGGCGTAAGGGATGGAAATGGATATTAGAACTAAACAAAGCTAAAGTTCGTCACATGTTATTTTTAATATATATTAAGGAACTTGTAAGGACCTTAATGCAACTGTATGTTTCAGTTTGCAGACGATAATATAGTTTTAACGGAAAACCAGATAAAGGGACTGGATTTCTAATGCCAAATGTACAAATATGTACCTATATTTGAAAAGATTTTTGCCCAAATTAAAAATAAAAACTATAATATCCTTTTATTTACAATTGACAGGGATTGTAAGAAGAAAAATAATATTTTTATACTTATATTTAATATTGAATCACATAATTGTCATTGTTTTAAAAAATATCCTCTCGGTTATTAATTTCATTTCTGATCCTTTTATTTTTATGCGGATATAATCCCCAAGGAACACTGAAGATGTTAAATTAAGCATATCTGAAAGAAGTTTTTGTTGTCATCCATCTTAAGATACAGCCAGTCGACCAAAGTTCGGTATCTGCCAAGAAACCACTTAATCAAAAACCCAGAGCGAAATAAAACAAATACAGTTTTTCATTCCCTTCTTTCTTTTTGTAGAAAAAAGGGTTCAGGGGATCGAAACACATTAATATGCTTCTTTTGATGACATGATCATTTATTTTTCGGAAGGAAATGTTTTTAGTAAGGCTGGAAACATTAAGTGGAAACATTTAATAATATATGTGTAGGTATTATCTATCTGTGTTACTAATCAACAAAATAAGATTTATTTATATATTTTAGTCCATACGTCTACGTCTACACACACACACACACACATATTAATATTATATATATATTATATATATATATATATATATATATATATATATATGCATATATATATACATATATATATATATATATATATATATATATATATATATATATATATATAATATATATATATATATAATATATTAGCCGCGCCGCGCGGCTCCGCTCGCATTGCCTTGATTCATTATTATCGTCAGTGCTTATTCCTTATGTTACCTAACGTAATAAAATATATCCTATAACCTGGCCAGAGAACATATGTATTTTTAAAAAAACAGGTAAATCGGATAAGTGGTTCTTGAGTGCTAAGTGCATTAACGGACAGACAGACAGAAAGACGTTGCGTTTTATATCTATTATAGATTTTTTTCTGATAAATATTAAGTAAGAATTTTTAAAAAAACACGTAAATCGGATAAGTGGTTCTCGAATGATAAGGCAGACTAACGGACAGATAGACAGATTTTACGTTTTAATATATATTATGTAGATTATTATTATTATTATATAATCTGGCCAGAGAAAATATATATGAATTAAAAAAACACGTAAATCAGGTAAGTGGTTCTCGAGTGATAAGCGCACTAACGGACAGGACAGACAGACAGATAGAGAGACGTTGCATTTTATATGTTGTATTCTTTGTTACATGATATTGTTCCATATTTAACGGTTTTGGCAGCGTATTGCAAGAGAGTGCGCTAGCGGCAAACTTTTTTCCGTTTTGATTCACTGTTATCGTCACTGCTTATTTCTTATATTACCTTACGTCATAAAATATATCCTATAACTGACCAGAAAATATATGTATAAACCTAAAAAAAACACGCAAATCGGATAAGTGGTTCTCGAGTGATAAGCGCACTAAAGGACGGGCAGACAGATGGACAGACAGACAGACAGAGAGACGTTGCATTTTATATATATTACAGAAGATTATAGATTACCTAGTCAGAGAACAAATATATGAATTAAAAAAAAACACGTTAATCGTATAAGTGGTTCCCGAGTGATAAGCGCACTAACGGACAGACAGGCAGACAGAAAGGCGTTGCATTTTTATATATATCATAGATATTCTTTGCTACATGATATTGTTCCATATTAATGGTTTAGGCAGCGTATTGCATGAAAAAAGAAGAAAACGCGCTAGCGGCAAACTTTTTTCCGACTTGATTCACTATTATCGTCACTTACTCCTTATTTTACCTAACGTACTAAAATATAGCCTCTAACCTGGCCAGAGGACATATGCATGTTTTTAAGAAAAAAGCACATAATTCGGATAAGTGGTTCTCCAGTGATAAGCGCACTAACGGACAGACAGACAGACAGATAGACAGAGGGACGTTACATTTATATATATATATATATATATATATATATATATATATATATATATATTATAGAAGATAATATATGTATATATGTATATATATATATATATATATATATTATATATATATATATATATATATATATATATATATATATATATATATATATATATATAATATATATATAAGAGTAGATCGATTTTTTTTAAAGTTATCCCCCTGAAAAATTTTTATTTTTTGTGAAAACAATTGGTACAAATTTTATTGAATTTGAGCGACTTCTATGGCTCGAACCCTAATCTAGATAGATCTAAATAGATTAAGTAAAGAAATATTTACTACTTTTCTTCTCAGACTGGACATTTTTAAAATTATTGGAATGTCCCATTTTCCGTCTTTGTGGAACGCGTATAACATTGTTGGTAAATATCTCTCTTTTTTCTAGTAACATGTACTAATTTAGTTAAAATGTATTTTTTAGAATAATCAGAAGCTCAAGGAAAAAACGATAAAACCTTTGCACCAATATAATTTTTAGTGTTCCGTACGGAACACTTATAAGATCACCTCGGTGTCTGTCCGTCCGTCAGTCTGTCTCTCTGTCTGTCATACTCGATTTTCTCCGAAACTATTTAACATAGAAAGTTGAAATTTGGTACTAATATAGGAATAGATAGGCCTCATCAGAGCCGTGTAGTATTGAATATTAAATTTTGACTTAAGGGGTTAGTTTCGGAGAGTGAAATCAGAGGGTGATCGAGTGGAGTATCAAATGAAAGCTTGTAAACAATGAGTTTAAAAATATGTATAATGTAGTACTTGCGCACATTCTTCTTTGTATTATTTTTAAAAAATCGCGAAAATTCGCTGTCCCTCCCCCTTATCTTGAAAAGTACCAATCAAAAAATTTTGAATAAATTTTGGAATATTTTCCACAGGGGTGTAGATTGAACGAAAATTATCACGAATTTATATTCTGTCCAGATATGTATATATATATATATATATATATATATATATATATATATATATATATATATATATATATATATATATCAAAATTCAAGGCCATCAGTTTTTAGTGACTATCGGAAACAAATCGTTTTGGGGTGTGTTTTGTGAAGTCACGAATCATTTTATATCTTCGTAACAAAAATTTTTAATTTAAAAGCAATCAACGTACGGAACACTAATTGCGAAAGTTCAACTTGCACTTGACAGGTTCTTTCTTATAAGTATTCTTTGGTATTGTTCTAAATATTTGTAACAAAATAGGTGATACAGTGAACAAAATCTAAATTTTTACTCTCTCCTATAAAACAAAAACTGACTGAACAAACGCATAATATGCTATTGCAACGACCTACATTCCACAACACTAAATAATGCACTTCTTGAGTTAAGAGTAAATGTTACTTTCAGAATACTCAGATCTATGAAACAGTCTGACGTTATTAAAATCGAAATACGTATTTCAAAAATACAGTAATACCCCGCTTAGCGCGACCCCGTTACGCGCGGTTTCACTATAACGCGAATTTCAAATTTCGCGCTCATGTAGTCATTAACTTCTCTATGGTCGCGGGGGGATCCCCGCTTTCTCTGAATATTCTCTTTGAAGAATTGGGAATTCCCTGTCCTTCGACTTTGTTCTATGGGGATTTCCTCGTTCGTTTCGTGTGTTCATTTGTTCCGTAATGTTAGTTCGGTCGGCTGGCAGTTTTGTTTTAATATTTATTGGAGATACATACATACATAATTTAACCCTACGTTAAAAATGCCGCCTGTAAAGAAAAAAGAGCGTAAAAGCGTCACTTTGGAATTGAAGATGAAAGTGTTAAGAAGAATGGAAAATGGAGGCAAAGCAACAATTGTTGGGAGAGATTTTGGACTCTCAGAATCGACTGTGAGAACGATTTATAAAAATCGGGAAAAAATTAAAATCTCCAGCGAAGGTTCAACACCTATAAGTGCAACAAAACTTTCTCGTTCGAGATCATCTATCTTAGAAAGAATGGAGAAATTACTGTCAGTCTGGATCGAAGATTTGAATAAGAAGAACACACCACTAAGTCAAGATCTCATATGCACAAAAGCAAAATCTTTGTATGAGATGCTGAAAACAAAAGAAGGAGAAGGGAGTGCCACTCCGACTTTTGCTGCCAGCAGAGGCTGGTTCCATCGGTTCAAGCAGCGTTCTAATCTTCACAATATCCACATAACAGGCGAGGCGGCCAGCGCGGACATTCAAGCTGCAGCTGAGTTTCCAGACAAGTTTCAAGACTTCGTTAGACGAGAGAAAATTCCTGCTTGTCTCATCTTCAATGTTGATGAGACCGCACTTTACTGGAAAAAAAATGCCATCTCGAACATTCATTTCTAAGGAAGAACGTCAAGCCAGTGGTTTCAAAGCTGCGAAAGATCGACTAACACTTCTGCTGGGTGGTAATGCCACTGGTGATTTCAAACTGAAACCTTTACTAGTGTACCATTCAGAAACACCCCGTGCAATGCGAGGCACAGACAAGACAAGTCTACCAGTTGTGTGGCGATCAAACAGAAAGGCGTGGGTTACACGGGAAATTTTTCAAGAATGGTATTCTAATAGTTTTTGCCCATCAGTCAAATCATACTGTGACAGAAATGGGCTTGAACCTAAAGTTATATTACTCTTAGACAATGCCCCAGGACATCCAACCTCACTTGATACGCCCAGAGACTTAAAAGTGTACGTAAAGTTCCTTCCACCAAACACTACGTCAATATTACAACCTATGGACCAGGGAGCAATAGCAAACTTCAAAGCTTATTACCATCGCCGCACTTTTAGCCAACTAATTCATGAAACTGACGGGGAAGGAAGACAGTCTATGCGAGAGTGGTGGAAGTCATACAACATTATGAAGTCTATTCACAACATAGAAGAGGCTTGGAAGGAAGTTAAAATGAGTTGTATGAATGGGGTGTGGCGTAATCTTTGGCCAGATGTAGTGGAAGCACCTAGAAGAATTGTCCAGATGCAGAGACAAGTGCTTGAAGACATTGCTGCAATGATTGAGGGGTCTGAACTTGAAGATGTCACGGTAGAAGATCTCGTAGAACTTGTAGCAACGCACGACGATCCTATTAGCAATGAAGATCTGATCGAGTTACAGAATAATCCTATCTACGATGAGGAAGAACAAGTAGAAGAGAAAGTTTTATCTTCAGGGGAAATACAAAATGCACTTTCAAAAATTTATTCAGGTTTGGACATATTGCAGAGTATAGACAATAATGATGACCGTGTCTTGACCGTGTGTCAAACAATTAAAAACAGTGTTGGGTGTTATGAACGTATTTTACAAGAACGTAAACAAAACGTTACCCAAAAGACAATAGATGTATTTTTTCCGTAAAAAATAAGAGTATGTATTGCATAAAGTGTTCTTAGAATTAAAGTGATTGATTAAAATGATTTGTATTTTTTTTGTATTAAATTTTGACTATGTTTAATCATAAACCTCGATATACGCGAATTTCAGTTAACGCGATTTTTTTTTTCGGAAACGTATCCCTCGCGTAAAGCGGGGTATTACTGTACTCAAAACGAAGTTGTATATTTATGTACTAAAATATATATTGGGAGTCACTAACTAAATAAGACGAAAATAGCGCTGTTCGGCTTTAAACTATGATTACCACACAAAACATAGCCCAGCATGTAAATAGCGCCAGTTTAATATTACAAACTGGTTAATTGCAAGAAAGGCATATATATATATATATATATATATATATATATATATATATATATATATATATATATATATATATATCGTCTTGAAATTTTGGGTATATTTATATGACAGATAAAGCTTCAAAATGCTATTCAATATTTGGTTCAAGTGATGCTCCATAGGTGTCTTTCAAAACTAATATTGTAGATGTTTCAAAAATAAATGAGTTATCCTTTATATCTAATTCCAAGACATATTGTATACAGTATTTTATAAAAAAATATATCTAGGCAATATATTTTAGTTTCGACTTTTTGTTTTTTTCGGTTTAGTTTTATTTTTGGTCTTGTACTGTAAAGCACTAAACTTAAATTGTCTCACAAGGGGTTTTGTCTGCTTAAACTGCTACTTGTTAAATTAGATCACTCTAAAATACTAATTTAGTAAACCAGGCAGAAAGTTGTTAGTAAATTTGCTTTAAAATGAAAATGCAGGTAAAATTTACCTTTTTAATGATTTATGTTTATTTTTATTCCTGTTTTCCCATTTTTTTATTCTGACATATCAAGACCGTCGATAAGAACTCATTTGGCTAATGATATCGAATGGAAGTCAATGTGGTTATCTTGATTTTCAAACAAAGGAGTTAATTTTACATACACTATCTATATATACTGTATATATATATATATATATATATATATATATATATATATATATATATATATATATATATATATATATATTGTAGGCTGAAAAGTTTTTGGTCTAGTTAAGTTAAAATACATTTTTTTTGCAAAATTCGACGTTACTCATTAACATAGCCTTCTTCAAGAGCGATACAATCAGTCCAACGCTTTTCTAACATTCCTATACGTTTCTTGTAGAAGGATTTGTCTTCAAAATAGGCCTCAGTTTCGGCGATAACTTCTTCATTGGAGCCAAATCTCTTTCCCTCGAGCATTTTTTTGAGGTGTGCGATTAGATAATAGTCCCTGGGGGCCAAATCTGGAGAATACGGTAGATGAAGAAGAAATTCGAACTTCAATTCATGCAATTTTGCCATCGTAACCACTGACTTGAGACACGGTACATTGTCTTGATGAGCACTTTTTTTTTTGTTACATTTGAAGCTATTACTTTGCGATTTCTGCTTCCAAACGCACCAATAACTTTTATTTCGCTATTGATGGTTTTTTTTTTTCCCTTCTCAGCATAGTTGATGATCATGCGCATCCCAAAATACAGAGGCCATAACCTTCCTAGCAGACTGTTGTATGTTTTGTATCCTTTTTATTTCTCCTAAACTTGTCCAAACAGCGCTCAGAATCATCAACACGTTGTTATTTTTGGTCCACCGTGAGCAAACTCGGTGCACATTTCGAATAGAGCTTTCTCATGCCCAAATGTTCATGCAAAATATGAGCAAAATGTTCTGTTGATATCTTTAGGGTGTCAACGATCTCACGCAATTTTACTTTACGGTCACCCAAAACGATTTTGTGGATTATTGTGATGGTTTCCGGTGTGTAACCACCACATTTGGGCGTCTAGAACGTTCTGCATCATTTTGTCTATACGACCGCGTTTAAATTCATCATACCAGTAAATGATGAGTAATTTTCCAGGGGCAGATGCCCCGTGACACTTATCAAGCCATTGCTTTGCTGGAACGGTATTTTCTCCCATCAAAAAACAGTGTTCAATCAACACACGAAAATCGATTAAAATATATATATACACTCCTGGACAAAATTAACGCAACAATATATTAAATCATACAAATCTCTATAATGAATTAATTTTAATAATTTTTTATGAACATTGGTTACATTAAAAGTTAGAAAAAACTTATTCGGATACTTTAAAAGTGAATTAGCTACCAAATTTCTCTATAAGATTCGAATTAAAATTATTCTTAAGACCTAATAACCAAATCGTTGAAATTATGTAATAATGAAAAAAATAAACTGGGACACTAGTAGCAAAATTAATGGTGTAACTGGGACACTAGTAGCGTGTGTTGCCTCCTCTACTTCGGATGACAGCGTTTATGCGCCTAGGCATGCTTCTAATTAAATTTTGGATAAAATCTTGAGGAATTTGCTCCCATTCTGTGATAACTGCAATTTCAAGTTTCCGCAGGTTTCTAGGTGCAGGTATATGACGTTTCACATTTTTCTTAAGGTGATCCCATACATGTTCTATCGGATTCAGATCCGGGCTTTTTGGTGGCCATTGCACAATCGGTATATCAACTTGATTAAGATAATCGAGTTCCTCCCTAGCCACGTGAGGTCGAGCGTTGTCTTGCATAAACAGGAAATTGGGCTCCTCAAAATGACCGAAAGGCATCACATGTTCTATTACAATATTCTCAAGATAGTAGTCAGCATTCATGGATCTCGTACGGACAGGAACTAACTCTGTGCGAGCATCAAAGCAGATGCCACGCCAGAATATAACAGAGCCACCGCCGAATGGAATCCTTGCAGAGATATTGCAAGGAGCAAACCTCTCTTCTGGTCTTCACCATTCTCGCCCACGACCATCTGAATGTTTTAGACTAACCCTAGTTTCATCTGTGAAGAAAACTTGTTTCCAATCATCCACAGACCAGTTTTCGTGATTTCGAGCAAAACGTAACCTGGCAACTCTGTTCTCTCTAGTAAGCAAGGGCGCAGTGGCTGGTCTCCTACTGTTTAATCCAGCTTCATTTAACCGTCTTCTAACTGTTTTAGAAGAAATGATGACATTGCGAATAGCTTCGAGCTCTTTTCTTATTATAGAACTAGTGACAGTCTTGTTTCTTAAAACATATTGTCTTATAAAACGTTCATCTAGGTCGCTAGTGCATCGTTTTTCGCCCTTGCCCTAGCCTTCTAGAATAAGTTCCTACTTCATTCAAGCGTCTTACCATACGACTTATTGTGGAACGATGTTTGTCTAACAAATTGGCAACATAACTCTGACAATATCCCTCGTCCAATAAAACTTAGGCGCGCACTACCTCGTGTTCAGTTAAATTCCTTGTTCGATTCTTTTATCTAATTCTTCGGAGTCGTATTACTTTGAAAAAGGGAACAATTTATAAGCTTACTTTTAAAGAAAATCTATCGCATTACAGAAAATTGTTTATCTTCTAAAAAATTTTTTTAAACTGTAAATCTAAACGAATTGTTTTGATTTCTGTCATGAACAACGAAACAAAATATGCATAGTCTACTATTCAAATACTCGATAAACTTTAAAACTGACATAAGAAAAAGATAAATTAATTTTCAGATTGTTGCGTTAATTTTGTCCAGGAGTTTATATATATATATATATATATATATATATATATATATATATATATATATATAAATATATATACAGTATATATAGGCAGTGTATGTAAAATTAACTCCTTTGTTTGAAAATCAAGATAAACCACACTGACTTCCATTCGATATCATTAGCCAAATGAGTTCTTATCGACGGTCTTGATATTTCAGAATAAAAAAATGGGAAAAAACAGGAATAAAAATAAACATAAATCATTAAAAAGGTAAATTTTACCTACATTTTCATTTTAAAGCAAATTTACTAACAACTTTCTGCCTGGTTTACTAATTAGTATTTTAGAGAGATCTAATTTGACAAGTAGCAGTTTAAGCTGACAAAACCACTTGTAAGACAATTTAAGTTTTGGTGCTTTACAGTACAAGACCAAAAAAAAACTAAACCGAAAAAAACAAAAAATTGAAACTAAAATATATTGCTTAGATAGTGTTTTATATAAAATACTGTATACAATACGTCTTGGAATTAGATACAAAGAATTATCCATTTATTTTTGAAACATCTACAATATTTTTTAAACTTGTGTTGTTTTAAAGAGAATGTTGATACAATTATTTTAACTTAATGACTTTAACTACAGTTTTAATAGCAAAAGGAAAAAAAACACTCAGCGTTAGCGAAAATAAAACTATTGGTACATACAGTTATATCAGTCAGTCAATAAGTTTTGAAAGACACCTATGAAGCATCACTTGAACCAAATATTGAACACCATTTTAAAGCTTTATCTGTCATATGAATACACCCAAAATTTCAATACGATCTGTCAAGTTATTCATTGTTTATCAGCTGGTTAAATTAGACGTTTTAAGTGTTTTTTAAAAATGGAAAAAATCTAATATTGTGCAGTGATAAAATTCTTTGTTTTGGAAGGTTTAGCGGGAATTAAAATCTATGCAAAGTTAGTGAAAGTGTTAAAGGAGTCTGCTACTTCAATTCCAACTGTTTATAGATGGACTCTATAGTTTAAACGTGATCGTAAAAGCGTCGATGATGATCCATGTTCAGGACGTCTAAACACTGCAACAACTGAAAAACTGTTGTGCAAGTACAAGAAGAAGTAATGGAAGACCGTCGATTAATCGTGGATGATTTAGCTGAGGCTATAGGCATCTCGCATGGATCAGTACATGAGATCTTAACTAATGTTTTGGGTATAAGAAAGCTATTCACAATATGGGCGACGCATTTGCTAAGATCGGAACAAAACAGTCGAGAGAAACTTTCTAAACATTTTGCTCGTTTCACAAAGAATAAAACTGATTTTGTGCATCGACTTGTAACTATGGATGAGACTTAGACTTAGCAGTATGATCCTAAACTGCGACAACAAACGGCACAGTGGACTAAGCCCGGTTATTCAGCTCGAAAGCAGTCAAAGTGGTGAAAAAAAAAATTATGGCATCAGTGCACGCAATAGGAATTTTGTTAATTTATTACCTTCAAACCGGCAAAACAATCACAGGAGAGTAATACTGCCACTTTTTGGCCCAGCTGGATGAGAAAATTCGTGAGAAAAGGCTCAGTTTCCAGAAGACAAAAAATCATCTGCTCAAAGTGGTGCTTTGGCCATGGCAAAACTGGTAAGAATTGTTGGAACATTTACCCTATTCGCCAGATCTAGCTCCGTCTGACTTCCATCTATTGCGAAACCTCAAATTCGTGGGAACCATTTTTCAACAAATGATGAGGTGATAGCATCCGTAGATGGATATTTTTAAGGTCTTCCGGAAAACCATTTCAAAGGTGTAAATACATTTGAAAGACGCTGGCAAAAAGGTATTGAGGTTAAGGGAGATTATACTGAAGAATAAATGTATTTCGACTCATTAATTCATCTTGTTTCATTTCCGCTTTCAAAACTTATTGGCTGACTTTTTATTTTTTTTTACAGGGAGAAAACCTCCTTTATGGATTCTGGAGCGGTCTGCTCACTTTATGGGTGCCCCAAAGTGCTACAGTCATGTGGAACTCTCCAGCCTGAGGGGCTGGTACCCACTAAAACTCCTTGTGCGCTGGGATAACCCTTCACTCCTTTTATATACTGCGGTTTTTATTATCTAGGTGTTTAAATAATTTATAACGCTATGGTTAATTTTCTAGTGACTTGATCTACGCTACCTTATACCTAACTTAAAGCTAAAAATTAAACCTAAATCCCCAAGTTCCGGGGAGTGTTGTGTTACAATAGTGTTAGTTGTGTGTGATGTTTACACTTTTTTACTGATAGGAGTTGCTCATCTAAACTACGGCCTTATCCTGAAATGCTAAGTAAAGGGGTAGTCTATGGTCGAATCTAATATTAGTCTAATGGTAGGATGTCTGTGGGTCGTAAGTATCGGATGCCGACGTTTACGTTGACTCTGAAAGTGTTAGCTATCTCGGGGTAAGGTGAGCTGTGGCTTTCTCAAGGAAGCGAAGTTGGTCGTTACGGGTGAATTCTTTTATTGTGGGTATTTGAAACTCCCTGTGCAACTGGTTGTTGCGGACAAACTAGGGAGCACCTGCTATGATCCGAAGGGCTTTATTTTGAACTGTCTGAACCTTGGCCTGATGTGCTTTAGACATCTGGCACCAGGCTTGACAACCGTGCGTAAGCCCGGCCCTGATGATCGATGTGTAAATAAGGAACTTGTTATTAGTTGACAATTTACTCCGATGATTCAGGCGCGGGTACAGCTTCCCTAGGAGCTGGTCTGCCTTACGCACGACCATTGGCACTTGATCCTTCCACTCGAATCGTTTATTGGCTGTTCTATATATTTACTCATTAATATATACTAACGATTCGCATTATTATCTTCTTTAGCTTTTTTAGTTTTTATCGTCTGTTATGATTTTTTTTTAGTCCTTAATCACTAAAACAATAAAATCAAAGACAAAACTAGTAGATCTTAGTCCATTAAGTTAAATAATATGCACATTATGCAAAACATTATTTGCTTTTAATATAATTATCTATAACCAACTGTTACTGCTTTTACAGCTATCTCCATTTGTAATGTAGTCATATTTTTTGTTTCCCAGTACTAAAAGCATTTCGGCATTATATACGTTTAAATAAATAAAACATCCATTATCGTGCACAAACAACATGGCCGCTCTATCGAGAACTCTATAATGATGATTGTCATAGAAAATACATTTCCTATGAATATTTTATTTATTAGAATTCAGGTAAGTTTATTTAACTAAGGATAAGACTAAATTGAAAAGAGGGCTGTGAACTTTGCTGATGTAGGGTAATTCGGCCTTTTTAATTTAAAATATTCTAAAAAAAGAGATTGAATGAATGTGAAACATTGAAGAAAGTCATAAAGAAAGAAACAAGGAGAGACGTTAGAAAATATAATATAACCTTATTAATTAAAACCAATGAAGAAAACAAAAATTTGAAAATATTGAAACTCAGGATGTCCCAAGGTAAAACTAAAATAAAACAGATAAAATAGTAACTGGTAGGAAGGAAATAAGAGATGAAATAAAGGAAGTCTATACAAAACTTTATTTCTAGACTATACTAAATATGAATCAGCAGCAAAAACATATTTTTAACGGTGGCTCGGAAGAAATTCCTGAGGTCAGCCGGAGTGAATTTGAAACTGCTTTAAAGCAAATGAAGAATAAGAAATCTCCAGGTGCAGATAAAATAACATCTGAAATATTGATAATGAGAGGAAATTAATTTTTTGAAGCGATACGGATATCACTCAACAAATCATCGAAGAACAAAACAGTGAGGACATACTTTTATTCAAGAAAGGCGATCACGAAAACCTTAAGAACTATCGCCTCATAGGCTTGTTATCGTATTTGTACAAGTTTCTTACTAAAATTATCACAAACTGTCTAACAAAATAAATTCGGCTACCAACCAGGCGAACTGGCGAGCTTTCGCAAGGAATTCGGAACAACAGATCATATCATCATCGTCTCCATGATCGAAAAAGCGACCGAGTATAACATTAACATCCACTTGGCTTTCATCGATTACAAGAAGGCTTTCGATTTCCTGGAATACTGGGAAATTATTCAGTTCTTAGCTCATACCAGAATAGACACATATAGCGAACCCTTCAGATTCATTTATAAAAATGTGATATTAACGGTTAAATTAGATCCGAAATGAGAAGCCATAAAGATCAAGACAGGTGTTAGGCAGAGTGACATAAATTTGGTCTTGGAGGACGTTTTTAAAAATCTTGAGTGACAGGAGAAACGAATTAAAGTCGATGGCACATATCCACATCACCTGCGATTCGCACATGATATGGTACTGATTAGTTAAGATCTAGAAGAATTAAAGATCATGATAGAACAACTTAATAAAGCTTCACAAAAAAATAGTATAAACATCAAGAAAACAAAACTTCTAAGCCCACAAACTACAAAAATTAAGATCGGTATGGAAGAAATCGAGAGAATGAACGAGTAACTTAGGACATATACGAGGCTGATTTGAAAAGTCCGTGCAAAAATAAAAACTACTTATGTGTTTGGGGTAAACCTTTTTTATTTTTCGACATAGTCTCCTTTTAGGCTTATAAACTTCGTCCAACAATGTTCTAGTTTGTTGATCCCTTCCGAATAATAGGATTTGTCCAAGTCTGCAAAATATCCATTAGTGTCTGCAATCACCTCCTCGTTTGAACAAAATTTTTGTCCCGCCAGCCATTTCTTCAAATTGGGGAACAAATAGTAGTCCGAGGGAGCCAAGTCTGGAGAATAGAGGGGATGTGAAACGAGTTGGAATCCTATTTCCATTAGTTTTGCGACCACAACTGCTGAGGTGCGTTGTCGTGATGGAAAAGGACTTTCTTGTGGGCCAATCGCGGGCGTTTTTCTTGCAGCTCCGTTTTCAAACTGTCCAATAACGATGAATAATATTCACCTGTAATAGTTTTACCCTTTTCCAGATAGTCGATGAGGATTATCCCTTGCGAATCCCAAAAGACAGTCGCCATAACCTTTCCGGCCGAAAGAACGGTCTTCGCCTTTTTTGGTGCAGATTCCCCCTTGGTAACCCATTGTTTAGATTGTTGTTTGGTCTCAGGAGTATAGTAATGTATCCATGTTTCATCCACAGTGACGAAACGACGCCTAAAGTCTTCCGGATTCTTCTGGAACAGCTGCAAACCATCCTTGCAACACTTCACACGATTCCGTTTTCGGTCAAGCGTGAGCAATCGCGGCACCCATCTTGCGGATAGCTTTCTCATGTCCAAATGTTTATGCAAAATATTATGTACCCGTTCAGTCTAGATGCCCACAGCACTAGCAATCTCACGCACCTTAACTCTTCTGTCATCCATCACCATATCATGGATTTGATCAATGATTTCTGGAGTCGTAACCTCCACAGGCCGTCCAGAACGTTCAGCGTCACTTGTGCCCATATGGCCAGTCCGAAAATTTTGAAACCACTTATAAACTGTTCTAATCGAAGGTGCAGAGTCACCATAATGTTTATCAAGCTTCTCTTTAGTCTCCTGAGGCGTTTTGCCTTTCATAAAGTAATGTTTAATCACCACACGAAATTCTTTTTCGTCCATTTCCTGAAAATCACTCGACTTCCTTTATTCACACGAATGCCAAACACAAAGAAATAGACCAGTATGGCTGAAACTTGGTGTGCGTTCATTCAACAGATGCTACTAACTAAACATGACTTCGATACGCGCCGGTGGTGCCATCTCTCGGACTTTGCACGGACTTTTCAAACCAGCCTCTTAATTGGATTTAGATAAGGATAATCAAGTAGAAGAAATACCAAGGTGAATTAGTCTGAAGTGAACTTCATTCTATCAAACCAAGAGGTCATGGGGATACCTTAAAAAGAAAAGTTTATGGGGGCTGTATTACGTATGGGCTGGAAATAATGACCCTCACAAAAAGTAGTCTTTGTCGACTACAATAGAAAGGGAGGTGTTAGGTACTAGATTACAAGAACATATTAGAAGGGAAGATATCAGACGAACAACAAAAATTACCGATATCTGTGAGAGAGTGGCAAAATTAAAGTTGAAATGGTGGTGGATGTGGCCAGAAAGAAACTTGTTTGAAGGACAACAAAATTGCTCAAATGGTAGAGAGGAAAACAAACGAATTGTTGAAAGATTAATGAAAGGACGGATTGATGATATTAAGATGACAACAGGCAGTGGATGGCTACATCTTGTATAGAAGAAAGACAGATGCAAGAAACTTGAACAGACCTATCTCCTGCAGGAGAGAAATTGTGGCTTATGAAAAAGAAGAAGAAGATCGTGTACGTAGGAAAAAACTGAATTATCTAGTGGTAGATTATTATTACTATCAGGTATGGGAATTTGGTGAGAAGTACGTATAATACCGTCGAAGCAATATCCATTGTTACTTCTTGAATAACCGATAAAGTGCAAGTTAAACTTGCGCAGTGTTCCGTACGCCCCAAATCAGTTTTCAACAAAGTATGTTTCCAATCTTTACCGAAAACTGATGACCTTGAAATTTTTGTGTTTTTTTATATACCAGATAAATTATTAAAGGTAATGCACTCGTGATAATTTTCGTTCAATCTACACTCCGTGGAGAATATTCCAGAGTTTTTTCAAAATTTTTTGATCAGTACTTTTCGAGATAAGGGGCGGACATAGATTTTACGAGATTTTTTAAAAATAATGACGATTTTTTTAAAAATGAGGCCATCAATTCCTATATTAGTACCAAATTTCAACTTTCTATGTCAAATAGTTTCGGAGAAATTCGGGTGTGACAGACAGACGGACAGACACCGAAGTAATCTTAAGTGTTTCGTACGGAACACTAAAAAAGAAAATATTTTATTCATCAAAAACCGGTCAAGTGCAAGTTGAACTTGCACAATTAGTGTTCCGTACGTTGATTGCTTTTAAAAGAAAAAATTTTGTTACAGAGGTATAAAATGATCAGTGACTTCACAAAACACACCCCATACGAGTTTTCAACAAAGTTTGTTCCAATCTTTACTGAAATCTGATGACCTTGAAATTTTTGTTTTTTTATATACCAGATAAATTATTTAAGGTAATACAATCGTGATAATTTTCTTTCAATCTACACCCCGTGGAGAATATCCCAGAATTTTTTCAAAATTTTTTGATAAATACTTTTCGAGATAAGGCGGTTTTTTTAAAAAATAATACAAAGAAAAGTGCGCGCAAGTATTACATTATATATATATTTTTTACTGGTGTTTTCACAAGCTTTCATTTGACACCACACTCGATGACTTAGTAAACATTTTTTTTTTCACTTTCGCTTTCACCCCCCAAAATTAACCCCTTAAGTCAAAATTTAACTCTCAAAACTACATGGTTCTGATGAGGCCATCAATTCCTATATTATTACCAAATTTCAACTTTCTATGTCAAATAGTTTCGGAGAAAATCGGGTGTGACAGACAGACAGACAGACACCGAAGTGATCTTATAAGTGCTCCGTACGGAACACTAAAAAATTATCCGAGATTTTTGCTTCCCTTCACGTTTTTAGGATCCATGAGATACAAAAGGTATAGCTTTCTTTTAATTGAAACTTTTCTGAAGGTCATTTACAGGTTGTTTGGATACTGTAGATATGACAGAAGGCATTCTTTTCCACCTTGTGATCATGACTTTTTTAATAATTTTTCCTATTGCGGTTGAATCCTGATTCGTTATTACTGTACTCAGAATATTGCTTTGTGCTGCTTGGATTGTTGCTGATCTGTCTATGAACAGAGATGTCCATGTCTTGCAGGCATAAAGTAAATGGAAAGTTTATTCTTTGTTCTACTGCTCCTGTTCAATAGTGGGTCTGATTTTTTTTTCGCGTGTACGAAAAAAAGCGATTTACGTTGGTCTTGAATCCCTATAAATTGTACTTGGTGGGAAACATAGTCTTGGGCAAATCATTCTAAAGGGATGAGGTTCTCCATAAAAGATACTACTTGAATAGGATATTATGAGGAGTGACAAGCTGAACTTCATAAGCGTGTAATTAACGCTACGTGCAGTCCTAACAGACTGCTTTAGGAGGAATTCACCGTACTACATCCATCGCGCAAGAATACTTGTAGAATAGACGTTCTTCGATGTTCCAGTAAACCAAGGTTCCTGGGCAGTTCAGTGCGTGTCTCAATATAACTATGTAGCGTTAAATCCTTCTTGGTTATTGTCACCCCAAGATAGAATTTCTTCCAGGTCTTAGTTCGGTTGACTTTCTGCTGTTTGCGGATATTTGCATGAGTAGCTGATGTTCGAGCGTTTAAAAGGAATGAAGAAATAAGCGTACTGTCATCTGCAAAACTGTAGATTGGAGTTCTGGTCCTTTTCAGCAAATCGTTAATATAAATAAGAAAGAGAGTAGGAGACACGATGAAGCCTGGGGTATATCGACGTTGATAGTTAAGGTGTTAGAAAGAAATCCGTATACTGCCACTCGTAAACAACGCTCCTTGAGGAAATACGAGAATCATAAACAAAACTTTTCAGACGTACCATAAGAAAACGTAGCTTAGCCAACAATGTATCGTGCCAAACACGGGTGAATGCCTTGGATATATCAAATGTAACCGCTCGAGGTTCGCGCGTGTTCAGTTCCGTCAGCGCCAGAACCTTTATGATAGTTCAGCTAACCAGTGACTTTCTCAGTTGGTGTTGTTCCAACAGAATTATCTCGCCGCGTGAGTGAATGGTGGTACAGTGGATTTAGTGAAATTTTGACTAATAGCCTTAACGACTGACAAAAAGGACCTGGAATTGTTGGAGAGGCAAGAAGCTTGTTTTTAATTTTTTCATTGTGTGACTTTCAAGCTTCGTCAATAATTTCTTTTCATCTATTCCTGGTACGAACAATGATGTTTCGATTTATAACATTATAATTTGTACGTCATTAACGATGTTTAGAAGCAACAGTTTTTTTACAATTTTGGTCAAATCAAGACTTGCCGTTGGGGGTTGGGTATTTCTTCAAAAAAAGGATGTAAGCTTGTATACCAGTCGAAAGGACATCAGAAACCTTCTTAGCGCAGTCAGATGGCTCATTGGATCTAAAACAAATACCTAGCCAAGGGGATAGTTCGGAAATATTTCATGGGTTCTTCCCATTTAGCAGATCTATGATACGATACGATTATGATGAACGCCTTTTCATGGTACTTAATCAAGAGACACCCTGTTTAGAACTTTACTTATCAATGATTGAGCCAGGTCTACAATAGCTTCAGGTGCTTCTGACGTCGTTTCATGAAGTGTCTGTTGCTTTTGCATGTGGTAGTGATAACCATGCCATCCTCGTAGAGTAACAAATTTATCTTATTTTGTTTGAGAATGTTGGTTGTGTTGACACACAAATGAGACAAAAGGTATCGTTAAGTGATTTATGTGTCCGTGGCTCTGTTTGAGGATTCGACAGCGACGTGGAACGTTGGGTTAAGATAGAAATTTTGGACTAGCCTTTTGTGGTTGAGGGGAGAAGTACTACAGATTAATCATTTCGACCATTGACCATTTATGCTAGACTTGGTCAAAAATTTTATATAGCTTGACAGACGCCATTTCGCTTCTGTTGAATACCTTACCAGTTATTTGTTCTACCTTGGATGTGTAGGGAATGGTCATTAGCGCCAATCAAAATCCGAACTTTTATGTACAGGATGAGTCAACGATAGAGTAAAGTTTATTATCTCATTTGTTTTGGGAATGACGAAGAAATGTTAAATACAATAGTTTTAGAGAATGTTAAGGTGCACAGTTTAAAATTATTTTTGAGTATACAGGGTACTTCAAAAAGTGTGGCCGATATAACATGTTTTTTTAAATGGAACATCCAATTTTCTAATTTATTTTTAAATTCTGTAAAATTTTATAACTTAATAATGTTATATACCAAAACCTAGTAGTTTTTCTAATATTTCAATTTTTTTTTAAAATTGTGAAGGTGGAATACTTATAGTTGGTAAGAGCGTTCTATAGAGATGAAAAAAAAAAGATATATGTAAAGAAATTTGAGTTGAGCTACAGGGTGCTCAAAATAAATTTATACATTTCGACTATTTTAAATTGAAAAATCTCAAATTTTTTAAATGGCACACTTATTATGATTTTTTCTGATAGATTTTACAAAACCCTCCAACTTTTATTAAGTATGTCACATACCTATTTCTAATAGTTTTCGATTTATTTTGAATTTTTCAATTTTTACCTTTGATAGGCGCGTGGTGCGCTAACGCACTGGGAGCTATTCCTGAAATTATTCATAACTAAGCGCTTACGTAAGTCTTTCATACTCGTAAGTATCGGGGAATTTTTAAGCGATGATATTTGTAAAATTGATTAGTAAAAATAATAATAACGATCACGCTTAAATGTGTTAACGTAATGGTCGTAGAGTACATGTCTACTTACTTTTATTTTTTTTTTCAACATGTTGCACCCCTTGGATTTTAATGAAACTTGACACGCTGTTAGGCGACACATAGACAAATATTATATATATATATATATATATATATATATATATATATATATATATATATATGTATGTATATATATAAACATATATTTTATAGTGGTCATTCAATTAGATCTGATAGGAATCGGTAGATAAAATTTTTATTTGCATTTTTCTAATATTTTATTTAGGCTTGACCCATCGGAAACTGTTGTAAAATAAATTGTAGAGTGTACCATAACATTGCCATTTAGTTTCATCTTCATAGCTTAAAAAGATACTTAAATATATCCGCTTTGAAAAAAAGTTATCATGGGACACTTTTTTTTAAATATCTCTACGTTTAACCTGTAACAACTACTACTAGCCTCCTCTACATTATAGTATAGGTTACAATATAGGTTCCTATCGGGGGCAGTTTCGCCATGGAAGTACGGCTAGACCCTTTAAGGTATTTTCTTTACCATATCAAGAGTCTTTCTAATTTTGTTAGTTCACCTAGAGTAGTAAAACAAATGTCCTTATTATTAGTGCATGTTTATTGAAAAATTAAGTCTGTTTTATTATAGAGATAAAGATCCAAATGCTTCTAATTGCTACTGGTGGGATCATTAGCGGAAATGCTTGTAATATTATTATAGTAAATACAATCCAATAATAGTACCTTTTAAGTAACTTTTTTTAAATAAATTGCAGCTCAAGGTTTAAATAAAAATAACCGGTCAAGTGCAAGTTGAACTTTCACAATAAGTGTTCCGTACGTTGATTACTTTTAAAATAGGAAATTTTATTACGGAGGTATAAGTGGCTTCACAAAACATACCCTAATTGAGTTTACAACAAAGTTTGATTCCAATCTTTACTGAAAACTGATCACCTTGAAATTTTTTTTGTACCAGATAAATTATTAAAGGTAATGCACTCGTGATAATTTTCGTTCAATCTACACCCCGTGGAGAATATTTCCGAATTTTTTCAAAATTTTTTGTTCAGTACTTTTCGAGATAATGGAGGGCAGCGATTTTTCGCGATTTTTTAAAAATAATACAAAGAAAATTGTGCGCATCTATTACATTGTATACATATAGTTTTTGCTCGTGTTTTCACAAGCTTTCATTTTACACCACACTCGATGACCTAGTAAAAAATTTTTTTTTCACTTCCGATTTCACCCCCAAAACTAATCCCTTAAGTCAAAATTTAACTTTCAAAACTACACGGCTCTGATGAGGCCATCAATTGCTATATTAGTGCCAAATTTCTATGACAAATAGTTTCGGAGAAAATCGGGTGTGATAGACGGACAGACAGACGGACAGACACTGAAGTGATCTTATAATGTGTTCCGTATAGAACACTACAAATTGATTACGTTAGGAATATTAGGAATATTATAATTTTTAATTATATTATTTCGTAATGTTTTGCACATTTTCTAACCTGAGCCAATTTAACCCGAACCAACCCAAATTAATTTGAACAGAATTGCTAATATAGGTAGTTAATTGTACTTTCAACAATTCGTTATCTAATGTAGGATTTCGGCTATCATCATCACAACCTTGACACTGAGAAAGAAAAAACGATTGGTTCAGAAAATTGTCATACATTTTAGCCACTGCCTGACTGATCCCGAAGTTAGAACAAGTCACCTATACATATCGATTTTCCCAGAACATTCAGCTAACTGTTCAAAATAAAAAAGTAAGATTTCTTAGAAATTAAAAATTCTGTAATAAGAAATGCGTTAAATATATCGATTCAGTTTAACAATTGGATGAAATACATACCACTATTTAAGTTTAAATAAGGGTAAGTGTCGCAACATCAATAAAACATTTAAAACACTTTTTGTGCTATCAATTTGCGGTATTTCACCAAACATAATTTATTAGTGCAGCTTGTTTTACGACATCAACACAACGAATTGTCTTTATCAGCTGACCACCGGTTTTGCATCTCTCTTCCAATCCGCTAAAAGACCTCCTGCCTCTCTCAATCATGAACCTTTAATGGCAATGTCGATGACAACGCAATATTTTTGAAATGACGTAGTCCAATGTTTTTATAAATTTTCAAATATGTTCAAATTTATAAAAAATAAGTACTAGTTGTATCTTAAAGTGGTTTCAAACTGTCATCCATTTTAAAACATAATTTTATGATTTTTTATAACTTGCAAATAATCATCTTAACCGCGCAGCATATAAATGTTATATCATATCCTTCTCAAATATCACATTGGTCGATTCCTAAGCCTTAACATGCCACAATATTAATTCGAGTGTCAAGACAAAACAACCTGGTGATAAACTGCTAAAAATGGACTCGACCCGCGTGCGTTTGTCGGCTCGCAACGAAATGAAGATATTACAAGATTCTAGTTTTAGACAGGCTTGTTTTTTTCTGTCTTATTTGGATAAAAGGTGGGTACAGACTGGCACAATGGCATCTTTATTGATTACATTTGTAATAATATACCCTTGAATTGATGAGTTAACTTTTAACTTTAAGTATTTTTAACACCAGTAAAGAAATAATTTAATGTGACTTTTTCCACACTGATGATCTTATAACTTTTTGACACTGACATTTGTTTATGACATTATTATTATTATATATATATATATATATATATATATATATATATATATATATATATATATACCAGGTGTATGCATAAGTTTTTGCCGGTTTTTGTGGTAAAGAAAACACGTAATTTTCAAGGGAAATTAATTTTTTTTTTATTCAAATATTGGCCATTTGCTTCTACACACTTCGCCCATCTTTCAGGTAAATTATGAATACCATGCCAGAAAAACTGCTTGTCTTTTGCGGCAACCTATTCGTCGAACCATTTTCCAATTTCCTCGAAATTGCTGAAGTGCTGCTCTGCAAGCGCGTGCCCCATTGATGCGAAGAGGTGATAGTCAGATGGCACCAGGTCGGGAGAGTACGGCGGGTGCAGAAAGATGTCTAAGCGATTTCAAGGTGTCTTTCACTGGTTTTGCTGTGTGAGACGGCGCATTGTCGTGTAACAAAATCACTTTGCCATGTCTTCTGGCCCATTCCGGTCGTCTTTCGATCAATGCGTGATTTAAATTAATCATTTGTTGGCGATAGTGTTGTGCATTAACGGTTTCGCCGGGCTTCAAGACTTCATAATATACAATACCGCTTTGGTCCCACCAGACACAAAGCATGGTCTTCTTGCCGAAGCGATTTGTCGAAACCATGTCTCACATGTTCTAATGGATGGAGCGTGTTCATAATATGTTTCTACCAGCAAACGATGACTTTCCGCTGCATTTTTCTTTTGATTAAATTAGAAAAGCAATGCGTGCCGCAAATGTTCTTATTCAGGCACAAAAGTCGACATGATCACTGAACGATACAATACAGACGCTAATGTTTGGCGGACTCAACTTGTGTATGTTGGTTAGGTTAATGTCAGTAGAACAAACTGACGTATCTATCAAATTCATACACTGCGTACTGTTCGCTGATACCATCTCTTAGTGAAACCGGCAAAAACTTATGCATACACCTGGTATATATATATATATATATATATATATATATATATATATATATATATATATATATATATATATATATATATATATATATATATATATATATATATATATATATAATATACATATATATATATATATATATATATATATATATATATATATATATATATATATATATATATATATATATATATATATATATATATATATATATATATATATCTATATATATATATATATATATATATATATATATATATATATATATATATATATATATATATATATATATATATATATATATATATATATATATATATATATATATATATATATATAAATATATAAATATATATATATATAAATATATATATATATATATATATATATATATATATATATATATATATATATATATTTATTTATTTATTTTCAATTATTGGGATTTGGGCTCGTTTTATGAATATTTGGTATTCAAAATTAAACTTAAGTTGACGTTTCGCCCTTTGGTTTAGGGCATTTTCATTTTTTGTTCTATTTCTACAAAATATACAAAATATAAAAATAAACTACATTTAGGTACACTAGTACAACACAAATTATTTATGGTTGTGTGTGTTAAAAAAAAAAAATGTAGTTTATTTTTATATTTTGTATATTTTGTAGAAATAGAAAAAAAAATGAAAATGCCCTAAACCAAAGGGCGAAACGTCAATTTAAGTTTAATTTTGAATACCAAATATTCATAAAACGAACCCAAATCCCAAGAATTGAAATAAATATTAATTGATGGTTCAAGAAAATTTTAAAGTATTATATATATATATATATATATATATATATATATATATATATATATATATATATATATATATATATATATATATATATATATATATATATATATATGTATGTTATATATATATATATATATATATATATATATATATATATATATATATATATATTTTTTATATATATATATATATATATATGTATATATATATATATATATATATATATATATATATTATATATATATATATATATATATATATATATATATATATATACATATATATGTATATATATATCAGAGAACAATCTAGAGGTGGGATAACCCCGGCTCAATCAGGTCTTCTCTGACCTCCACAATTATGAATGTTTCTAGAATACTTATGATGACGTAGCGATTTATTTTCGGTTGAAAGGAACCAAGACCCCTAACTGCTATCATACTATATGAGCTGAAGTCCATGGATACACAATTTGTATCTTAAGATACGTATAGGTAACCTAACTAACTTAGCCTGGTTAGGGCTTTTATATAAATGAGATAAAAACTTAAGATATCTGAGACGTAAGTCTTCAAATTTCTTTGGCTTTTTTTATATACCATAGTGAACCCTACTCTTAAAAAATGTTTTTTTGTTTCATGAATTATTGCAAATTTGTGATGCAAAAAGGGTTTTAAGTGTTTTATTGATGTTAGCAATGTTTAGTGGCATTGGTTTTTATGACAGTTTGCTTGATTAAACAGAATTATTGAGATTTTTTATGATGTAATGTCATAATCTAACACGTAGGCGGAAAAGCTTTTGGTCTGACACACAGATGTCGCCCTTTTCAAAAAATCCATATGATTTCTAGGAAGTACCAACCTTCAAACGATATGTGTAAAAATTTCATGATATTTCGATGATTAGTATACAACTTACTGTGGTTTTAGTGACGCTACTTTCGAAGTTTTCAAAAAATGGAAAAAAAATCGAATTTCGTGTGTTAAACACTGTTTTTTGATAGGAAAAAATACTGTTCAAGCAAAGTAATGGCTTGATAAGTGTTACGGGGACTATGCCCCTGGAAAATCACGCATCATTTACTAGTGTGCTGAATTTAAACGCGGTCGTATAGATACAAATGATGCTGAACGCTCTGGGCGCCCAAATAATTTTGTTTACACGGGAAAACATAAAAAAAATACACAAAATTGTTTTGGATGACCAAAAAATTGAAATTGCCTGAGAGAGCTGACACCCTAAAGATATCAAAAGAACGTGTTGGTCATATTTTGCGTGAACATTTCGATATGAGAAAGCTTTGTTCAAAATGGGTACCGAGTTTGCTCACAGTGGACCAAAAACAACAACAACGTGTTGATGATTCTGAACGCTGTTTGGACCTGTTTAAGCACAATAAGAAGGATTTTTTCATGCGATGTGTAACAATAGATGAAACTTGGATCCACCGCAACACACCGGAATCAAATTGGGAGTCAGCTGAGTGGACAGCAGCCGGTGAAAGCCGCCGAAGCGACCAAAGACACAATAGTCGGCTGGAAAGGTTTTGGCCTCTGTATTTTGGGATGCTCATGGAATAATTTTCATTAACTATGTTGAGAAGGGAAAAAACCATCAATATCTAATATTACATAAAGTTATTGGGGCGTTTGAAGGCAGAAATCGTATAGAAGCGGCCCCAAATGAAGAAGAAAAAAGTGCTCTTTCATTAAGACAATGCACCGTGTCACTAGTCAATGGTTACGATGGTAAAAATTGCATGAATTGATGTTCGAATTGCTTTCTCACCCACCGTACTCTCCAGATTTGGCCCCCAGCGACTATTATCTATTCGCAGACCTCAAAAAAATGCACGCGGGAAAGAAATTTGGCTCCAATGAAGAAATTATCGCCGAAATTGAGGCCTATTTTAAAGGCAAAGACAAATCCTTTACCAGAAAGGTATAGAAATGTTAATGAAGTCGAATTTTGTAAAAAAAATGTGTTTTAAGTAGCTAGACCAAATTTTGTTGTTCAAAGATTGATTTTTCAAAAACGTACATTCGAAAATGTTGTTCTCGTTGTTTGGAGAATTATTAGCATAAAACGGAAATAATTACACTTTTTTTTACACATGTTTTTCTTTCTTCATTACTGTAGGTAGAGTAGTATGGCAGTTGAGGATTAATTTGCTTAAAAAAATTGATTACATAGAAAAAAAATAATAAAACTACCTACATATGTACGTCGTTACTGGCGTCCAGGCCAGCAATTTTACTTAAAATTTTGCAACGAATAAAATTATATTTAAGGATACTCATTATGCATTAACCTACTTGCATAGACCAAAAAAAAAAAAAACTGTTAGTGACATCACCAGTTCTAGCATCTTATGTTACTGTTACCGACTAAGAAAAAGGAAACTTTTATTGGGAAGAACTCTAAATTGCAGAAGTACTTCAGGTTTTCTTTCTCTACTCTTACGTACCACATATATTTTTTCATTTTCGTAATTTTTCATACATAAAACTGTTTCCAGCGACGGCATTTTCTCATTTCTCTATATATATTTTCAATTTAGTTTTATTTAGGGGCGTCACCGGCGTCGTTTTATCAACGTCGCCGGGGATTCAGAGACAATTTCTAAATGGATTCAATCAGTTTCAGCCTGGGGTATGCGGAGCTTACAATGCATAGTCGTATATGAACTAAGATGGATTAAACAGCATAATATACTACCTAGTGATTAATTATAGAAAAACTATTAATCAAAAATTATTTGTTTCAAGTGTTTATATGTCCATCTTATTTATTATTAAATATTGCTCAAATACGTATTTTAATTTTGGAATTAAAATATATAAATGAATTAAATAAAATTATTTGGAGACATCTCTTAGACTTTCTGCCGGCACAAAACTCGTTCAATTGGAGTGTGATCGTTCCTTTATCTGTCCCTGTAGGTAGTACTATTTTCATTTTTTAGTGTTCCTTATGGAACACTTATGGGATCACTTCGGTGTCAGTCTGTCTGTCTGTCTGTCACACCAGATTTTCTCCAAAACTATTTTACAGAGAAATTTGAAATTTGGCAAAATATAGGAATTGATGGCCCAATCAGAGGCTTGTAGCTTTGAAAGTTAAATTTTGACTTAAAAGGTTAATTTGGGGGAATGGAACCGAAAATAAAAAAAAATAACCAGGTCATCGGGTGGGGTGTTAAATGAAAGCTTTGAAAAGATGAGTTCAAAAATTTATATGATGTGATACTTGCGCATACTTGTCTTTGTATTATTTTAAATAAATGGACAAAAATAGCTGTCTCTCCCCTATCTCGAAAAGTACTGATCAAAAAATTTTGAAAAAATTCTGGCACATTCTCCATAAAATGTAGATTGAGTGAACGAGTGCGTTACGTTTGATAATTTATCTGGTACAAAAACGGATAGGTACCAAGACAAAATAATTCTATTTTATTGGTTTCTAATTAAACACATATTTAGGTAGTAAATATTTGTTTTACACTTTTACTACTAGATTCTGGATTAAGCTAGATTGATTTATTAGCTGTTAGGTAGCTAAGATGCTATAACTATTATACATTATCGATTAAGAGAAAACGTGAAAACACATATTGAATCTTAAGATATATACAGGGTGAGTCAACGATAGAGTAAAGTTCATTATCTTATTTGTTTCGGGAATGACAAAAAAATATTAAATACAATAGTTCTAGGGAATGTTAAGGTGCACACTTTAAAATTATTTTTGAGTATACTTTGAGGGTACTTCAAAACAGTGTGGCCGATATAATATACCTTTTTTAAACGAAACATCCTATTTTCTCATTTATTTTTAAATGCTGCGTAAAATTTTATACCTTTTTCATTAATAATGTTATATATCTAAACCTAGTAGTTTTTCTAATATTTTAATTTTTTTTTAAAAAAATACTAATTTTCAGTTTTGTAAAAAATTGCCAGTAGCGCCATTGTTTCTGAAGGTGGAATACTCATAATTGGTACGAAGGTTCTATAGAGATGAAAAAAAAGATATATTTAAAGAAATTTAAGTTAGATGCTACAGGGTGTTCAAAATAAATTTCGACTATTTTAAATTGAAAAATCTCAATTTTTTTAAATGTCACACTCTGTACATTATTACTATTTCTAATAGTTTTCGATTTACTTTGAATTTTTCAATTTATGCCCTTGTTTTTAATTTACTTAAGCTATAACATCATAGTTGCCAAGACAAAACAAAAATGTAGGCATTGTCAAATTTTGACATGTCTATTAAGCAAATAAAAATAGTTTAATTTGTTGTAGTAAGTGACGTATAAAGGTAATAGTTATGGATTTTCCTAAAAATTAATTAATTGATATGGTTTATATACTGGGCGAGGCGGAAAAATTGTCTTTTGGCAGTAAGGCTTTAAGGAGCGAAGTATCCTAATAGACGTACACCATCTAGAAAATCTTTTCAGTGCTTAAAGGAACGGTTTGAGAGTACTGGTAGCGTTGAGTATACGAAACGGAAAGTAGTAAACCAGAATGCTACCAACGAGGAAAAAGAAATGGAGATTTTACTTCCTGTTGAAGATAATCCCCAGGTCAGCAGCCGTCAACTAGGTAACTTATCTGACACATTCTAATCTACGGCTAATCGCACTATGAGAACATACAAGTATCATTCCTTTCATATGGAACTACACCAAGAACTTCAAGACCGTGATTTTAAACGACGAGTAAACTTTTGTATCACCATGAATGGAGCAATAGAGGTCGATCCAAATTTTTTATCCAAAATAATGTTTTCTGATGAAGCTACTTTTCGCAGTTATGGAGCAATTAACAGCTATAACATAAATTATTATTTAACAGTTAATCCGTTTTAGGTTTGAGAAGTTTAAAACCAAGACCATTGGTCGCTTAATGAATGGTGTGGAATATTAAATTTTCGAATTTTTTCCGCGAACCGTGTAACGAGCATAGATATCTAAATTTTTTGCAAAACGAATTTCCCCAGTTTCTTGAAAAAGTTGATAACTTTGAAAGGGAACAAATGGGGGAGCTCCTGCTCATTACCACCGGGAAATTCGGGAATTTTTAAAACGATCGTTACCCACAAAAATGGATCGGTAGGGATGGATTCATTCAGTGGCCCCCTCGATCATGTGACTTAACACCTTTAGACTTCTTTTTGTAGGGCTACATTAAAGATTATGTTTATGTGAATCCCCCTACAACACCAGTAGATATGGAAATAGGATACGGGATGTGTGCAGGACAATAATACCCTTTAAGCTAAGGAAAGTGAAGGAAAATATAGTAAAACGACTATATATGTATTCAAGTAGACGGGCATATTTTTGAACATTTATTACGTCATAATAATTAATCGTTAGATAAGTTAAACTATATTAAAATTATTACTAACTATTTGTTTATGTTTTCACAATAGCATAAGTGTATTAATAACAAGGGTAAAAATTGAAAAATTCAAAATAAATCGAAAACTATAAGAAATAGGTATATGACATACTTAATAAAAGTTGGAGGGTTTTGAGAAAACTATCAGAAAAAATAATAATATACAGGGTGAGCCATTTAAAAGATTTGAGATTTTTCAATTTAAAATAGTCGAAATGTATAAATTTATTTTGAACACCCTGTAGCGTCTAACTCAAATTTCTATACATATATCTTTTTTTTCATGTCATAGAACGCTCGTACCAATTATGAGTACTCCACCTTCAGAAACAATGGAGCTACTAGTAATTTTTTACAAAACTGAAAACTAGTATTTTTTTTAAAATATTGAAATATTATAAAAACGACTAGATTTAGGTATATAACATTATTAATAAAAAAAATTATAAAATTTTACGCAGAATTTGAAAATAAATTAGAAAATAGGATGTTTCATTTAAAAAAACACGTGTTATATCGGCCACACTTTTTTGAAGTACTCTGTATACTAAAAAATAATTTTAAACTGTGTGTATTTAACATTTTTTCGTCATTCCCGAAACAAATTAGATAATGAACTTTACTCTATCGTTGACTCACCCTGTACATGCTAGTGACCTAATTCACCTAACCTAGGTAAGGATTTTATTTGATTTTAAAAGCAAACACCGTACGAAATTGCGAAAGTCCGACTTACATTTGGCAGGGTTGGCATATATGTATGTATGTATATGTATGAATTACATTTTATACAGATGTAGTTTGTGCTCTGATGCACTGTTAAAAAGAGCTAGAATTGGTTAACATTAATTCGGCCGACACAGAATAAAAAATAGAAACTTTTATTAATAATTTGATCAACAATCTTATTTTAATATAATTTCTTTTAGTCCTGTATATACGTAAGAACAAATTGGTAAAATTTCGCGTTTGTTTTAAAATTTATATTTGCGAAAGAATTACTAATAACTAGTTTTCTTACATATTTTAGACATTTTAAAAGATTACTTATTTAATTGAAAAACAACAAATTTAAAAATTTGGCTTTCTTAATATAGTTACACTATCATATACACGTTTCGCTCCTTTAAAGGATCATCTTCAAGATCAATTGTCTGTATGTAATCATGAGTAGGCGTTATAATACCTGTTGCGTTAACGGGAAATGTATTTCCAACAACAAATCAACTTCATTTAAGTTCAAAATCTGTAAAGAGTAATAATATAAATTAGTTCAGGAAAGTACATAACCTGAACTAATATTTAAGTACCAAATTTGACTGAAAAAACCTCACCACATAGCTCAAAAAAGTAGTGTTTCCGTACCCATGTGAATTAGAGCTGTCTTCCTTATTTTTACTTGTCCGATCGTTTTTTAAAATCTGACACTTTCTAAACCCCTTATATATATGAAAAAGGAATGCATCTAATTTTTATTTTATTTTGAGCGGTAAATTTTCCTAACTCTGGAGGAGGTGAGCTTTATTTTTATTTTTTGGTAAAATATATTTAAGTATAAGTGTTAACTACTAAGTCGAGAGGAATTGTGTTTGAAGAGAAAATGCAAAATGTGAATTAAAGGAAACAGAAACCATTAAGCATTAAAAAGATGTATATTTTACTTATATAAATAAAATTTTTAAAGTGGTTTTTGCAGTTTTGGTTCAACCTTTTGTATGACGTTCACTTGATTGTTTCACTATTATTAAGTCATACGAATAGGACAATGTCTAATTACTAATAATTATTTATTTGATTATCAAGAAAATTTTCATTTTTTTTATTGACTTGCAAGCAAGGTATAACCCCTTATTCTATTAAATGAACGTAGTTACGATGTGATGAGAAAGTATACTTATTCTAACTTAACCTAAGTATTTACAATAGTTCCTAATACAAACTTAACCAAAGATATGGGTGTTTTTTTTGACATAATTGTGACCTAACCTAACTTAATCTAGGGCCTATGCTAACTTAACCTAGATTTATAATTTTCAGTCATGGTGGATTGGGAGGGCCATCGTCGTCGTCCGAGAGAGAGTCTGAGGATCTTGAGAATGGCATGGGGGGAGAATTAGGGAGGCGTCCCTGATGATTGGATTATGATACTGGGAAGCCTTGGCCAGGAACTTGATTTGAATTTACCTCATGTGTGCCTTTATGGTTGGCATACCGAAATCTCTGTGTAGTTGGTTATTTCGCATGAACCATGTAATTATCGTCAGGGACTTGTTCTCTCCTTATCTTTGGGAGCTAGCACCATGTGGGGCCATCGTAAGTAAGGCCTGCCGTCACAGTTGTGTTGTAAACCATGAGCTTGGTTTTGGTTGATAATTTGCTGGATAGACCTATAATTTGGTAAAGTTTGCCCAGCAGTTGCTCAGCTTTCTTGGTGGCAGAGCAGACCTGGCCTTTCCAGACTAGCTGTTTGTCCTACTGGATTCCCAGGTACTTGATGGTGAAAAAAATTTAGATGTTTGGAACAAAAGGAGAATGATGCTCGAAACAGACTGTATTAATTCAATTGACAACTCAGTAAAGTCTGTCAGATCTCTAACACTAAATGTCAAATACTGAGTACATCTTTGATTTAGGTCATATTTTCTTTTGAGATTGCGGTAGATGATCTTCCAGAACGCGATTCGTCAACTGTTTATTTACCCTTCTTTAAACGATTTTTTCAGCTGAAGGCTTTTGATATTAATAAATAATTATCATCGTTACGTTTCTATAATATGTTTAATATATCGGTATAAAAAATTTAGTTTTAAAGTCAAAATTAAATTCAAATTTTTTACTCAATAAATTAGTTAATTTTAAAAATTGTCAACAAGAAAATTTTACAATTAAAACCCTCTTTTTGTATTATAATAAAGTAATTGTTATAAAAAATGTTGCCAAATGTCATTTAACCCTGTTCTATTACTACTACTACTACTTAGATTGCAAGAAATACGCTAAACATTTGTTAGCAGATAAAAAAATTATTTTGCTGCTAATGAAAGTCAAAAATTTGTTAGCAGACAAAAAAATAGCGAAACAAAATAAATTTCATCGAGTCCACCTCTATCACTCACTACCTCTGAAGCGACGTAGCTCAATAACTGCAGGTTTTTTCTATAAATATAATAAGTATACCAAATGTAAAATCGAGATCTCTTTTCGTGTCAACAGACCGACAGATACAGGGACTGAAATTAAAAATTTGGTTATTCATGATACAGGGACCCTGAAACAAACGCAAGCATATGTAAATATCTATACTTTCCTTTGTGAAGTCAAAACAAACGACTGATTACAAAATTTGCCTTGCTTTTTTAGTGTTCCGCACGGACCACTTATGAGATCATTTCGGTGTCCGTCGGTCACATCCGATTTTCTCCGAAACTATTTGAAGTGGAAAGTTGCAATTTTTCAAAATTATAGGAATTGATGACCCAATCAGAGACGTGTAGCTTTGAAAGTTAAATTTTGACTTAAGCGGTTAGTTTTGGGGAGTGAAACCGGAAGGGAAAAAAAATTACCAGGACATAGGATCAAATTAAAGCTTGTGAAAAGACGAATTTAAAAATATATATGATGTAATACTTTTTTTTTTGAATTATTTTTAAAAAATCTGGACAAGCTGATCAAAAAATTTTTAAATAATTCTGAAATATGTGAAAACTATCACGAGTGAATTACGTTTGATAATTTGTCTGGTAAAAAAATATATTTGGTTTAACAATATGGTTTTTTAGTGTTACGTACGGATTACTTCGGTGTCTGTCTGTCTATCCGTCTGTATGTCTATCCGTCTGTCTGTCTGTCTGTCACACCCGATTTTCTCCGAAACTGCTTGTCATAGAAAGTTGAAATTTGGTAATAATATAGGAATTTATGGCCTCATCAAAGCCGTGTAGTTTTTAAAGTCAAATTTTGACTTAAGGGGTTAGTTTTTGGGTCGTGAAATCGGAAGTGAAAAAAATTTTTTTTGTAGATCATCGAGTGTGGTGTCAAATGAAAGCCTGTGAAAACACGAGTAAAAAATATATATATAATGTAATAGTTGCGCACACTTTCCTTTGTATTATTTTTAAAAAATCGCGAAAAATCGCTGTCCCCCCAACTTATCTCGAAAAGTACTGATCAAAAAATTTTGAAAAAATTCTAGAATATTCTCCAGGGGGTGTAGAATGAACCAAAATTATCACGAGTGCATTACCTTTAATAATTTATCTGGTCACTGATCATTTTATACCACCATAACAACATTTTTTGTTTTAAAAGCAATCAACGTACGGAACACTAATTGTGCAAGTTCAACTTGCACTTGACCGGTTATTTTAATATACTTTTCAGTACACACACTAGTGAACAACGGATAGGCACCGAGACAAAATGATTCTGTTTTATTTGTTTATAACAAAAAGAAGGAGGTTCTCAATTCGACGCGTATGTATTTTTTATGTATGTTCCCTCATAACTTGCAAATATGTACCGATTTGTATGATTATTTTTTATTCGAGAGAGTACACATTCGAGATGGTCCCATATAAATTTTATTGAAATTGGTTATGTGGTTCCTGAAAAAATTGAAAAATTTAAATTTCTGTAATAAAGCACCGATAAGTCTGGCAAATATGTACCAATTTGGATGATTCTTTTTAGTGCCCCGTACGGAACACTTATGGGATCATTTCGGTGTCCCTCTGTTCATTTGTTTGTCCGTCTGTCACACCCGATTCAATCACTCAGAGTCGTGTAGTTTTGAAAGTTAAATTTTGACTTAGGCTGTTAGTTTTGCAGGGAAAAACCGGAAACGAAAAAAAAAATTATCAGGTCGTCAGGGGAATGAAAGCTTGTAAAAAAATGAGTTCAAAAATATATATGATGTAATACTCACGCAAATTTTTCTTCATAATATTTTTAAAAAACCGCCAAAAATTGATGTCCACTGGAATATTCTCCATAAAATGTAGTTTGAATGAAAATTATCACGAATGCGTTACTCTTAATGATTTATCTGGAATATAAAAAAGAATTCAAGGTGATTACTTTTCAGCAAAGATCGGACAGAAACTTTGATGAAAAGTCATGTTTTGTGAAGTCACTGATCATTTTATATCTCCGCAATAAAATTTTTTTATTTCAAAAGCAATCAATGTACGGAACAATAATTGCACAATTCCGACTTACACTTGGCCGTTTTTTTTATTCGAGAGAGTATACATTCAAGATGGTCCCATGTTAATTTTATTGAAAACAGAATAATAGCAGTATTTACCTATGAAGGATGTAGATATATCAAAGACATAAATAGAAAAATTAGTTCTTAAAACTAATAGTCAACAAACAAAATTTGGCACTTTACCTTGAAAAAAGCAACCGACCTCAAAAAACCAGCGCACAAAATTGCGCCACTATAAACTAAAAAATAATGTTTTTGAAACACTCATAAAATACCTCTAATTTGACAATTTAGTTACCAATCCCGTATAAACAAATCCTACAAATGTTAAAAACAGCTATTATCTATTATTATGATTCCTTGATAAAAAGATAACTTTTGATGTCGGCGCTAATTTTTTGTCTCAATGTAACCAATTATAAACCTTATTAATAATGTTAACACCAAATGAGATAAAAATTCACATCGGCACAAAAAAATGGCGCCGACTTCTTCAAGGGGTTATCTTTTTATAAAGAAATCATAATAATAAATAATAGCTGTTTTTAACATTTGTAGGATTTGTTTATACGGAATTAATTTTTTTTATGGATCTAGCACACGTGCTACAGGAACGTCCCTAAAACGCTCTAGGAGCGATTCACGTTGTTCTCGAATCGCTGTAAATTGTATTCGGTGGGAAACACAGTCCTCAGCAAATTATTCCAAAGGGATGATATTCTCCATATAAAAGACTGCTTGAAAAGCGTTGTACGAGAAGTAACAAGCTGAACCACATACGGATGGTAAATATTAGCGCGACGTATATTTCTAACATGCACCGCTCTGGGAGGAATTAAGCGGGCTACATCCTTCGAACACTTTCCATGAAAATATTTGTAGACAGACTCAAGTCGCCAACCGTTCTTCGATATTCCAGCGAATCAAGGCCGCCGGTCAGTTCCGAGTCTCCAATCAGGCGAACAGCTCTTCTCTGAACAGAATCCAACAAATGCAGGGGAGCCCCAAACATGGGAGCAGTATTTGAGCTTTGTAAAGAATTATTACGGTTGTTGTGGAGTGTAAAGCTTTCTGGTTCAAAATAATATGCCCAACTTTTGAGAAACTCGCCTTGCTATGCCTGCAACATGTTCATGCCAGAACATATTTGCCCCCAAGTTAACGCCCAACAAATTGACTAACGATGCTAGAGGAATGGAGTGCCCCGACATGACAACGTCAACTTTTTTAAAAAAAGTGCCGCCTGGGTTTTTGTAGCGTTAAATTCTACTTGGTTACTGTCACCCCAAGATAGAATTTCTTTCAGGTCTTTGTTAAGTCGAACGACCTCCTGCTGTCTGCGGATATTCGCCTGAGTAACCGATGTCCGAGTGTTCAAAGTTAATGAAGAGATAAGCGTATTGTCATCTGCAAAGCTGTAGATTGGATTCCCGGTCTTTTCCAGCAGATCGTTAATATAAATGAGAAAGAAAGTAGGAGATAGCACAACGGCGTTGATAGTGAAGGTGTAAGAAAGAAATCCGTCGACCACCACTTGTAAAGAACTCTCTCTGAGGAAACATGAGAGCCACAAACAGAACTTTTCAGACATACCATAAGAGCGTAGCTTAGCCAACAGTCCATCGTGCCAAACACGGTCGAATGCCTTGGATATGTCGAGAGCAACCGCTCGAGATTCTCCAAAGTGCTCAATTGCGTTGTTCCAAACATGTGTTACATAAGTCAGAAGATCTCCTATTGATCTATGTTTATGAAAGCCATATTGGTGGTCGCTAATAATGTTGAATCCTTCAAGATATTTTAGAAGATGCTGATTAATAACCTTTTCCATGACTTTCGATATTATTGAAAACAGTGCGACTGGTCGGTAGTTATTTGGCAAGGTCGTCCTGCCTTTTTTAGGTATCGGATGAACTGTGGCACATTTCCAGCTGGAAGAAAATATTCCCTTTCTGTAGGATAGGTGGTATGGCGGATTTGGTGAAATTTTGACTAACTGCCTTAGCGACTGCCCAAAAAGACCTGGAATTGTTGGGACAAGCGAGAAGTTTGTTTCTAATTCGTTGATTGTGTGCCTCCTTGATTTCATCGATGATTCCTTTACATCTGTTCCGGGCATGAACAAAGGTGTTACGATTTATGGTGTTAGGATTTTCACGCCATTGTCGATAGGCAAGATGTTTGAAGCAACACCTTTTTGCATTTTCGGTCAAACCAAGGCTTGCCGTTGGAGGGGCATTTCTTCGAAAAAGGGATGTAAACTTCCATACCAGCCAAAATAACATCGGAGACCTCCCTGGCGCAGATGGGTTGTCGAATAGAAAACAAATGTCCATCCAAGGGAAACTTCGAAAATATTCCATGAGATCTTCCCATTTAGCAGATTTGTAGTGCCAAATCTTGCTCTGCTTAGGCGCCTCTCTGTCACTGATTGGTAGCATACTCGATGTCGAAAGCAGTTTATGGTCGAAAGAACCTAACGGCGGATTTACGGAGACCTTGTAAATCTCCGGATTGGTGGTTAAAAACAGATCAAGAAGACTGGCGAACTCCTCATCTCGATCAGGGATCCGTGTTGGTTCGTCAGTAAGCTGATTTAAGCCAAAACTGATTGAGAATGATTCAGCTTCATGACCTTGTTCGTCGGTAGTATTTGAATATTTAAGCCAGTTGATATTGTAGACATTAAAGTCGCCCAGGATGGCAACTTCGGCACTTGGATAGTTTATATAGAGTTTATAAATAATCGATGGTGTCTGCAAGAGAAGCGAAATGTGTTCTAAAGTTGGTATCACTTGGTGGTCGATAGAGGATACATAGAGGATACAATTGTCAAATTAAAAGAATATCTTATCTAAGAAGAATTTTGCGAGTGTTTTAAAAACATTATTTTACACTTTTCTTACTAGGTTCTAGATTGAGCTAGATTGATTTATTGGCTGTTAACATGTACGCTGAAAAGGTTTTGGTCTAGCTACTTAAAACACATTTTTTTTTGCAAAATTCAACTTTATTCATCAATATAGTCCCCTTCAAGAGCGATACAATCAATTAAACTCTTTTCTAATATTTCTATACCTTTCTTGTAGAAGGATTTATTTACCTTTGCCTTCCAAATAGGCATCAATTTCGGCGATAACTTCTTCACTGGAGCCAAATTTCTTTCCCGCGAGCATTTTTTTTGAGGTCTGCGAATAGATAAAATCGCTGGAGGCCAAATCTAGAGAATACGGTGGATGAGGAAGCAATTCGAACTTCAATTCATTCAATTTTGCCATTGTAACCATTGGCTTGTGACACGGTACATTGTCTTTATGTAAGAGCACTTTTTTCTTGTTCATTTAGGGCCGTTTCTTTGCGATTTCTGCCTTCAAACGCAACAATAACTTTATATAATATTCGCTATTGATGGTTATTCCTTTCTCAGCATAGTCGATAAAAATTATTCCATGCGCAACCCAAAATACAGAGGCCAAAACCTTCACAGCCGACTGTTGTGCCTTTGGTCGCTTCAGGCGGCTTTCTCAGGTTGCTGTCTACTCAGCTGGCTGCCTATTTGATTCTAGTGTATAATGGTGGATCCACGTTTCATCCGTTGTCGTATATCGCATGAAAAAATCCGTTTTATTGCGCTCAAACAGGTCCAAACAGCGCTCAGAATCATTAACACGTTGTTGTTTTTGATGCACTGTGAGCAAACGCGGTAACCATTTCGAATAGAACTTTCTCATGCCCAAATGTTCATGCAAAATATGACCAACACGTTCTTTTGATATCTTTAGGGTATCAGCTATCTCACTCAATTTCACTTTACGGTCATCCAAAACAATTTTGTGGATTTTTTTTTATGTTTTCCGATGTAATTACCCCATTTGGGCGTCCAGAGCATTCAGCATCATTTATATCTGTAAGACCACGTTTAAATTCAGCATACCAGTAAATGATGCATCATTTTCCAGGGGCAGAGTCCCCGTAATACTTATCAAGCCATTACTTTGCTTGAACGGTATTTTTTTCCCATCAAAAAACAATGTTTAATCAACACACGAAATTCGTTTTTTTTTCCACTGTTTTGAAAATATCAAAAGAAGCGTCACTAAAACCACTGTAACTTGTTTGAAGGTTGGTACTTCCTAAAAATCATATGGATTTGTTGAAAGGGCGACATCTATGTGTCAGACTAAAAACTTTTCAGTCTACGTGTTAGGTAGCTAAGTTACTATAACTGTTATACATTATTGACTAAGAGAAAAACGTGAAAATACATACTGGAATTTAAGATATATACATGTCAGGAACTTTTTGCCTTATTGAAAAATCATTTGGGGTGGGGTGATAATTTTATACCTCCGTTACCAAAATTGTTATTTTATAGGTAATCACGGTACGGAATACTAATTGCTCAAGTCTTACTTGCACTTGGTCAGTTTTTTTTGATAAAAGATATTTTTACTTCTCTTCTTCCCTTATTAATGTTGTTTTACAGTAATAACTTTTGCATCATTTACGACTTCTCAAAAACGTTTTAACGGACCGCTCCTGGTTTTGAAATACCTGTGCCAGCGTATGTTATCTGCTGATTTATGCGTTGAATATTTTTAACCAGTTTTGGGGTCCGATAATCTTTAAAAACACTGGCTGAGATTAATTTCTGCTTCTTAATTTTATTCGTATATATGAATTTTAATGAGAAGCAAAAAAGAAAAAAACAAGTTTTTGGTATATTAGAGTAGACAATAATTAAGAAATGAGTGTTTTTGATTTGTAAGCATCATTAACGATATTAGAATAATAACCAAAATTTACAGATACATGTAGGAAGTTGCACTTTTTGAATTATCTACTGATTTATTAATAATGAGTTAGTTCATTCAATCCTACATATTGTAGCGTTTCTAAAGGATATTTTACGGAGTTAAAACAGAATTTTGCTTCTCAGTTTTAAAGAACTCTTTATTATAGAGACGTCAATATAAATCTTTGTGGTGATGGTACAACTTCTGTATTTAACTCTTCTTTTTTCTTTCTTTCGTGTGTCCGGGTTGTACAGATTCAAACTATTTCAGCCCAGTACCGAGCTATGTTAATCACATAAATTTCGGGACTGCAGATATATGGACAAGTTCTGCACCTCAGAATGTGCTCCATTGTTTGCTCTTCACCACATTCGCAAAGCACATCTTCATACTGTTTAATCGTACTAATTCGTACGATTAAGCGTCCTCCAGGTTTTCCATTCTAGATGGATACCCGGAAGCAGTTCTTGGTCTAGAGAGAAGTTGTCTGGCGGTTCAACGTTTACAGTGTTCAAGAAATCTCGACTCGACTTCAGTCGCCTTTGTAGCATTTGTACTTCATAGAGAGGGTGTCTATGATCGAAGGACTGACGGAATTTTTTTTTTATACTCAAGTTCTCACTTCCGCGGGTTGCAGGAGCTTCAAACCCTGCTGCTCTGTATACCTTGTCTAGCGGCGTAGCTTTCATGAAAACAGTATTAATTCTGCAGGTTTCATTTAAAGTAATATTGACCTGCTTAGCATGAGGAGATCTACAACTGACTGGGCAAGTGTACTTGCCAGTAGAGAAACATAAGGCTTGTGCGGTTGTCCTTAGAGTTGTAGGGTTAGCCATGTACTTCCACAGAATTTTGACGCAGGTGGTTTTGAGTGGTAACTTTGTGTCTGATTTTACGACAGTGGATTTTGTTAATGCGAGACCTGTCTAGCAAAAGCCCTAAGTGTTTTGGATGATCTTCGTGTTGTAGAATATTCTCCTTTCATTCAATATGTAACTTATGCCTTACTTTTCTTGTGTTTAGGTGGAAAGCACAGACCTGAGTTTTTGTTGGATTGGGTTTAAGTGAAATAAGGTGGTAGTACTCAGACATGTTTTTAAGGACCTGTTCCAATTTTTGTTCCACAATCTCAAAGTTGTTCGCTTGGATTGTTCACTTGGACAGCTATTGCGAGATCGTTCGCTTAATGTTTTGTGAAAATGTTCGGAGTGGATCGAGGTTAGTTGGTTATTTGGGTAGATGTTTAACATCATTGGTGCAAGGACACTTCCCTTCCTTCTAGGGTAATTCTTGAAATCAGCAGTTTATATTTATGATTAATGACTATGGTAAACCCAATCCTAGACAATTTATTTTAAATGGAGGTGGTTCGTCATAGAAAAGATTTCTTAAAGAAAATACTATAATGGGCTCCCAGGAAAGTGCCAAGGTATTTGAATTTGTTGACTCTTTCAGTTAATGTTGAGAAGCGCATTGTCGTATATCAACATTTAGAGTATTAATATGCAATTTGTATCACTTGTCACATCCAATAAACTTATCGAGACTTGGCTTTGGCCATTTTAGAGTAAGTAAATAGGCAATTTGTATCACTTGTCACATCCATAAACTATTGAGACTTGGCTTTGGCCTTGAACAAGATTCTCAACTTGACTATTATATCGTACGCCTAAATAAGTATTTATTATTGTTTGACTTTGAGGACCTCCTTATTTAGGTAAAACTGAAAGATTTTCTTAATGTAGATATTAAACAAAAAGAAATGAATAACTGGCAGATCCGTATCAATACAGCGAATGTTCAGCTCTTTTGAGGGCTCACTATTAGTATGTCGAAAGCTCTGACAGTCGATAAAGCAAATAAATAAATCTTTGGGCGTATCAATAATTTCATGATAAACTGAGTTTCCTTAGTGCCTAGTCTCATGTTGCTTATATATTTTCAAAGGATGTCTTAAGAACGTCTGCTTGCAGTCGTCTTAATTTTTGGAACTTGTTTTCTTAGAAATGGTAGCAAAAATTGACTTTAGCCAATCTGAAGATATTTTGAATGTATAAGTTGTTGTATATTACCTTGTTTTAAAGCTTCTGTGATCTGTACTTTCACCACATTATATTTTTGATTGCATATTCTATTTCCGATTCATGAATATTTTTAATAGAATATGTTTTACATACGTTGCAGATTAATGAAGAACTTGATCATGGTGAACAATACACATTTTCAGTGTACGTTCTTGCAGGTGAAGAAAGAGTTAGTATTTTTTTATAAAGTTTATGGTTCTAATCTAATCTTCTTGTATCTTTTATTTTCTATAGAATTGAAAATTTAAAAAAAAAACTTTTCATTAATAATAAGCGTTTGGTCTACCTTGCAAAAACAATTCTTTCATAAATCCGGTTCACATACGACTGTAAGCTAAGTTCTATTAAAATCGCATCAATGTGGACCGCCATTAGGCCATGTTAAATCCCGCCTTGGGGAGCAACGAAGCTGACGACTAATGATTTTGGGTCGTTTGAGCGCTAGCGAAACTATAATGAACATTTAAAAAATGAAAGCTAGAATACTCAAGAGAATGGTAGGTTCTTTAATGAATAGGTAGATGGTCTTTTCCCTAAAACGCGTTGAGTGTACTTAAATTTGCAAAAAGATGGTTTTTTAAATAATTTTTAATTTACAAATATCTAGAAACTATTTTTCTGATCTACCTTTCCTTTCTGTAACCTATTTCTTGAGATTATAACTATTTTATTTTAATTTCTAATTCATCATATTATTTGTTTAATTATATCTTTCTGTTTACCATCCAGGCGTTTCTGCTGTATAATTATGCTCTGGTTAATTCAAAATTTTGTTTCAATTTGTCTCACTTTATTGCACTGTTAATGGATGCAACTGTCACCGTCGCGGCTTGCTTTTTCACTTGGGTGTCGATATTACCACAAATCGATATATATGAGGACTACCTTATTTTACAAAAACAATGAAAGAAAAAAACATTTTTTGGTACAAATCGTTTTACAGTTTTTCAAAAAATGCACTTTTAAACACTACAATACACTTTTGCATGCATTCGACCCAATTCTCGAAACATTTTTTCCATTCTGATGTTGGTACCTCAAAAACATAGTCTTGGGAGGATTCAACATCATCTTGAGGTGATGGAAATCGCTATCTACGCATTTTTTTGACATTCGGGAACAAAGGTTTCGGCCCGTACGAGTATATTAAAGTTTCATCTCCTCTTACAATGTTGTTCATGGATTGTGCATGTCCTCGGTAGAATTTTTTGAGCATTACCTTAAACCAATTGACTCGAGCCTGTTTTTGAGTTTCGGTCAAATTATGCGGAATCCGTCGAGAACAGATCTTTTTCACAGCTAAATATTCATGCAAAATTGAATGTACTGCAGCCTCTATCTCACGGTAAGTCACATGCCGAGCTTCTTCAATCATGTTGCACACAGCATCGATGTTTTTTGGAACAACAACCGATTTTGGTCGACCTTCTTTTTTTTTATGGGTCTAGCACACGTGCTGCAGGGAAGTCCCTAAAGCGCTCCAGGAGCTCCATATGTGTGGTAAAAACGATTCACGTTGTTCTTGAATCGCTGTGAATTGTACTGGGTGAGAAACACAGCCCTGAGCAAATTATTCTAAAGGGATGATGTTCTCCATATAAAAGACTGCTTGAAAAGCATTGTACGCGAAATAACCAGCTGCACCTTATATGGATGTGAAGTGTTAGCGCGACGTGTATTTGTAACATGCACCGCTCTGGGAGGAACTAAGTGGGCTACATCCTTCGAACACTTTCCATGAAAATACTTGTAGAATAGACTCAAGTCGCCAATCGTTCTTCGATGTTCCAGCGAATCAAGGCCGGCGGTCAGTTCCGGGTCTCCAATCAAACGAACAGCTGTTCTCTGAACAGAATCCAACAAATGCAGTGTGTGTTTGAGTGTGGAGCCCTAAACATGGGAGCAGTATTCTATAGTTTGTCGAATTTGAGCTTTGTAAAGAATTGACAGTTGTTGTGGCGTGTAACGCTTTCTGATTTGAAATAATATTGAGAAGCTCTCCTTGCTATGCCTGCAACATGTTCATGCCAGGACATATTTGCTCTCAAATTAACGCCCAACAATTGCAGCGTTAAATTCCACTTGGTTACTGTCACCCCAAGATAAAATTTCTTCCAGTTCTTCATTAAGTTGAACGACCTCCTGCTGTCTGCGGATATTTGCCTGAGTAGCCGATGTCCGAGGGTTCAAAATGAATGAAGAGATAAGCGTACTGTCATTTGCAAAGCTGTAGATTGGATTCCCGGTCTTTTCCAGCAGGTCGTTAATGTAAATGAGAAAGAGAGTAGGAGACAGTATGGAGCCTTGGGGCACACCAGCGTTGATAGTGAAGGTGTTAGAAACAAATCCGTCGACCGCCCCTCGTAAAGAACGCTCTTTGAGGAAACATGAGAGCCACAAACAGAACTTTCAGACATACCTTAAGAGTGTAGCCAACAGTCCATCGTGCCAAACACGGTCGAGTGCCTTGGATGTGTCAAGAGCAACCGCTCGAGATTCTCCAAAGTATTCAATTGTGTTGTTCCAAACATGTGTTATATAAGTCAGAAGATCTCCTGTTAACCTATGTTTACCATTATAAACAGTTTTTTCTGATGGTGATTTATTTACAAAAGTTGAACGAAGCAATTTGTGGCATTGTGGTCGAGTCCTTTTCTAAGATCGTAAAAAATCATAATATATATATATATATATATATATATATATATATATATATATATATATATATATATATATATATATATATATATATATATATATATATATATATATATATATATATATATATATATATGGCATATAAATTTTCATGAAAAAATCTTTAAACTATGATTATTGAGCAATAATTCTGAGAGTATAAGAGGTAATAGAATAAATCTTTAGAGACTGGAAAGTTTGTATAGAAGAGGTTGTAGTTCGAATTGTGGGTAATAACCATATTAGCTTTAAAATACGTTTAACGAAACTTGTAGACTTGTAAAAGAGTACTGTCTTATTTTTACTTCAGTTTTATTCAAATTACAAATAGTTAGGGTGATAAAGATAAAGCCAGATTCTAATTTGTTATATTCAGCAATATTAGATACGCGAATAACTTCTGCTTCAGTTCAAATTATCATTGAATTTTGATTGAAAGAATGCCATAATGCGATATACTATATCGCAGCGAAAAACCACTTGTTTTCAAGCAAACACGCTAGTTGAAAACTATTACCAAACGGTTTCATAAAATATTTAAATTGTTTCATTTGAGTATAAAAAATCTCGAACACGTCTTAATCTTAACCTAAGTCAGAGAGATAAATTTCCTCTTTCCTAATACGTCGCCTATTCGTGTACATTGATAAATGGATCCTTGCGATTCGAATATACATTCTCTTTATTCTAGAGAGGTCATTTCATAAGAGCATTATGTAAATCTAGTGTAGTTTGTTATTTCAAACTACTGAGGAGATAAAGCTTCTAGACTGTACTTTCTAAGGCGAACAAAAAAATTTTTATTACTTAGCTTGCATTAACTACAATAATTACATATTTTCGTTATTAAATTTTACTTTGTGAGGTATTACAAAATGTATATTTTATTTAGTAACAAGAAGAAAACCCTGTTGATGCGTTTTTTACAGTTTGGTTATATAGGACAGGTAAAAGTCCACAATAAACCGATCTTAATCCACTGGCATATATTTTGAGTAGAATTATGGAAATTCTATGGAGAAAAAGTTTATCTTAAGAAGAGAACATTAGGAATTAGCGTATTTAGGAAATTAGGTTTATTTTTCCATGCAGTGTGATAGTCAAAATTATGTACTCGTAGCAAGTTTTGTTGGGACTACCCAAAAGTTTTTTTTTTAATTCCTCGATTATTAGTTTTCTTGGTTTCGCCAAATTATTTGTTTGCTTGTCTTTTAAGGGGTAATAAAATTAATCATGTTATTATGTTATTTTGAGACTATTCTCGGTAGTCAAGATACAATCTCAGATTAGTAAGAAGTTTGGAAAAATACTGCTCAGAAAGAGGAATATAGGCGTCTATACTAATGGAATAGATTAATTTATATCGATGAGTTCCACACACGCTGCCGCAAAATAGTCCAGGGCAGTTCATTCTAATGCCGTAAAATTGTCCATAAAGCGTTTTTGAGGAAAGTAGAAGGAATAATAAGCTGAACATCGTACATACTAGGGTGATGTGTTTTCCTAGAATGCATTGCTGTGGAAATAATCAAGTCGAACGCCTCTAACGAAAGTATTTATATATTTTGTAGGATACTCAAATTACCAAATTTTCTTCAATATTTTCAAAAATCAAGGTTTTTGGTGAACTGGGTACGTAATCTGGCGATTAGCACTCTTATGGATGTAATATAACTAATGTTTGATATCACTGGAATCAGGGCCCCAAATATGGAAGCACCATTACATCGATAGTCAGATTTGGGTCTTTAATAGGACTAAAAGCTTTTTTTGTTATTCACAACTATTACCACCACAAGATAAATAGAAAAGTGGCGGACCCATTATCATGATCCGGAATCCACGCTCATTTCTCAACGAGTTGATTACTCTATTGAACACAAAATCCTTGCGTATCACTGAATTGATCTAAGGCTGTGCCAATATGAGCATCTTGCCATATGTAATTTGGGCGGCCTAATGCTGGTACCATAATCAAAACACTTATATGAAGGGGTCCATGCACACGTAGCAGCAATTTTTAAGCAACCCCATTTTTTACTTAATTGTGCAACTTGCGTCGTCTGCTAGAATTTGGGAAAAGCTACAACATGTCACACTAAAATAGAGATACAGAAACACAGCAATATTAATAAACGCATTGAAAAATTTTAGAATTTTTTGAATTATTAGCTATAAAGACTACCATAATTCCTTAGAAGTTGATAGATATGGGCTCCCTATTGCAAATAATATTTTAGATTACTACAGTTTTTTTCAAATTAACATTACTTGTAAGCCTATTTCAGAGTTTTTTGCGAGATTTGGCCTCAAGTGACTTTTTATTGTTTCCTAATCTCAAACATTGACTTGGGGGAAGACAGCTGGTCGAATGAAGAGATTATCTCTGCTGTAAACGAGGATTATGTACAGTTCGAGACAATTTTTTTGTCTCAGAAAATAAAAATAACCGGTCAAGTGCAAGATGAACTTGCGCAATTGGTGTTCCGTACGTTGATTACTTTTAAAATTAAAAATTTTGTTACAGAGGTATAAAATGATCAGTGACTTCACAAAACACACCCCAAATGAGTTTTCAACAAAGTTTGTTTCCAATCTTTACTCAAATCTGATGACCTTAAAATTTTTGTTTTTTTTATATACAGGTTATTAAAGGTAAGGCACTCGTGATAATTTTTGTTCAATCTACACCCCGTGGAGAATATTTCAGAATTTTTTCAAAATTTTTTGATAAGTACTTTTCGAGATTTTAAGCAATTTTTCGCGATTTTTTAAAAATAATACAAAGAAAAGTGCGCGCAAGTATTACATTATATATATATTTTTTACTCGTGTTTTCACGAGCTTTCATTTGACACCACACTCGATGACCTAGCAAAAAATTGTTTTTTTTACTTCCGATTTCATCCCCCAAAACTAACCCCTTAAGTCAAAATTTAACTCTCAAAACTACATGGCTCTGATGAGGCCATCAATTCCTATATTATTACCAAATTTTAACTTTCTATGTAAAATAGTTTCGGAGAAAATCGGGTGTGACAGACAGACAGACAGACAGACAGACACCGAAGTGATCTTATAAGTGTTCCGTACGGAACACTAAAAATGAAACCTCACTAGATCAAATATATTGAACTCATTGGAGACTATATTGAGAAATAAATTTTTGTCTTTAAACAAAAAGGTTATCTACCCTATTTTCTACGAGACTTATTAGTCCACTCTTAAGCAGTGAATTTTTTACATTTGGATTATGCACAATGTCTGAACAATGCATCTTAGAGCATTTTACAAAGTTCTTATGCATATTGTTTCATTTAAGTAGATAAATCTTCAATAAACGATAGAAAAGTTTCTTCAACAAATTTTCTTTTCCTATTTATAGTTGGATTTTTAGTTAGTTGTCAGAATACCAAAAAGAAGACCATAAAATAAAAGTTTAAGTAAACTTATTCCGAAATTTTATCTATGTTAGTTATTTCTTGAAATCCAATCGTTGGATAATTTGTATTTATTGTTCAGAAGTGAATTCGAGGGCTGCCTTTTAAGTTTTTACAAACGACCACTAGAGGGTGCTATTGAGATGAGATATTACCATTGTTGTAAAGTTTGACATTTGTTATTGTTAAAATTAGCATAGCAGTTTATTTACAGTAAGCGTTTAAAAAAACCATTTTGTGAACAAATGGAAATTTCACGTGAAGGTTTTCGTTGTATGATTTTTTACTTCACTAAAGGCCTAACTTTTGGTAATAAATCACGATCAGACAAGACAATTTACAATTGCTTTGCAGAATTTCGTCATGGTCGTGCTCACGTCAGCGAATAAATTTCGTGAAGGTCTACCAAAATCGGTTGTTATTCTAAAAAACATCGATGCTGTGCGCAACATGATTGAAGAGGATCGGCGTATAACTTACCGTGAGACAGAGGCATCCTTAGGAATGTCGAAGATTGCGGTACGATTTTGCATGAACATTTAGTTGTGAAAAAGATCTATTTCCATTTCCATTGACCGAAACTCAGAAACAGGCTTAGGTCAACTGGTGTAAGGAAGGAAAAAGGTCGATAGAGTACATGTAAAATCCGTATACAATATCGTAACAGGAGACGAAACTTGGGTATATTCGTATGAGCGGGAAACTAAGCAATAATCAACTGTTTGAGTGTTCCAAGTTGAACCAAATCCAACAAAAGTCGTTTGTTCGCGCAGCACTTTCAAGAAAATGATCACTTGTTTCTTTGGTTATACTGGACATGTTGAAACAATTGCTTTAGAGGATCGAAGAACAGTTAATGTTCGATGGCATACAACAATTTGTGTGCCAGAAGTCGCCGACGAAATCAGGAAAAACAACCGGAAACGTCGCATCACGACAATCCCAGCTCTCACACAGCACGTCAAACAATTGATTATTTGCTGGAAAAAAACATCGAATTAATATTTCATCCCGCGTATTCAATGTCAAAAAAAAATGCGTGAACAGCAATTTTCATCACCTCAAGAACCTGTTGAATCCTCCCAAAACCATGTTTTTGAAGTACCAAATTCAGAGTGGAAAAAATGTTTCGAGATTTAGTTCATACGCTTGCAAAAGTGTATAAATTTTAAAGGCGAATATTTTGAGAAATAATAAAACCATTTGTACCAAAAATGTTTTTTTTTTCTTTCATTGTTGTTGTAAAAATTTTAAAGGTAGACCTCGTATACACGGTAGTTTAGAATAAGCTGGTTGGTACTTGTCTCGGTTTTACGATGATAAATACTTCTAGTCTTGTAAAAAATTCTGCTAAAGTTTCAGTTGTCCCTTTATACGACCGTTGACTGCATATCTTGTGCATTAACTATAATTTTGAGAACTATGTTCTGGAATATTTATTTAGTTTTGTTTTATTTAAGGCGCGCCAAGTTAGTGCACTAAACGTTAAAACAGTAATTATTATTCACTTATAAAGAATAGTTTTTGTTGTTGTGTCCAATTTACTTTTTTAAGTAAGTAGGAAAGCAGTATATTACTTTATTTTAATAAACTTATAGTGTTTAGATTACAAGTAATCTTTCTATCAAAGTAAATGCCAAGGTACTTAAAGTCGGTAGACCAGTCTCTGCATTTATTCCAGAAATTTAATGTTTGATTTCATAAAGTAAATAGTTTTGGTTTTATCAGTATTTAATTTAATTTTCAAATTTTTCATCTACCATTTAAGTTGATTAATGGCTCGCTGAAGCCGCGAAACTATAATCCTGGGTTATTTAGATTTGGCAGCCGGGCTTTACGCGATATAATTTTGTTAAATTAAATTTGGGTATGTCTGATGTATATATGTTAAACAGAATCGGGGATAAAGGTGAACTTTGTGGAGCTCCAGCCCTGGTTAGCCTAATCTTAAACAATTTGTCTTCGATAGAGACTGAATGAATGATCTATTAGCGACAAAAACAAAAATAGTAATTTTAATAATGTAATTGCTCTTGCCTGGTCATTTTAATGATTAGGCCATTATGCCAAACTCGGTCAAAAGCCTTACTGATATCAAAAAACGCGACTCCAAAACTCAATTTTTTGTTGAAACCTTGTAAAATATCTGTTGTAAGTTTGGTTGCCTGGTGTACCGTACAGTTATTAGCTTTGAGATCGAATTGTTTTAAGGATAATTACGTTTTCCGTCGAGAACGAAATCATTAACTTTAATTAAAATTAGCCTTTTAACTACTTTGCCAAGACCGAAAAATAAATTTATTGACCTGTAATTGTCAACCAGTTTTTCCTTGTATATGTATGGGAAACAACCAAAATCAAGACTGAAATTGGAAATTTTAAAAATATCACTAACATTGTTTTGGAAATTGGCAATGACTGGCTAGTAATCCCATCCAGACCAGGAGCTTTCTTGATATTTAAGTTTACTAAAATATTTTTATATCTAAAGTATTAGTACTTTTTAGTATTTTCAGTTATATGTAGAATTTTCATTAAATTGCTCATATAAAGAATTTCCAAGGATTTCTGAGCTTACAGATGGATTAGTAATAATATTGTTGTCGCAACTTAAAATGTAATGAGAATAAAGGGTATTTGATTTAGTCATAGATTTTATAATTTTCAAAACAGAATTGTAGAATATTAAGTGACAAGGAGATGCCTAAACCGAGCAAGATTTGGCGTTACAAATCTGCTAAATGAGAAAAATTCGTGGAACATTTTTGAACTTTCCCTTGGTTATACGTCTGTTTTAGATCAGACGATCCATCTGATTGCACTTAGCAGGTTTACGATATTATTTGGGCTGGTATAGAAGCTTACAACCCTTCTTTGAAGAAATGTCCGTCCAACGGCCAGACTTGGTTCGGATGAAGATGCAAAGAAGCTGTTACTTGTAAACATCTTGCATATCGACAATGGTGTGAAACTCCTAACGTAATAAAAAGTTACATCTTTGTTTGTGCTCGGGATACGTGTAAAAAAATTATCGACGAAACCGAAGAGGTACACAATCAATGAATTAAAAACAAACTTCTTGCCTGCCCCAACAATTCCAGATCCTTTTGGTCAGTCGCTAAGGTCATTAGTCAAAATTTCACTCTACCACCACTCACTCGGCCAGATGTTACTATTGCAACTACACTTGCTGAGAAAGCCAACTTGTTGGCTAAACTCTTTGCTTCACATTGTTCCATATGTCGCATATGTCGATTTCCAAGGAAAAACCCCACCAACTACAGATAGTGTATTATAAAATGTATTTTAATGAAGCTAGACATCAAAAAAGCTTCCGGGGCTGATGGAATACCTACCATAACACTAAAAAAATGAACGAGCGAACTAACCCCAGTTTTCTGGAGACTTTTCAACCTCTCCTGTAGAAAGGAAATATTTCCTTCTTACTGGAACTGCGGTACAGTTCAGCCGGTACCCAAAAAAGACAAGAGTACCTTGCCAGGCAACTACCAACCATTCGCACTGCTTTCAGTATTATAGAAAGTTATCGAAAAGGCTATCAATCAGCATTTTCTAAAATATCTAGAAGAATTCAATAATATTCGGGACTATCAGTATGGCTTTCGTAAGCAAAGATGAATAGGAGATCTTCTAACTTACGTAACACATGTTTGGAACAACACAGCTGAGCATTTTGGAGAATCTTAAGCGTTTACACTTGATATATCCAAGGCATTTGAGCGTGTTTGGTATGAAGATTTGTTGGCCAAGTTACGCTCTTATGGTAAGCCTGAAAAGTTTTATTTATGGCTCTCGTGTTTTCTCGGAGAACATTTTTTACGAGTTGCAGTCGACGGATTTCTTTTTAATACCTTCAATTTCAATGCCAAGGCTTCATATTGTCTTTTACTTTTTTTCATTTACACCAAGCAACGATCCTCTGGAAAGAACCAAAAATCCAATCTGCGGTTTTGCACTCTAACATTGGCTGCTCATGTAAATATCAGCAGACAGCAGGAAGTTCTTCAACCTAACAAAGATCTGGAAGAAATTCTATCTTGAGGTAATAGCAACTAAGTAGAATTAACGCTTAGGCGGCAGTTTTTTCTCAAAAAGTTAACGTTGTAGAACCCGATATAGCCATATCGGGACACTCCATTCCTCCAGCATCGTTATTCAGTTGGCTGGGCTTGTTACATGTTGCATGCATTGCAAAGAGAGCTTTTCGAAAGCTATGAGTATTATTTAGAAATAGAAAGCATTACACTCCATTTTTTTTTTTTTTTTTTTTTTTTTTTTTATGGGTCTAGCACACGTGCTGCAGGGAAGTCCCTAAAGCGCTCCAGGAGCGGCACGAGTGCGGAAAAAGCGATTCACGTTGTTCTTGAATCGCTGTAAATTGTACTCGGTGGGAAACACAGCACTGGGCAAATTATTCCAAAGGGATGACGTTCTCCATATAAAAGATTGCTTGAAAAGCGTTGTACGCGGAGTAACAAGCTGAACCTCATACGGATGCGAAACACCAGCGCGACGTGTATTTCTAACATGCACCGCTTTGGGAGGAATTAGCGGGCTACATCCTTCGAACACTTTCCATGAAAATACTTGTAGAACAGACTCAAGCCACCAACCGTTCTTCGATGTTCCAGCGAATCAAGGCCGCCGGTCAATTCCGGGTCCCCAATCAGACGGACCGCTCTTCTATGAACAGAATCCAACAAATGCAGTGTATGTTTGGGAGCGGAGCCCCAAACGTGGGAGCAGTATTCCATAGTTGGTCGAATTTGGGCTTTGTAAAGAATTAACAGTTGCTGTGGGGTGTAAAGCTTTCTGGTTCTAAATAATATTCCCAACTTTTGAGAAGCTCTCTTTGCCATGCCTGCAACATGTTCTTGCCAAGACATATTTGCTCCCAAACTAACGCCCAACAAATTGAGCGACGATGCTAGGGGAATGGAGTGCCCCGACATAACTATGTCGGGTTCAGCAACGTTAACTTTTTTAGAAAAAACTGCCGCTTGAGTTTTTGTAGCGTTAAATTCCACTTGGTTACTGTCACCCCAAGATAGAATTCCATTACTTAATTCTGTACAATGCTCAAATATGGCCAACGATGAAATCCCGCTCCCATGTTTGGGGCTCTGCTTCCAAACATACATTGCATTTGTTGGATTCTATTCAGAAGAGAGTTGTTTGCCTGATTGGAGAACCGGAACTCACCAGCAACCTTGATTCCTTGAAACATTGAAGCGCTCTCAACGCCTGGAGTCTACAAGTATTTCCATGGCAAATATTCTATGGATGTAGCCCACTTAATTCTTTCCTGAGCGATGCTTGCTAGGAATACACGTCGCGCTAATACTTTCACATTTGTTTTAGGTTCAGCTTGTGATCCGTCTTACAACCCTTTTCAATTAGTCTTTTATATAGAAAACCTCATCCCTTTTGAATAATTTGTCCACGGCTGTGTTTCCCACCGAGCACAATTTACAGCGATTCAAGACCAAGTTGAACCGGTTTTTCCGCACACGCATCGCTCCTGTAGCGCTATAGCGATTTCCCTGCAGCGTGAGTGCTACGCCCATAAAAAAAATAAGTAACTAGTTAAATTTTGCAATTGTCTGAACGACAATTTTGCTATTTGGTTTTAGTAATCTGAGCTTTTCTGTTGGTTTAATCACTGGTACAATATAGTACATTTTTTAGCCTGTTTTTGGCTATCTCATTGCTAAGATCGCGTCCCAAATAGCCATTTTCTGAAAATTTTGTTGATTATTTTAAAATAAATTATTTGTTAATCCACTTTTTGCCAAAAATTATTCAAGCTGTAAATTTTGCAGCTACGTAATGGACTGAATTCCCTTCGCTCATGTCTCACGCACTACTCTCTTCAAGATGCAAGACTTTCACATAGGACACAGCATCTTTGTCTACGCTTAAGTTCAGTTGGTGTTCGAGTAGCTCTGATAGTGGATTGTATATATATATATATATATATATATATATATATATATATATATATATATATATATATACATATATATATATATATATATATATATATATACATATATATATATATATATATATATATATATATATATATATATATATATATATATATATATATATATACATATATATATATATATATATATATATATATATATATAAATATATACATATATATATATATATATATATATATATATATATAAATATATATACATATATATATATATATACATATATATATATATATATATATATATATATATATATATATATATATATATATATATATATATATATATATATATATATATATATATATATATATATATATATATATATATATATGTATATATATATATGTATATATATATATATATATATATATATATATATATATATATATATATATATATATATATATATATATATGTATATATATATATATATATATACATATATATATATATATATATATATATATATATATATATATGTATATATATATATATATATATATATATATATATATATATATATATATATATATAATTATACAAGCGTTTAATAAATATCAAACAACATACTTTTCATTATAAACGTATTTAGGTTTTCTTAATAATTTACAGCCATTCGTTTTTTTGACTCTGCAGATTCAGAGTTAATGCATTTTCTAGATATAAGTAAAACTATTCTTTAAAAATAAAGAAATAAGTAAATCTATTAAAAAACACATCTTGCACTTAATGCATCAACGTTTCTAGATGGACCATTTTTACACTTGTCTCCCCTTACAAAAAAAAAAATAAATTGATATCCCAGTGCTAAAACACAGAACTAACTTTCTAACATTCGATTAATGTTAAGCCAAGCATGAACGTGAAATGGGAATATGGCAAGCGCAGTTGTTTACACAAGCAGAAGAGTTATAAATGAAAAGCATTGTCACAGAAATTAATTTTTGAAAGAAATATAGGGTTGGGTTTCTATTTAGTTATTAAGTTAAAAGTATTTTGGTTAGCTCATGCTAGTTATTCTGGAAATTATTTGGAAAAACCACAGTATGCCTGAATGTAGCAAAACAAAGAGAATAACTTTCAAATCCAATATATATATATATATATATATATATATATATATATATATATATATATATATATATATATATATATATATATTGAGTTGAATTCTTTCTTGAACCTTGGAATAATAAATATATTTTCAATCTCTTGGGCTTTATGGTTCTTTAGTTTTAAGGATAGAGAAATTATATCATGTTTCTAGTTTGAAGTTTATTGAAAACGTTTCGCCTAATTTGTAGGCTTCTTCAGTTCATCTAAAAATTGAGTATTTTCAATCATTGTACATTATCCTCCCTTCTTTACTTTCCTTTATGACTTTAAATTTTGATTTTACAGGACATGGATATTCAGTAGGATGCACAATTTTTTAGTTATGAATATATAATATTCTTAAACTTTTAATACAATGTAAAAAGTGGAGTAATAAAAATGCACACAAAAATATATATAAAAAAACTTGGGGTTGGTTGAAAACCCACACATGTAAGTCCTTTATGTTGATATATTTTTATATGCATTTTTATTATTTCACTTTTTACATTGTATTTTAAGTTTAATAATTTTATGTATTCATAACTAAAAAATTGCGAGTCCTAATGAATATCCAAAACAGTCCTATAAAATCAAAATTTAAAGTCATAACGAAAAGTAAAGAAGGGAAGAAAATGTACAATGATTGAAAATTCTCAATTTTTAGAGGAACTGAAGAAGCCTATAAATTAGGCGAAACGTTTTCAATAAACTTCAAATCAAAAACATGATGTAATTTCTCTAACCTTAAAGCAAAAGAACCACAGAGCCCAAGAAATTAAATATATTTATATATATATATATATATATATATATATATATATATATATATATATATATGTATATATATATACATATATATACCTATATATATATATATATATATATATATATATATATATATATATATATATATGTAAATATATTATATATATATATATATATATATATATATATATATATATATATATATATATATATATATATATATATATATGTGGATGGTTCAACAGGTTAAGATTAAAGACATCTTACGTCCTTGACATTTTTTTAATCTCCTTATTTGAGTTAATTTTTTTTCCTGTCAGCCATTTCTTCATGTTTAGGAACAAAAAGAAATCGCAGGGAGCGAGGTCAAGCGAATACATTTACCTGTGAAAAAAAAGATGTGTTCCCGTTAGATTCCGCATAATTTGACTGAAATTTAAGAACAGGCCCGTGTCAATTTGTGTAAGGAAATGTTTAAAAAATTCGGCCGAGGACATGCAAAATCTGTATACAACATCGTAACAGGAGACGAAACTTGGATATATTCGTACGAGCCGGAAACTAAACAATAATCAACTGTGTGGGTGTTCCAAGATGAACCGAATCAAACAAAAGTGGTTCGTTCCCAAGGCACTACCAAGAAAATGATCTCATGATCTCTTATTTCTTTCCCTATATTAGACATGTTGCAACCATTCCTTCAGAGAATCGAAGAACACTTAATGCTAAATGGTATAAAATAATTTGTTTGCCAGAAGTAATCGATGAAATCGGGAAAAACAACCGAAAACGTCGGATCATTCTTCATCATGACAATGCCAGCTCTCACACAGGACGTCAAACAATTTCATTGCCCGTATTCACCTATACTAACACCATATCCTAACCCTAAACTCTAACATCATAAATCGTAACACTTTTGTTCGTGCCCGGAACAGATGCAAAGGAATTATCGACGAAACCAAGGAGGCACACAATCAACGAATTAGAAACAAACTTCTCGCTTGTCCCAATAATTCCAGGTCCTTTTGGGCAGTCGCGAAGGCAGTTAGTGAAAATTTCACCAAATCCACCATACCACCACTCACACGGCCAGATAATTCCATTGCAACGACACCTGTTGAGAAAGAGAACTTGTTGGCTGAACTCAACATTCTACTGTCCATTTCCAAGGAAAAACACCACCTATTATTCCCTTATTGCAGTCAAGGATGCCCGATATTGTCTTCAGACAGCGTATCATAAAGCGTATTTTAATGAGGCTAGACACCAAAAAGGCTTCTGGCGCTGACGGAATACCTGCCATAGTTCTCAAAAACTGTGCGAGGGAACTAACACCAGTACACCTGTATACTTTTTAACCTATCCTACAGAAAGTGAATATTTCCTTCCTGCTGGAAATGTGCCACAGTTCAGCCGATACTTATAAAAGGCAAGAATACCTTGCCAAATAACTACCGACCAGTCGCACTGCTTTGAATAATATCGAAAGTCATGGAAAAGGTTATTAATCAGCATCTTCTAAAATATCTTAAATGATTCAACAATATTAGCGATCACCAATACGGCTTTCATAAACATAGATCAACAGATCTTCTGGCTTATGTAACGCATGTTTGGAACAACGCAAATGAACACTTTGGAGAATCTCGAGTGGTTGCTCTTGACATATCCAAGGCATTCGACCGTATTTGGCACGATGGACTGTTGGCTAAGCTACGCTCTTGTGGTATGTCTGAAAAGTTCTGTTTGTGGCTCTCATGTTTCCTCAGAGAGCGTTCTTTACGACTGGCGGTCGACCGATTTCTCTCTAACACCTTCACTATCAACGCCGCTGTGCCCCAAGGCTCCATACTGTCTCCTACTCTCTTTCTTATTTACATTAACGATCTGCTGGAAAAGACCGGGAATCCAATCTACAGCTTTGTGGATTATAGTACGCTTATCTCCTCATTCGCTTTGAACGCTCGGACATCGGCTACTCAGGCGAATATCCGTAGACAGCAGGAGGTCGTTCAACTTAACAAAGACCTGGAAGAAATTCTATCTTGGGGTAACAGTAACCAAGTGGAATTTAACTCTACAAAAACCCAGGCGGCAGTTTTTTCTAAAAAAGTTAACGTTCCTAAACCCGACATAGTTATGTCGAGGTACTCCAATCCCCTAGCATCGTTACTCAATTAGTTCGGCGTTAATTTGGGAGCAAATATGTGCTGGCATGAACATGTTGTAGGCATAGCAAAGAGAGCTTCACAAAAGTTGGGAATATTATTTCGAACCAGAAAGCTTTACACTCCACAACAACTGTTAATTCTTTACAAAGCTCAAATTCGACCAACTATGGAATACTGCGCCCATGTTTGCGGCTCCGCTCCCAAACATACACTGCATTTGTTGGATTCTGTTCAGAGAAGAGCTGTTCGTCTGATTGGAGACCCGGAACTGACCGGCGGCCTTGATTCGCTGGAACATCGAAGAATGGTTGGCGACTTGAGTCTGTTCTACAAGTATTTTCATGGAAAGTGTTCGAAGGATGTAGCCCGCTCAATTCCTCCCAGAACGGTGCATGTTAGAACTACATGTTGCGCTAATACTTCACATCCGTATGAGGTTCAGCTTCTTACTCCGCGTACAACGCTTTTCAAGCAGTCTTTTATATGGAGAAAATCATCCCTTTGGAATAATTTGCCCAGGGCTGCGTTTCCCTCCGAGTACAGTTTACAGCGATTCAAGAACAACGTGAGACTCTTTTTCCGCACACATGCCGCTCCTGAGACGCTTTAGGGACTTCCCTGCAGCAGGTGTGCTAGACCCATAAAAAAAGCCTAATTTATCGCCTAGCGACTTCTTTTCGTCCTCATGTCAAAAAAATGCGTGGACAGCGATTTTCATCACCTCAAGAAACTGTTGAATCTTTCCAAAAACTATGTTTTTAAGATACCAACTTCAATGTGAAAAAAATGTTTTCAGAATTGGTTCGAACGCACTTTAGTGCAAAAGTGTATAAATCTTAAAGGCCAATATTTTGAGAAACAATAAAACGATTTGTAACAAAAAAAATTTGTTCCTTTCATTGTTATTTTAAAAACTTAAAAGGTAGCACTCATATAAACCACTTCTAAGAATCATGTTTAATGAATTTTGCAGCTATTCCTTCAGACAGACGTGTTCTTCCCATTTTTCAATCGTGAAACTGCTTTTTAGTATTCCGTACGGAGCACTTATAAGATGACTTCGGTGTCTGTCTGTCTGTCCGTCTGTCCGTCTGTCTGTCTGTCCGTCTTCTGTCTGTCTGTCTGTCACACCCGATTTTCTCCGAAATTATTTGCCATAGAAAGTTGAAATTTGGTAATAATATAGGAATTGATGGCCTCATCAAAGCCGTTTAGTAGGTCATCGAGTGTGGTGTCAAATGAAAGCTTGTGAAAACGCGAGTAAAAATATATATATATATATATATATATATATATATATATATATATATATATATATATATATATATATATATATATATATTGTAATACTTGCGCACACTTTTCTTTGTATTATTTTTAAAAAATCGCGAAAAATCGCTGTCCCCCACCTTATCTCGAAAAGTACTAATCAAAAAATTTTGAAAAAATTCTGGAATATTCTCCAGGGGGGTGTAGATTGAATGAAAATTATCACGAGTGCATTACCTTTAATAATTCATCTGGTATATAAAAAAACAAAAATTTCAAGGTCATCAATTCTCAGTAAAGATTAGAAACAAACTTTGTTGAAAACTCATTTGGGGTATGTTTTGTAAAGTCACTGATCATTTTATACCACCGTAACAACATTTTTTATTTTAAAAACAATCAACGTACGGAACACTAATTGTGCAAGTTCAACTTGCACTTGACCGGTTATTTTTATAGTTATTATGTTTACGTTTATTTTTTACCCTTCTATTGGTATGGATTAAGTGTGAGTCAGCTGAATTATATGCATGCCTCTATACATTACAGTTCGTGGTTGACCAAGCAATCCTAGAAACGGTAAGAAACACACATATACTTTGGAAACTGGTCAGATAATACGAGAATGGGGGTACTAAAAGAAAATATTGATCAAAAAAAAAACATCTATATATGGGAGTGAAACAACAAACTAAATATCGTACTAACTTGAAGATCTTAATGCTTGTATTCCTTCTAAATATAAATTTTAAGTCAGCAATGTCTTGAGCCCTAACAACTTCTTTATCAGATAACGATTTTGATTGGAATTCCACCACTGCTGCCTTTCCATTTTTTGAAAAAGTAATCTATAGTCTATTATATATATAAAATGCAACATCTCTCTGTCTGTCTGTCCGTTAGTGCGCTTATCACTGGAGAACCACTTATCCGATTTTGGTACTTTTTTTTTAAACATACATATGTTCTCTGGCCAGGTTATAGGCTCTATTTTATTACGATAGGTAGCATACGGAATGAGCAGTGATGATAATAGTGAATGAAGTCGGAAAGAAGTTTGCCGCTACCGCGTTCCCTTGCAATACACAGCCTAAACCATTATATATGGAACAATATTATGTAGCAGAGAATATCTATAATCTATAATCTATAATACATATAAAATGCAATGTCCCTCTGTCTGTCTGTCCATTAGTGCGTTTATCACACGAAAAGCACTTATCCGATTTACGTGTCTTTTTTTAAATTCATACATATATTTTTTGGCCAGGTTATATAATAATAATAATCTATATCTATAATATATAAAATGCAACGTATCTCTGTCTGTCTGTCCGTTAGAGCGCTTATCACTGGAGAATCACTTATCCGATTTACGTGCTTTTTTTTAAAACATAAATATGTTCTCTGGCCAGGTTATCTATCTATAATATATATAAAATGCAACGTCTCTCTGTCTGCCTGTCTGTCTGTCTATCTGTGAGGGCATTACGTGCTTTTTTTTAAACATACATATGTTCTCTGGCTAGGTTATAGGATATATTTTATTGCGTTAGGTAACATAAAGAATAAGCAGTGACCATAATAGTAAATCAAGTCGGAAAAAAAAAAAAAAAAAATGTTACCGTTAGCGCGTTCTCTTGCAATACACTGCCTAAACCATTAAATATGGAACAATATCATGTTGCAAAGAATATAATATATATAACATGCAACGTCTCTCTGTCTGTCTGTCTGTCCGTTAGTGCGCTTATCACTTGAGAACCACTTATCCGGTTTACGTATTTTTATAAATTTATACATATGTTCTATATAATTCGATATAAGCCTAGATAATGGGAGATAAGGTGAGATAATGGGAGATAAGGTGAGATAATGGGAGATAAGTATAAATAATGGGAGATAAAGAGAAATAATGAGAGATAAGCAGAGATCAGTCTAGGTAATGGTGTTGTGGTGAGATAATGGGAGATAAGGAGAAATATTGCGAGATAAGTCGAGATAAGCCTAGAAAATGGGAGATAAGGTGAGATAATTTGAGATAAGGAGAAATAATGGGAGATAAGGAGAAATAATGGGAGATAAGGGGAAATAATGGCAGATATTTTATTACGTTAGGTACCATAATGAATAAGCAGTGACGATAGTAGTGGATCAAGTCCACGCGAGCGGAGCCGCGGGCATGGCTAGTCTACATATATAGTATATTACATTGAATTACCAAACTTCAAATTTGACTAAGCTTTTTGAATTGATTTTGACATGTTCTATACTGGTCAAGTACGTATGGCACCCAGCTTCTATCAGTACCTCGCCAAACTAATTATTTAATACAATGTCATTAAATCGATGGATGATGCCTATATCTACTTCACAAACTGTTCACGTTAAAACCTCTTTATTTGATTTTGTTTTTAATCAAAATTATATAATATCATATTTGACAATATATTTTGCAGTGCCAAACTAACGTTTTAAAAATTAAAAATAGTATATTTTTATCTCGGGTCGATGTAGTACATTCTGTATATAAAAATCACGAACAAACGTCTAGTATTTACAGTGCCGTTATATTATATTGTCGGTAAAGCAGACCATGTGTAAATTGGAATTAATTAGCTTCTAAGAGAATTCGAATATATCTTTCTGCAGAGAAATCTTAATCAACTTCAAAGGTTTTTAAGCCGGCGTTGGTTTAGTATAAATAAAAATGAAGATTAATATGTTCTGCTACTTTATACTGCCAGCTGTAGCCTCTGTAAAAATTGTTTTTAATTTTAGTATTGACTGAATTGAATAACAGAACAAAGATTTATTTTCATCCCTATGTATTATTTTTAGTTTATATTTTGAGGTTCTTTGTTAATAAAGGGTAGTCGAAAAAGTATTGAGCCTTGATCTTGTTAGATTTCGTGTCCTATATCTCAGGTAATATAATTCGCATCGGATCATACTTAGCATCAGTTGAAAGCTGACATTTAACGGTACTCGTACTGGACCTGAAAAACTGTTGGTATTCGTTTATTCAGACTTAATTTAGAGAACTTTAAAAATGAGTGAAATTTTTCCAAAGGTTAGCTACATGTTACAATTATTTTTCGTAAGAGGCACAAATGTTGGCAGGCCTATGAAGAAATTTGGGCTGTTTATGGTACGTTATCAAAACCAATAGCCAAAAGATGGTTCAATCGTTCCCAAAATTTTAATGTTGAAAACGCTCCCCACACTTGTCGACCAATGAAAGAAATAGTTGATAGAATTTGGGAAAAAGTTGAGGAAGACCTGTATGTAAGTAGCCATGAAATTGTCTAGGAGCTAAACACACATCATCAAACAGTTTTAAATTATTTGGCGAAAGCTGGCTACAAAAAGAAGTTTCTTTTAACACTTGAATTGATTCAGCCGATACTTGGTGGATATCCATAACTAGAAGTTTTGCAAGAAGTAAAACACACACACTCAAGTTACCAGAAAATTATTAAATCAACGATCTCTAATTGTAAAAGTTTGTTTAATGACAAAGATTCTAGAATTCTCACTTTTATGAACCCACAAACACCTAAACTACATTCACTAATAAAACTTCACAAAACGGATTACCCTATAAGGCCAGTAGTATATTTCGTCTTTTTAAAATACTCATAGAAAACACTAAATGTAAAGCTCAATTTGCAATAAAAAATTCACAACAACTAGTTGAAAACATTTAAGGTTACCTGGCAATTCAAAATTAATCTTTTTCGATGTTCAAAATCTTTTTCCAAGCATACCAAGTAGGAAAACTATATTACTAATTGAAAAACTTCTTCCTGAAATCAATGTCAACCCAATAATAAAACAAGACATCTTAAATTGCTTAAAGGTTTGCCTAGAACAAAATTATTTTGAATTTAATAATGAACTATACAGCAGCCTAGACGGTCTCATAATGGGCAATTCACTTAATACTCTTTTGGCGAAAAATATTTATGAATAACATAGAAAACCAAATAAGCAAACACCCACTGTTTAAAAAAAATTTGTATACTGGCATAGATATGTTGTTGATATCTTATGTTGTTTTACAGGAAGTGACAATTTGCCACATTAAAAAAAAATTTTTGAATAATATACACAAAAATATAAAATTCACCAGTGAAGTTGAAATCAACAATAGTTTAAACTTCCTTGACCTAACAATAAAAAGACATAATAACAAACACATTTTTTCTATTTACCATAAACCGTCACATACTGATATAATTATCCACAATACCTCATGTCATCCGCCAAGTCACAAACTTGCAGTTTTCCATAATATGATTCACAGACTAATAAATATTCCTCTGAACCAAGACGATTTTCAAAAAAGAACTTAATATTACAAAACAATTAGCAGTAAATAATGACTATTCACCATCCATAATAGATAATATTCTCAAGAAAAAACTTTACAAGAAAGCCATTAGTACAGTTTTTCCGAGTAATAAAGAACCTTATATAAAAACGTAAAGTCAATAACGTACTATAGTAGATGCAGCACCAACTTAAATAGATTCTTGAGAAAATTAAATATTAACACAGCATTTAAAACATCTAATACACTTGGCAAATTTATAAAAAATAACAAAACTGAAAAAGATGGAGACAATAGATGCGGAGTGTACAAATTAAATTGTGGAATTTGCTCAAAAACATATATAGGTCAAACAGGAAGAAGTTTTTCACAAAGAATAAAAGAACATGCTTCATCATACATCAATAGAAAAAATAACTCAAATTATGCAAATCATTTAATTGAAAATAACCACCAATTCAACCCAAACTTTGAAATATTACATACTTGCACAAAGAGCCTGAAACTTAATTACTTAGAATCTTTAGAAATAAACAAATTGAAAAATTCAGATTCCTTAATAAATGTACAATTAGACTTAAATAATTCACCATTATTAAATCTGTTTTAATTAAATTATTTTATTACCTGCCATAAATTGTAAACCAACCATTTATTATAGTAATTTTACCCTCGTTTTGTAACAAACCATCTGAAGAAGCTCTCGTACAGAGAAAAATGTCATGGTGTTAAAAATATAAAAAAAATATATAAAATATATAAAATTTAGTGGAAATTTAAGTAGTGTTTTACTTCTTGCAAAACTTCTACAAAAAGAAGCCCAACGCCGACGTTCTGGTGCCACATGATTTGAAGCTAAAAAATTTAGTCGGGCAAATTTCCATCTGCGAACCTCTACAGAAATATAACGAAATCGAGTTATTTTGGAAGCGGTTGATCATGAGCAATGCAAAGTAGATCACGTAAGACAATAAAGTGTGAAAAAGATCGTGGTAGAAAAAGATGAAACGATGACAAAATCAGGATTGACGCCAAAAAGGGTGTGTTTGGTGGAATTGGTAGGAAATTGTGCATCACAAGCTACTGTAGTCTGGCCAAACGCTTGATCCTATATTCTCTTATTAGCAAATATAACAACAACATTGAAGCAAGCATTTGAAAAAATTCGGCCGTAACTAGTCACCGGAAAAGATCTCATATTCCACCATGATAACGTAACATACATTTTTGAGGACTAGGCAAAAATTGAGAGAGCTGGTTTGAGAAGTTTTAATTCATCCACCGTATAGCTCAGACCTTAAACCGTCAGACTACTATATGTGTCGGTCTCTGCAGAACTCCCTGAATGATGTTAACTTAGTTTGAAAAGAGGCCTATGAAAATCACTTGTAGTTTTTTGCCCAGAAACCACAGGGACAGGATGATGGTGTTGCTAGAAAAATGGCTGAAAGTAATGGGATAAAACGGCATATATTTAATTTAATAAAGTTTTTTTAAGATGTGGCAAACAATTTTCTTAATTTTTATTTTAAAATGCTCAATCTTTTCTTTTTTCGACAACCTAATATGATAATAGTGTCATTATCCGTCACATAGGAATGTCGTCATTCCGGCGGTTTGGTAGTACTGCCCAATATATATTCAGACGTAATTATCTTTGACAAATCTCCAACTACTGTAACTATGTATTCTATAGCGTGAATCTGAATCTATTATTGTCTAACGGCACTTATATAGGGAGTTATGATTAATATAGTGGTTTTCGCGCAGCCTCTCTTTTAGGTTAACATTATAATTGTGTATTGTTTTTAAATTCTGTCATTCTATTGCTTATTTTATTGACTTTCTGTCGAAAAAAAACCGAACTTTTCGAAAATTAAAAAAAACAGTAGCGATAGCTGCTGTATTTTGAAAGCCGAAACTTCACTAATATAACATCAGGTGTTTTATGACATTCTCTCCATTAGACGCCTAATTATAGTGGTAAAAAGTGGCAGCGCGTTTTGAGAAACTATCTGAAACTTTTGTGTCAAACTGAATTATCAAAACGTAATAAATGCTTCAAATAAAGTAAATGGTGTTAAGTTGCTTGAGACTATGGAAACTTGGACCAATCAAAAATTGGACTCAAGTTATTTTAAAAAAAAGAGTAATTTTATTAAAGAAAACCAGAAATCACCGGCACACAGTGGGACGAAACCGCATTGTGCCACTCAAATTACCTTACAGGTCTTAATTTTGAAGTAATCGGAAATATATATTTTTTAATTATTCGTTTTTTTCATGACCAATAGATCTATCGAGCTAGATTTTAAGTTTTTCTGAATTTTCAGAAAAAGTATTAATTTTTATGAAAAAAACGAGTTTTTTTGCGCGGGAAAATCACTCTATAGATTGTAATTTTCATTTAATCGTGACACATTTTTTTTTTTAAATGTTCGTTTTTTTTTTATTACCAATCGATCGGTCGAGTCAGATTTTTGATTTTTTCCCCCGTGTTTTTCAAAAAATTTGAGAAAAAATTATTTTCATTGAAGTACGATTTTCCGCAGAGATGATTTTCCTTCCATATTCAGGACAGTTGTTAAATTCGGAAGAATGATAAAAAGTACGTTATTCAAAGTATGCTCCATCGCTTGTTATACATTTTTCTCATCTTTCGGGCAATTTGTGAATACCACGCCAGTAAAAATCTTCCCCTTTTGCTGCGAACCATTCATCGAGCCATTTTTTTCACATCTTCGTACGAATCAAAGCGCTGCTCAGCAAGTGCGTGACCCATCGATGCAAACAAGTGGTAATCGGAAGGAGCCAAGTCTGGTGAGTAAGCCGCATGGGGTAGAACTTACCAGCTGAGTGTCTCCAACGTGTCGCTCTTTTGGTATTCTGGCCTTTTTTCAAGCAGCGAACAGTTCATATCGGTCAATTGTTTAGTATTAACCGTTTCCCCAGGTTTTAACAGCTCATAATAGACCACACCTCTCTGGTCCCACCAAACACAGAACATCGTCTTTCTGCCAAAGCGATTCGGTCTTGCAGTCGATGTGGATGGTGCGTCTGGATCTACCCTTGATTTTTTGCGTTTGAGATTCTCAAAATAAATTCACTTTTCATCCCCTGTAACTATACGATGCAAAAACGACTTCCTTTTGTACCGAGCGAGCAAAATGTCACACGTGTTTTTGCGATTTTTCATTTGCCTGTCGTTCAACTCATGTGGTACCCATCTACCGGTCTTCTGAATCTTTCCCATCTCTCGTAGCCGATTGGAAACAGATTGTTGACTAACGCCTAATTGCTCGGCGAGTTGTTTTTGTGTTTGCGAATCTGCTTCGTCCAACAATGCTTGCAATTCCACATCTTCGTATTTTTTTGGCGGTTTTCCACGTTCTTTGTCTGCAACATCGAAGTCACCACTTTCGAAACGCCGAAACCATCGTTCACACGTATTTTGCGATGGAGCATGTTCACCATAAGCTTCTCGAAGTAATCGGTTTGATTCAACAGCAGTTTTCTTCAAATGAAAACAAAAAATTAATGCTGTCCGCGAATGCTCTTTGTTCGGTATAAATTTTGACATATTGAACATAACAATACAACACTATGCACACACTTTTCCAATTTATTACTCGTACGCGTCTGACACTTGTTGATGACACAACAAAATGGCGCAGTGTCAAATCTTTATAGCACAAACTGCACTGGTGCACCATCTGTTATCTGAAATCCGCATTTCATACTTGTACACCTGATATATGTTTGTCTGTCTGTGCGTGTGTTTACTTCTGAATCACGGGATTCTCACTCGATTTCAATTCCAACCCATTTGCCGGTTTAAGTAAATGTCTTACTTCTGGTATTATTTACGTGTCTAAATTCCAGAACAAAGGGATCGGATAACACGACTAAAAATCTCATATATATATTTTTTTCAAGGACAACTTCAAACAATGAAGATGAAATTTGATAGAAATAAAGACGTTCTAATTTTTCGAAATCAGCAAAGAACTGTAGAGAATTTTGTGGTATGGGAAATTTCTAAATCTGGGTAAATATTACAAAATCTAATATCAATATCTTCTCTTTCATTTCAAACACTTTAATCACTAAATCCGTAAAACGTATTGAAATTAAGAAATTATGTAAAATATTAATGTAAATAACGTTGTTCAATATTGACTATTCAAAAAAAAGTTTATGGTTTTTTTTGAATACCAAAAAAAACAAAAAAATGATGTAATAATCTTGAATTAAATTAATGCGATTTCAGCGAATTCAAATTCAAATCTCAGCAAAATTATTCAATATTTATTGAAATAATTCAAATTTTGGTTAGCAAGACTTGGAACTTTGTTTAGATTAGTAGCGATCAGCAAAAATTAGCAATATTCTATTAAATTTATCTAAAATTTGACCAAATTTGCTCAGTTGTGTGGAAAATTTTTCTGATAAATTTAAGTGAATTTATTTAATAAACTAGCGATTTCTTTAAATTGCAAGTTATTGCTTCGGCGCAGTAATAATGAAATCGTTTAGATTTAATGTTATTCTTCTGCATCGGAACTGTCCTGCAATAAATTTGCGGGATATTTTCTAAATTCATTCATGGTCCTGAAAATGAATACTGTAGTAAATTTTGAAGTCTAGAACTAAAAACAGCAGTATTCTTTGCAGATACTTGAGTTATCGTAGGCAATACACACACACACAAACACACACACACACACACACATACATGCAAACACACACTCACACACACGCACGCATTCACACACACACACACACGCACGCATTCACATACACCCCCGCATTCACACACACGCACAGACACACACACAAAGGGATACCAGCAGACACTAGCTCCATGTGGTATATCCTGGATAACGCCAACGTTGTCTGCAATTTTCGAAAAACCTGGGGCAAAAGTGATAATCGGTAGATGGATTGTCTATCAAAAGAATTGATTTTTGAGAAAAATCTGTCCTGAATATGGGAGGAAAACCATCTTTGAGTAGCTATCTGTGGAAACACAAATTTTATCTCAAATTCTTGAAAAAACACAGGGGAAAAATCAAAAATCTAGCTCGACCGATAGATTGGCAATGAAAAAATGAACAATCCAAAAAAAATAAATGTTATGATTATGTGAAAATTACGATCTATATAGTGATTTTCCACCGAAAAAAAACGCCGTTTTTTCATAAAAATTAATACTTCTTCTGAAAATTCCGGAAAATTGTGGAAAAAACCTAGAATTCAGCTCGACAAATCGATTGACAATGAAAAGCAGAATAACTAGAAAAAAATCTCTCCGATTACTTCAAAATTAAGACCTGTAGAGTAATTTGAGTGGCACAGTGAGGCTTCGTTCCACTTGCGGCAGGAATATTTAAAGATTAATAGGCTAATTCAAAATTCAAGTATGCAGAACATTTTAACCGCTAAATACATATTTTTTTAGTACACACCACGTTTTTTGTATTCACCTGATTTAGCACTCTGTGATCTCTTTCGCTAACTTCATTTATTGATGACAGGAAATCTATGGCAATGTTCTAAGGCCACTACACTTGACAGCATCAAAATGTCAATAAAAAAACCAATTTAATTTCCCGTGCCAAATTTTGAGTTGAAACTGAGGGGAAGCATGTGGATTGAAATGAGCGATCTGAAGAAGTATAATTGGCCTGTGCATAATTTTATAAATTTTCATTTCCTGTGTACAGTCTATTAGAATGTCTGTAAGAATCGTCCACTAATAGAGATAGTATTTTTTTTACTTTGTTTTTAATATGATTTTTATTTTAAAGATAAGAGGCTAAGATACGTACGCTAAGCAAACTTTTTCGTTGTGACATAAGATTCTGACCTTACCTTGCATATTTTTATAAGAAACATCTTTTTATTTTTTATAAAGTTTAGGACTAGTTTCTTATTATATAGTGAAATTTTAGTCTATTCAGCTTCATAAACAGAACCTCAATTTCATGGTAATAACCCTTTTTTAAGTTGAGTTTTGTACATTGCTCTCTCTCTCCCTCTCTGTAAGCAAAAATAGTTCTAGTGTACAAAAGGCCAGAATATTGAAATTTGTAGACTATTTTAATTCAAAATATCCTATTGAAGATTTTTAAAAGCATACTTTATGACACACAATTCTTTATCCATAATCGTTCCTTCAGACACCCTAAATCATAGTCACAGCAATACCGTCTAAGAATTTCCCATATTCTGTATAGACCATTTTGAATATTGTCCTTCCGTCCTTCTCCTCACTCTAGTTAGTATGACTAGGAGTAGTGATTATTGGAGCAGCTCAGAGATCAGTGATGACACAACTGATATTTCTTTTGCTTATCAATTATCAATCATCAAGCTCGCGGATTACATTACAGGATGTGAATTAGTAATGAATTGAGGCCGGTGAAATATCTATGATATACAGCAGTATTATTATAGTTAGTAAAACAAGGAGAGACAGAATACAGAATACTGTACGTAGTAATTTGGGGAAGATAAAAAAAAGAAGGCATTGGCATAACCACGTAAGAAGAATAGAGGAGCACAGGCTACCAAGGATCCCTCTGAAAGGAAAACCAGCAGGTAAACGTCCACCGGTGACACCACCAAAAAGACGGAGAAATAGTTAACAACCTACCTCTCAAAAAATAGCACAACGTCGGGATTAACCGATAATCAGATTTATAAAACGTATAAAAAGAAGAAGATAACAGTATTAGTTAGTGACGTTCATTGAATAGGCTCATTTTATACCACGAGAAAGCTATGACGATGCATGTTTTTAACGTATTTCCAGAGCAAATATTGATGGTAGTATAAATGGTGAAGTTTTGGACAACTTATTAGAATCCATAAAAAGATAATACATCTCTCTGTGAAGTTTATTATAATCTACTGAAATTGAAACAGATTCTACTTACTGATACACCTCTAAGCGTCTACTACTTTATATCTAGTTTATGTCGGGCCTATGTATTATGTCATAGAAAATATAGCTATCACTGTAAAACGTCACCGTAAAACGGTAAAATGTGCCTCGTCGAGTTTCTCAGAGATGGTGTTCATATTTTTCCGTATTATTTTTACGTATAATACTATTTCTACTTAAGCGACCCCTCTAAAACACTCGACAAGGTACATTTTAACGTATCGGCGTTTGTCAGCTGGCTTCGTTTTGCAGCGACGTTTTGCTCCACGGATTTGTCTTTCTGTAACGACAGTTACAACAGTATTTTTTGTGACTATGTTTTATAGTTTATATTTTTGTTTATTTTATCAATACATTTTAACTTATTTTCATTTTGACAAGTTTAGTGTCATTTATAAGGTCTTATGGAAATAAATTTAAATCAGAATATTTTTCGATTCTTGGGATATCCGGTATAATGTGTTTAAAAGTAAAAATATAGATTTGAAATAAAGAAGAGGGGCGAGTCTTTAACGAAGCCAAAGAAGAAATGTGGGTAGAAAAAATTAACGAATTAATGGAGGTAAGTTACGTCTGTATCAGTATTGCCAAATATTATAAATAACTCATCTGTGGCAATTGAGACTTTTAATTTAATTATTCTATTGCCATTTGAAATTTCATTTAAAATAGAACTCATTTGTATTCTTCTTCTACAAATGACAACAAAACTTTAAATTCCAATCTTTTCTGAATGCTTTCAGAATCGATTCAGTAATTAAAAACAGGAAAGTTTTTAAAGTTTTTCTGAAAAACAATTTTCTTAAAATGAAACTTTTGTTCTTAAGGTATCAAGAAAGTTTATTGTTTCAAACAAAAAAAAAACACTTAAAAAGTTTGCAAATTTTTAGAGATATGGATGTTTATTTTATGCTACTCCATTATTTTATCGTGCGGTTACTTGGGGAAGTAAATATGCTTACACATAAGGAGAATGTTCGGTATACTGTCTGTTCCGTAGTTCCTTCATTATATTTTTTGATGTAAAGATCTTAGATGATATTTCACCTACCGTATAGGAATACCCTGCAATAATAATAACCGCCCAAGTGCAAGTTGGACTTGCGCAGTTAGTGTTCGGTACCACAGTAAACATACTACAGTAGCGAAACTGGGCTCCATTTGATGACGAGATTTTGACGGCGCGTGCGTCGACGGGTCCTTTTTCAAAATGGCCACTCAGTGTTTACATCCGATCTCGGAATGTGTCTTTGGAAATGTATTGTCCATCGTTTTCTTGATGTGACTGCAGTTTATATGAATATAAAGACAGAAGGAAAAGAGAGTTTGTAGAAAAAGAGAATTAAAAACGTTTGTAAGTGAAGAGAATCGAAAAGCTTGAGAAACAATTTATATAATCATGGGGAAAGGAGGTTATTGTTGTGCCGTTGAGGATTGCAATATTCCATATAAATATTTTCGCAAATTATTTGCTCGAGTCACACTTGTTTATGCTCTAAAATTTACAAATAAGAAATTTCTAACTCAATCAGGGCGCGCGCTAAGACTATTATTCTAAATCATAACTAAATTTAATTATGCTTTATTTACATCACATGTAATCATCAACAGTATTATCCGTCAAAGTTTAAGTTGCTGCATTAATGATTTTTTTTTTGCAATTCCTTTGTTTTTAGTTGAAACAATGATTTTATAGAAGTCATGGTATGCGATTAAAGTTGTTGGAGTTGTTGATTATTTTAATAAATCTCTATTGCTTGCTTTCACAAGACAACTTTTCACTATCTTAAATGCATTTTTGAAAAAAATACATATGCATGAAACAATATTATCATTACTAATGTACATTTTGGTTAGGCGTATTTGCTCAAGAGACGGCCTTCCAGGGAACCTTGATTGATTTAAATAAAACGTTCGTATTGGTAGAGTGATTTGGTCATTAAAGCTTGAAATTTATTTCTAAACTTAGTTCGGCTGGTTATTTAAAAATCCTGACGTGATTGCTCAATTCTGACCTCGGATTCGGTTTCAGCGCCCAAAAATACATATAGATATAGCGATCTGTTCGGTAGTGAAAAACTTTTTTTTGTGTGCCTGTGTAATTTTTTTTATGATTAATAATTAATCCTCCAAATTCTGGTTTTTAGAAAGATTTATTAATTAAACTATTATTTGTGTTATTTAAAAACTATTTATATTTGATAAATTATAAATAAAACATATTATTTTTTTCTCGAAAAAGGTGTATTCTCAAGAGCCTTCTAGTTTTCAATAACTTCATCTGAATTAATTGTTTGACACACCTTTTCTAATAAACCTGATAAATTTAACACTGTTTAATTGCAAGTACAATTAATACCTGAAAGTAACTTTTTTTTTTCTATTTTTCTCTATAAATTACATTGCTCCTTTTTCATGCCAATCTTTCAAAAGTTTCTGTGAATATATTGTAAGGAATACAGAACCTATAACAACATATTTATTATTTTCAATTTTAGACAGTATATTTTATTTTCTTATAAGCTGGGTTTGAAAGTTTAAATACAGTAATACCCCGCTTAGCGCGACCCCGTTACGCGCGGTTTCACTATAACGCGAATTTCAAATTTCGCGCTCATGTAGTCATTAACTTCTCTATGGTCGCGGGGGGATCCCCGCTTTCTCTGAATATGAATAAAAAATAAGAGTATGTATTGCATAAAGTGTTCTTAGAATTAAAGTGATTGATTAAAATGATTTGTATTTTTTTTTTGTATTAAATTTTGACTATGTTTAATCATAAAACCTCGATATACGCGAATTTCAGTTAACGCGATTTTTTTCGGAACGTATCCCTCGCGTAAAGCGGGGTATTACTGTATTAAGTGTCGTGTTGAGATCACAAAACTGATATAAATGGATTATTGAATCAAATATGCTATTAAAATAAGAAAAATTTTAATGTGATTCCAAAGAAATTTTTGTAATGTGATTTTGTCAGACGATGTGTGCCAGAGGGTAAAATATTCTGAAAATAAATTCGTTAAATGGACAGTACACCTAATTGAAGTACATTTTGATGGTAATTATGGTTACTATTAAAATTTAAAAGATTTAGTTACCTGTTATTAATATTCCTCCTATAAAGAACTTATTTCTATTGTTGTATACGTATACTATAATTAAATATAGTTATTTTCCTTTTAAACTGTAATTGACAATACTCAGTATATATGAGTCAATCATTTCTCCTAATGAAGCTAATATGGCTAGCGAAACGCGCGTCGAGTGCAAAAATAAAGTGTTTGGTGTAGTGGTGATATATACTGAGTAGTGTCATTGTGCAAAAGATTCCACATTCCCAACATAGTTGTAACTAACAAGTCAGCTTGGTCATAACTACGTATTTTACGTAAATATAATTAGGAAATTACTGTATTGACTCTTTGATCTAAATATTAATTCATTGTAAATAAAAGCAAGCGTTAATTACGTTATCAAAACGCAATACGGATAACCGAACACAAAAAGGTTATAGAACCTCTAAGAATCATTCACATAGAAAATAGAGGTCTATACATATACGTTCATAATTCATTAATAATATTATATTAACCTTTCTCGAAGTTACACAATATAGTTTTGTAGTTTAAGAAAAAATAAGTACCAAAAGAGTAGATACAGTGTTTTTAATTAACAAGAGATCTATCACACCAAACAACACAACACTGCTTAGAAAAAAAAATGCTCTTATTTTAGAAGATGTTGACATCTTAGTAATGACAATTGAAATTAAATTAATTTAGTCCTTAAAAAACATCTTTAATCATAAATTTACTTGAAAAATGATGTAAATAAAACTTTAACCTCAAAACAGTGACGATTTTTTTTTTTTTTTTTTTTTTTTTTTTTTTTTTTTTTTAACTTTGTTAGACTTTTGAATTTTTGGATAAGGTTATTAAAAACTGTTGAATATGAAGAATTCCATCAAATTTTTCACCTGTATTCATTTATTTTCTAACCAAGTGCTCCATTCTTTTTTTTTTTTTATATAACTCATGCTGTGTTAACTTTTATATTACTCATGCTGTATTAAAAAACAAATCAAAAAATTTTCAAACATTTCTATATCTATGATTTTGAATGATAAAACTTTGCACAACTTTATTTGTATTTCAAATCTCGCGCTGGTCCACTTTTAACATGGCGGATTGCCACGTGACCTTCTGAAAACGAACCTGATTTTCCTATGCGATTATCCTTGAGTTTTGCTACTGTATAGTGTGTTTACTGTGTCGGTACGTTGATTTCTTTTAAAACAAACATTTTTGATACATCTTAATACAATATAACAGGCAAGTACAAGTCGGACTTGCGCAATTAGTGTTTTGTATGTTGATTGCTTGAAAATAAGGAGGTATATAATGATCAATGACTTCACAAAACACACCCCAAATGAGTTTTCAACTTAAAATTTTTGTTTTTTTTTTATATATCAGATAAATTATTAAAGGTTTCGAGATAAGGAGGGAAAGCAATTTTTCGCAATTTTTTAAACATAATAAAAAGAATAGTGTGCGCAAGTATTATATTATAAATATTTTTGAACTCGTGTTTTTACAAGCTTTCATTTGATACCCCACTCGGAGACCTAATAAAAAAAAAATTTTCACTTCCGATTTAACTCCCCAAAGTCACCCCTTAAGTCAAAATTTAACTTTCAAAACTATACGGCTCTGATGAGGTTATGAATTCCTATATTAGTGCCTAATTATAATTTTCTATGTTAAATAGTTTCGGAGAAAATCGAGTGACAGACAGACAGACGGACAGACGGGCGGACAAATTAACAGACAGACACCGAAGTGATCTCATAAGTGTTCCGGAACACTAAAAAATCAGCTACAAAAGTAAAATTTTTTTAAAGGAATTAAAATTACGATTTTTTATTTTTCAATTTTTTGCAATACCGATGTAGATGTATGAGCACATCATTATTTTGAAAAATAGAGAGATGTTTAACCTGGCTTAATAAAGCTGTATCTAATTATGTTTACAGATGACAGTTGTTAGGATCTCAACACTGTTAAGTCTATTACCATCATTACCTTAATGATCTTTTTACTTATGTGTCTTTTATTTTATTAGGATAATTAGTAATACTAGACAGCATTAAAAACATTCACGTCGTATTACTATTTTTATATTTCACCTTTGTGATAGGTTTTTTCTTTTTAATTTTTACTTCTCTTGCTGAAGGAAGTATTGTATTCGTGAACAAATTGCAGTCCGAAATTTTTGCACTTCTCCTTCCGGTCACTAGTGACATAGTTTCCAGTTTCCATTGATTTGCCAATCTGTCTGTTAGCATGATAACCCTCGAACGAAATAATAAATTGATTTCAAGTTTGGTACATATGTAATACTTGATACAGCAACAGAATTTAATTCTTTGGGAGCTAAATCGTTTCACGAGAACAATGAGGTTGCCGACGAATTTTGTATAGTTTCTATGATATTATGAGAATTTTTTCTAGTTCCTGTTTGAAATAATGAACGAATTTTCTATTTATCTGTATCCAGTTTTATAGCGTTTACGTCTTTCGTTCCCTTTTCGCCAGCCTCTTCTGTCTTCCCACTCTCCCGGTCGTAAATTTGTTTCCTGCATGGCTCTCTGAACGCCGTCACTCCATATTGCTTTTCAACCATTCTCCCTCTCGTTTCTCTGTTGGCCTCCACTTAAAAACCAACTTTGGAATTCGTCGTTCTATCATTCCTTCTAGATGTCCGTACCAGACCAGTTGCCTTCATTGGATATCGTTCATTATTGCTCTTTCTATCTTCGTGGCTTCTCTTGTTCTTTCGTTTCTGATTTTTCAGCTGATCTTCGCCAGTAGTCCATCTCGAGAGTAGAAATTTCTATTCTAAGTTCTTGTTTAATTTCCAAGCTTTGCAGCCATACAGTACAAAACTGCTAAAGATTGCGTTATAGAATATGTATAGATATGATCCAATTTTAAGTATAATAATTTATAATCAAAGATTTAAGCGAATTTAAGAATTGAAGGGGAAAGTTAGCGGGATTTTTTCGAATTTTCTGAATGTATGTCGTTTTACTCTATGTTACTTCCTTATGAATGTTCACTATATCTTAAACCTAGGCCTAGCACACGTGCTGCAAGGAAGTCCCTAAAGCGCTCCAGGAGCGGCATGTGTGCGGAAAAACCAATTTACGTTGTTTTTGAATCGCTGTAAATCGTACTCGGTGGGAAACACAGCCCTGGACAAATTGTTCCAAAGGGATGATGTTCTCCATATAAAAGACTGCTTGAAAAGCGTTGTACGTGGAGTAACAAGCTGAACCTCATAGAGATGTGAAGTATTAGCGCGACGTGTATTTCTAACATGGACCGCTCTGGGAGGAATTAAGCGGGCTACATCCTTCGAACACTTTCATGAAAATAATTGTAGAACAGACTCAAGTCGCCAACCATGGAGCAGTATTCCATAGTGGGTCGAATTTGAGCTTTGTAAAGAATTAACAGTTGTTATGGAGTGTAAAGTGGTTCGAAATAATATTCCCAACTTTTAAGAAGCTCTCCTTGCTATGGCTGCAACATGTTCATGCCAGGACATATTTGCTCCCAAACTAACGCCCAACAAATTGAATGACGATGCGAGGGGAATGGAGTGCCTCGACATAACTATGTCGGGTTTAGCAACGTTAACTTTTTTAGAAAAAACTGCCGCCTGGGTTTTTGTAGAGTTAAATTCCACTTAATTACTGTCACCCCAAGATAGAATTTTTTCCAGGTCTTTGTTAAGTTGAACGACCTCCTGCTGTCTGCGGATATTCGCCTGAGTAACCGATGTCCGAGCGTTCAAAGTGAATGAAGAGATAAGCGTACTGTCATCTTGCAAAGCTATAGATTGGATTCCCGGTCTTTTCCAGCAGATCGTTAATGTAAATAAGAAAGAGAGTAGGAGACAGTATGGAGCCTTGGGGCACACCGGTGTTGATAGTGAAGGTGTTAAAAAGAAATCCGTCGACCGCCACTCGTAAAAAACCCTCTCTGAGGAAACATGAGAGCCACAAATAGAACTTTTCAGACATACCATAAGAGCGTAGCTTAGCCAACAGTCCATTGTGCCAAACACGGTCGAATGCCTTGGATATGTCAAGAGCAAAGGCTCGGGATTCTCCAAAGTGTTCAATTGCGTTGTTCTAAACATGTGTTATATAACTCAGAAGCCTATGCTTAAAAAACTAAACTGGGAGAAAAATGATATACATATTGAAGTACTAACATGCTAAGATATGTGGAGGATATATTGTGTAGTACTTATTATTAGTCAGAAGACAATAATGAATGGAAGAGAAGATGTGATGCTGATGAGTATAGAAAAAGTGAAATGATAACTGGGGTAAAATATAGGAATAGGCAGAAAAATATAAATGCCAGATTTAAATTAACGATACTCTCATTACCAATTTCTAGGAGATTAAAATATATTTTACAAAATGAAAACAAGTAATGTAAGATATACCTAAAACTATTAAATCAATGGGTTGTCCCAGTTCTGCTATATGAAACTGAAATGTGAGCCATCATAAAGAAAATAATAAGTTATCAAGTCAATCAATAAGTTTTCAAAGGGACACCTGTAGAGCATCACTTGAACCAAATATTGAATACTGTTTTGAAGCTTCGTCTCTCACATGAACACACTCTAAATTTCAAGTCGATCTGTCAAGTCATTCATTGTTTATCGGCTGGTTAAAGTAAACATGTTTGAGTATTTTTTAAAAATGGAAAAAATCGAATATCGTGCAGTGATAAAATTCGTTGTTTTGGAAGGTTTATAGGCAACTGAAATCCATGCAAAGTTAGTAAAAGTGTTAAGGGAGTCTGCTCCTTCATTTCCAACTGTTCATAGATGGGCTCTAAAGTTTAAACATGGTCGTACAAGCGTTAATGATGATCCACGTTCAGGACGTCCAAAAAACTGCAACAATTGAACAAACTGTTGTGCAAGTACAAGATATGGTAATGGAAGACAGTCGATTAACCATGGATGATTTATCTGAGGCCACAGGCATTTCACATAGACCAGTACATGCGATCTTAACGAATGTTTTGGGTAGGAGAAAGCTATTCACAAGCTGGGTGCCGCATTATAACTATGGATGATGTAACTGAGCCCAGTTGTTCAGCTCCAAAGCAGCCAAAGTGGTCAAAGTCGTCCAAAAAAATTATGGCATCAGGTTTCTGAGACGCAAAAAGAATTTTGTTAATTGATTGCCATCAAATCAGTAAAACAATCTCAGAAGCGTATTATGCAACCTTTTGAACCAACTGGATGAGAGAATTCGTTAGAAAGGGCCCGGATTGCATCACGACAATGCACATGCTCACAGAGGTGCTTTGGTAACGGCAAAACTGGTCAGATAAAAGTAGGAATTGTTGGAACATCCTTCTTATTTGCCAGATCTGTCTCCGCCTGACTTCCGTCTGTTCTCAAATCTCAAAAGACACACACATGGGAAGCGTTTTCAACAAATGATAAGGTGATAACATCCTTAAATGGGTATTTTGAAGGTCTTCCGGAAAACCACTTTAAGGATGTGGTAAACGAATTGGAAAATCGCTGGAAAAAATGTATTGAGTTTAGGGGAGATTATACTGAAGAATAAATGTGTTTCGACTCATTAATTCATCTTGTTCCATTTCCGATTTCAGAACTTATTGACTGACCAGAAGAGGCAAAATACTTTAAGCCAAGTAGAGAGAGAAATCCTAAATATAGCGTCGGAAAAGAAAATATCAAAAACATAATACCAGAGATAAAATAGAGATGGGCAGAATATGTAGCAACAATGAGAAAGACAAGATAAACTAGGAAAAAAGACGGAATGGAAACTATGGAGAGAAATTGGGAAGTGGCTGGGAAGGAATGGACGAGCCAAGCACAGGACAGAAAGAGATGAAGAGAAAAGGAGGAGGGATGTATCCACACATGTACATGGACAGCTGGGTAGAGAGAGAAACATCATATTATACGTCTTTTCAGGAATTTTTGAAACTATTAACGTGAAAATATCGTAATATTTTTATTATTTTCAATTTTAACCGAAATAGTTTAAAAAGAGTTATATCAAGTTTCACTTGTTCATATAAAGCATATGCTGACCATACTAAGACTACTGAACTACAGTTTATTCCCCAAGTGTCTCATATAACTGCTCTGATATGGACTTCGTCCATTTTCAGTTATTTTACATTTATATGCCTGAGGTGGATCCCTTAAAAAGCGCTCCCTGCTTTTAAGCGTTCACTATGTCAACCAAACTGCCAGCTAGAAAGCTGCTGTGTCAACTTTCGATGGAGTAATAGGTATGCGTAGTTAATACATTCGTTATATACTACCATCGTGTTCCGTAACTTCTGACTGACGAGCCGTAATATTGAGAAATACCTCTCAAGATGGATTTGACGAATAGAAGAACGATGAGTGAACTGCTGAGATATTAACCTCGTCCGTTTTCAGTTATTTTATATTTTTTCTTCTGTAACTCTCTGTTCTTGTTCCATTTTATCTTTCTGTACACTATGCCTATTTATGATCTTGTAAATTCGAGATTTCAATAAAACTTGATACCTATTCCGAGAATTTTAATTTCTCATTGTATACTTTTTCGACAAAAAACAACCTTACATCTTAAAGGTGATTTAGACGTTGGCACGCATTCTACTGTTGATATCGTCATTCTAAAATTTTTTGGTGTTAAATGAGTGAATATAGTCTTCTGTCATCACAGTATCGTCAGCGTAGCACAATATTTTTATTTTTTATCTCCTATTCTATAACAAACTTGTCCAAGCATCTCATCCATTACTATATTAAAATGAGAATGAAGAACCTCCTTGGTTAATTTCTCTTTCTGTCGATATTAGTTCTGTGGGATCCCCATTTATTTTGGTTTCTATGGTTTTAATGATACTGTCTGTCGCAAAAAAATATACTAGGTCCTCTAATTATATCCAATCGAAGGCTTTTTCTAAGTCAATGAAGCGTAAATACGCCGTTCTATTTTGATCTATTGACTTTTGATAATTTACCTTGAAATGAAAATTGCATCAGTGCAGGACCTTTCTGCTCGAAACCTTTGTTGTTTCTCTGCTAGTGCACTGTGTTCCTTAACTTTGTTGGTTTTAGAATTGTAGCTAAGAAGTTTGTTCCATTTTAGAGCCTTTTTTGAATATGAAGATTGTAGTGCTAGTTTTTCACTTATCTGAAATATCAAAATTTTTTCTATTATGCATATATATATATATATATATATATATATATATATATATATATATATACATATATATATATACATATATATATATATATATATATATATATATATATATATATATATATATATATATATATATATATATATATATATATATATATATATATATATATATATTTATATGTATGTATTTGGTTTTTTAATAATATTTTAAAATATGGGACATAATTTATTCTCAAACTCTGTCATTATGTAAAGCTTAAGCTGGAAAATATTTTTATACACACATTTTCCCCCAACAAACCCCAAAACTAATCCATCAAAGAAAAAAACACCCCAAAAGTTGCCTAACATGATATCCGTCCAATCATTAATTACGGAAGCAGATCGGCGGAGGACCCATAAATAAAATTCGACGTCCCATTTGGCAACGTCGCGCAGGGGTGGGGCGGATGTGACGCGATGATGGAACGAACTTGAGAGAAAAATGATCGCGTCAAGAGGAAACGGAGCGGTGTTGCAAAATTTTTTATTAAGTAAATAACTTTGAAAAATTAATTATTTTTTTTATTTTCCTTTGCAGTAAAAGTCAAGAAGTTTTAAAGGCACTGTAGTATAAAAAATTTAATTTAGGATGAATTTGAATCACTTGAACCTAATAAGAATCTCCCTCCAGAGAATTGCTGCTGATGTTGCTAGTTTCTTTTTCTTCTCATAAGCAATTCTAGGCGTTACTTTGGGTAATCAAGAGATTTAAGTAAGGATTTTAGAAATGCTTTATTAGGCATTAAATTAAAACTTGTTTTGTCGTACTTAGAAGGAAGCCCTATGTCGGATCTATTCTATCAAACTTAGCATGAATCTTGACCTCGGAAGTTATGTACAACTTCGGATCTTGAGATCACATGACTTGAGGTCATATGAAAATTTGAAGTGATATTAGTAATATCCTGAGACATGAACTAACAGTAAGTTCAAGAAAATTTGAATTTATCCCGTACATATTTCTAGAATACCGAAAATCGCTGAAATTAATGAAAAAAATCAAACAAGATTTCCAACCTTTATTCGTTTTTTAGGGTTTATAATCATCCGCACACATGCGGCTCCTGGAGCTCTTTAGGGACTTCCCTGTAGCACGTTTGCCATAAAAAAAAGTTTATTATATGTTGAATTATATAATTGGTCCCATTTTTACAGACACAGAAGCTTCTTTAAATTAGAACTAGAAATAAACATAATTCGGAGTCCCAACATGCTTCTATTATTTGTTATCAAATAGCTTCATAAAATAATAAACCGGGTTAAATATTTATCATTAATGGTATGATACACAATAGCCGTATGGTTTTTCACCAATGCGTAAAAATTGGATTATTGTTGCATATACTCTACATACAATACACATATACCTAAAAAGAAAATTGTTAGAACTGATGGTGTTCAGGAAGTTAATTTTTTTTTGACTGTAGTGTTCTGAAATATAAAGCCACTTACTAATCCACAGCCACATTAAGGAGCATTAAAACTCATATACGAAATTTAATAAGTTAGTAAGGTATCATAATAATATATTTTTTATTTTCGTCATTTTCTTTGTCTATTCCTTTCCTTTCCTCCAAAGGTTTAAGTTAAGATTTGATGGCATATTTTTAGAAATGTCTCTAAGCCTGAGATTCTTTTTTGCTTTCTATAAGGTTTCGTATATTCCCGTTGTGCTTGCATTCGCAAATTTGTCGATTTGCTTTTTGTCAAATCCGCATAACTAACTAAGGCAAAAGTTGGAAAAAAGCGTATTTGGTTTCCTTATCTTTGGCATTAATATAACACAAATATATACTGGCTCTTCTAATATAATATAAATTGAAAAACAATATACAGGGTGTTCCATTTAAAAAATATTAAGTTTATGTCATACGACAAAAACACGAATCATTATTTCTATTTTAACTACATAAGACGCTAAATCTGCACTTAACATTAATGCTTATATCTCCAAATATATGCTTATATCTCCAAAAGCTGGGAGGCCCGTTTGTAATTAATAATCCTGTAAAATTTTATTATAAGAACGAACAGTACGTACGGAGTTATATAGATACACATAGGTAAAACTTGTCTATAGCAACAGTGGATGAATATTCTAAAAGGGCTGCATTAATGTCCCAGGACTATAAAGTTCTTCATGAAGTTCATATTTCACTTAAGTTTTTTTTTTTAGATTTATTACAAAATACGGCAACCATGTATGAGGAGCCCATAGGGGTGCAAGAGGAGGGGTAGGTGCCTGACCGGGGGTTGTTCCGACCTTGATGGATTATTTCCCGAGAGGGGAAGGGGGTGAGTCCGTGCGCTTCTGCGACACACGTCTTCCCTGCCAATTAGAATTCCTACGATTGAATCGGTCGGTGTTTATATCGGAGATTTTGATTTATGGCGTTTTAAAAGTATGGAAGGGCATAATTTGATTTGTATTGGAAAAAGCATGTATGTATGTTCTTTGTCACTAGAAGAATTAAGATCAAAACTGATATACCTTACTTTTGTTTAAATGTATATATTGATCGTATTTTTTTATGTTATATTAAAAGGATATTAACCTTTGCTTGTAGCTGATAAAAAATACACTTATCATATTTTCCTAATTATTTATCTTGTCATTGGTATTATTTTGTAATAAATATTTTTATGTTATATCAGTCCTAAAAATACCAAAACTTTATTTATGTATTCCCAAAAAATGAAAAAATCAAAATAATCTTCAGATAAAATTGAAGAAAGAATAGCAATTATGTTTCTAGAATTTGTACCCTAATCCTTATAATTGTTAATTTTTAATTTTTCAATAATATTCAAGTTGAAAGTACTTAAAAACTACAAGGATTAGAGTACTCTAAATTAATAAAACTAATTAAATAATAACCTGTGACTATGGATGGAATAAACTAATGATGATGATGATTATGAAGTATTTCTAGGAAAAGTAGATGTTTTCAGTTTTCATTCAAAAAACATAGCATGTTTGCTGTAACCTACGTGGGCGTTCGACATCGAGTGACGCTGGGATTTCAGTGTAGGCACTGTGTAACTACAAAACTTAATAGGAAACTTCCACAGGTTATAAAGCTAATTAGTATAATTCTTCTCGATTTTTCTTGTGTCGATTGACTTTTGGCCAATCGTCCTGCGAGCTTCCTCAGGGCTTGTTCCGAGAATTGGCTTCTTCGGAATGTAGCACACAAGGGTTTGGATTTTGAGGTATTCCAGTAGATACTTGATATATAGAAGAAAGAAAAACATTGGAAGACATAATATTTTGAGTCTTGAGGTACACTGGTATAAAAAGTAAAGATGGCAATCAAAAAACCGTCCCAACTTACTGCTATTGCTACTTACAAGAAATATTCTCTTAGGAAACTCGATAGAGATAAACAAAACTTTTTAGACGTACGGTAACAGCGCTGCTTAGCTAATAGCCCGTCAAAGCAAACACCGTCGAGGGCCTTGATTACATCAAGAGTAATCACTTGATTTTCATCATATGCGTTGCTCCTATCATATGCGTTGCTCCTAAGTTACTCTAATTACCTATTGGGTGCATCATAGATCTGACCACTGATAAAGTAGTACGTGTAGGGATATACAGCTTTCATGCTTTGGCAGTCCCATGACTTAAAGATTTGGTATACAGTCTCCCATTATGAATTTTCGTAAAAACGTACATATTTTCTAGGTTCGTATACTAGGATAAAATTGTTACAAAAAAGCTCGACTATAATATACAAATTGTAGAGTAGTTTAATAAATTGTTCATGTATATCATTTATCTAACACGCCCTTAAAATTTGTTAATCTGATTGACTACCAACGAATCGGTCAAGTCGGTATAATGTTATCAGACTTTTAGAAAACTTCCAGAAAACTGGACTCACCGGACCCCCCTTTATCATTAAAAGTCCAACTTGAAATTCATAATTTTCGCGACTAAATAAGAATATAAATAATATATTTATATTTAACGATTGAATATTTTCTACAATTTTTGTTTTAATAAGTTTATTTCATCAATTAAAAGAGGGGGTGTTGGTAAATTGCCTCCTCGCAGGTGGTAGTAAAAATAGACAGATTTAATGAGCCTCATTTATAGGTAGGTTGCCTCCCAAACCTTTCTTCTACCTAATGGATATTTCCCGGTAATTCAGAGTAGGTATACAATATTGCAAATAAGTGTGGTATATATAGCTGATATATAGCTTATAATATTTGTCAATTTGATTTCTAAATTCCATCAGTAAAGACATTTTCTTAACATGAATCCCAGTATCATTCTAAGTGAAAAAGGAAAACAGTTATTACTTTTAAACATCTATAAATACAGCTTCCAAAAGTGTATAAAAAGTGGTGAAAAGCGTTAGACTTGCACAAAGAAAACGTGCAAATCTTTCCTTGTTACTATGGGAGAACTGGACAACCATATTGTTGTTATAAAACTTGTACAAGAACATTGCCATGAAGTAAAGATAGAAAAATTACATCGTCAAATTGTTAACACGTCCTGTAAAAGAAAAGCTGTCAGAAAAACCCTCAAAAATTATACTGCGCGTCCGACATTGCTTATATTAGGAGAAATATGTACAACGATCGTCGCAAAAAACACCTGCATTGCCGAAGAGTATTGAAGATACTTTTAAAATTCTGGAAGAGATCAACATCGAAACATCTAAAGGTGAACTGTTTTTTTATTTATTAAGAATAGAAGTGACCAAGTAGTTGTATTTTGTTCTAAATCAAATATCCAGTTTTTGGAAAAGGTCTCACGAATTTATTTAGATGGTACCTTTAATTATTGCCCTCAGTTCTTTTGTCAATTTTTTACTATTCATGGGTGTTACAATGGACATTATATTCCATTAATGTTTTCGTTGTTGCCCAATAAACGGACGGAAATGTACATAAAATTGTTTAATTTCATAACGGATATTTTTAAATATAATGTTGTCAAACTAGAAATTTTGGAAGTTGTAATTGATTTTGAAAAACGTATCCACAAGGCTGTTCGACAAATTTGGCCATTAGTGAAAATAGTTGGATGTCGGTTTCATCTTTCACAATGTTGGTATCAAAAAATCGAAGAATACGGCTTAACGTGTTCATATAAAGATGAAACTGAAAATTCAACGGAACTTACCCGCACTACCAATGTTTGTAAAACGTTCCACAAACATTTTAACTACTTCTTCTACAAAGCCCATCCAAATATATTTATTTTTATAGAGAAGCTTAAAGAATTTCAAACAGAAGCTAATGTGAAATTACAAAGTGTTCATTTAACTGCTAAATTCATATCAATGTAAAAAATAGCAAAAAATTCATCGCAAAAATGATCGAGCTTTACAAAAACAACGAAATTAGCAAAATGCATTTTATTAAATGCATATCTTTCCATTGTGGTGCTAAAGATTAATTATTATATATGTTTGTATGGAATATTATGTATATTTTATTATATATATTTGTGAAATATCATCATGTACTTTTACACTTTAGTATTATACGTAGATTTTAGGTTTAGGCTATATTTTAAAACTTGGAATTATGTATTTTCTTTTAATTTGTTGTCTACATTTTTTGTTCTTCAATAAAATCAAACTTATAAACAATGTTTATTATTTATTAACCGGGACCCAATTTACACATCTATATCAGGTAGTTAAAATTTATGGGAGGCAATTTACCTATTATTTAGGGTCCAGTTTTATCTCGGGAGGGAATTTACATTTACCCAAATGAGGAATTAGATAAGGTGACTCAATATCTCCAAAGCTGTTCAAGTCGCTACAATGAGAAAACAAAGGAATACTACTACAATATAAAAGACAAATGATAAGAAATGCTGATGGAATTAAATAACAGGTCTCGAGAAATAGGTTTAAAAATAAACTTCACCAAAACCAAATATTTCAAGAACGAACCTGAAAATTTGCCAGGAACTATTAACAGATCGTAAAACAATAGAAAAGGTACAAACATTTATATATACCTATTTAGGACAAAAACTCGAAATTTCATAGAATAATTTGAAAGCTGCTTTGGATAGAAGAGTTTCGTTAGCTTGGTTTGCGTCCGAAAGGTTACAATCCACATTTAAACAATATATCCCAAATACAATAAAAGCCAGATTATTGTATCAATATGTACTACCGGTACTAACATAAATAAAAGTAAAATATATAAACTCCAAGTAACCCAAAGAGCAGCTAAATATTAGACTCGAAGATTGCATTCCTAATATCGAAATACGAAAAAGTTGCAGATGTAATACAACGAATATGTACATTAAGGTGGAATTGGACGGAGCATATCGCATGGAAGAATAACAGATGAACAGTATGGTTGAATTGAGGCCCAGAGAACTTAAGAGATGTAGAGGTAGCAAGATGACGAATGGCATAAAAAAAAACTGGCGGGACACGAGACAACTTAGGGAGGCTTATATTCGACGAAGGATGGAATAGCTAATGACGATGATAATGATATATAATCATCTAAAACCCGCTATTAAAATAATAAATTTACATGGTAACACTGCTACGATTACCAACGTGGTTTGAATTACAAGACAACAGATAGCGATTCAATATTCCGATTTTCTTAGCTACGTTGCTTTGACGTAGTATAAAGTAATTTTTTGTATAGGACAGGGTGAAAATGAGTCCAATTTTTTTTATATTTATATTATATATACATATATATATATATATATATATATATATATATATATATATATATATATATATATATATATATATGTATATATATATATATATATATATATACATATATATATATATATATATATATATATATATATATATATATATATATATATATATATACACTAGAATGCTGTGTACATAGTGGATAAGAAAATATTCGGAATCCTGTCATATTTATAGACCAATATGAGTAACTGAAAATAATTTAATAACTTTTAGAGAACATGTAACAAGATGAACAAAAAGATAAATAATATTCCTGTTTTTTCTTTATGAAATTACCAACCTAACAACTATTTAACCCCAGTGGTATTATATTGCATGCTTGCTTACTTATTCATTGCAGTATGACTTATAATTGTTTACTTAAGACGTAAAATGAGCAATGTCCTTATTGGCGCTTCTATATCGGAATTTAAACCTGGACCATTTAAATAAAACTCAACCCGCTGTTCCTGAATTACAAAACACGCTAATAAAATATATTTCATTCGTCGTTAAAACGGGGAAATAGTTAATCGGTCTTCATTGTCAGGCTTTCCGGTCGACGAAGCAACGGGCAAAAGGCAAAAGAAACGGAATAAAACCCGGTTGGCATAGAGCATCCCTGCGGGCGGGCAGCGAGCGCACTTCTCAATGCGGAATCATCATTTTTCTCAGTCCCGCGAACAACAAAGTCCACTTAGTCATAGTCGAAGTCTGACCGAAAAATACCAGAGAGAGCGCCGCAAATTCAACACCAAGGAAAAGAATGAAATATGGTGCTTTATGTATTAAAAACATTCTGCTAAAGTTGTTCTTTTTAAGTAATCTATCTATAAGACGGAAAAACAGTATTTTGCTTTAGTTTCTTTGTTACAACTGCTCTTTTGTAGAAGCTTAAGTATCCAAGAATGTATTCTTTAAAACCATATTTTTTTAGTATGCTGCCGTTTCAATAAAATTCTGTAGAACTTCAATATTAAGGTAAGATGTCTCTGCTACCATTCTAAGCTGTAAAAAACTCGTTTTAGCCGAAATCTGACCGAAAAATAACACACAGAGCGCAACAAATTCTACACAAAATAACCGATCAAGTGCAAGTGTTCCGTACGTTGATTGCTTTTAAAATAAAAAATTTTGTTACGAAGATATAAAATGATCAGTGACTTCACAAAACACACCCCAAATGAGTTTTCAACAAAGTTTTTTTCCGATCTCTACTGAAAACTGATGACATTGAAATTTTTGTTTTTTTTATATACCATATAAATTATTAAAGGTAATGCACTCGTGATAATTTTCGTTCAATCTACACCCCGTGGAGAATATTCCAGAATTTTTTCAAAATTTTTTGATTACTACTTTTCGAAATGAGGTGGGGGGACAACGATTTTTCGAGATTTTTAAAAAATAATACAAAGAAAATTGTACGCAAGTATTACATTATAAATATATTTTTTACTCGTGTTTTCACAAGCTTTCATTTGACATCACACTCGATGACCTAGTAAAAACATTTTTTTTCACTTTCGATTTCACCCCCCAAAACAAACCCCTTAAGTCAAAATTTAACTTTCAAAATTTCTATGTCAAATAGTTTCGGAAAAAATTGGGTGTGACAGACAGACAGACAAAGAAAAGTGTGCGCAAGTAATACATTATAAATATATTTTTTACTCGTGTTTTCACAAGCTTTCATTTGACATCACACTCGATGACCTAGTAAAAACATTTTTTTTTTCCCTTTCGATTTCACCCCCCAAAACAAACCCCTTAAGTCAAAATTTAACTTTCAAAACTTCTATGTCAAATAATTTCGGAGAAAATTGGGTGTGACAGACAGACAGACAGATAGACGGACAGACAGACAGACACCGAAGTGATCTTATAAGTGTTCTGTACGGAACACTAAAAAAGAATAAAAATATGGAGCCTTATGTTTCAAAAATTTTCTACTAAATTTGTTAGAACTGCTCAGCGATGGAAGTTTAATATTCAGAGATGCATTTTCAAAAATCTTATATTTATTATAAGCTTACACAACAATAAAAATTGTAAAAAAAGTTCTTTTATACTTTTATAGAACTTGAACGTTTAGGTCAGATATCTAACCCTCCCTTGTTACAAATTCATGTGGTATATGAGTTCAATTATCATAACTAAAAAAACCTGAGGTAATGCTGCAAATTCAGCATCAAGGAAAAATGGAAAAATTTTATTTGACCCGACCGAATTCACAAGGAGGTTGAGTAAACTTTACGGAAATCTAAAAATATTATTTTAGTTCAAAATTATAGCTGTCAGGCATAATTTTTAGATTCTCAGAAATTCAGATCTACTACTGTAAAGTGGTTGATTTACGCTAGATTGAGAGATATGCATATATATTTTTAAGACGTGCTATTATTTTCACCTAATTATTGTACGGGTTTAAAAAATCACCAAACGTAACTACTGAAACTATTTAAAAGTTTTTTTACAAAGTGCAACCCAAAAATTATATAAAATTATTCTTAGTGTGTATGAGATATATCGTATAAAAATATTATCTCTTAAAGGATTACGCCAAATTTTCAAAAAATCGATTTTTTTTTTGGTTATATTTATTAGTTATACTTTTAAGAATATTTCAAGCTTAAAAAATGGAATAGCAGACGAAAGGTAATATAAAAAAAATTATAGACTTTTAAGACGCGGACGCGGTACTTTTTTTTTCTTTTGCATTTTTTCTCGAAACTACTTTTTTCAATCTCGTGGACAAATTATCTCGAGATCTACTGAACCGATTTTAATAAAATGTTTACCACTTATTCTTTATAATATTACCTTGAAGTTAACATACGGTTTTTTTGGTTGAATGTACGATTTTCCAACTTCTGTCATTTCAACCAAAAACAAAAAAAAATTCCCATATGCGGCCACTTAGCTATGACCTTTCTTAATAATAAAAAATAATTTGTTTAGTTTTTAGACGATTCCTGATTGAGAAGAAAATTCTACCGGTGGCAAGTATTTTCAAAAGAGGGTCGTACAAAAGGGTTCATATCTTCGCAATTTTTTAATTTATTTTATATATGTTCCTTTAATTTATTGTTAAAACTATAATGTATTTGTAAAAAAAAAAAAATTATAATATTTGCGTCAAAAAATAAAAAAAAAAAAAAGTTATTTTATGCCTATATTTCCGAGCGCCAAGGTGGTGTAACCCCTAAGACCTTCGGACATTCATGCAACTCGACACGATAAAGTGCAACCACTAATCACTGCACATCCACAAACACTACGCCAATGTTTTGTAGGGGTTCATAGGTAAAAAACATAGCAACTCGTATGAAAAAGTTGAATTAGTGTCCAAAGATCCTTTTAAAATACTCATAGCATCTCTATTATAATATTCGATTGACAAAGTTTTATTCAGTAAGAGCCGTTGCATACGAACTATCCTGAAGCACCACGGAGTGATATTATTTCTGAGAGAATACTTTTATAAGAATAACAATGACGAGCGACTGTGGCAAAGAGTAGCTCATCTCGTCAACTGAAACGGTAGTTAGTTTGTAGTATCGGTGGTTACGTAGTAATAACTTTCAATTTCATAAGGTTTATGTTCATATATTTTTAGGACCTGGTAGCACAAACTACCGAAATGAAAAGTAGTATATGTGCTACAAAGTCAATACGATATGAAGCTGAGGTGAACTAATCCGACAGTTGCTTGTCACTGTTGCTAGCTTGAAAGAGGTTACTCACAAAAAATGGTTTTAAGTGGAAAGCTGACGACCAGCATCTGTATGACGTCATGTAGTTGTGCTTTAAGATAACCTGTCTAGAAGGGCTTCATAAAAAACTGAAAGACAAATTGTATACAGTATCTAGTATTAACAATTTTAGTGACCTACTAAACTGGCAGTCAAATTGAAATTTATTCAAATCTTAAATAATTTCAAACAGCTACAACTAGCTTAATGTATCACTTTTATATAGGATCTATTTGGTGACGTAAATACTATAACCTATGGTAGCTTTATGTTGAAAATAAATGTTTTAACTTAGAGAACATCCTGAATTAAAGAATGTATCTGTATTTCTATCTGTTCTTTCTTGAAACTGTAAATTAAGTCTGTTTTTTTATAACTCAATAGCAAATTTTTATGGTAAAAATTTTTAGCCTGCCAATATAGCCTAAAAATGTGTATATTGGGACAAATTAAATTTTAAATCACAAACAGCTTTATAATAGTTTAAATTCAGAAGATAGCGCGGTTGTTGCAAAAATAAGTGGATCACATGATACATCTAATTGAAAAACATAACGTACACAGTATTTTTATTTTTTAAACCAAAAAGATGTTCGGAATTAATTCCCACTAACTTATAAGTCATTATAAGTTCGGAGTTGGTAATGCTTTTCTGAGATTCTCCTTAAACATTCTTGTACACATTTATTCCAATACTTCATATTTTTCTTTTTGAACATTTTTTTTTTTATTTATCGGCTTTTAGTTATATTTAAATATTTTTCTATCAAAGTTAAATTTACGAGGCTGGATTGATAAGTCTGGTAAATTTCTACGAAATGGCTGGAAATTTTGTTAAGCGGCACGACTATTGGTAAGCGTCATTCTTGTAAGAGTTTCAAATAAATGCAACACGCAAGTATTTGTTGGCAATTATTATGTTACACGTTTCCTAGGAATGGATAAAGCCAAATATCGTGCAGTCATAAAACATTTTTATTTAAAAAAGTAGACTGCGGCCTCGTAAAAAACGGAACTAAAGGAAGTTTATGGAGCTGGGCCAGCACTCAAGACCATTTATTACGGGATAAATAAATTTAAACGTAGCCATATGATCACTATAGATGCTGCATGTTCAAGACGCTCGATTGAGGTTTCTTCTGAAGGAATGGTCGTGATGGAAGATCAACTCCTTAAGCTTTGTGAAATTACCGAGATGGTAGGCATCTCATATGAGCGGGTACATAATATCCTGCATGAAGTTCTAAAAATGAAAAAGCGCTTCTTCGCCAAGACAATGAGCTGCTCACACATCGGTCGTCACAATGACAAAACTGCACGAGCTGGGCTTCCAAAGAGTTTCCCACCCAGTTTTTTCCAAGATTTGGCTCCAAGTAACTTTTTTTCTTTTCTCACCACAGACATTTTCGTTGAATGAAGAGGTGATCTGTGCTATGAGTAAAGAAATTTGAATCTATATGGCCAAAATTTATTAAGCACAATTATATCGGGATATAAATTTTTATTTTTGCAAAAAACTGTTATTTACATTATTTTTACAAGATTTTTCTGACCACCCTCGTAAAAATGTGCTGTTGCCAGTATTAGGAATATTTGGTCGGGAATATAAAATATGAACTTTATGAATTTTAGAATTCAAAAATAAGTTATTTTTTTAATTTTTGAATAACGGAGTGTAAAAAGTTTCGTAAAAGATTTGAGCAGATTATTCTATGGAAATTTAAACTGGGTCCCCCAAATTTTTATTTACATAACACAATATTTCAGTAAAGATTTTTCGACGTTAAAGAATTCAGATCGCATGAGAACTCGATCCTAGGCAATTTTTCTCGAGACGACAAAATAAAGAAAAAAGTGACATTGACGAATCGGGGACAAGTCCCTCTGAAGCGCAATTTATTCACACTGGGAATTTCGCACGCTGGCTCTGATCCGTTCGGGTGGCTGCTTTAAGCTATCGGAATCCCGGTATAGATTCAATGTGGCTCTACACGTGCGTTCAGTAGATAACAGCAGATTTTTTGGCATTTGACTAATTGCAAGTCATTAATATGTTTCAACTTGGACCGTAGTAGGTTATTATACTCCTTTTTACTGGGTTTATTGCACCTTTAGTTTGCGGAAACCGGGTTTAGCGTTAAATTCTATAAAAGAACAACCTTGAGAGAAATTTTAACAAGGGTCGGGTTTTAAAAGAGTTAAAAGAAATTGCAAAAGTAACCTTGCAATTAGATATGTAAATGGAGCATAGGAATTTTGCATTCTTAAAAGAAATCATGGGTTAAACAGGTAGAGATATTTCTAAATTGTACAATGCTAATAGGACACACTTAAAAACTTAAACCTACTCGAATAACAAAATAGTAATCTAAAGAACCGTAAATATCCCGTACCTTACAGTATTGTTTTTACGATATAAGCATACTAATAGTACGTAAGAATACGAGGAGTTAATGCCAAAGTTTGTGTGAAAGTACAGGACGTACGTAAGAAGAGTTTTTTTTTACCGTCGTTTTTTGTGTCTTCTTTTAATCTCTTGTAGATCTAATTGAATGGATTTTCATTACGGTTCACTAAAGAAGGGAGAATAACTATATAATCTTACAAAAAAATCCACCTGACGGGTTTTCACTGACGATAAAAACAAAAAATAATAAAATGTATTAAGTTGGGTATCAATAAGAACGGCATATTCCCAAATATTTAATACCTTAATGGTTTTCCTATTCGTTATCTATAATTATGTAAAGGAATTTTAAATTGTTTCAATTTTAGCTATGTTGTAATTAAGATCGATGTAAAATACTAGGACCTAATTGTCATTTTACGAGAAATATATATATATATATATATATATATATATATATATATATATATATATATATATATATTTATATATATATATATATATATATAGTGTGTCCGACAAAGTTTTATACAAATGGAGAACAAGTTTATCTTAGATATTACAAAAAGATTTATTCTTCACAAAAAGTTCTGCTTCACATGGAAATCCATAATCAAAAGTTTAAAATATTTGATGGTATACAGGGAAAATAAAAAATAATGATTTATAATGAAGAGTAAAATACGTTTTTTTAAGCGTATCTTACTCTCTCTTATTTAAACGCAGTGCAAAAATATTAATTGAAAATGTTAATAGGAACCAAAAAATTATGTTCACGGTTAGATTTTTGGCCTTACTAGTAAAAAAATTCAAAAAAACTCCAGTAAATACTTCAGTAATTGTTGGATTATTTTTATTGAATAAAAGAAAACGAAATCACTACAAATTTTAGGCTGAAAATAAATGGACATATCTTTGGAAATACCTAACAACTGTCAATAAACTTCATTTGCAGTAATTAGAAATGACAGTAGAATTGAGTGTTTTTTTTTTATGGGTCTAGCAGACGTGCTGCAGGGAAGTCCCTAAAGCGCCCCAGGAGCGGCATATGTGCGGAAAAAGCGATTTACGTTGTTCTTGAATCGCTGTAAGTTGTACTCGGTGGGAAACACAGCGCTGGGCAAATTGTTCCAAAGAGATGAGGTTCTCCATATAAAAGACTGCTTGAAAAGCGTTGTAGGCGGAATAACAAGCTGAACCTCATACGGATGTAAAGCACCAGCGCGACGTGTATTTCTAACATGCACCGCTTTGGGAGGAATTAAGCGGGCTACACCTTCGAACACTTTCCATGAAAATACTTGTAGAACAGACTCAAGTCGCCAACCGTTCTTCGATGTTCCAGCGAATCAAGTCCTCCGGTCAATTCCGGTTCTCCAATCAGACGGCCAGCTCTTCTCTGAATAGAATCCAACAAATGCAGTGTATGTTTGGGAGCGGAGCCCCAAACGTGGGAGCAGTATTCCATAGTTGGTCGAATTTGAGCTTTGTAAAGAATTAACAGTTGTTGTGGGGTATAAAGCTTTCTGGTTCGAAATAATATTTCCAACTTTTGAGAAGCTGTCCTTGCTATGCCTGCAACATGTTCATCCCAGGACATATTTGCTCCCAAACTAACGCCCAACAAATTGAGCGACGATGCTAGGGGAATGGAGTGCCCCGACATAACTATGTCGGGTTCAGCAACGTTAAATTTTTTAGAAAAAACGGCCGCCTGGGTTTTCGTAGCGTTAAATTCCACTTGGTTACTGTCACCTCGAGATAGAGTTTCTTTCAGGTCTTTGTTAAGTTGAACGACCTCCTGCTGTCTCGGATATTCGCAGCCGATGTCCGAACGTTCAAGGTGAACGAAGAGACAAGCGTAATGTCATCTGCAAAGCTGTAGACTGGATTCCCGGTCTTTTCCAGCAGATCGTTAATGTAAATGAGAAAGATAGTAGGAGACAGTATGGAGCCCTGGGGCACACCGGCGTTGATAGTGAAGGTGTTAGAAAGAAATCCGTCGACCGCCACTCGTAAACAACGCTCTCTGAGGAAACATGAGAGCCACAAACAGAACTTTTCAGACATACCATAAGAGCGTAACTTAGCCAATAGTCAATCGTGCCAAACACGGTCGAATGCCTTGGATATGTCAAGAGCAACCGTTCGAGATTCTCCAAAGTGTTCAATTGCGTTGTTCGAAACATGTGTTACATAAGTCAGAAGATCTCTCCTGTTGATCTATGTTTACGAAAACCATACTGGTGATCGCTAATAATATTGAATCCTTCAAGATATTTTAGAAGATGCTCATTGATAACCTTTTCAATGACTTTCGATATTATTGAAAGCAGTGCGATTGGTCGCTAGTTATTTGGCAAGGTCTTCTTGCCTTTTTTAGGTATCGGCTGAACCGTGGTACATTTCCAGCAGGACGGAAATATTCCGTTTCTGTAGGATAGGTGTTAGTTCCCTTGCACAGTTTTTGAGAACTATGGTAGGTATTCCGTCAGCGCCAGAAGCCTTTTTGGTGTCTAGCTTCATTAAAATACGCTTTACGATGCGCTGTCTGAAGACAACATCGGGCATCTTTGACTGCAATATGGGAATAATAGGTGGTGTTTTTCCTTGGAAATCCACAGTAGAATGTGAAGCAAAGAGTTCAGCCAATAAGTTCGCTCTCTCAACAGGTGTGGTTGCAATGGAATTATCTGGGCGTGTGAGTGGTGGTATGGTGGATTTGGTAAAATTTTGACTAACTGCCTTAGCGACTGCCCAAAAGGAGCAGGAATTGTTGGGACAAGCGAGAAGTTTGTTTCTAATTCGTTGATTGTGCGCCTCCTTGGTTTCGTCGATAATTCCTTTGCATCTGTTCCGGGCACGAACAAAGGTGTTACGATTTATGGTGTTATGTTGAAGTTAAAATTGAAATTGTTCTCATAGTTGGAGATAATTATAAAACTTTTAGAGAAGCAGCAGAACTCTCTAATAGACACCATGATAAGACTGTACACTTCACAATTGTAGGTTATCTAATAAAGAAATTCAAGATTTATGGAAGTGTTGAAAATAAATTTAAAAAGAAACATCGGGCATGGGTTTTCAAATGAAGATAATCAAAATCAAGTAATGCTGTCGGTAGTAGAAAAGCCAAAAGATTCACTTCGGAACAGATCAGCTTTATTGAATATGAGTAAAAGTACAATTGCGAGAATTTTAAGATCTAATAAATTAAAACCATACAAACACCAATTTTTACCTATACTTTAAAAGCAGGAGATTTTGATCGAAGATTTGAATTTTATGCTTGGTTTCAAGGAGAGTTGGAAGATGACAGGTTTATGACGAGACAAATATTTTTCTCTGTCGAAGCGACATTTACGTCTAATGGGACAGTAAGTTCTCAAAACTATTGCTGGTGGAGCGATGTTAATCCTAACTTCAATAACCAAACTCGAGATAAATACCAATGTATGGTGTGGAATTTTTAAAGATAGAATAGTTGGACCATTCTTTTTTCGAAATAATATGGATGCTGAATGTTACATAGAATTTTTAAATAATGAGTTCCCTGAGTTCCTTAATCGCCTACCAAGAACTGAAAGACAACGTATATGGTACCAACATGATGGTGCATCATGTCACAGTACGAGCAATGTTCGAAGTTATCTCCTCCACGTTTTTAACGGTAGAGTAATAGGGAGGTATGTGCAGTTTACTTGGCCTCCAAGGTCTCCGGACATCACCCCTCTAGGTTTATCTTAAAAGGCCATTTCGAAATGTTGATCATCTTGAAAGAGTCATGAGGGAAACATGTGAAGCTGTAACTCCTGACTTAATCTATAATATATATAAAATGCAACGTCTCTCTGTCTGTCTGTCTGTCTGTCCGTTAGTGCGCTTATCACTGGAGAACCACTTATCCGATTTACGTACTTTTTTTTTAAAAACATACATATGTTCTCTGGCCAGGTTATAGGCTATATTTTATTACGATAGGTAGCATAAAGAATGAGTAGTAACGTAAAATAGTGAATGATGCCCGAAAAAAGTTCGCCGCTAGCGCGTTGCCTTGCAATACACCGCCTAAACCATTAAATATGGAACAATATTATGTAGCAGAGAATATCTATAATCTATAATATACATAAAATGCAATGTCTCTCTGTCTGTCTGTATGTCCATTAGTGCGTTTGTCATGCGAAAACCACTTATCCGATTTATGTGTCTTTTTTTTTTAAATTCATACATATATTCTTTGGCCAGGTTACATAATAATAATAATAATCTATATCTATAATATATATAAAAATGTAACGATTCTCTGTCTGTCTGTCCATTAGTGCGCTTATCCCTCGAGATCCACTTATCCGATTTGCGAAATTCATACATATGTTCTCTGACCAGGTTATAGATATATATTTTTATTACATCTATAATATATATATAAAATGTAACGTATATCTGTCTGTTTGTCCGTTTGTGCGCTTATCACTGGAGAACCACTTATCCGATTTACGTGCATTTTTTTTTTTTTTCTAAACATGCTAAACCATAAAATATGGAACAATATCATGTAGTAAAGAATATCTATAATATATATAAATTGCAACGCCTCTCTGTCTGTCTGTCGGTCCTTTAGTGCGCTTATCACTGGAGAACCACTTATCCGATTTACGTGTTTTTTTATAAATTTAAACATATGTTCTATATAATTCGATATAAGCCTAGATAATGGGAGATAAGGAGAAATAATGGGAGATAAGTCGAGATAAGGCTCGATAATGGGAGATAAGGTGAGATAATGGGAGATAAATATAAATAATGGGAGATAAGCGAAGATAAGTCTAGATAATGGGAGTTATGGTGAGATAATGGGAGATAAGAAGAAATAATGGGAGATAAGAAGAAATATTGAGAGATAAGTCGAGATAAGCCTAGATAATGGGAGATAAGGTGAGATAATGGGAGATAAGGAGAAATAATGGGAGATAAGGAGAGAAATAATGGGGAGATAAGGAGAAATGATGGGAGATGGGCAGAGTTAAGCCTAGATAATCGAAATTATGTAGAGATAATGGGAGATAAGGAGAAATATTGAGAGATATGGGGAAATAATGGGAGATATTTTATTACGTTGGGTAAATTAAGGAATAAGCAGTGACGATAGTGGTGAATCAAGTCCACGCGAGCGGAGCAGCGGGCCCGGCTAGTTAGAGATATAATAAAAGATTTTCCTCGAAGAACAATCACCTGTTTAGAAAGGGACGGTGGATACATTGAAGCACTTGTGCAATAAAGTTTGAATTAATCCATATGTTTAGTTGGTATGTTATGTACGTAGTAATTAAGTAATGTTGCAATTTCAAAATAAAATAATATTGGCACAACTATATTGTGGATACAATTGTTGTAAAGCAGATAAAAAGTTTATCAAATTTGATTCGATCAAAATGAGTGCACTAGTTTTTAATTCATTTCGTTTTCTTTTTTTCAATAAATAATCCGACAATTATTGACGTGTTTAGTGGAGTTTTTTGAATTTTTATCTAGGAAGGCCACAAATCTAAACGTGAGCATAATTTTTAAGTTCCTATTAACATTTTCAATTAATATTTTGCTCTGTATTTAAATTGAAACACACTTTACTCTTCATTATTAATTTTTTATTTTCCTTTTTTATACCATAAAATATTTTAAACTCTTGATGCTTGATTATGGATTTCCATGTGATGCAGAACTTATTATCAATAATAAATTTTTTTATAAGATTCTGCATTTCTATAAAACTTTTTGGGGCACACTGTATATACATATATATATATATATATATATATATATATATATATATATATATATATATATATACATATCTATATATATATATATATATATATATATATATATATATATATACATATCTATATCTATATATATATATATATATATATATATATATATATATATATATATATATATATATATGTATATATATATATATATATATATATATATATATATATATATATATATATATATATATATATATTATATATATTCAAATAGGATAGACGAACGAAAATCATGAAGGTGACTCGTTCTCAATCAGTTGTGGCTTTACTCAGCTTTTTGACGAACCAAAACGAGACGTAGAGTTTACCAGTCTTTTTTGACCTATTTTTAACTACCAATCTAAAGATTTACGAGTACATTGTCCTCATAAATCCGTCGTTAGGTTCTTTCGATCGTATATATATATATATATATATATATATATATATATATATATATATATATATATATATATATATATATATATATAAAATGCAACGTCCCTCTGTTTGTCTGCCTGTCTGTGAGTTCGTTAGTGCGCTTGTCACTGGAGAACCACTTATCCGATTTACGTGCTTTTTTTTTAAAACCTGCATATATTCTCTGGTCAGGTTATAAGCTATATTTTATTACGTTAGGTAACATAAGGAATAAGCAGCGACGATAATAGTGAATCAAGTCGGGAAAAAGTCTGCCGCTAGCGCGTTCTCTTGCAATACACTGCCTAAAACATGTTGCAAAGAATATCTATAATATATATAAAATGCAACGTCTCTCTGTCTGTTTATCTGTCTGTTCGTTAGTGCGTTTATCACTGATAAACCACTTCCACCGATTTACGTGATTTTTTTTTTTAAAACATGCATATGTTCTCTGGTCAGCAGTAAGCAGTGAGGATAATAGTGAATTCAGTTGGAAAAAAGTTTGTCGTTAGCGTGTTTTCTTGCAATATACTGCCTAAACCCTTAAATATGGAACAATATCATGTAGCTAAGAAGATCTATAATATATATAAAATGCAACGTCTCTGTCTGTCTGTCCGTTAGTGCGCTAATCACTCGAGAACCACTTATCCGATTTACGTGTTTTTTTTTTAATTCACACATTTGTTCTCGGGCCAGGTTAAATTTGATTTGTTTTTAGTGTTCCGTACAGACCACTTAAAAGATAATTTCGATGTCTGTCCATCTGTCTGACGATCTGTCTGTCCGTCTGCCTGTCTGTCAGTCATATCCGATTTTCTCCGAAACTATTTGACATAGAAAGTTTAATTTTGGCACTAATATAGGAATTGATGGCCTCATCAGAGCCGTGTAGTCTTGAAAGTTAAATTTTGACTTAAGGAGTGAGTTTTGGCGGGTGAAATCGGAAGTGAAAAAAAAATTACCAGGTCGTAGAGTGGGATGTCAAATGAAAGCCTGTAAAAACACCAGTTCAAAAATATATATAATGTAATACTTGCGCACCTTTCTCTTTGTATTATTTTTAAAAATTGCGAAAAATCGCTGTCCCCCCCGTATCTCAAAAAGTATTGATCAAAAAATTTTGAAAAAATTCTTGAATATTCTCCACAGGGTATAGATTGCACGGCAATTATCACTCGTGCATTACCTTTAATAATGTATCTGGTATATAAAAAACAAACAAAAATTTCAAGGTTATCAGTTTTCAGTCAGATCGGAAAAAAACTTTGTTGAAAACTCATTTGGGGTGTGTTTTGTGAAGTCATTGATCATTTTATACCTCCGTAACAACATTTTTTATTTTAAAAGCGATATAAATATATATATATATATATATATATATATATATATATATATATATATATATATATATATATATAATGCAATACTTGCCGCACATTTTTCATGGTACTATTATTAAAAAATAACGAAAAATCGCTGTTCTGGAATATTCTCCACAGGGTGTAGATTGAACGAAAACTACATGCATTACTTTTAATATTTTAACTGGCATATAAAAAAACAAAAATTTCAAAGTCATCAGTTTTCAATAATGATCGGAAAAAAACTTTACTGAAAACGCATTCGGGGTGTATTTTATGAAGTCATTGATCATTTTATGTTTCCGTAACAAAATCACTCAACGTATGGAACACTAACCAACTTGTACTTGGCCGGTTATTATTATATCGAGTAGAGTTTAAGTCCACTGTAAGTGATGAAATCTGCTTCTTTATCATCGATTTTTTAGTTTAGAGTGATTTCTTTAAGGGTGTGGAAAGGGATTCCTGTATCTAAAATAATATTGTAAAATGGCATTTCTTCTTCTTCCTGATCCATTGTAAGAAAGTTTCTTTTTATTCTAGAGTTAACACATAGGCTGAAAAGTTTTTGGTCTAGCTACTTAAAACACTTCTTTTGGCAAAATTGGTCTTTATTCATCAACATAGTCTCTTTCAAGAGCGATATAATCAGTGTAACGCTTTTCTAATATTTCTATACCTTTCTTGTTGAATGATTTGTTCCTGTCTTCAAAATTTGCCTCAGTTTCGGCGATAACTTCTTCATTGGAGCCAAATTTCTTTCCTCCGAGCATTTTTTTGAGGTCTGCGCTAGGGGCCAAATCGGGAGAATAGGGTGGATAAGGAAGCAGTTCGAACTTCAATTCATGCAATTTTACCATCGTAACCATTAACTTGTGACAAGTTGCATTGCCTTAATGAAAGAGCAGTTTTTTCTTGTTCATTTGGGGCCGTTTCTTTGCGATTTCTGCCTTCAAACGCACCAATAACTTTATATAATATTCGCTCCTGATAGTTTTTCCCTTCTCAGCATAGTCAATTAAAGTTATTCCATGCGCATCCCAAAATACAGTGTCCAAAACCTTCCCAGCCGACTGTTGTGTCTTTGGTCACTTCGGGCGGCTTTCACCGGCTGCTGTCCACTCAGCTGACTACCGATTTGATTCCGGTGTGTAGTGGTGGATCCATGTTTCATCCATTGTCACGTATCGCATGAAAAAATCCTTTTTATTGTGCTGAAACAGGTCCAAACAGAGTCATCAGCACGTTGTTGTTTTTGGTCCACTGTGAGCAAACGCGATACCCATTTCGAACAGAGCTTTCTCGTGCCCAAATGTTCATGCAAAATAGGACCAACACGTTCTTTTGATATTTTGAGGTTGTCAGCTATCTCACGCAAGTTCAATTTACAGTCATCCAAAACAATTTTGTGGATTTTTTAATGTCTTCCGGTGTAACCACCTCATTTGGGCGTCCAGAACGTACAGCATCATTTGTATCTGTACGACTGCGTTTAAATTCAGCATACCAGTAAATGATGAGTGATTTTTCAGGGGCAGAGTCCCCCTAACACTTATCAAGCCATTGCTTTGCTTGAACGGTATTTTTTCCCATCAAAAAACAGTGTTTAATCAACATACGAAATTCAGTTCATTCCATTGTTTTGAAATCTTAAAAGTAGCGTCACTAAAACCAATGTAATTTGTGAACTAATCGTCGAAATGTCATGAAATATTGACACGCATCGTTTGAAGTTTGGTACTTCCTAAAAATCATATGGATTTTGTGAAAAGGGCGACATCTATGTGTCAGACCAAAAACTTTTCTGCCTACGTGTTATTCACCAGATTACTATCAATTTTGCTGTCAAAATTGACCTTAGAACCCATCTGCCATACCCTTTATGTTGATGTGGAAGAGGTGTCTTCCCATTGAGTGCACATTCATTATTTTGTTTTCCTCTTCTATCTACCTCTGTCCCGAAAACCGCCGGTTATTTAAACCCTTATATATTTTGCTTTATATAATTATACTAAAAATGTGTTTATTTCATTAACGAAAACCCGGAAAGAATTATCATTATTGAAACAATACAAAATTTGTCGACCGACACTCTCTTTCTCTGAAGCAATAACGGTCAAAAATTTTTAAAAATTTAAAATGTTATGTGTGTAACAAATTTTACATCGATATTTAATTCCATTTGAAAGTTATGGCGCAGTTAATGTAAACAGACAGACAAAACGAAAGACCAAAAGCCCAATAAACTGACAGCAAAGCAAAGAGCCTGACCGGAATGTTGGACTATCATTTAAGTATCTCGAAATGTGAGGAAATGCAAAAATCCTGGTGGCATCATCCTGAAGAAAATAATTTGTTATAATTGTATTAGTGACAGTTGAGGTAGAGTTTTTATGGAACTCAAATATGAGGGGTATCAGGTGCCATTTTATCCTTGTGTAACTACAGGCACCAGACTTGGATGCGTCAAAGCTTAAAGTAGAGAAATATATACACGATAATCAAAATGCTGAAGCTATGAACGTTGATTTAATTTAAACCTCTTTATATTGTTAGTATATCTATCGGAACTGCTATATAGTGTTTTTTAAAACAAAACAAGCACTTAACAAATCCATTAAAAATCAAGTTATCAAGCCAGTTTCTAAATAATAAATAAGCCCTATCCCTGTATTGAAATTGGCTTTATGTGAAAGCGTGAACGAATTTTTCATTTTCTACTTTTTCAGCTTATGAATAATGAAAGGAAAATTGTGGTTGAAGGCAATTTATTACTTTGTACAGGTCTTTGTTTGCCCTTCTGTGGGCAGTGAGCTGATATTCCTCAAAAATAATTAGATGAATTTTTGGTTAGGAAGTAACTTTGGGGAAAGATGTACAGACGTGTTCGTAATAATATGAAAAACAAGTCAATAATGAGAGGAAATTTACTAAGTTTTCTCCTAATTTAGATTGAAAAAATAAAAAAGTCATTTGGCGATACGTTCCGTGCCTCGAAGATAATAAATTTCGAGCCTCTAAATATGACAAAATTATTTTCTTGTAAATAAATTTATCGAGGTATGATACAACAAATTGTATCGCTCAATATTGATTGATTTGTGGCTAAGATGTATATCACAGTCACAATTGCTAAAATTTCCATTAGATAGCGTCGCGTACATAAGTTGGTTTAACCCCCAGATAATGAAATAGAAATAATTAATAGTTACCAAATTTGAACGAAGCTTATACTTCGACAATTATTTATTGTTTTTTTCAATTGTCGAACTAACATCTAGGCTGAAAAATGTTTGGTCTAGCTATTTATAACTTTATTCATCAACATCTCTCTTCTTCAAGAGCGGTACAATCAGTCCAACGCTTCTCTAACATTTCTATACTTTTCATGTAGAATTATTTGTCTTTGCCTTCAAAATAGGCCTCAGTCTCGGTGATAACTTCTTCATTGGAGTCAAATCTCTTTCCAGCGAGCATTTTTCGAGTTCTGCGGATAGATAATAGTCGCTATGGGCCAAATGGGGAGGATATGGTGGATGAGGAAGCAAATCAAACTTCAATTTATGCAATTTTACTATTGTAACTATTGACTTGTGACACGGTGAATTATCTTGATGAAAGAGCACTTTTCCTGGTTCATTTGGGCAGTTTCTTTTCGATTTGTGCATTTAAATGCACCAGTAACTTTATATAATATTCGCTATTGATAGTTTTTCCCTTCTCAGCATAGTCGATGAAAATTATTCCATGCGTATCCCAAAATACAGAGGCCAAAACCCTCCCAGCCGACTGTTGTGCCTTTGGTAGCTTCAGGCGGCTTTCATCGGCTGTTGTCCACTCAGCTGACTGCCGATTTGATTCCAGTGTGTCATGGTGGATCCATGTTTCATCTATTGTTACGTATTGCATGAAAAAATCCTTTTTATTGTTCCTAAATAGATCCAAACAGCGCTCAGAATCATCAACAAGTTGTTATTTTTGGTCTACTGTGAGCAAACGCGTAGCTTTCTCATGTCCAAATGGTCAAGCAAAATATGACCAAAACGTTCTTTTGATATCTTTAGAGTATCAGCTATCTCACACAATTTCACTTTACGGTCATCCAAAACAATTTTATGGATTTTTTTTTTATGTTTTCCGGTGTAACCACCTCATTTGGGCGTCCAGATCGTTTAGCATCATTTGTGTCTGTACGACCTCGTGTAAATTCAGCATGCCAGTAAATGATGAGTGATTTTTCAGAGGTTGAGTCCTTATAACATTAATCAAGCCATTGCTTTGCTTGAACAGTATTTTTTTCCTTCAAAAAACTGAATAAACACTGTTTTTTCCATCAAAAAACTATGTTTAATCAACAAACGAAATTGGATTTTTTCCATTGTTTTGAAAATATCAAAAGTAACGTCACTAAAACTAATCGTCGAAATGTCATGAAAAGGTTGGTACTTCCTAAGAATCATATGATTTTTTTATAAAGGGCGACATCTATGTGTCAGACCAAAAACTTTTCAGCCTACGTGTTATGTTGGTATGCGCGTTTCATCCCATCACGATTTGTGACTGCGATCTGGGTCACAATCTGTGACATGTATACTTTTTATATTGGGTTGATATTAGCCAGATATAGTGAAGTATTTATTTTTTATGGCCTGTTTAGTTTACATAATGTTACACAGTTTCTGTATGTACAGTATCAAAATTAAATATTCAGATATTTACCCGAGTTTGATTTCGTAAGATTACCAACAGAAATTTTGAAAATATTCAGTTTTGTTCTCCTTAAGTATATATTGAGTATATGTTTCTTATTTAACTAAGTTTGACAGGATTTATATCTGTGAGCTAGTACTTTTGGTAACTTTTATTTTTTGCCAAATAGAATCTAGGATTTTTTGTTCGACATTGTTGTTACTGAAAATTTATTTAAGTTAAGTTTAGACTATTTGGGTTTCAAAACGATCAGTCTTTTTTTGCAGAGTAAAGAATGCATGCCAATTTGTCTATTTGGGGAGCCACGTATGCTTAAAAATTCAATAAGGCAAACTTATTTAGAAGAACGGTAGGTTTATTCGAAAGATACAACTGCTTTTTTCTCTCTTCACAGAGTTTAATCACTAGTTTTGCCTTTTCAGCTTAACCGCTCCAGTTTTACTGTCTCAGTTTTATTTTTACAGTCTTATCCCCAGTCTTTTATGGCAAGTTTTTGTCACGCCTTTACCACCGAGTTTATTTACAAGTTTTTTTTGCCCTGGTGTTAGCACAGTACTGTATATATGTAAATATGATTACAGGTATGCCATTTAATTTCTAGGCCAGTAATCTATTATTTTTTAAAACAGTGACATTTATAGAAAAAAAAAAACGAATTATTTAAAACTTTTCTGATTGTAAAGTCATCTTGGTACAAGTAAGTATTTTCTATTTAAAACTCATCATAGCTTATACAATCTATTTTCTTAGAAGGTTTTATAATGTCCCAAAGGAAAGAAATATATAATGTTATTGTCCTTTTTTACATATACTTTAACACTATAGCAAACTACCATACTATTTCCATTTTTCTATTCCATAATATAATTTATTTTAAAAAGATGCCAGGAAAAGAACGTTCTCTTTTAGATTTATTTTTTAAAGAAATTATTAAGTCAGAGTTATAATAATTAAAATAAATTATTGCTTATTTGAACTATAACCTTTCGTTTCATTGCCTAGTTGATAAAACACCTTTTTCTGAAACGTCAACATCAATCGTGGGCCAACGGTTTCCTGCTTTTAAGCTAGATTAGAATCAATAAGTATGCTCAAAGAACCTTGAAAAACAACAACAAATAACTGGGACCTGCTAGCCTTGACGTAAGAGCTATGGTTGGCAAATCTAGGCAGAAAAAATACACTTGTTATACCTTATTGCTATATTACAAGAGCCTGACATTACAAGCACTGTTTTCCTTTCTGTGGATGCTAGGTCGACTGCTGAGACGTGATGCGTTGAAATACAGTAATTGCTTAAATATTAACTATATTTAATTTTTGTTAAAATATCATGAACAATTTATGTCTTTAATATTTATTGCCCATTTCACTGAAAGATGTAATACACATACACACATAATATAAGTACTAATTAAAAATTTGGTTTTAATTCACTGGCGCATTGTTGAATTCCGACAATAGTTATTTCATCAGGTTCAAGTTTTTGGTGTCTTGCCTAGGGTCTTACATTTGTGATATGGTAACAGAGCAGTAACCTTAAAAAATACTTTATAAAAAAGCAAGTTATAATAATGAGAAAAAAATTATGCTACGCATTTGACAAGATTATACAAATTATAGTCACATAGGTATCTTCTGTCACCTTATTACAGACATTAAATTGCAGACGAAAAATTGCATGTCCGAATTTTTTGCACCATGCATTCAAAATTACCTTCCATTAAATTTGCACATGCACAATAAGCTCGTAAATAAAGGTAGCCTTTAGCTGTAAAATTTTAGTTTATTTTCTAGTAATTTACTTGCTGATGACATTATAATTATTGGGGATTAAAATAGCCTGAAATATCTTTTTTTTCGAAATCTCACAGTGAATAACTAACCGGAATATATTTTTAAAACTTTGTTCTATAAAAATAAAGGTGTTTATAGTAAGTAGAATTTCAAAATAAATAAATGAGATCAATACTTTTTTGTTGACATCTTCCAAACACATCTATCAGTTACGATGGGTTTTGGATTCTCTGAGAACTATATATTAAATAACCGGTCAAGTGCAAGTTGAACTTGCATAATTAGTGTTCCGTACGATGATTGATTTTAAAATAAAAAATTTTGTTAGGGTGGTATAAAAAGATCAGTGACTTCACAAAACACACCCCAAATGAGTTTTCAACAAAGTTTTTCTGATCTTTACTGAAAACTGGTGACCTTGAAATATTGGTTTTTTTATATACCAGATAAATTATTAAAGGTAATGATAATTTTCGTTCAATCTATACCCCGTGGAGAATATTCCAGAATTTTTTCAACATTTTTTGATCAGTACTTTTTGAGATAAGGTAGGGTACAGCGATTTTTCACGATTTTTTAAAAGTAATACGAAGAAAAGTGTGAGCAAGTATTACATTATATATATATTTTTTACTCGTGTTTTTACAAGCTTTCATTTGACACCACACAATGACCTAGTAAAAAATTTTTTTTTCACTTCCGATTTCACCCCTCAGGACGAATCGCTTAAGTCAAAATTTATGTTACGGTGATATAAAATGATCAGTGACTTCACAAAACACACCCCAAATAAGTTTTCAACAAAGTTTATTTCCAATCTTTACTGAAAATTGATGACCTTGAAATTTCAGTTTTTTTTATATACCAGATAAATTATTACAGGTAATGCACTCGTGATAATTTTCTTTCAATCTACACCCCGTGGAGAATATTCCAGAATTTTTTTTCAAAATTTTTTGATAAGTACTTTCCGAGATAAGGCGGGTGGACAGCGATTTTTCGCGATTTTTTAAAAATAATACAAAGAAAAGTGCGCGCAAGTATTACATTATATATATATTTATTATTCGTGTTTTCACAAGCTTTCATTTGACACCACACTCGAGTACCTAGTAAAACATTTTTTTTTCACTTCCGATTTCACCCCCCAAAACTAACCCCTTAAGTCAAAATTTAACTTTCAAAACTACATGGCTCTGATGAGGCCATCAATTCCTATATTACTACCAAATTTCAACTTTCTATGACAAATAGTTTCGGAGAAAATCGGGTGTGACAGACGGACAGACGGACAGACGGACAGACGGACAGACGGACAGACGGACAGACGGACAGACAGACGGACAGACACCGAAGTGATCTTATAAGTGTTCCGTACGGAACACTAAAAACACCGGTTGGACTTGCACAATTAGTGTTCCGTATGTTGATTGCTTTTAGAATAAAAATTTTCATTACGGAAGTATCAGTGACTTCAAAAAACATATCCCAAATGAGTTTTAAACAAAGTTTTTTTCCGATCTTTAGTGGAAACTGATGACTTTTGAAATTTTTGTTTTTTTTTATGTACCAGATAAATTATTAAAGGTAATGCACTCGTGATAATTTTCGTTCAATCTTCACCGTGTAGAGAATATTCCAGACTTTTGTCAAAATTTCTTGGTCAGTACTTTTCGAGATAAGGTAGGTGGACAGCGATTTTTCGCAATTTTTTAAAAATAATATAAGGATAACTGTGCGCAAGTGTTACATTACATATATTTTTGAACTTGTCTTTTTACAAGCTTTCATTTGACACCCCACTCGACGACCTGTTAAAAAAAAAATTTTACTTCCAATTTCACAAAACTTACAACCTTAAGTCAAAATTTAACTTTCAAAACTACACGGCTCTGATGAGGCCATGAATTCCTATATTACGGCTAAATTTCAACTTTCTATGTCAAATAGTTTCGGAGAAAATCGGGCGTGGCAGACAGACATACAGACGGATACCAAAGTGATCGTATAAGTGTTCCGTACGGAACACTAAAAATTATTTAATAGACTGTATGTCCAATATTGGCGTTAAATCTATTAAAATTTCTGTTTGTCTAAGAGATGGGAAAGGTTATATGAGAAACATTTTACAGAGTTAAGTGTTCTTTTAATTTTCGGAGATATTCATTAAAAAAATTAAATTTTATGATTTGGTCTTCATTGTTTTATGTTGTTTTTCTCAATACTGGAACATAATTATTACATTATATAAACACTTGTATAAGATATTTAAAACCGAATTAATCTTTTTTTTAATTATGATATTTTATGCAATATTTTAACTTTTTTATTAAATTTGAGTTGATTTATAAAATCACTACACTGCATAATTTAAAAAAATATTACGGCGCCCTTGGCATCAGCTGAAAGCAACCTCACGATACAAGAATGAGAGATACTTGTTCGGGCGAGTTAAAGAGAGATGGGGATACTGGCCAGTAAATGTTACCATAGAGATATTAGAATAGAGGAGGTAAGTTCTTGCCAAAAGCGTGGTGTTCATAGAAAGAAAAAGAAATAATATGAGAGTCATTCTGTCTCTCTTACTCGGCGCCGGAATTCAGCGCTCAAGCGCAGAGTAAGAGAGACAGGATTGTCTCATATTATTTCCTTCTCTTTTTAACGACTATACGCTTTCGCGTACAGTGGGTATTATACTTTCTCTCCTCTATTCTAATATCTCTATGAATGTTAGAGGCAAATGTGCTGCAAAAATAAATGTTTTGTCAGAAAAATTTCAAATCGGTCAAGCAAAGAGTGTCATAAAATTTTATAATATTGTCGAAGTTTATTAACAATCAATTTTTATTATAGTTAGCCGAGTTGAATACAAGTATTGATATTTTTTCCATTGTATTCTAATTTATTAAGCGATTTTCATAATACACATACACAGAAAACCAAAAAAAAAAATTATTTATATTAATATCAATTTACAACGTAAATTATACCATTCAAAAGGAAAAATGAATAAAAATTATGACTTAGTTTTTTTAGGAAAGAGGAAAAATTGTATAAAAAAATTTAACAAAAAAATATGCTAAAATAATTCAATCGCTAAAATCAGCTATGAGTTTAATCTCTGGATAAGTTATAATAACTAGGATACAGAGGTTATATTAATTTAATTGGTCAAAATTTAATTTTATTAATTCTCGAATTAGTGTTTCCGTTTTGAATACATGATCTTTTAATGTAATACATTATTTCATTATATTTGAAGCGACTTCAAAACAATTAACTTTAAAATTAAACATAGCAGAGAATTTGTACACCTATTTAACTTTGTATGAACATTTGCTATTTCATCGGAATATACACTACCGTCAGAAAGTATTTGCCCATCTAGAAGTTTCAATGTAACCGCCAAAATTTAATATCTAATTAAACTCTTTTATTATATTAGGTAAATTTAATTGTTCCTAACAAGTGTCCATCATAAAATTGTTTAGATAAGCCTTTTTGGTGAAATCACAAATTAAAAAGCAATTAGAACAAATTTCCAAGTTTTGGATGATAATCGTTTTGAGGCGATTTCTGAGAATTCCAGTTGAAGTAAGAACTCATTTCAAGTTTTTAGGGATTACGGAAATTCCTAGTAACATTCTATGATAAAAACTATGCTATAAATACCATTGCCCTTTTGGAAATTAACCATTCGCAAACAGTACTTTGTTATTAATACAGGCTTAGTTGTTTTGTGAAAATGCCAAAAACGAAAGAAGTTTCCGTTGAACATCGGGCTCTGATAATTGCGAAACATAAAAATGGCCACTCAAGTTGACAAATCGCGAGTGATATGCGGATGCCAAGGAGAACAGTGGACAACATCGTAAAAAAATTTCTTTTTTTCTGGGGGACATGGAATTAACAATTAAAAACGTTCAGGAAGGCCTCCAAAAACGACTCCCGCTGAAGACAGAGCTATTACAATGTCCAGCAGACGTAATCGCCGCCTAACTGCACCAGAAATCAGGGGTCAAGTAAACCTGGAGTGGCCAATCCCGATCAGCGTGACAACCGTGAAGAACAGGTTAGCAGAAGGTGGACTACACGGGAGAGTTGCAGTGAGGAAACCACTTCTTAGGCAAGTGAATAAACGTAAACGATAAGAATGGGCCCGAGAACATGAAAATTGGACACCAGAACAATGGAAATCCGTCCTTTAGAGAGATGAATATAAATTCAATATTTTCGGTTCAAATCGATGAGTTTACTTGCGGCGGTCAGCTGGAGAGAGGATAGAGAACTTTTGGATCAATGGAAATCCGATGATATTCTGGAAGTGATGACTTGACCTCCACAATTACCCGACTTGAACCCCATCGAATTGCTGTGGGACCATTTGGACAGGTGTGTTCGAAAATTCAATCCAACATCAGAGAATCACTTGTGGGAACTTTTAAAAGCAGAATGGGTGAAAATAACCGAAGAAACTCTGAAGAAATTACTGGACAGAATGCCGAAACTCTGTAAAGTCGTAATTAAAAACAAAGGAGGTCACATAGATGAGAAAAACTCTGGAAAATCTTGAATATTTTTCTGATTTTCTAGACTGTAAATAATAATTCACTAAAAATTTTAAAAAAATATTATCTGGGTTTTTGTTGTCTTGGGACTAAAATATCTAGGTGGGCAAATACTTTCTGACGGTAGTGTATATATATATATATATATATATATATAATATATATATATATATATATATATATATATATATATATATATCCATGTATATATATATATATATATATATATATATATATATATATATATATATATATATATATATATCCATGTATATATATATATATATAATATATATATATATATATATATATATATATATATATATATATATATATATATATATATATATATATGTGTATAATCTTACTAAAAGATCAGTTTTAAAACAAAAAATGGAAAACAAAGTCAGCAAATCTTGTTTCTTTGCAGATGGCAAGGCACATAAAACGGATATTTAGTGTTCCGTACAAAACATGTGTGAGATCACTTCGGTGTCCGTCCGTCCGTCTGTCTATTTGTTTGTCTGTCTGTCTGGCTGGCTGTCTGTCATACCCGATTTTCTCCGAAACAATTTGACATAGAAATTTGACACTAAAATAGGAATTGATGGCCTCATCAGAGCAGTGCAGTTTTGAAAATTCAATTTTGACTTAAGGGGTTAGTTTTGGGGGGTCAAATCGGAAGTGAATAATTTTTTTTTTATCAGGTTATCGAGTAGGGTGTTAAATGAAAGCTTGTAAAAAAACAAGTTCAAAAATATATATAATGTAATACTTGCGCACAATTCTCTTTGTATTATTTTTCAAAAAGTGCGAAAAATCGCTGTCCCTCCCCCTTATCTTGAAAAGTACTAATCAAAAAATGTTGAATAAATTCTGGAATATTTTCCACAGGGTAGATTGAACGAAAATTATCACGAGTGCATTACCTTTAATAATTTATCTGGCATATAAAAAAACAGAAATTTCAGGGTCATCAGTTTTCACTGAAGATTGGAAAGAAACTTTGTTGAAAACTCATTTGAAATGTATTTTGTGAAGTCACTGAGCGTTTTACACGTCCGTCTCGAAAATTTTTATTTTAAAAGCAATTAACATACGGAACACTAATTGCGCAAGTCCAACTTGCACTTGACCGGTTATTTTAAATTTGATTTCAATAAGCAGTTTGCTCAAACATTTTCCTTATAATATATCTATATATGCTACATTTTACCAGATCTTAATACATTCATTACCAACTTGCGACACATTATATAAGGGTCATATTTTACTGTAATTGTTTTATTTGTCAAATTTCAGCAAAAAAAAATTACACGAAGTCCTACAGCGTTGTGTGTAAAAATTGTTGTGAAATACACATGTATGTTTCGGCACTTGCACAACGTTGACGGATATTACGACATCTATGCCAATAGCCATCTAAAAAAGGTTAATCTCTATTCCTGTAGGTCAACTATAAAAAAACTTAATTTTATTCTATAAGGATGGATATTATTTGGTCAAATTATCTTATACAGGGTGTCCTAGTATTCCGTGTATATAGAGTTACTGTGGATTTCTGGGATGAAATTATGACCCAACAACAAAAATATACTTTTATTTTAGTTTTTCTTAAATAGCTTTTCTTAATAATTTTACTATTTGCATAAGATTTGGTGCTTACGGATTTTCTAGGATGAGAAATCGAAATCAGTAGTAAATTGTAGGGGGCGCCACTTATTGCACTGTGTATACTTTTAAATTATCATAACTTTTTTATACCACTCTGTATGACATTGTTAATTAAATATTCATATTTTCCGCCTTCCCCTGCCTAAAGAAGCTCTCTTGGTAAATGTTGCTCCGAGCAATAGTTTCTGAGATAATGGGATGTTTGTTTTCCATTTTTTAATTCCATCGTCAAGTTTGCAAATGCGTTCCTTCACACTTCATCCAGGCTTAGGGCAGGTCCAAAAGAATAGTCTTTGAAATTTGGAGCATGCTTAAAGTCAAACAGGTTAATAACAATAATAAATTTAAAGACCAACGGGCCAACAACAGTAAGAATGTAAAAACCAACTGGCTAAGGGCATAAAAAAATTAACCACAAATGGATAAATTCGAAAAAAGTTTAATCGGTCTGAGACTAAGAAAGTATTGGTTTCACAATAAATGTTCAATATGGCCACCACCTTCGTGAATGTATAAATGAATAAATCGCAGCAAATTTAAATGTACCCTTCTTAAAATGTCTTCATCTCGTAAAGCGTTAGCAGCATTTTGAATCCTATTCCACACTTGTTCAATGTTATCGATTTGAACTTGATAAACTTTCGATTTCAATGCACCCCAAAGGAAAAATCGCATGGATTTAAGTCTGGGAAACGAGGTGGCCAGTTAATAGGAGCATCTTCATCTCTAGAGATCTATTTATCTGTGTAACTCTGGTTCAAAAAAATTCTCACATTACGCGAAAAACATGTCGCGATGTAAATTAACGGGTGAGTTTTCCAGGAACTCAGGAATAGTTTCACGGATGAAAATCAAGTAAATGTCACCATCGAGTCGATCTGGTAATCTAAATGGTCCGATCAAATAGATTGCGACAAATCCAATCCAGACATTAATACTGAATTCGCGTTGAAACTGTCTTTGTTGCACAGCATATGGGTTTTCTTTAGCGTAAACGTGATTATTATGCATATTTGTTATACCACGTCGAGTAAAGCGTGCTTCGTCTGTAAATAGGATTTTAGTGTGAAAAGCCGGAATAGTCGCTATGCGTGCTCGAATAATTTGTGAAAAATATAAACGAAATCCAAGATCTGGCGGTAAGAGTTCCTGGACGGACTGTATATGAAAGGGGTGAATAATTTGTTGTCTAATGATCCGGTTAGTTGTACTTTTCGGTATTCCCGTTTGACGTTCAATTAAACGAGTGCTCATTCCAGGATTATCGTGGACAATTGCAAGGATTTTCTCTTCAACATAGGGTGCTCTAACTTGTGAAGGCCGCATTATTCCCGATCGGCTTAAATTGTCCAGTTTCTCGAAGTCGCCTCTCAATTTTGGCAAAAGTCTGATCGTTAGGAGTCCGACGATGCGGAAATGTTTGGTGATATATGCAAGCACTTTTACGACCGTTGCCGTTATAAAAACCAAACACTAAAATTATATCAGTTTGCTCACCAAAAATTACTTTCTGTCAGTATTACTACAAGCCAGTTAAGTTATAGAATATATGATATCTTACATCATTTCCAGAGTAAGTTTTGAGCGTTGTTAAGTAACTATACAATGTGAAGAAACGTGTGAAGGAAAGCATTTACGAATTTGACAATGGATTTAAAAAATGGAAACAAACATCTCCCTATCTCAGAAACTGTTGCTCGCAGCAAGAGAGCTTTTTTTAGACGAGAGAAGGCGGAGAATACAAATATTTAATTAAAAATATCATACAGAGTGGTATAAAAAGGTTATGACAATTTAAAAGTATACACAGTGCAATAACTGGCGTCCCCTACAATTTATAACAAGACTGTGTGAACTGATTTCGATTTCTCATCTCAGAAAACCCTTAGCACCGAATCTTGTACAAATAGTACAATTATTAAGAAAGCTACTTAAGAAAAACTCAAGTAGAAATATAGCTTTGACACCCTGTATCTTAAAAATTACGAATATTTGGATTAAGGTAAGTTGAGTTAAATAGTCATATTTTCATCCCAGAAATCCACAGTAACTCTATGTACACGGAATACTGAGACACCCTGTATATGTGAGGTGCCAAAGCGTTTGAATATCAGCAATACAAAATAACACATTCTTGTAGAGAGGAAATCTTATTGGATAATATAATTTTATCTTTTCAGAGTGGGTTATTAATCCAAAAGATCTAAGATTCTTAAAGCAGAAAAGGCCACTTCTTGAAATAAATCTGAAAGTTCTAAAGAAATTCATGACGAGGTTTCCTGAAAAAAAATTTTTCAGATTTGATCCTTATGGTAACACGCTATGAAACCTGGTTCGAATGACGCTTGGTAAACTACTGAAAAAGTTAGCGGAGTAGCTGTACTTCCTTGGTAGGCGCTAACTAATTACTAGAAACTTGTAAGACAAGAATACAAAGGAATTCGTTATCTCTAAGTGCTGTTTTTCAAAGGTAATAAATAAGCCTCGAAGGTGAAAGAAACATGGTAAATGTGCCAATGGCCTTATTAATAAATGTTCCTTCAAATTTTTAATTTCACATTCCTATTAATGAAATGAAAGTAAATTATTTCCTTTATTTTTAGCAAAAATAAACTCAGACATGCAGAGCAACACAAAAAAACATTTCTTATCCTGATAAATAAATGACATACGTCACGGGTTCTGAAACTAGAAAAGATGAAAAATGCGGGTAGAAAGAACACAAAAAGAAAAAGCTGGAACGGCTAAAGTTTTTGGGTCTCCTGTGGGAAGAGAGGCAGCGGTGGCGCGGCGCGGTAGCATTGATACTCCTTGGCGTGATGGATGAAGGCGATAATGCCCTCTCGTCAATTCCCGTCCGCAACACCGGCCGAACAATGCCGCTTTTCCCGGTAATTCAGTGCCTACCCCTATCTATTCATCCCCTTTCTCTGGCTTCTTCCATCTTTAATAAATGCTCTGGAATTATTACACAATAACATGCCGTTTGTCACTGTTTCGATTATTCATTTGAGTTCATGCTTTGTTCAAATCTTTGTTTGGAAATGTTGATGGTATTTAAATTCTAAAAGATGATTAATTGAATCTCCCTTTCTTGTGAAAATCCATTTTATTTTTGCTCGATAAAATGAATATACCATAGACGTATTGTTATTCATTCACTAGATTATATTTGTTAATAATATTAGTCAACATAGTTTTATGTTATATGCAATAAAATATAAAAATAATTATCATTTTATTTACTAGCTCGAATCAAAGGTGTGTAGATTGAGCCTTTAATAGTTCGTTTCTATTGTTGTGAAGCAGAAAGAAGTCTCGGTAATAAGTTTTACAGATTTTATAGAATGTTTATAGCTCGTATTCTTGAAAAAAATGTGTTTCGAGAAAATTTTTTTGCCATCAATGTATTCTTTGGTGTGCTAACAACAACAATTACCTTAGTAAGTTCTTCAATCGCCTCCTGCATCAATAATCACCTGGCATGTTTAAGGCATGCTGTCGACGAGATTTTCTGCATACTCGGACAATGATTTCCAAATTTTTTCTAATCTTGCTAGACAACTGAGTCAAAGTCCTCAGAGTATTTCCTCTGAGGCTTCTTTTTACAGGGGACGAAACATTTTCAATAGGGTTGGCGTCCGACGATTGTGAGGGCCACCCTAGTATCTTATCGTGGTCCAGTAAAGGTTTCCTCAACCTGCTTCGGAATTTCACATCATGAGCACGAAGATGTTGTTTTGGACACTTATGGAACACATTCAAACTGATTTTCTTAATTTTCCCACTTCTTCAGGCAACGTCAATTACTTGTCTCGTGAAAACAAAGACATGATTCGTTTTTTGATTTTCGTAGTGACTTTGCCTGCCAACCCACGTTTTTGGCAAGTCGCCGACATTTCTCGTCTTGTTAAAACGATTTACCCACTCCTTCACAAATCATACCGACTTTTTAATATATTTAGCATTCGCGGAATGTGTCATTTTAGGACCCTTTGAAAGAAAGACTGCCTCGAATCGACGCGCAAAGAAGTGACACTTTTTGGATTTTACGATAGACGAAAATTCGGAATCGACTGATACTTTTACTAAAATGCGTCATAGACAAAGGTTCCCTCTACTGATTTGTTGAATCGCTAGAATCGCATCCACCAAAAATGAGTTGTCGTGGACACATTCTTACTTGACAGACTGTATCAGTACGAATACAGAAATGTTACGCTTACAGATCACTGCCAAGTTTTAAAAAGAAGAGTTGTGGGTGTCCTAATATTAATTTTTAATCTTTCTTTAATTGTTGAATCAAATAAAGTCAAGAATTCACAAAAAGCTTCAGCTACCTGGAGAACAGTACCAAAATATATGTTCATAGATATTTTTCCAAAGAACATATTTATGTTGCTTAATTCGCGATATTTTTAAATAATAAAAATGACTTTATTTGTGTCCACAGCAACAATAGATAAAAATATAAATAAATATGTGAAATTTACAAGAGTAATAATAACAAAAATCAAAAATGACAATGACATACAAGCACACATGGTAAGAATATTACTTCCTCATGATGTATCACCACTACACCAAACACTTTATTTTTACCTTCGATGAGCGTTTCGCTAACCATATTAGCTTCCTCAGGAACGACTGATGAAGCTAACATGGTTAGAGAAATGCGCGTCCAGTGCAAAAATAAAATTTGGCATAGTATTGATATATACTGAGCAGTGTCATTGTGCCAAAGAATCCAAATTCCCAACACGAAAAGAAAATTATTTAATATTCAATCATTCTCCCAATCCAGCACTGCTCTGAAAGTTGCTTAAGTTATTTACTATTGAACTAGAGCTGAAATTTTTTAGATTATATAGAGGTATACTGTGATAAGCTATTAAACAAATGTACAAGGTCTTAAAGTTTTTTAAGGTTTTTTTTACGAATTTTAAATTTTAAATAGAAAAATCGCATTTGTGACATATGACAAAAAACATATCTTTTAAATAAAATACCCTGTATATTGTTTTGTAGTTTTACAGAACTGTTAATTCCAAAAATGCAATAAATATTTTGTAGTATTAATGGGCAAAATAAGAAAGAAAAAGAGCATTTTTTAACTTTCATGAATTCGAGTATGTATGTACATTTGAAAATAACGTAAATTAAAAATGGCATTTTTATGGTAAACATTCTGAAAGCACTAAGTTGAATGAGAAACGACGTATGTACGAATGGTTATAACAAAAGTCAAGCTTCATTTTTCAGAATATCTAATTATATCTTATCTGAAAAGAAAATAACGTAAGGCACATCAGTTCCTAGGGAAGCTTTACCCGCTTCTGAACCATCGAGGTAAATTATCCATTCATAACAAGTTGCTAACTTACAAAACGATTATCAGGACCGGGCTTGCGTACGACTGCCAGACATGGTGCCAGATGCATGGAAAGCATCGAGCCAAAGTCCAGACAGTTCAAAATAAAACTCTACGTATCATAGCAGAAGCTCCCTGATTTGTCCGCAACAACCAGTTACACAGGGCGTTTCAAATGCCAACAATAAACGAATTCTCCCGAAATACCCAGCTTGAGAAAGCGACAGCTTACCCTAAACTACGCCTTCAGACACGCCAACATCCTACAAATAGACTAACAATAGATATGACTTAAATTCGACTACCAAGACGGACTATATTACGTACTTAGTATATAGAGATAAGGTCGTAATGTAGTTGAGCTACTCCTCTTTAAAAAATAAGCTAAACATGTAAACATCACACACTACTAACACTATTGTAACACAACACTCCCGAAATAGCCGGGAACTTAGCTTTTAGTTTTTATTTAGACTTAGGTTAAGGTAGCATAGATCTACACATTAGAAACTAACCCATAAGTTTTTAACACTCACACTCCCTATATAAAGAATAATCGTCACATTCAAGAGGAGTAAAGTGACGCAGGCCCAGCTCATAAGGAGGTTTAGTGGGTATGCTACCCACTCCGGTTGAAGAACCACCACATAACTGGAGCAATCTGGAGCACCCTTAAGGTGACGCAGACTGCTTCATTATCCATAAGGTGGATTCCTCCCTGTAAAAAATAACCGGTCAAGTGCAAGTTGTACTTGCACAATTAGTGTTCCGTGCGTTAATTGCTTTTAAAATAAAAAATTTTGTTACGGTAGTATAAAATGATCAATGACTTCACAAAACACACCCCAAATGAGTTTTCAACAAAGTTTGTTTCCAATCATTACTGAAAACTGATGACATTGAAATTTTTGTTTTTTTTATATACCAGATAAATTATTAAAGGTAATGCACTCGTGATAATTGTCGTTCAATCTACACCCCGTGGAGAATATTCCAGCATTTTTTTAAAATTTTTTGATCAGTACTTTTCGAGAGAAGGTAGGGGGACAGCGATTTTTCGCGATTTTTTAAAAATAATACAGGGAAAAAAGTGCCCAAGTATTACATTATATATATATATATATTTTTTACTCGCGTTTTCACAAGCTTTCATTTGACGCCACACTCGATGACCTAGTAAAAAAAAATCTTTTTCACTTCCGATTTCACCCCTCAAAACTAACCCCTTAAGTGAAAATTTAACTTTCAAAACTACACGGCTCCGATGAGACCATCAATTCCTATATTAGTACCAGATTTCAACTTTATATGTCAAATAGTTTCGGAGAAAATCGGGTGTGATAGACAGACAGACAGACAGACACCGAAGCGATCTTATAAGTGTTCCGTACGGAACACTAAAAAGAAAAGGAAATTTGAAAAATAAGAATTGTAAATTCTCTTGTATTTTAAGGGAACCTTCTTATTATGTAAACTGAACAGAAACCATAATTACTACTTTTTTTGGATTTTGAAAAATCTGAAAGATTCTATAACAGATGCAGTTTAGTATCTGTGCCAAATATACTACAATATTTAAAATACTTTACAGAAATATGGTTATCACCAGGATGAAGTAACACTAGTTCAGCATTTAACTTAGGAAAATCAAGAATTACGTTTAGGCTCTTGTCAGAAGCTAATGAAACATATGAAACAAGTTGATTAACTGTTTAATAAAATTGTTTAAATGTCAGATTTGTAACAGCGAAACGGAAAAAATGTTCACTTTTGGGCCAAAAAAAAATCTCGAGCGAGACGAGAAGTAAAACACTCTGGTCGTTAGTCTATTTGGGTTGGACGCAGTCGATCGAAGAATAGAGTACTAAGACCAATATTTTGAAATAAAAATTGTTGAAAGTTTAGTATAACAGTAATTACGAAATAATCTTACAACTGGCCGAAACTCCACCACACAATATTCTAGTAGTAAAATTTTTTTTAAACGAATCGTTCTTTTTACAATTTGGCAGATTTCGAAGATTAACATGTCCACCAGATAGTTTAAATTTAACTATGCACCTTTGTATGAGGCTATTTAAAAAATATTCAAAAACTATCTTACAATGTCTCAACAAGTTAAACATCCCATCTCCAATAAAAATCATTTCAAGGAAGTTTACGTCCCTATGGCAGGTTAAACTGTTGTTTTGGAATCTTCCATTTACTTCCTATCAATTTCTGTAATGAAATGGCATATTTTGGAATGTTTGAATTCCACTCGGTACAGGTTTTCGATAAGCATTCAACATTGTATGCTTTCTGAAGTACCTGGTGCTTTTCTGTAACCAACAAAATTCAGTCGCAGCAGTTCGCTTGAAACTCATTTTTCGATCTTGAAACAGTACTAATTACAGCAGCAATGACTTACTTTCGATAATAAAAACAATTTTTTAATTATTTTTTATTTTCGGTAAGTTCAATTTCTTCTTGTCTACTAACCACAGAAATTTGAAAGTAATAGTAAATTAAAGATGCAAAACACTAAAAGAAATTTTACATATACCGCTCATAATATGCTTTCTTATGCTTGTAGAGTTTTCACTCTACATTTTAGCAGAAATTTACATACTCACTTATAAAAAAGCAAACTCAAATTAATCAAAACTCGTTGTTCCGCATTACATTCCTCGGTACCACAATATAAAAATGTATTGATATCTAATAGACTTTGATTCTAAAAATAAATTGTTGCTGTAATTGAATAAAAAATCAATTTATCATCTTTATAAATATTAACATGACTCTTCTTTCCCAACAATGTCAAGGATAGTGACAAATGATGTTTCTTTTGTGATACTGTATGTAACGAAGAAGAAGGGTAAATAAAAAAAAAGGCAAGTTAAAATGGGGGTAAAAATTTAAGGAAAATAAGATGGTGTCTTGTCTTAATAAATAGATCTGTGATGTCAATATTTAGTACCAACCAAAATCTAAGGGGGCTTCAAATAAAACAACTGTCAATATTAATACAACATAAAAAAACAAATATCAGACGATTTTGCTACCATTGTCGATATTTTGTTAAAATTTGTATAGTGAAACCTCTAATAGTTCACTAAATTGGGGCGTTCTTATAAATTTAATTATTACAGAATAGGAAGAAATTAGTTTTTAAAAATTATTTATTTTAATTTTCCAAGCTGTATTAGTTTTCCCACAATATTTTTTACTTCCTATAATTTTGTGCATATGTACTTATATAAAAATTGTTAATAATCGCCTTCACAAAAAGATTTGTGATTTTTTCATGGGATTAACAAAAATTTTGTGATCCAAAACTTATAAGATTGGATATAAGAGGAAACTTTGTATTTGGACAAAATCGTGTTTATCTGACTGAAAAATTTGTACTATAATTTAAAATATACTTCCTGTAGATTTCTATCTAACTCTATGTTCGACACGAAGTATTTATGGAACGTCTTATTTGCTTTCTCTGTGTTAATAAGTTTTCATGTATGTTATACACCGATAATTTTTACGACCAGTGTGATAAAATATATACTGTATCTACCACTCTTCAAATATTTTAAACTTGGTGTGTTGGCAATAAATATAAAATTGTTTACTTAAAAACTGTACGCTAAAAAGTTACAGTGCTAAGAATTGCTCTTTCCAATTTTGTTTATTTTTTTTTGTAATCAGTATTTGGTTGCTTAACAAGTATTATTACAAAAAACCTAGAAGGTAAAATTATGTAGGTGCGTAAGTTTATATTCTGTATGTAATGCAATGCATATAGTCTGTCAAGTAAGAATGTGACCGCTGGTATTCTTGAAAAAATGTGTTTCGAAAAAACCTTTTGCCATCAGTGTGTTCTTTGGTGTGCTAAAAACGGTGCAATTACCTTAGTAAGTTGTCCAATCGCATCTTGCATTAATAATCGCCTGGCATCTTCGAGGCATGCTGTCGACGAGATTTTCTGCATACTCTGCAAATTTTTCGCACCTCACGTGATAACTGAGTCAAAGTCCTCAGAGCCTTTCCTCTGAGCTTTCTCTTTACAAAGGGCCCAACGTTTTCAATAGGGTTTACGTCCGGCGAAGTATGTTATCGTGGATCCTAGAGAGCTGTTTTGCGACGTGATTTCCGCCCAGCAAAGGTTTCTTTACCGTGCTTCAAAATTTGAAATCATGAGCACGAAGATGTTGTCGAATGATCTCATGGGACACGTTCAAACCCGATTTTCTTAATTCTGCCGCTCCTTGACGCAGCGTCAATTTCGACTCCCGTGAAAAGAAAGATACGATTCGTTTTTTCGACTTTCGGAGTGACTTTGCCTACCGAGCCACGTTCTGGAAAGTCGTCAACATTTTTCGTTTCGCTAAAATAATTTACTCACTTCTTCACAAACGATACCGACTTTTTAATATATATTTAGCGGCCGCAGTATGCGTCATTTAGACCCCCTTGGATGAGAACACAGAAAGACTGCCTCGAATTGACGTGCAAACAATTGACTTATTTTGGATTTTACGTGATTTTGACGAAAGTTCGGAATCGACTGATTCTTTTATTAAAACGCATCATAGACAACGGTTCCCTCTACCGATTTTTTGTTGAATCATCTCTACTAAAAATGAATTAGCGCGGACACGTTCTTACTTAACAGACTGTATGTGTATACCTGTTTGATTAAATACGTTTTTATTTATATATGCCTTTATATCTTTATTTATAGCGATATCGATATTACAATGTTGTAATAATGTGCCTAATAATAGGTATACAGTTGTTTTAAAAATGCGATGCCGTCTGTGGCAGCACTAACGCGTTGTCTAAAAAGTGCCGTGAAATACAAATGCATGTTTAGGCATCTGAAAAACGTTCACTCCCCGCCAACATCTTCCTGATGTAGAAAATATCCTATTGGGGCGGGGAGGTGAATAACAAAACTCTGCTACCATTCTCTTTAATAATTTTTTCTATTTATGTTTTTCGTGAAATGTCATTAACATGCCCAAAAGTACAGATAAATGCCCGAATACCTTATATACAATCGTAATATTTGCTTCGTGAAAAGCAACGTTACCTAAGTGAAAAGCGTATTATGGAAAACAAAACAAGGAAGTCGATTTTAATATTCGAATTCCAAACATGAGTAATCAGAAAGATATAAATTATCCTTCAAACGAACTCCCCTTTTCTAATAACATTCTGTATTAACTGAAGTGAATACTTATCACCCCTCTTCAATAACAGAAATCGGTAGAATATCATTCATCAAAATGACAGGAAATGATTGGGGGTAGCCATGTAAGTTTGTATGTTATGGACGTTACCAAGCAAAGAAGAGAATTTCTTATAAATATTTTTCCTAGTATAGTTTAGTTTGTTTTCCCAACTCGTTTTATTAACATTGTTCAAAATATGTTATTGTATTTAAAAAATCTATTAAGGTTGAGATTAAGTAGAGGGAAACTTACTGTGGAAATAAGAAAATTTTGGAAAAAGAGAAAGAAAAATTCAAGCTATATAAACTGTTTTTGTTACAATCAAAATTGATGACTATTTCCGGTTAAAAAAAATCATAACAAACCTACATTTGCAAAACAAAACATGTTTAATATAACGTAGTTCTTAGGGATTAAATTTAAAAGAATTTTCGATAAAGTTGTGTGGTGTTTACCTTATTGATGGTTGAAAAATTTGAAATAAGAAAAGTAACAAAAGTAGAGAAACGTGGTATATCACTTTGATAAAAGAATAAAACAAACAGAAAAAATTCCCATAATATTAATCACCAAAAGAAATTTATCGATACTCACCCTTTTTACTCCTTTCTTGAAGAGACATAGCTAAAATAACTATAGGTATTAATAGCATGTACCGCTTTGGGAAGAATTAAGCGGGCTATATGTATAAAAATACTTATAAAATATACTATTTCAAGTGTTATATGTGTACGAAATTTAAAATTGATGCCTTATATCATTCGAGAGCTGTACCAAAAGACAGGCGGATGGAAATGAAAAGACGCCATAGAAAGTGAACAAAAACAAAATATCGAAGGGTGATTTTTTCAGGAGGACAATACATTCCTTTCTAAGAGAAGTAAAAATTAGCGTTGAATCTTTCTGATTTACCTGAAAAAAGTTATTCCAATTCCCAGAATTCTACTCGTAAATCTTATTCTTATTATATTATAGCTTAATTCCCCCTTTCATAAAATTTTTCCATTCCTTTTCCTATATTTTAAAAAAATTGAACATAATTAAACAACTAACAATTAATATCAACGTTTCGGTACATGTAATTGACAAAATTTATTTAGACTTTTTTTTATGGCCGTAGTACAAGTACGGAAGGGAAATGCCTAAAGCTCTGAAGAAGCGACGCGTGTGTCGAAAAGGAAATTTACGTTGGTATTGAATCGTTGTAAGCTATACTCTGTGGGAAACAATTCTAGAAAAATCATTCCAAAGGGATAAGGTCCTCTATATAAAAGATTGCTTTGTTTATGGGCTACAGGAGTGACTCGTATGCAGAAAATGCGTTTCCCGTTACTGTTGAATCGCTGTCAGCTGTACTCGGTGGGAAACACAGTCATTCCAAAGGAACGATGTTATATGAGAAGTAGCAAGCTGAACCTCATACGGATGACATGTATTAGTGCGACGTGTATTAATAGCATGTACCGCTTTGGGAAGAATTACGCGGGCTACATCTATAAAAATACTTGTAAAATATACTCAAGTTGTCAACCCTTATTCGATGTTCCAAAGTATCAAGGTATATACATATATATATATAAATATATATATATATATATATATATATATATATATATATATATATATATATATATATATATATATATACGAGGCTGGTTTGAAAAGTCCGTGCAAAGTCCGAGAGATGGCACCACCGGCGCGTATCGAGGTCATGTTTAGTTAGTAGCATCTCTTGAATGAACTCACACCAAGTTTCAGCCATATTGGTCTATTTCTTTGTGTTTGGCATTCGTGTGAATCAAGAAAGTCGAGTGATTTTCAAGAAATGGACGAAAAAGAATTTCGTGCGGTGCTTAAACATTACTTTATGAAAGGCAGGAGACTAAAGAGAAGCTTGATAAACATTATGGTGACTCTGCACCTTCAATTAGAACAGTTTATATATGGTTTCAAAATTTTCGGACTGGCCATATGGGCACAAGTGACGCTGAACGTTCTGGACGGCCTGTGGAGGTTACGACTCCAGAAATCATTGATCAAAACCATGATATGGTGATGGATGACAGAAGAGTTAAGGTGCGTGAGATTGTTAGTGCTGTGGGCATCTCAACTGAACGGGTACATAATATTTTGCATAAACATTTGGACATGAGAAAGCTATCCGCAAGATGGGTGCCGCGATTGCTCACGCTTGACCAAAAACGGAATCGTGTGAAGTGTTGCAAGGATGGTTTGCAGCTGTTCCAGAAGAATCCGGAGGACTTTAAGCGTCGTTTCGTCACTGTGGATGAAACATGGATACATTACTATACTCCTGAGACCAAACAATAATCTAAACAATGGGTTACCAAGGGGGAATCTGCACCAAAAAAGGCGAAGACCGTTCCTTCGGCCGGAAAGGTTATGGCGACTGTCTTTTGGGATTCGCAAGGGATAATCCTCAATGACTATCTGTAAAAGGGGTAGAACTATTACAGGTGAATATTATTCATCGTTATTGGACCGTTTTGAAAACCGAGCTGCAAGAAAAACGCCCGCGATTGGCCCACAAGAAAGTCCTTTTCCATCACGACAACGCACCAGCACACACCTCAGCAGTTGTGGTCGCAAAATTAATGGAAATAGCCAACTCGTTTCACATCCCCCCTATTCTCCAGACTTGGCTCCCTCGGACTACTATTTGGTCCCCAATTTGAAGAAATGGCTGCGGGACAAAGATTTTATTCAAACGAGGAGGTGATTGCAGACACTAATGGATATTTTGCAGACTTGGACAAATCCTATTATTCGGAAGGCATCAACAAACTAGAACATCGTTGGACGAAGTGTATAAGCCTAAAAGGAGACTATGTCGAAAAATAAAAAAGGTTTACCCCAAACACATAAGTAGTTTTTATTTTTGCACGGACTTTTCAAACCAGCCTCGTATATATATATATATATATATATATATATATATATATATATATATTATATATATATATATATATATATATGTATATATATATATATATATATATATATATATATATATATATATATATATATATATATATGTTTATATATATATATATATATATATATATATATATATATATATGTATATATGTATATATATATACATATATATATATATATATATATATATATATATATATATATATTATATATATATATATATATATATATATATATATATATATATGTATATATATATATATATATATATATATATATATATATATATATATATGTATATATATATATATATATATATATATATATATATATATATATATATATGTATATATATATATATATATATATATATATATATATATATATACCTATGAGTCTGTATTGTCAGTTCTCAAGTATGGTCTTGAAACGATGTAGCTAACACATCGATGAACAAACTTCGAGTAGCGCAGCATGCAATGGAGAGAGTTATGCTTGGAGTAAGTTTGAGAGATAGAAGCCCAAATGAGGAAATTCGGAGAACACAGCTGACGAATGCTCTGGAACAAGCGGCTCAGCTAAAGTGGAGATGGGCAAGACAAAACAACGACAGATGGGCCTACAAGTTTACGGTATGGCATCCAAGGGAAAGTAAGAGAAGGTGGCGAGACGACATCCAGAACATTGTAGGGAAAAATTGGAACAGACCGTCTCTGGACAGGGAAAGATAGAAAGACTTTGAAGAGGCCTACATCCAGAGTGGATGAGAGCAAGCTGAAATATTATATATATATATATATATATATATATATATATATATATATATATATATATATAAATATTTTCATTAGTCTGTCCCCCAATCTGCCAATTTTATAAATATAATACTTGAAGTGGAGATGAAACCTATAATTTTTATACTCCATGATTTTCGAGAAGGGGTGAAAAAGGCGAGTTTCATACAAAATTTTTGGACGTATTCATATTATGGAAATTTTTTTCTTTTGTTGAGATAATAAAAAAAATTATGAATAATTATTTATAGTAAAACATGTAAGAGGTCAAAGGGGTGGGTACAGGACTTAGAAGAGTAGCGCCGTATTTATTTTGTTATCATGTTTTTTAGAGTTCTAGGTGTCAAAGAATATGAACATTATTTTATTTTTTTGACTATTGTCAATTTTAACAGAGGGAGAGGATAAAAGTAATGAGAATTTTCCTTGGTAGGGATGGTGGATAAGTTTTATAGCTACATTATTTAAAGTTAAGATATATCGTAATATCGGTCGATTTCAGGATTCTTGTTTTACAGAACCCTGAAAATTTTTCAATATTTCTAATTTAATACTTATACTATGACAACTTTCTTTGCTTAATTTTTACACTACATAAAGTACCTATTATGTAAAATACCGAGACGATATGCTTGAATTACGTTATTCTTGTGTGCGACTAAGTCAAACTGAATGTTTCTTTCAGAACTGTGGGTTTGCAAGGGAAATAACTAATATTTTTTACATATTATCTTTCAAGTTTGATAAGCTACAATAGATTTTATACCCTAAAGAACACGTACTTTGTGAGCAAAGGAAATCGAATAATTTTAATACTTTATTAATAAAATGCTAGGGCATTTTTAAAGAACTCTGTAATATCGGCAATTCACTAGGAGAATTCCTAAAAAAATAATTATTAATAAACAAAAATAGTTTGTCATTTAAATTATTTTTGTATATGTTTCTTTTTCATTGCTTTAGTCAAGTTCTTATAAAATATATATTTATATATATATATATATATATATATATATATATATATATATATATATATATATATATAAGTATCACTTGAACCAAATATTAAACACCATTTTGAAACTTCATCTGTTATATGAACACACACTAAATGTCAAGTCGATCTGTGAAGTTATTCTGATCTATGAAGTCAGCTGGTTAAAGTGAGTATTTTTTTTAAAACGGAAAAAATCGAAATATCGTGCAGTGATAACATTCTTGGTCTTGAAAGGTTTATCGTCAACTGAAATACATGAGAAGTTATTGAAAGTATCAAAGTCTGCTCCCTCATTTCCTGTTAGCAGATGGACTCTAGAATTTAAGCGTGGTCGTGCAAGCGTCAATGATGATCTACGTTCAGGACGTCCAAAAACTGCAACAACTGAAGAAACGTTTGTGCAAATACAAGATATGGTAATGGAAGATCACCGCCAAAGTGGTCAAAGCCGTCCAGAAAAATTATGGCATCAGTTTTCCTGGGATGTAAAAGGAATTTTATTAATTGATTACTTTCAAACCGATAAAATAATCACAAGAGATGATTGTTGCAATCCTTCTAACCAGCTAGATGAGAAGATTCGTAAGAAAATGCCTGGTTTTCAGAAATAAAAAATCATCTTTCATCATAACAACGCGCCTGCTTACAGAGGTACTTTGGCAATGGCAAAACAGGTCGGATTAAAGTACGAATTGTCGAAACATCCATCCTATTTGCCAGATCTGGCTCCGTCTGACTTCCATCTGTTCCCAAACCTCAAAAGATTTCGACGTGGGAAGCGTTTTTTTCAACGTAGATGGGTAATTTGAAGGTCTTCTGGAAAACAACTGTAGAAAATCGTTGCAAAAAATGTATTGAGCTTAAGGGAGATTATGTTGATGAATAAACGTATCTCGACTCATTAGTTCATCTTGTTTCATTTCCGCTTTCAAGACTTATTGCCTGACCTATATATATATATATATATATATATATATATATATATATATATATATATATATATATATATATGTATATATATTGCGATAACCTAAAGGCTTTTGATGCTTAAGTGTTGAATATACCAGATTCCAACTAATAGGAAGTCTATTTATTGGTACAATAAAAGCCTTTACAACACTCTTGGAACATTAAAGATCAGGATTTAGCGTTTACTTTTAGTGGAATAAGCATCAAACTTCTGCACTAATTTTTTAATCAGTTGAATACTTGACGCTAGGATTAACGCTAAGTAAATATACGAAGCTGTCGTTATAGTAGCAAAGTTATTGTTTTAGTAACGATGGTGAGGCTAGATGAAAAAAATTATGAGTTGGATTCTGCATAAAGTATACGAGAACAACGATTTTTCAAAACAATATTTTCATTGATTTAAATTCGATAGCTGAGTCAATAAACAAAATTTTCGAGTTTGGGGCACCAAGAATTTTATAGTGATACGTGAAACACCAATACATTCTCTAAGAACCGTTGCTTGGAGTCGCCTTTGAGCTGGATATGTGAGTCAACCGTACTTTTTTGAAAACGGAGTACCGAAAAATAATATTTTACATTTTTTGGCCTAACTTAGTCGGAATGAATCTCAGATATGTGTTGCCAGCAGGATTAACTAACATGATCTCTTAGATCTTAATTTTCTGATATTGTCATTTCCCGAATGGATGCGGAGTTTTAGGAATTCTCAACCACAAACAATTTCGGACCTCAGAGTAGGGATACAACATGTAATTAACGGGATTAACACTAATTTCTTCGCATATGTTAACAAAAAGGCTGCCAAAATATCACAACTGTGTAAGCAGAATAGTAAAGGACATTTACGCAAGGGGTTATTCAGGTATAGCTGTCGAAATTTTATGCTGCTTTGGGATTTTTTTGGAAGAAAAATATAAGGGTTATTGCAAAATTGTTTTTTACAATATGTTTGAAATATGTTTGTAAATTTCTATACTACTAAACAATTAAGTGTTCGTTGGCGACCATGATTTCAGCAGTTCTATTCATCTGAAACAAAGAAACCAACGAGATTCTTAATTAGTAGGAATGTCGCTATAGCCGGTACCAGAATGAAAAAAAAATCGTGAAAATATAAAAAATGGCACCATGTAGAAAATTGAATATCGATTTTTGACCATTTTTTTTCACTTTTGAAGGGCTGTAAAAAATACAAAACAAAAAACGTTGACTTTACCTTTGTAGGAGCTATAGCCACATATATGCTGACGATTTGTACACAAACACGACTCAATTGCTCAACTGATTTTTGAGATATTATGGCCAATTTGAAAGAAGTTATTTCAAGAAAAACGTGTTTAAAGTTTTGTGTACTGATTACACAGAGACCGTTCTACTTATGATCAATCACCTATTCCAGATCTATAGAGTAAATCTTCTTGTTGCTTAAAAAATCATGCAGAGCTGATAATTCTTCCTTATGTTGTGCTCTTTCTTCTCGACTCAATGAGACAAGCACACAAGTACGCGGGGCTCGAGCACTAAGCGCTCCGGGTGCCGCTTTCAATATAATTTTATTAATATTGCGAATCTAGCGAAATGGTTTTACCAAAAGATTCTCCTAAATAGTTGGAAAATATATAAAGAAATAACCGGTCAAGTGCAATCTGGACTTGCGCAGTTACTGTTCCATACGTTGATTGCTTTTAAAATAAAAATTTTTGTTACGAAAGTATAAAATGATCAGTGACGGCACCAAACACATCCCAAATGAGTTTTCAACAATTTTTTTTTCCAATCTTTAGTGAAAACTGATGACCTTGAAATTTTTTTTTTGTATGTACCAGATATGTTATTAATGGTAATGCACTCGTTATAATTTTCGTTCAATCTACACCCTGTAGAGAATATTCCAAAACTTTTTCAAAATGTTTTGATCAGTACTTTGCGAGATAAGGGGAGGAGACAGTGATTTCTCGTTTTTTTTTAAAAATAGTTCAAAGAGAATTGTGTGCAAGTATTATATATATATTTATTGAGTTAGATCAGTACAAGTTATTCTAACTAAATCTATACAGCCAGGTGCTGTCTACTCAATCCCTTCTTCCAATGATTACTTGATCGTCTGCAAAGTTCAAACTGTAGAGGTGTTCATCATATACCGGTATGTCCATCGTTGAGCATTTTCTTTCCCATTCTCACAGTGCAATCTCCAAATATAGATAGAACAATATCGGTGACAAGCTGCATTTCTGCCGTAAACCTTTTGTGAGTTGTATTGGTTTTGAAAGCTGTTTCCCCTTTTTGATGTATGCCTTATTATCAATATATTGCTCCTTAATAACTGCTAACAAGTATTGATTCAATCCAATCCTGACCAATGCTTCTCAAATTTTCGAATGTGGGTTGGAGTCGTATGCTTTTTCGAGCTCTATAAATCCGAGGTGTACCTCTTCTCCTTTGCTGATCTTTTTGTCCATCACTTGTTTTAATATGAACAGATTATCTTTACATGATCGTCCCGCGATGCAACCGCTTTGGTTTTCGTTTATTGTATGGCCTACGTCTTCTCGAATCTTTTCTTGGGGTATTTTCCCATAGAATCTACAAAGACTACTGATGACACTAATTCCTCTATAGCAGCTGGGGTCTCTTGTATTTCCTTTTTTGAATATGGAAGTTATATAGCCTGGTTTCTACTCTTTTGGTGTTTGTTTAGTTGATAGGCACTTATTAAAGAACTTTTCAACTCTAGCAAAAATTGCACAAGTATTACATTAAACGTTATATATATTTTTGAACCCGTCTTTTTACAAGCTACTAAAAACGATTTGAACCCCCTAGACCAGAATACCGTTTTAATAGCATCTTTTTTACTTTGCAATGAAATAAAAATAACTTGAATTAATAAGGAAGCACTTTTATTGAAAATTAAATTGTAACACATTCATTATATTTTTTCTTGTGTAACATTACTTAATATACCTTAAAATTTAATCAAGAACACGCCAAAAAGAACAACAACAAGCTGAAACAGCTTGTCAAAAAACCGTGGCATGTTAAAACTACATACATATGCAACAACATAACAATAAAAGAAACAGTTGATGGAGAATATCTCGCCGTGATTCCGTGGGTCGGTTCTCACCAGGAGGTGACATACCAAGACTTTGATAAAACGATTTGATCCCAGGACGAGGAATTTTGATTCATTGTATGTGGTTTTAGTATAAGAACATGCTTCTGTTACTGTATTAGTCACGGATGGTTTTAAAACAATTTTTCTTTTAGGCACAACTATTTGTTTAGATGTTTAATAGAATATTTTCATTCTTTTTTTTGCTAACTACATGACAATATATAAGTACCACTAGACGATTAACAGGACGAAGTCAATAACTTTTAACTATTATTATTATCGATTTTTGATGAGCTTACTTAGTATATATGCTTTGGGTTCGAAAGCCTCATATTTTACGGGTTGTCGTTCTACTTAGAAAATAAGAGCATACGTAGATAGATCTGCAATGCTGCTTTATCTACAAAATATTATATTAACCGAAGGGTCTCATAGGGCTTAATGATGCAACCGTAGCTATTTATTGTTCATGTCAATGACCTTTTATGGTTGATACTTCTGCTATGGTCACAGAATAAAGCTAGATATCAAAGAAGCTTCTGGTACTGACGGAATACCTGCTGTAGTACTCAAAAAATGTGCCAGTCAACTCTGGCACTAGTTTCAGTTTCAGTTTCACTACTAACACTAGTTTCAGTTTCAACATCTTTTTATTGTTTGAAGTTTAGTTACAAGGTTATTTATATTTCTAACTATTATAAATACAGTGTCCTTAAGAATTAGTGCATTCATTTATGATTAGGCCCTACGGCGGCTGGTGGTCTGCCTTAGTAATTAAACCTTGTGTATATTCTATTCTTTTTTTCAGTCGTTTCCGACAAGGTCTTATATGACTTTTGTTAATTTGTTTTTGTTTTTAAAAGGTATTTTCACGAGGATTTGTTTATATTAGTTGAGATTCTTGCTTATGGTTTGTTGGGAAAAATTTTTGTCCAAAAACCCAACTTGATGTTATCAGGTACTAGTAGCTTTTCAAAGTTTAATTGCTTAGATCCCTTCATTTCATTCAGTCTTCTTCCATTCACGCATCTCTTATTCTCTCTCTCTCCCTCTCTCTCTCTCTCTAGTACTTATAATGTCCTATTCATTCTATTTACATAGTTTATTGTTTATCTTATTAGTGTTCCGTACGGAACACTTATAAGATCACTTCGGTGTCTGTCTGTCTGTCTGTCTGTCTGTCTGTCTGTCTGTCTGTCTGTCTGTCTGTCTGTCTGTCTGTCTGTCTGTCTGTCTGTCTGTCTGTCTGTCTGTCTGTCTGTCTGTCTGTCTGTCTGTCTGTCTGTCTGTCTGTCTGTCTGTCTGTCTGTCTGTCTGTCTGTGTCTGTCACACCCGATTTTCTCCGAAACTATTTGACATAGAAAGTTGATATTTGGCACTAATATAGGAATTGATGGCCTCATCAGAGCCATGTAGTTTGAGAATTAAATTTTGACTTAAGGGGTTAGTTTTGGGGGGTGAAGTCGGAAGTGAAAAAAAAAATTTTTTTACTAGGTCATCGAGTGTGGTGTCAAATGAAAGCTTGTGAAAACACGAGTAAAAAATATATATATAATATTATACTTGCGTGCACTTTTTTTTGCATTATTTTTAAAAATTCGCGAAAAAATCGCTGTCCCGGGCCTTATCTCGAAAAGTACTTATCAAAAAATTTCGAAAAAATTCAGGAATATTCTCTACGGGGTGTAGATTGAACGAAAATTATCACGAGTGCATTACCTTTAATAATTTATATGGTATATAAAAAAAACAAAAATTTCAAGGTCATCAGATTTCAGTAAAGATTGGAAACAAACTTTGTTGAAAATTCATTTGAGGTGTATTTTGTGAAGTCACTGATCATTTTATACCTCTGTAACAAATTTTTTTTTATTTTAAAAGCAATCAACGTACGGAACACTAATTGCGCAAGTTCAACTTGCACTTGACCGGTTATTATATTTAATATATTTTACATATTTTACGTAGGTTTATTTATTATATAGGTTTATCTACATTATTTACAAGTGTATTGGGTTTTGCTCACGTTTTTTTTTTTATTTATTTACACTAGTCACTAATCACTTTCAATACATTGTTTTGAAATGACTGAACTAAAACCAGTTTTATATAAATTTTCTTCTCATATAGAAAGGGAGTCTTTCTTTTCTGCTGACAATGTGCTACAGTTCAGCCAATACCCAAAAAAGGCAAGAAGACCTTGCCAATCAACTACCGACTAGTCGCACTGCTTTCAGTAATATCGAAAGTTACAGAAAAGGCTATCAATCAGCATCTTTTAAAATATCTAGAAGGATTCAATATTATTAGCAACCATCAATATGGCTTTCGTAAGCAAAGATCAACAAGTCTTCTAACATGTGTGGAACAACGCAAACGCGAGAGGTTGCACTTGATTTCTCCAAGGCGTTCGACCGTGTTTGGCGCGACGGATTGTTGGCTAAGCTACGCTCTTGTGGTATGTCTGAAAAGCTCTGTTTGTGGTTCTCATGTTTCCTCAAGTTACTAAGTTACGCTCATATGGTATGTCTGAAAAGTTTTATTTGTCTCTCGTATTTCCTCAGAGATCGTTCTATCAATGACCGTGTGGCCCAAGCCTCCTACTATTTTTCTCGTTTACATTAACGATCTGCTGGAAAGGACAAAGAATTTAGTCTCCGGTTTTGTAAATGACAGTACGTTTATATCTTCATTCGCTTTAAACGCTCGAACATCGGTTACTTATGCAAATATCCGTAGACAACAGAAAGTCGTCCAATTTAACAAAGACCTGGAAGAAATGTCTTGGGGTGACAGTAGCCAGGTAGAGGTTAACGCTGCAAAAACCTAGCCCACAGTAATTTTTATAAAAGTAAACGTCGCTGAACCCTACATACTTATGCCGGGACACTCCGTTCCTTTAGTATAGTCACTCAATTTGCTGGGCATTAATTTGGGAGCAAATAAGTCTTGGCATGAATTGCAAAGCGAGCTTCTTAAACGCTGGCAATATTATTTTGAACTAGAAGGCTTTATAATCCACAACTATTAATTCTGGATAAAGCTCAAATTCGAGTAACGATGGAACACTGCTCTCATGTTTGGGGTCCTGCTCCCAAGCATACGCTGCATTTCTTAGATTCTATTCAGAAAAGAGCTGTTTGCCTGATTAGACAACCGGAACTCACCCGCAACCTTGATTCCTTGCGACTTGAGTCTTTCTACAAGTATTTTCATAGAAAGTGTTCAGTGGATGTTGTTGGAATTCCCCCCAAAGCGCGCATATCTTAATGCACCTCGCGGTAATAGTTCACCTCTGTATGAAGTTCAACTTGTTACTCCACATACCACCCTTTACAAGCAGTCTTATTTAAGGAGAACCTCATCTCTTTGGATTGATTTGCCCAGGACTGTAATTCCCAACGGGAACAATTTACAACGTGAATAGTTTTTCTGCACACGCGTCGCTCTTGTAGAGCTTTAGGTATATCCTTGTAGCACATATGCTATACCCATAAAAAAAGACAAATTTTGGGATCACAACAAAGGCGCATTTACTATATTTAAATTATGAAGAGACAGGCAATCTGACCTTAAATATTAGCAAAGAAAATCATTTTGTATCAGAATTACTTTACCAATATGGACTATACCACATCAGTTATAATAGTGTTTTTATGGATATTACCAACCAAAAATTAATTAGATTAGTTTAGAATTTGAAATAGCAAGAAACTTATAAAGCATCCTTTATCAGGCATAACATTTTGTAATTGTCCAGCCAGTATATGTATAAATTTTTAATGTGTATTAAATACAATTCTCATATATTTCATAGGCCTAATTGTTTATATTTTACCATTAATAGATACAATTATATTGCATTTTATTATTAAAAAGTTGGTCAAGTGCAAGTTGGACTAGCACAATTAGTGTTCCGTACCCCCAATATGTATTTTCACGTTTTATTTTTTTTTCGCAGTGAGTAATTTATAATAGTTATAACATCTTAGCCACCTAATTGCCAATACGAGGCTGGTTTGAAAAGTCCGTTCAAAAATAAAAACTACTTATGTGTTTGGGGTAAACCTTTTTTATTTTTCGACGTAGTCTCCTCTTAAGCTTATACACTTCGTCCAACGATGTTCTAGTTTGTTGATCCCTTCCGAATAATAGGATTTGTCCAAGTCTGCAAAATATCCATTAGTGTCTGCAATCACCTCCTCGTCTGAATAAAATCTTTGTCCCGCCAGCCATTTCTTCAAATTGGGGAACAAATAGTAGTCCGAGGGAGCCAAGTCTGGAGAATAGGGGGGATGTGAAACGAGCTGGAATCCTATTTCCATTAATTTTGCGACCACAACTGCTGAGGTGTGTGCTGGTGCGTTGTCGTGATGGAAAAGGACTTTCTTGTGGGCCAATCGCGGGCGTTTTTCTTGCAGCTCGGTTTTCAAACGGTCCAATAACGATGAATAATATTCACCTGTAATAGTTTCACCCTTTTCCAGATAGTCGATGAGGATTATCCCTTGCGAATCCCAAAAGACAGTCGCCATAACCTTTCCGGCCGAAGGAACGGTCTTCGCCTTTTTTGGTGCAGATTCCCCCTTGGTAACCCATTGTTTAGATTATTGTTTGGTCTCAGGAGTATAGTAATGTATCCATGTTTCATCCACAGTGACGAAACGACGCTTAAAGTCCTCCGGATTCTTCTGGAACAGCTGCAAACCATCCTTGCAACACTTCACACGATTCCGTTTTTGGTCAAGCGTGAGCAATCGCGGCACCCATCTTGCGGATAGCTTTCTCATGTCCAAATGTTCATGCAAAATATTATGTACCCGTTCAGTCGAGATGCCCACAGCACTAGCAATCTCACGCACCTTAACTCTTCTGTCATCCATTACCATATCATGGATTTGATCAATGATTTCTGGAGTCGTAACCTTCACAGGCCGTCTAGAACGTTCAGCGTCACTTGTGCCCATATGGCCAGTCCGAAAATTTTGAAACCACTTATAAACTGTTCTAATCGAAGGTGCAGAGTCACCATAATGTTTATCAAGCTTCTCTTTAGTCTCCTGCGGCGTTTTGCCTTTCATAAAGTAATGTTTAATCACCACACGAAATTCTTTTTCGTCCATTTCTTGAAAATCACTCGACTTCCTTGATTCACACGAATGCCAAACACAAAGAAATAGACCAATATGGCTGAAACTTGGTGTGCGTTCATTCAAGAGATGCTACTAACTAAACATGACCTCGATACGCGCCGGTGGTGCCATCTCTCGGACTTTGCACGGACTTTTCAAACCAGCCTCGTAAATCAATTTAGCTCAATCTAGAGTCTAGTAATAAAAGTGTAAAACAAACATTTACTACCTAAAAATTTAATTATAAACAAATAAAATAAAATTATTTTTTCTTGGTATAGCGACGCGGTACCATTAATGTACCGAAAACTATATTAAATTTTTTTTATATCAGACAAATTATCAAACGTAATGCAGTCGTGATAATTTTCGCTCAATCTACACTTTATGAAGACTAATCCAGAATTTTTTCAAAATTTTTTGGTCGGTACTTTTCGAGATAAGGTGGGTGGACAGCGGTGTTTTTGCCATTTTTTAAAATAATACAAAGAAAAGTCTGCGCAAATATTACATCATATATTTTTTAAACTCGTGTTTTTCACAAACTTTCATTTGGCACCCCCACTCGATAAGCCGGTAAAAAAAAAAAATTTCACTTCTTATTTCACCCCCAAAAACTAACCCTTTAAGTCCATATTTAACTTTTAAAAGTACACGGCTCTGATTGTACCGCCAATTCCTATATTTGTGCTAAATTACAATGTCAAATATTTTCAGGGAAAATCGGGTGTGACACACAGATAGACAGGCGGACTCCAAAGTGATCCCACAAGTATTTCGTACGGAACACTAAAAACAGTAAAGTGATTTACCAAGTACTTTCTTAGCAAATATGTAGTATAAGTACAGAAATTGGCTTTCTCATACTAAAGAATACCTTAATACAACCATTACAAATAGATAATTTAAATCATAAGTACTTTATGGTAAGATATTAATCAAAAAATAACCGGTCAAGTGCAAGTTGAACTTGCGCAATTAGTGTTCCGTACGTTGATTGCTTTTAAAATAAAAAAAATTAATTAAAGGTAATGCACTCGTGATAATTTTCGTTAAATCTACACTCCTTAGAGAATATTCCAGAATTTTTTTCAAAATTTTTTGATAAGTACTTTTCGAGATAACGCAGGTGGACAGCGTTTTTTTTGAAAATAATACAAAGAAAAGTACGCGCAAGTATTACATTATAAATATATTTTTTACTAGTGTTTTCACAAGCTTTCATTTGATACCACACTCGATTACCTAGTAAAAAAATTTTTTTTTCACTTCCGATTTCACCTCCCAAAACTAACCCCTTAAGTCAAAATTTAACTTTCAAAACTACAAGGCTCTGATGAGGCCATCAATTCTTATATTATTACCAAATTTCAACTTTCTATGACAAATAGTTTCGGAGAAAACGGGTGTGACAGACAGACGGACGGACAGACAGATGGACAGACAGACGGACAGACAGACGGACAGACAGACGAACAGATAGACGGACAGACAGACACCGAAGTCATCTTATAAGTGTTCCGTACGAAACACTAAAAATGACCATAATACAGGCTTCAACACAAATAATTAAAAATAATAAAATAACGCTACTTTCAGATTCTTAGACCTCAAGCATCCTGAAAAGAACGTATAACTGAATATGTTTGAACCTAGTCCTCTAACACTACTTTCCGCCTCTTTAAGTTAGTGAATTATGAGATATGTCATTAAAGAATGAACGAATAAATAAAATATTTAAAATATGAACTTACTAAGGTGTAAGATTAGTTTTTAGTTGTGACGAGTACGTTCATTTTTGTAATTGGAAATGTACAAATAATTATATGTAAAAATAAATATATTTTATAATTGTCCCCGATACTCTGAAAAAGAGATGTAATTTGGATTTTTTGAAATACAAATTAATTGGTAACTTGGCCCCACATGTTTTATTAGATATGTCTCATCTTTGACATTCTAATGTATTTTGGTATTTTCGAGAAACATGAAATTTTTCTTTGACAATTTAACAATGTTTTTTTTTCTGTAAATCAGGTAGACTCTGACATTATGTAGCTCGTATCTTTTTAGCAACAGTTTCAGAATCTAAATTATAAAATAGAATAAGACAATTTAACAATGTTTTTTTTTCTATAAATCAGATAGACTCTAATATTATGCAGCTCGTATATTTTTAGCAACAATCTCAAAATCAAAATTTTAAAATAGAAAAAGGCCACTGAACTTTTAACAAAGTAATTTTTTTTCTAATTTAAAATAGATTTTGGTGTTGACAGACTTAACTCTAGGGTTATCCATCAGAATAAAATAAACAATATTCCTGCTGTTAATATTCATACAGAATTTTATATTTATATTTAATTTACTTCAATGTTCAAACTAATAACATCTATTAATAAAAGGACTTGAATGGAAAGATTTTTTATAACTAGGATATAGGATAAAATATTGTATATCGATGCAGTGTACAAGATGTTCTGCGAGAGTTTGAATACCTTAAATTAATTCAAATTGTTCAATTAATAGTGACAAAATAATGGCTGTTCCTAAATATATAAATAATAACAGATATTTGATTATACTATTAGTAACTAGAAAAAAACCAGTCTGAGTTAATATTATTGATAAAATTTAATCCTCTAATTGATTTGTTTAAATTTAATTTAATTAAGAAACGAGATAAGAGAAAGTTTATAGTCTATTTTTTAAACCGCCTCACAAGATGGTGGCCAAAATAGATGACTTTTGTGAAACTCCAATACCTAGTTGATTTTTCATACATATTTGCTGAAAAGCAGGACATATAAACAATAAACTAATGTCGAATAATTATTTTACATATTTATATAAAACACAATAAATTAGAAATTTGGGCGTGCAGGACATATAAACTAATGTCGAATAATTATTTTACATATTTATATAAAACACAATAAATTAGAAATTTGGGCGTGCAGTTATTTATTATATAAATAGAAACTAAACAATCATTTATCATCACTCATCAATCCGGTTTTTTATAGCGTTCTTCGCCTTCCAGTTTCCATCCTCTTCTATCTTCGCAATCTCCGGATCTTCGATTTCTCTCTGCTATTGCCCTCTAAACACCTCCAAATCATGTCGCTCTTGGTCCCCCTGTTCTCCTCCTTTGGCTTGATACCCACTTTTGAACCATCTTTGGTATTCGGTGTTCTTCCACTCTTTCCACGTCCATATCATATAAGTTGCCTTTGTTGAATTTCCTCAATAATCGTGGTTTTTACTTTCATTACCACAATTATTTGAACATGTATATTTTCGTAGACCTAGAGGAATAATTTTTCCCATACTTATGGTTCTCATCACTCTAGCAAACATCAATATTTCCCATTTCGTCATAGGGTCTAAAAATTGTGTATGCTTGATCAACAAAGATCTTATGATTATTTCTACAAGTAAGACCTATGGCTTAAAAGCAGGTAAAATATAACTAATTTACTAATAATCAACTCTAAAATATTAAATGAAAAACAAATAATTATTTTTATACTGAAGTTCTTAATAATAATGTTACAATAACAGCAACGCAATCTTTTTGGATTAATTTTTAAATGATTATGAAAAATTAAAAAGTCATATTTCAAATTACGAATTATTAAATAATGATAGAGAACTGAAAATTGTATATTCTACTACTGCAAATTATGCACAAGAATTGTGAGCTAGCGCTCTAACATCAGTTTCCCCCTCTTTAACTACCACTACAACTAATTATTTATTTATTCAACCAAAAAGCTATAATATCATTGAAAATATACAATATATAACCACTCCCCCAAACCTTTCCACCCTTTTCAAAGTGATTTGGCTCAAAAACAATATGTTCTTTTCTTACTTCAAGTATATATATGGGCGAAATTTGAAAACGATATTTCATTTCGTTATCATGTCAACAGATCAACAGACTAATAAACGTAAGTATAGTACCTCTCTTTAGCAAGAGAAGTGAAAAGGTTTAAATTCTACTTACTAATAGATCCTACTAAAATATTAAGGTGTATCTCCATGATATGAATTATGAGATGTGTCTTTAAAGAAAAAACGAATGATATGTTTCATTTATCCTAATTATTCATCTATGCGGACGACCTTAAATAAACACTTCTAGCGACTTATCGGTGACTTGCCCGACGGCATCTGAATATGACAACATAGGATGCAGAACAGTAGAGGATCGCCCTCTGCTGCAGATGACGATAGTCAGTTCTCGAAATGCATTTAAAGATAAGTAATTAAAGCTTATAATACTATAGAGGGAAAAACTGGACTAAGGAAACCACTTTCTTCAAGAGAGGTCTCATCTGGTACACAGTTAGATCACAGCGGATACTGCTCTCAGACAGAAACAAAGCTAACAATATCCCTGGACAATTATATATAGGTTTTTTAAAATAGAAATCAACGACTTAACATGACAAAAAGAACGCATGTATATTTGTTCAGACAACATGCCCACCCTGATGGATTTAAAATAGGCCAGAGTCAACTGGTAGCTATTAAGATAGGGTAAAGACCAAGTGGAAAATTTGGTGAATAAAACAACTTATTTGTCATCTGGATTCCTGGCTATACGAGTGTACAGGAAAATGAGCTGATGGCTATCACATTAGCTCAAAAGAGAGCTCTAACGAGCCCCATGAGACGGAAACCCCTTGCAATTTAAGCCCTATAACGCTTGTAAATTTAATGAATGGCAAGTTTGTGAAAGGTTGGAATGAGGCAGCAGATATCTAATAGTGTAAAAGTCTCATATGGAGACCTAACCTTAAGTTTACCAAGTCTCAACAGAAAAGAGCAAAAGATGATGACAGGGATCCTTATAAGATTCTGCCAGCTGTATGAGCACCTAACTCCCATCGGGATCAAATTTTAGATGGAACTTGACTAGAGAGAACATAGTTCTTCGTCCAATTATGTCGGGCGTGGCAATCATACGGTCAAGACAAATTCACATAGGATTCCCAATAATTTTGGGCCAAAAGTGTACTCAGCGGATTCAACCCGGAAATTTCTTGCCATTCTTAAGTGCTATTGGCCTTCATATCCCTAAAATCAATCAAGAACATAACGGACCCTTAAGAGGCCAAAGTGTTGTTAACCATTTTCTTTCTTTTTTGTCTTTCATTTCAGCCCGCTCTCATCTACTCCTGGATGTATGCCTCTTCCAAATCTTTCCGTCTTTCCCGTTCTGTTCCAATTCTTTCCTGCGATATTCTGGATGTCGTCTCTCCATCTTCTTTGAGCACTATCCACACTCCTCTTACTCTCCCTTGAGAGCCATACTTTAAGCTTCCAGGCCCATCTGTCGTTGTTCTTTCTCACTACGTAGCCAGCCCATCTCCGCTTTAGTTGACCCGCTCTTTCCAGAGCCTCCGTCAGCCGTGTTCTTCTCCGGATTTCCTCATTTGGGATTTTATCTTTCAAACTCAAAGCATAGCGCTATCCATTGCATGCTGCGCCACTCGAAGTCTGTTCATCGACTTACGTGTTAGCGACATCATTTCAAGACCGTACGTAAGACCTGGCAGTACACATGACTCGTACGTTTTCCTTTTGGGGTTTACAGAGATATCTTGTGACAGGAAAATAAATCCGAGTTTACCAAGACCCACTCGTCAAGAAAGAAATTTCTGCTGTTTGGTTATCCTTTCCTAGTAGTATTTTTTGTCCGAGGTATATTCATTCAAATGTTCTCTAATGGCCGATTTTTAATGGTAATCGTTATTTGCTCTGGGCTCATTATCTTTGTCTTGCTTAGGTTCATTTCCAGTCCGTCTTGTGACGATGCATGATACAGTTTTTCTAACGTAGTTGTTAATTTGTTGGGTGTAGTATCGATTAGAACGATATCGTCCGAAAATCGTACATGATTAAGTCGTGTTCCGTCTATGTTAATACCCTTATTTTGCCAGTCTAAGGACTTAAAAACGTCCTCTAGTGCCAGTGTGAACAGTTTTAGCGAGATCGTATTTCCTTGGCGTCCCCCTCTTTTTATCGGTGTTTTTGGGGTCCTCATATCTTCATTTACTAGTATTTGGATAAATGCACCGTCATAGATATATTTAATATCTAGGGCTCTTAAAACTGCCCTCATTTCTATAGAGTCAAAGGCTTTCTGGTAGTCTACGAAAGCCAAGTGTAAGTGTATATTATATTCGGTGGTTTTCTCAATGAGCGTACGAAGGGTCTGTAGGTGCTGTATTGTGCTCAATATCTTTCGAAATCCACCCTGTTCCAGAGGTTGATATAAATCTATCTTGTGCCTCAATCTAGTAGCTATTATTTTTGTAATTTATAAAAATGAGACAGTAGACTAATAGGACGATAATTTTCAATTTTATCTCTATCGCCCTTTTTCCATATAATAGCAACCTCAGCATTTTCTCATTTTTTCGGTATTTTACCCAGTAATAGGCACTTGTTTAGTAATATCCTTACACTTACTACAAGTTCTCGACTCCCGTTTTTAACATTTCTCTAGTAATATGATGGCTTCTATTGGTTTTCCTGTGCTGGAGGGCTGCTGTTAGTTCGTGGTTATTTCAGGGATTTCTTCTGAACCCACATTTTTTATTTTAGATCTGGTGTAATAATTGTCTTAGAATTTGGAGCTATATGGTTGTTCATAAAACTATTGCACTACAGTTACTATTTCGTCTTTATTGATGATTGTTATACCTTGTCTCTTTTTAAGTTTTGCTATTTTTGTCCTTTCTCTCCATAACTTTGCTTTTAAAATCCTCATATTTTTGTTATTTTCAGTGGTGTTTTTAACAAGATCTGTACTGTAATATCGTACATCTTTTTTGATCCTATTAACCATATTAATAAATATTAGTTGAAAAATTTTCTTAAATCTCGATCAATGTCATTCCAATATATTTTTAACTTTTTTAAATTGTGTTCTATTTAATATAAAACTTTATACCTTTTGAAACGGACCAACTCTTTCATTTTAAAATCTAGCTCTAATTCTTTGTTTAATTCATCACCTATTCAGTGCTGTCGAATACGTGACACTATAGATCAGAGTGATCTTCATTTTAATCTACTTCCCCACAGATTCTCTGCATGCAAGCAACACAAAATCAAATAAATAAATTTGTGGCTCCTTTCACCTTTTGAATGTTACAATCTTACATTTCTGCAACAATACATTACTATCAATAAGTTAAAAAATTACTTTCTCTGGCTGATCCACTAAAACCATATCTGCTCTTGGCCAAGAATTCGTTTTCTATTGAAGTCACAGATTGGCAGCGGAGTTGTTGGCAAGGACAACGCCTCAGTTTTTCAAAAATCATGCCATACTAGTGGAATATGTCAGTAATATACAACAATTCGAGAGTAGCCAGATATACTAAATGTTGTATTTTACTGATATATCGCGCTATCGCGATAGATACATACTTTATGTTTCCATTGTCTATTCTAGCTCGGCTGATAAGTCGTGATAAGGCGAAATGCTTTCCAAGCTGGTTCTACAAATTCGAGAGTAGCAAATCATTTGTTGAAGTATAGAGCTTGTTCAATTTTGACAGCTAAGATTGATTTTCAATATTACTAACAAAATTTGTAACTATGGTTTGTACCGTCTTGTTATTGGGTAACTGCGTCTATCCAGTGGATAGCCGTTTATTAAGTATGCTCAATTAATTCAAGACTACCAAAAATGTTCATTATTATTAGAAAAACGAATCAGACGTTTATGTTGATGCTGTAAAGTCGTCTGTAATCCACATTGGACCATAAAATGAAATGAAAAGGATTATGAATTAATACCAAAATTATTATAATTCAAAAGTCTTAAATTACACTATGGAATTGAATGTTCATAAACTCTTTAAGAAATATTACCTCTTTATTAAATAAGGTGTAAATGAAAAGAAAATATATGATTATTGACGATCCTTTGGTTTGGAAACACAAAAGTCTTATCGTCCGGAAGAAATCGAAGAAAGAAAATATTTTAAGTCGTAAAAAATTATAGCCAATCCGTATTTTTTCCAGAATTTTCGGGTGACTGATAAACCTATTGATGACTGTTCCCGTTCTCGACACACTATTTTTTTCGCGCCGTTGTTAAATGGCATCCATTCATCTCTGTGGCGCAGACATTCTTTAAAGGAATTGTTTTTATAATGGCGTGTTCCGGACCACCGAGATGAGAAATTTTGTATTAATAATGCGCTTATGGGGGACGTTTTTCGAAATAATTTCTATAATAATATACATTTAATAAATTATCACAAGATAATAATTTATTCCTAAAAATTTTATATTTTATAATTATTTATTAGTTATAATTTATAAGAATTTCATTTATTTTTTTCCCTTAACCTGTTTAAGTGTGTGTGTGTGTGTGTTTCACCTTCCATGCTGAAGGAACTATTGGTTCATAAGTCATACAAACGTAGACACACGTTTGAGACTTAAAGTCGTGTGTTACCCTTTATAAGAGAGGCGATGAAAGGGGCAGAAATCTAATTCTTAATATTTAAAACAAGAAACAAACTTGTGTATTTAAGCAATACTGCTTAAGGAGCAGGAGGCAAAAGGCGTGGAGTTCGATATATTTGTTAGTTGTATATAAGTAGTACTATATAAATAATATATAATAAACAAATTTTATGCATTACTATTGATAGTTGCACATGTAAGGGATTAAAGGAGTGGAGAAGGGTGTAAAACAAGTTGCCTAGTGTATTCTTTTTCAGTTTTTTTGAAGTCGAGAAATACTATCTTTTCAATATTTTCTGTTTTAACAGAAATATCTGGAATTAAGTTATTCTCTAGTGTAAAAAAGAAAACAAATCTGGTCCTTATACTGTAAGACAGCCAAAACGGAGTAGGGTTCATCAACAATAAAAAGATCGCTAAATACGTACAAACTATGAAGGATTTATCAAACAGAGTAACATTTATCATACTTAAATTAAAAAGAATAAATCTGAAAATTATGCAGGTGTACGCACCTACCATCACATACACTGATGAAGAAGTTGAAGCCTTCTATGAGGAAGTAACATCGGCACTAGAAGAAAGAAAGACCCCCTAACACTAGTAATAGGAGATTTCAAACCCAAATTGGGACAAAGACCAAACAAAGAAGAACTTAGGATGGGAAAGTATATCTGTGGCACAAGAAACGCAAGAGGATCTACTCTGACGAACTACTTGGAAAAGAGAAGACTCTTTGCAATGAACTCCTTTTTCAACAAGAAACCACAGAGGAGGTGGACTTGGACAAGCCCCAATGGCAACACTAAAAATGAAATCGATCACATACTTCCAACACAGAAATCTATTGTTAGAGACATAACAGTGCTTAACCAGTTTTCGACTGGTAGCGATCAAAGTCTTGTAAGAGCAAAGATCCAAATTAACAGCTTATTTGAAACTAGAAAGAAAATGAACCAAATACAAAGATTAGGCATGGAAGAGCTTATGCATAACTCAGCTAAATATAAAGAAAAGATAAAAGACAGTATACAAAACACAAATGATCTGGAGAATAAAATTATTAACGAGATAAACAAAATATTAACTAATACACTACTTAGTGCTGGAAAAGAAACCACGAAAGTGACATCAGCCACACCAAATAACGACATTTATATTTCTCAACATACAAAAGAGCTAATGAATAAAAGAAGAACTCTACTAAAAGAAGAAAAAAGAAACACAGTAGAATATACAGAGTTTAACAAAACAATTAGAAAAAACATCAAGGAAAACAAAAGAAGAAAACAAGAAACCAAAATAGAACGAATAATCCAGCAAAACAAAAGTAAGTAAGCGATGTGTCAACACAGATAGCCAAGCTTAAATGAAATTTGCCAGTCACACTTTACGATAAAAAGACAATAGATGAAATAAAAAGATCCTGCAGTGGAGACCTTAGGAGCATAAACGAAAACGAGATAGACCAGAAATGAAGTGGACGGACGATCTGAAGAAACACGCTGAGCAGGGATGGATGCAAATCGCTCATAACATAGAACAATGGAAAAGAGAAGGGGAGGCCTATGTCCGAAAATGGATGTTTGAGGCTGATTAGATAGATAGATTAGATACTATATATATATATATATATATATATATATATATATATATATATATATATATATAGTATCGAAAATGCTATTGAAAGAACTTGTCCAAAACAGCAAAGATAACAAAAATTGAATCAAAGAGTAAAACAGTTAATGAAGCAAAGGAGAGACCACAAACGAATACAGGGCAATAAATAAGGAGTTATCTAAGGAAATTAGAAAAAACAAAAGATAAAAATGCAAAGGACATCAAAAACGTTGTAGAGCAAAATATGAGCTTAAAAATTTTAAGAAAAAATAACACAATAAAAAAGTAGAACATATGCAAGGACATAGTACATGGTAATATAACCAACAAAAGAGATATTTTAAAGATCAATCAATTATTTTATCAATAATTATATACCTTACTCTAGAGAGGAAGAGAAATCAACATACCAAAAGTCCTAAATCAGGGGTTAGAAGAGAACACAAAAGAAAAAACCACATCAGCCATGAAGGACACGAAAAATAACAAAGCCCCGGGTAAACACAATATTATAGTAGAGGCAATTAAACAAGGGGGGTAACAAATCATTAAAGCTCTGAAAATGTTATCTAATAAATGTCTCCTGGAAGGAATAGCTCCAACGCAATGGAATAATGCAACTATTGTTATCATGCATAAAAAAGGAGATACTTCAGACCGTACAAACTATCGATCTATTAGCCTCCTTAGTCATATATACAAATTATTCACTAAAATACTTACCAAACGTCTAACAAATAGAGTTTTTTTTCTTTTAGAAGAGCAGGCAGGTTTCCGCACAGGATATGGAACCAACGACCATCTGCTTATAGTTAAAATCCTCATCGAAAAATGTATAGAATGTAATAAGCCTCTGAAGCTCATATTCGTGCTCTTCGAAAAGAGTATTGATTCTGTAAACCAGCAGAGACTCTTGAAAGCGCTTGTTAAATGTCGTATTGATCATCGATATTCCAGTGTAATTAAATACATACATGAAAATGCCGGTGTTAATGTCAAAACACAAACTAACCAATTCACTAGTAAATTTAAAATTGAAAGAGGAATGCGCCAAAGTAATACGCTCTCTCTCAAATTTTTCATAACCCTTCTAGAAAGTATGCTACAAATAATAAACTGGGAAAAAATGGAGCTTAATATTGACGATGAAAAGTTAAATCGCCTTTGAAGCAAGAAGCACAAACTATGCCACACATGCTTCGAGAAGCTTCAGGAAGGGTTGGTTTAAAAATCAATCTATCCAAAACTCAGTTTATGACAAATCTTTTATTAAACGACAGTATAAAACTGAATAACATGAAGATCGAACAAGTAGACCGATATAAATACATGGCACATGAAGTCAGCATAGGACGAGACAACCAAACACATGATATTCAGCGGAGAATAGGTCTCTCCTGGACGGCATATGGCAAACTAGGCTATTTATTTAAATCTAATATTCCGATGTGTATAAAAAGAAAAGTTTTTGACAGATGCGTACTACCTGTTCTTATGTACGGAGCCGATACTCTCACAATGACGAAGAAAAATATCAACAAAATACATGTCATGCAAAGAAAAATGGAGAGGTCAATGTTAGGCGTTACTCTTAGAGATCACATTACAAATTACATTATCAGAAAAAGAACGGAGGTATAAGATGCACTCAAATTTAATCTACATCTTAAATGGACCTGGGCTGTATATCTTGCTAGGTTTAAGGATGGAAAATGGACAAAAAAAATTATAGAATGGCTACCAATATCCCAAGCCCATCGAATGATTTGAAAAGACTGGCTGGAAATTGGGTACAAGTGGTTTAAAATAAAAAAAGGCGGCAACACTTGAAGAAGGCTTTCATCCAGCAGTGAACAGTATAAGCTGAAGTATGAAATGCGGATTTTTTTTCTAAAAAAACATGTTAAATTCGGAAGAATGATAAAAAGTGCTTTATTCAAAGTATGCTCCATGACTAGTTATACATTTTTCCCATCTTTGGGACAATTTGTGAATACCACGCCATTCAAAATCTTCCCCTTTTGCTGCGAACCATTCATCGAGCCATTTTTTCACATCTTCGTACGAGCCAAAGTGCTGCTCAACAAGTGCGTGACCCATCGATGCAAAGAAGTGGTAATCGGAAGAAGCCAAGTTTGGTGAGTAAGCCGCATGGGGTAGAACTTCGCAGCTGAGTGCTTCCAACGTGTCGCGAACTGGTTTTGCCGTACGTGATGGAGCATTGTCATATATATATATATATATATATATATATATATATATATATATATATATATATATATATATATATATATATATATTTAGGGATATTGCGTTAACTTCCTCAAAGTACCGGCCAGAAACCCTACAAAAAGTTAAATAAACATACAACAACTATTTTCCAGAAAACACAATTTCTAAAAATATTCAAACAGAGAACTTTTTTATTTTACAACAAAGACAAAAAAAAACAGCAAACAAAATAATAAAAAATATATAGCTATGCCATACACAGCTGGTCTTTCGGAAAAAATAAGTCATATTCTTTCAAAACATAACATTACTGTTTGCCATAAAGCCCAAAATTTAGTAAACTTTTTATTTACACCACTTAAAAGCAAAGTACCTCAAAAAAAGAAATCTAAAGTGGGTTACTCCATCCCATGGCTAAACTGCCCAAAGAAATACATAGGAATGACAACACAATACTTAGACAACAGACTGAACTGTCATAAATACACCAAAAATGCTTCAACTGCATTACATAAACATGAAATACAAACAAGACATGAATTTGACTTCCAGAATACTAAGATCTTAACACAGAAACCAAACTATACCAAGCTGATATTCAAGGAGATGATTAAAATAAAACGAGAAAAAGAAACAATAAATGATAAAAAAGATATCAAGGGCTTGAATCGAATCTACCATAATCTAATTAAATAACTATATATAAAAAGAAATCTTAAAATACTAACTATAAACAAAACATAACATATGGAATATTCACAGATACAAACACACTATATAAAATGCAAACTAATAAAAAATAGAATCTTATTTCAAAATAAAAAATAATAAAAAAACATATGCCACCTTATCTGTTAAAATAACAATCAGTTGATATCAGTTCACATGAAAAGAAACTCCAAGGTATGTCACTGAGTAAATTATTATTTTTCTAAAAATTTTTAGACAATTTTTCAATGTAAACAAAATTTTTTTAGTAAAGTAGTAGCACAAAAAAATGTGCGAAACGTTGTTGTAACCAACCAACCAGCTTTTGCTTTAAATGACAACCAAAACCCAACAAAAATATTACCTATTATATTCATATACTCGTATATATATATATATATATATATATATATATATATATATATATATATATATATACATATATTATATATATATATATATATATATATATATATATATATATATATATATATATATATATATATATATATATATATATATATATATATATATATATATATATATATATATATATATATATATATATATATATATATATATATATATATATATATATATATATATATATATATATATATATATATATATATATATATATATATACAGTCGACACTCTATATAGAAAGTTTTTCACTATATAAAGAAAAAATCCGTATATATTGCTATGTATGTATTTTATATTGCTAATCATTTACTTGTATTTTATAAGGTACAAGCAACAAAAAAAATTGCAAAATTGAATTATTAGAAAAGATTTTATTAAACATTTGAAAGTTTAAATAGTACATAGCATGTACAGGGCTAAATACATACATAAAGTCCGTACGTTATATCTTTACCCGTGCGTCATAGTTTTCAGGCCATATAACAGACGACTATTATATTATTTGTCTCTTTTCACCAATAAATCGTAGGTATTGGTAAAAAAAGACAAAAAAAATAATAGTCGTCTGGGATATTACCTGAAAACTATGACACACGTGTAAAGATATAACGTACGGACTTTATGTATGTATGTACTACATACGAAATAAAAAAGAATAATACAAAATCTGTTAATACATATATACATACTACGTACATACTTACTAGGAAAAAATAATCAGTTATTTTCTTTTGAACATTACTTTTGAAAAATAATTGTTGCTCAACAAAATTCTCGCATTTATTCAAATGCATAAAGATTTGATCAGGTACACTTTCCTGGCCCCTGAGAGTAGTTCGCACAATGTCAAATGCATTTCTTATTTCATTTTCACTAAATTTAGCAGGACATTCCCCGGTTTCAGTTTCTTCTTCATGATCTTCTATACTTTTTTATATCGTCAATTATGTCTTGGTCAGTTGGGAGATCTGTCGTGCCAACATCATTGACGATTTCTAAGAAATCTTCAAGTAAAAAATCTGCGTCGACGGTAGCAGTTTTTTGTAGAATACCCCATTGCCTTTTTAAGGTAGCGGGATCCATTTCGTCTTCTTCTTCCCATTCGTCAATTTTTTCAGTAAAACCTGCTTTAGAAAAGCAGTTTTTGATAGTTTTCTGAGAAACATTTTTCGGTTATACACTCTTTAAGGGTAATCAATTTTTGGACTGGAAGGTTGTTATCAATCGCATTAACAATTATGTGAACAATTCTGTTTCGGTAATGATGTTTTATGTTTTTTATAATACCCAGGTCCATAGGTCATGTTTGGTGGAAAAAAGATCAATTCAATATTCCTTAATTTTTTACTTACAGTAACTGGATGTGCAGGACAATTGTCTATAAACATCACAATCTTTCGCTTTTGGCTTTTCATTTTCGTGTCCAGTTCTTTGATCCATCTTTCGAAAATCTCAGAAGTCATCCATGCCCTTTTATTACTGGCGTAATCTAACTCCAGAAATTTAACTCCTTTTAAACAACGGTGATTTTTGCTTTTACCTATGAGCAGTCATTTTAGTTTTTCTGAGCCATCCATGTTTGCTCCAACCATAAGTGTCACCCTTTCTTTACTTGTTTTAACACCAAAACATTTATCACTTTTAAAAGCAAAAGTTTTGTTTGGCAAACATTTAAAAAACAAACCGGTTTCATCACAATTGAAAATTTTTTTTGGGTTGTACTTTTTCAACGCACTTTTTAAAATAGTTTCAGTCCAAATGTCACAGTCCTCCTGACTAACGCTTGCACTCTCGCCAGACACCGTCTTGAAAACAATTGAATTGCGAGTCTTCCAGGCTCTCAAGCACCCTTCACTAGCTTGAAAATTAACGCAGTTAAATTCTTTAACAAATTGTAGAGCCTTTTGCTTTATTAAATTTCCCGATATTGGTACGTTTTGATGCGTACAGACCACTTGAAACCATCGTAAAAACTGCTTCATTTACATCCTCGTAAGTACTCACCCGTACTCGTTTTCGACTGCTTGGAACACTAGGTTTCTTGATGATACTGTCGCGACTTTTTATTATCAGAGAGACGCAACTTGGAGAAACACCAAATTTTGCAGCAACATCAATTTTTTTGCAGCCTTTATCAACTTCCTCCAAAACTTTAATTTTCTCAGCTAAACTTAAACACACTCGCTTGGACATCTTACTTGATTCTTAAACAAAAAGAAACTGAACCTGAATTTGCGAATTACTAGGCCTCGACTATAAAATGGGTTTTTCCCCGGGTTTCTATAAAATGGGTTATTCCACGGGTTTCTTACAGAAATCTACCTGATTTATTGCCAACCATTAGGCGTTATAAACGCGTTAAGAACCTTTTCAAAAGAATGCGTCATAAAAATGGAATTCGTGCGTTAGATAAAAATGGGAAACCCGAAATGGCCAAGATCTCATTAAATGCATAAAAATTTATACATAAAATTCCGGTAAAAATTTTATTATATAGAGTGTTACTATTTTACAGATTCACTATATGCAGGGCTTTTTACATGAAATTTCGTTAAAATATTCTAGGTCTTGAAAAAATTGCACTATAAAGAGTTTTTCACTATATAGAGTTTCACTATAAACAGTGTCGACTATATATATATATATGTATATATATATATATATATATATATATATATATATATATATATATATATATATATATATATATATATATATGTGTACTTGACTTCATTGTATGAGCGTTCTTTCAGTTACCAAATAGCTAAATTGTACAATAAAGTGCCTGTTGATCTGAGGAATGCGTCAGGTCACAGGTTTAAAAGAGCAGTGAAAACCATTGTTCATAGCTTGTGCTGACTCCTTCCTCCAGCAGCTCGTACAATGGTCACCTTAATCGACCTCTCTAATGTTACATATATAGCAGTAGCCATACCCTTAGCCACCCACAGTATTAATATTAACTTCTATCATGATAGTATATTGTGTATTGATTATTATATTTTGTATTTTATATGCAATACTAGTTATTAAATGTTGCTGTATACAATAAGTATTCGCATGGTTGAGATAGGAAATGTAACTTCAACTCCGCCAATTTTAATCTTACCATTTAATTACAACAAAGACATTTTAATATTATTATTACTATATATATATATATATATATATATATATATATATATATATATATATATATATATATATATATATATATATAGGTACATTATATTCACACCAAAAAAAGAGCCTAAGTCTTTGAAAGTCATATTATTCAACCGCAAACCTCAAACTTGTTTAGCAGGTAGATACATATTTTAAACGCCCCTAGATACCCATAAAAGAATCAACACTATGCTTTAAGAATAAGTGATTCCCATAATGGTGGCGTGTAAACTTTTTTCGTAATGAAGTGTATATGGGAAGGGCCTTGGCCCTTGCAATCGCAACGGGTTTTTGTCATTTGTCAGACCCTTTAGAAATGGTTGAAGTGTCTGAAGTATGACTGCACTAGACAGTATAGAATTGAGAAAGGTAACATTAAACATTGTATATTAGTGTTGGTGTTTTGAATTAACAAAATAATTGTATAACTATTACCGTCAGAAATTAATATCCAATTAAATTTAAATAATGTGATTTATTAAATATTTTTCAAATAGAGTCGGTTGACATTAAAATAATACGGTATGCAGTGGCGTACCTTGGGTAGGGTAAGTAGGGCACGTGCCATGGGAGCCATTCAAAGGGGGGAGCAAAATTCGCGAATTATGAAACTTAAAGATTAAAATAAACCAACAATATAATTCATATTCAAATAGTCTTGCAATTCCCGCGCGTGGTGAGCTTTCGCGGACGAGCCAGAGGGAATGAGTGGAGCGACGACGGCCATCGCGCCGGGCGGCTTAGGTAGATTGCTTAATGCTTTCACTTGCTCGGCTATTGATTGTAATATTCATCGCAAATTATGAGCGACCTTTTAGTAAGCTAAAAGTACTACTGTCGTATTTGGGGGCTACAATGGGTCAAAAGAGGTTAAGCGACCTAGCTTTGCTCAGTGTAGAGCGAGAAGAAACCGAAGAAACAAATTTCGAAAATGTTATAAATCTATTTGCGTCGCAGAAGGCAAGGAAGGTGCAATTTTAAGTAAGTAAAACTATTAAAAGTGCACTCTTACGGACTAATTTTTGTTCTAAAACAGAAAATAAAAACGTTTTGTAAAATTATCACTGTTTTAATTAGTGTATCTGTTTATTTTATATTTAGATAATTTACGAAGGGGCGCAACTTCGATGCTCGCCCTATGCACCATTTCCGATTGGTACGCTTCTGACGGTATGACAAATGAATACTTAATGTTTTATTAAGTGATTGGTTACTTAAAGGCCTACCAATTTTAGGCCTTTTAAGAGTCCTTTGTATATCTGTCCAATATTCTTTAAACAGGACAGTTATCTTTCATGTTGAATCGCCTTAAAACACTCCTGCTGCGGAAATATTGGAACATCCAGATGAGCTTTTTAGCCCTAGTGATTTTGGACTGACACAAAATCGAATAAAGAGCATGTGGATCAACTTCGACTCCCTATGTGAATGCGGAGCTCATTCAAATGGCAGTAAGAATTTTTGTCACCACGTCTAAGTCCTACCTAATTTCAGCAAATTCAGGGTTAGGTCTCCTTTTCCCTTATTATCTAATTCTTTTTCGATTCTTTAACAAACTTTTTATTCAGCAAATCTGCGATCGCAGTTCCCCTTATATCACACAGGATTCTTAACAAGAGTTTAGATTCTATCGAGCTCATTGCAGCCGTCTAAAACTATATAATTTCACAGAAAAAAACACGAAATTTATCGTAAGATTGATTGAAGGTGGATATCGGATTCGAAAATTAACTATTCACAACATTTTAGTTCCTCAAAGGTTTCAAATTCCTTGAAACGATCGTTACTAGTAAAAAAAGGGTAGTGCGTTCAATCATTTTCAGCAAAATATTTTGGATCACTCGCCGTATTCATCTGATTTAAGTTCACTTAAATTCGTATCTTTGTTCCGCTTAATTTCCCGATTTAAAAGATGAAATGACGACACATAAACAATACTCAAACGAGAACGACCATGACCCTTAACGGTATTTCCAGAAGTGGTTTTAAAAATTTATGCAGCAAATTAATTGAAAATCCCCAACTCTATTTTGACGCTCTTGGACAGTGTATTTATTGAAATGTTAGTATATATATATATATATATATATATATATATATATATATATATATATATATATATATATATATATATATATATTTATATATAGCGCTTAAATCCGGACAAATTTAAATTTGAATTTGCGCTATATGTCGTTGCTGACGTTCGTGAAAGCTACATATTTCTAGTAAACGGTCATAACCTCGAAATGTCCGAGCCGTTGCGAACAAGTGCGGACTACAATCAAAGAGTCGCGATTATCGAAACTTTTCGCGCTGGTCTTCTGCGACTAGAATAAATCGCTTCTTCGGGTACCCGAAATCGACTGTCTATGACATGAGGCGTGTATGGTATGTGTATCAACAGAATGGTGCACCGGCACATACGAGCCATTTAGTCCAAAACGGGTTATCGGATAACGAGGACATGTTCTGGTCCAAAGAGTTCTGGCCCCTCAATAGCCCGGATTTGAATCCCCTCGACTACTACGTTTGAAGCCTAATCGAAAGAGTTGCTAACAAGTCCAGACACCCTAATATTGAATTTTTACGCACTGCTCTCGAAGCAGAATTTGCCAATATGGACAGCCCTGCTTTAAAATGCGCGTGCGAACGCTTCAAGCCCAGAATAGGGGCAGTCATTGCGACTGAGGGAGGTTACATCGAATAATTTCACTGAATAAGTCACATAATTGACATGCAAAAGGATTTTATTTCATTTTAATTTTTTATCGAATAATATATATATATATATATATATATATATATATATATATATATATATATATATATATATATATATATATATATATCTGCTTCTAGCCATTCTCTATCCTTCGGATATAAGCCTTTCATGTGCTTTCATATGTTCCACCAATACCAGTTGAGCCCAGCTGAGTTACACCAACGTCGTTGGGGTCTGCCAGTGCTTCTTGTTTCCCCCCATGGTCTCCATCTGGTCACTTTTCCGCTCCAGTTATCAGTATTTCTGGCTACATGGTCAGCCCAAATCCATTTGAGGGAATATATCCTCTCAATTTTGTCGTGGACCTCTGTTTTTTTTCCTAATCCAATCGTTTCATCTGCAGTCCCTAAATGATATACCTAGGATTTTTCTTTCAATTGCTCTCTGATGAACTTGCAATTTTCTAATAATTTTCCGTGTCAGAACCCAAGTTTCGCTACCATATGTTGTTACTGGTAGAATGCATTCGTTATATACTTTACTCTTAAGTTTTAAAGGCAGTTTGAACTGAAAGGCTCGCTTCATTTTACCGTAAGCTGCCCATCCCAGGCGTATCTTTCCGTAAAAATTATGACATCTGTTTTCTGGGACTCACAAAATTTCACCATGATTGAATATTGGGAAGAGGGTAAAATTGGCTCTTATTACGCAACATATACATAGTGAGTTGAAACAGATGCGACAGATTGTAAAAAAGTGTTCCTTCAACAGGACCATGCGCCTGCTCATATATCGGCCGTCAGAACAGTAAGAGTGCACGAGCTGGGTTTCAAAATAGTTTCCTCACTCACCGTGTTTCCATAATTTGGCCCCAAGTGACTTTTGTAATTTCCTAACCTGAAAAATTGGCTCGGGAGAAGAAATTTTTGACGAATAAAGAGGTTGTTTGTGCTGAAAATCGAGTATTATGCACAACTCGAAACATTTTTTTTTTTTGAAAGAATTAAAAAAACTGGACTTTTTTCCGGTCCCAATGTATTGAGCTCAACGGAGGTTACGTTGAGAAATAAATTTTTGAAGACTCTAGTTTTTGAAAGCCGTTGGGCGATTTTTAAAATAAAATGTTGCGCATGCGCAAAGGTCCCCGAAAGGAGACTGCTTGCCAAAAAACCATTAAAAGTGAAAAATAAAACAGGTAGAATGGCATTTTTTTCCCCCGTGGATTTTTTTTTTGGAAATCTCGATCTCGAGTTACAACGGGTTTCAGGTTTTGTTGGTGCAAAAGTTTAAAATTCGAAAAATCGTTTGAAAAAATCTAAAGAAAGTCATACGTATTCCTCATAGCAAAACAAAACTTTTTCTTCTATGAATCTGGATTCGAGTTCTGAATGCAATTTTTTTTTTTCCGAAAGCAGCATGATCCGGAATCCCGGTTTATAGGAAAAAAAGGATTTGTTATTCAATAAGGACTCTGTTTGATTTTTTTTTAGAATCTTTCAAACGATTTTTTTAATTTTTTGTACAAAAGAAAAACTCTAAAATTCAAAAATTGGCGCTAAACTTTTCCATGGAAAATTCACTTTGAAATCCTTGACACGACGTAATTCTGAAATATTGTTCTTTATTTATATTCTGATATGTTCAACGTTGCATAATTTGAATATTTGGAAGAACTCTTGAAATATGTTCTATTTAATATTCTGCAGGAATTTTTAGGAATATGTCAGCTGCCAGATCAGATAGATGTATTAATCCATATAATTTAGCAGGACACAGAGGTAGCAATTTAAGAAAAAAATAACAAAACCGCTAAAATTACGTATTCTTCATTGTAAAATAAAACTTTCTTGTTCTATGAACCTGGATTTTAAAGTGCGTTGCTTTCGAGAAAAAAATTTTGAGTGCATTTTTTTCGTTTTTTCTCGGAAACAGTGTATTCCATGACCTAGATTTCGGCGGGATATATATTTAAAAACATTAGCGAAGGTTTTATAAAAATTTTGTAAACTTAATAAAATATTTCTTTTACAATAAAGAATACGTAATTTCAGCGGTTTTGTTATTTTCCTTAAACTGTGACATTATATGTAAGTGTCAAAGATTTCAAAGTGAATTTTCCACGGAAAAGTTTAGCCAATTTGTGAATTTTAGATTTTTTCGTTTGTGAAAAAATTAGAAAAATCATTTCAAAGATTCTAAAAAATTTAAATAAATTCCTTATTGAATAGCAAATCCTTTTTTTTTCTATAAACCTGAGCTCTGGAATACGCTTCTTTCGAAAAAAAAAAAAAAAATGAAAAAAATCCATTCAGAATTTTTTTCTCGTGAACAACGCACTTTAGAATACAAGTTCATAGAACAAAAAAATTTGTTTTGCTATGAGGAACACATATGATTTTTTTTAAGATTTTTGAAGCGATTTTTCGAATTTTGAATTTTTGCACCAACGAAACCTGTTGTAACTCGCGATCGGGACTTCCAAAAAAAATCCACGTGGGGTCGTTTCTTTTGTTTTTCGAAAACAAAGATAATAGTATAGTGACGCTATAAAAAAAATGCCATTCTACCTGTTTTTTTTTTTACTTTTAATGATTTTTTTTGGGAAGCAGTCTCCTTTCGGGAACCACTGCGCATGCACAATATTTTATTTTCAAAATCGCCCAACGGCTTTCAAAATTAGAGACTGCAATTTGAGCCCGCGCAAGAAGTTCTACGTGGCTCCAAATTTTGGCTTGGTGGGGAGGTCGGTTTTTAAAACGAATGACCCACATATATATAAATATATATATATATATATATATATATATATATATATATATATATATATATATATATATATATATTTATTAAATATATATATATATATATATATATATATATATATATATATATTATATATATGAATATATATATATATATATATATATATATATATATATATATATATATATATATGGATTATTTCCTGACAGTTTAAAGAAATGTACCATAACGCCTATACATAAGGGTGGTTCGCGTAACGAAATTACGAATTATCGTCCCATTGCAATTATCAGCAACCTGAGTAAAATTATTGAGAAATGTATCAAGTTGCGCCTGGACGATTACTTAAATAAAAACAAATTAATATCCGATGCGCAGTATGGTTTTAGACAGAAGTTGGGCACTGAAGATGCTCTTATAAGGGTAGTAAACTATATTTCTGAGAACCTCGACAATGGCAATAAATCACTTTTGATATTCTTGGACCTGACAAAGGCTTTTGACACTGTCTCACCACATATTGTTGGAGAAAGTTGAGCATATTGGAATTAGAGGTATCCCGTATGATCTAATAAAATCATATCTGATCGGACGTACGCAACAAGTAAAAATAGGAAAATCAATGAGCTCATCACTTCCAATTGAGTGCGGTGTGCCGCAGGGTACAGTGATTGAGCCGTTGTTATTTACAATATACATAGATACCCTTTTGCGTATTTTATCTCAAGGATCTATGGTTTGTTATGCCGACGATACTGTCATAATGTTACAGGATAAAATATGGGGCCCGGTCTTTGGGAAGGCAGAACTGGCTATGAGTGGTTGTGTGTTGTTGTAGTTGTAAAATTCGAAAAATTTATTTTAGGTTTTATCAGATTAGGCAGTGGTTACCCAAGAAATATTTGTTATATGTATATAAAGCACTCATCGAGTCAGTGATAGGCTATGGCTTGGTAGTTTGGGGGTCCGTGCGTGATTCGGTATCTTCGTCTTTAGTAATAGCCCAGAAAAGGGTTCTAAAAATAATACTGTTTACACCGCGAAGATTTCCTACGGACCAACTATACGATTTGGCTAGGGTTTTGTCGCTGAAGCAATTATACATAAAATCGGTGATAAGAATTTTTCTGAATAACAGACATAAGGTAAACAGAGTTGATCATTCTATTCATACTAGACTAATTACCCTCAACGACGTGTATGTACCATCTACCCCCTTTAGTGCTACTCAAAGGTCCTTATCTTTTTCTGCTCCGAGAATTTTTAATATAATTCCTCACGTACTGAAAGTGAAGCCATATAGGTTGATAAAAAATAAATTGACTAACTGGTTGCTTGATAACAAAATAGATCATTATTGAGAAAATAAATAAAGTATGTATTTAAAATAAGATGGTTCTAGTACATTTGTAATAAGCACTAATAGTAGATTATGAAATGGAGATGCACGCACATTCTTCTTTAAGAAAATTGTGCATCGCTTTAAAATGTATTATTGCCTTGTAATTTGGTTTTTACTGCTAGGGAAATTGTCTTTTCCTGCATTGGTTCTTGTAGTATTAAGTTTAAGTTTAAAGTGTAACAACTATGATTTGTTGGCAGGAATAAATATATTTTTATTTATTTATTTATTTATATATATATATATATATATATATATATATATATATATATATATATATATATATATAGTACTGGGTAAATCAGTTTACCGTTTTTTTCTTTTAATTTTACATAAATTTGTTTAGGTACGCCACTCAAAGCGCAAGACATTAACAAATAAATTTTAGAACAATTTGTTACATTTCTATTTTGTTGAATGGTCAACCTCAACTCTAAATACTTTGCTTTGCTCCACCTTAGCTATTAATCTAAGAATAAATTCTGATAGTTTTCCTTTTAACATAAAATCTGAAAGATTTTATTAAAACAAAATTATCGTTATCAGCTTAGTACATTGTGCTGATGTATAATATTCAGTATATTGCTTATATAATTTCCCTTTTCCAACATGTCTGAAATAGCAAAGACGCGCTGCTAAAATTAACATTCAGAGTTGCAACTCTGTCCCATCCGACGCTTCTAAAATATGACTCGATCACGCGCCGAGATGAGATGAAGGGTATTCATCATGCTGATGTCTTTGTTCGTCTGCGGCGGGCCTGTGTTCCCCTGGCGACGCAGCCGAAAAACCTGAAAGGAAAGGAAAAATGCCCTAAATCCCTTCGGTGCACAGTGGCCCGAATGAAAATCCATCAAACGTCACTAGCTAATGGCGTCTTTTGGAGCGTAAGCTTCGGCCTGATTTCGTTTTTTAGATTTAGAAGAAATAAGATGGAGGTTTGGATATTGTATGAAAATACTGACATATTAAATCATTAAAAGCCTTTAAGGTAACAACAGTTTAAGGGCACAACTTAAGAAACCTTAAGCTTTTACTTTGTTTTTGCTTTAACAGTCAGTTTAGTGAAGAGTGCTTTTGTGGAGAACATTTTACAGAGAAAACAACTTGGGCCATGGAAAAAATGAAACCGTGCACCGCACTCGTGCCGCTTCTGGAGCGCTTTAGGGACTTCCCTGCAGCACGTGTGCTAGACCCATAAAGAAAAAAAAAAAACCGGTCAAGTGCAAGTCGGACTTGCGCGATTAGTGTTCCGTACGTTGGTCGCTTTTGAAATAAAAAATTTTCTTACTGAGGTATAAAATGATCAATGACTTCACAAAACACCCCAAATGAATTTTCAAAAAAGTTTTTTTCCGATCTGACTGACCTGATGAAATTTTTGTTTGTTTTTATATACCAGAGAAATTATTTAAGGTAATGCACTAGTGATAATTTTCGTGCAATCTATACCCTGTGGAGAATATTCAAGAATTTTTTTGATCAGTACTTTTCGAGATACGGGGGGGGGGGACTGCAATTATTCGCAATTTTTAAAAATAATGCAAAGAGCATTACATTATATATATTTTTGAACTCATGTTTTTTACAGGCTTTCATTTGACATCCCACCTACAAGATCGTGGTAATTTTTCTTTCACTTCCGATTTCACCCCCCAAAACTCACCCATTAAGTCAAAATTTAACTTTCAAAACTACACGGCTCTAATAAGGCCATCAATTTCTATATTAGTGCCAAATTTCAACTTTTTATGTCTAATAGTTTCGGAGAAAATCGGTTGTGACAAAGGGACAGATAGACCGACGGACAGATACCGAAGCGATCTTATAAATGTTCCGTACGGAACACTAATAATATTTCCAAATAATGCAACTAATAAAAAAGCTTAAAACTGTATCAGAAACCTAAACTATCTAATTCCAACCGATGAAACATGTACTTCTCTTAACGTCAATAAAGAAATTTAATTTCCTGTTGTACTGTTAGCTCCTGGGTCTAATTTATCATCGTGAACTTTCTAAAACTCAAATGATATTACAGCGGTAATTAGTAGTCTAGCTTTTCAATAAATAGATATTTTAATTACACCAATCGGAAATGCATACTACACTTATTAAATTAGGTCCAGTCAGTAACGTATTTTCAAAGTTCTTGTTTTGAGTTAATCCTTGTATGTTACTATATTGGTTGATGAAATACTATAGAAAATTGAATTTGATCTAACTTATTCTTGAATAGAACCAAATTGACTTCTATTCTGTAAAAAATCTAGAACTTTGGGTACCAGATTTGTATCACTCTTGTTTACTTGCTTCATTAATAAGCGAGCGAATTTATTTCCAAGGAACTTTATAGGGATGACTTAGTACTCTCCGTCATATCTTTGTCTATATAAAAAATATCGTCAATAGCTTCCATCTTTATATCATCTTGAAGAGCAAGGAACGAAGAATATTTTATTATAACACTTTTCATGAGGTAAGCTCCAAACAAAATATTATTTTTTGAGTGAATTTGTGCTTCAAATCATTCAGTTCGTTTATTCGGTATCTTTCCAGATTTTTTTATTTGGTCCATGGTTTAGCAAATTACTTTTCCCAGGCTATAACTAATTTTGCTTCCATTATATGCATGGTTTGAGTTAACATATTCCATAACTCTTAATTAACTTATTAGTTTGCTCAGTACCGATTTTGTCTGGACTATCAAATTAATTTGTGTATATGAATATATTAATAGACCTGATCTCTTCTAAAAAATCGTTTTTTATAGTTTAAATTTTTAACACCTGTAAATTTAGGTATAGGTTTGTTTTTCAAATTTAATTAGGTGTTGATTTATATGTAATATAATTTTAAATATATAATTATCTTTATACATGCAAAGCAACTGTAAAATATAAAAATATTTTACACCAACTGAATTGTAAAAGATTACCATATTTACCATAATTGCTCAATTATTGAGATACACGACCACCTCGACATTTATAACATAATTTCAAATTAAAATAATCGTCCAAATAACCAACTGAAACTTGCAAACTTCACAAATTGTCGTTTAATAAAGCCATTAAAGCAATTTTGCTAATATACGGCTTCGTTCTGTATAACCAGTTTTTAAAATGGCTGATCGGAAGTAACCTGAAGCACCTAAAATTATTTTCATCAACCTGTAAGGTCTGGGTAATTTAGAAAATTTACAAACTAAATCAAATGCGATTTAAGTGTAGGGAGACGTTTTTCATGGTTGCCATATACATTCTACAGAAAGAAAATTGGAGTTGCATGTAAGCGGAAGTAGCGATTTCAGTTGGTTTTGAATCGTTGACTTGTTTGCTCCAAATAATTGAGTTCTTGAATAGGAAGATAGATAAACTCATATCACCAACTTGTTTTCGATATTTGAAGGAACCAAAGTTTATGGTGAGCTATGGCTCCCCACTAAGGTTAATAGCTTTTCTGTGGATAGAATTTAGAAAATGCAGAGTGAGTTTGGGAGTAGAACCTTAAATATGAAAGCAGCAATCCATCGATGACTGAATTTGAGCTTTGGAGAATATTAACAAAATTAGATCCAGATCCCTTTAGCCGTTTTTGTCGGTAATAAAGATAAAAAGACAAACAGAGAGAAGTTCCACAAATGGTTTCTCTTGACCTTACCATACATTGATCATAACCTATTGAATTCTGCTTCAGGACCTCAGCATACACCTTGTCATGTCCTGGTGTCTTGCCATTTTTCAGTCTGCTCATCGCTAATTTCACTTCAACCTCTATGATTACAGGTCCACTTAATGCGAAATATCAGAAAGTCGATAATCGAATGTTCAGAAAATATTAATAATAACAAAAAAAAATAGATACAGACAGAATAGGGAAACTCACACAGTATATCAAAGATAACATAAATAAAAAGTGACTAAAGAAAATACTTACATATATATAAAATAATAAAAAGCACTGAATAAGTTAAATTATAAACTTACAGTAACCGGTATGAGATTAAGAAGACCTAAATCCAACGACAACACCAAAATAATCTCTTTCAGAATAGTAAAAAAGAAGTTCTACTGCACCATTACTCCAGCACAAAAGGTAATAACCAGACCACCAACAAGAGACGAAGTTATGGCATTTTGGAATAATATTTGGAATATTTCCACCAAACGAAACGATACTTCTGAGCGAATAGAAACAGAAGAAGATCCGTTTAGTTCCATAAACAAGAACAAGATATCGGAATTCCGAAAAATGATGTAGAGGAAGCCGTTAGAAAAAAACATATCCCAGATTACCGTAAAACTGAAGAGTAAATAAGACAAGAAATATAGAAAAAGATTAGCGACAAACTAAAGACTCTGAAAAGTTGTAAGTCAGAATCTTAAGAAGATATAAATAAAACATGAAATATCCTAAAACCAGCATTAGTCGAGTCTTGTAGGATGCTCGTCAATAAACAAAACAGAAAAAAGATGGGAATTAACGATTTCTGATTATTCTTTAATTAGTTCAGGTTACTATGAGAGTACCCAAATGAAAATTTGACCAAAAATGAGACATGGCAACTTGACCAAAAATATGACATGTAAACGAGAAATATTACTGAAGCAAATAGTAGAAAAATAGGAGAATTACATACAAAACATGATAATTTTAATGTATACAAAACACGTAAGGAAATGGCAGAAATGTAAAACAAAACCAACTCTCTTACTGACAAGAATGTTATCACCGAAATGAAAAAAAAGGTACGAACAGTAAAATAATGTATAGAGGCACTTATTAAAGACAACATAGAATCAAGTGCACTAGCAAAATCAAAAAGACTATTCTCTTAAAATGTCTGGAAATAACCAAAAAAACAATTCATCATACTGAGAAAACTTTAAAAAGTGTAAAGTTTCCGGGAATGATTTTTTTTATTGGCCTAGCACCGTGCTGCAAGGAAATCGCTAAAGCTCTACTTGAGCAACGCGTGTGCGAAAAAGCGGTTCATGTTGGCATTGAATCGCTGTCGTCCTGAAACACAGTCCTGGACAAATTATCCCAAAGGAATGAAGTTCCCCATATACGTCGTGAAAAGGGTTGTACGAGCAGTAAGAAACTACACGTGTACTTCTAGTATGTACCGCTCTGGGAAGAATGAAGCGGGTTACATCCATCGAACACTTTCCATGAAAATACTTGTAGAATATACTGAAGTCGCCAACTGTTCCTCGATGGTCCAGTGAGTCAAGGTTGCTGGCCAGTTCCGAATCTCCAGTCAGACGAACAGCTCTCCTCTGAACAGAATCCAACAAATGCAGTGTATGTTTGGAAACATAGCCTCAAATATATCTTCCATCGTAGTCGAATTTGAGCTTTGTCCAGAATTAACATTTGTGGACTGTAAAGCTGTAAAGTGTACCTAATTAATAGCTCATATCAACGTTTGTGGCTACTCCGGAAAAGAGCAAGGTAAACGGTACATAGATTATCGATTCAACAATTTAATAAGACACACGGTACAATCGTTTCTGGAAGTGATTCATAACAAAATTCATAAAAATTAGAACAAGGTTGCATGAGGGTCTCGGCACACGGAAAGCATCCTTCGCGTTGAATGTGCTGATTCAACCGTTAGTGGATATGAACCAAGATTTCTATATCTGTTTTATTGATTAGAATAAAGCTTTCGATAAGATATACCACTATCATCTGATTAAGCTTCCTAGGAAGAAAGAATTCGATTACAAAGAATTTGCAATTATTTGAAGTCTTTATTTAAAAAAAAAATGTGTTTCTGATCATTAGAATCATAAGAAAATCATATGAAAAGCACTGAGAGACGAAACAATAGGAGTAGAAATCAATGAAGTACCCATTAATAATAATAGGTTGTATCAGTCGTTATTTTCACTATATCGCTTTAAAATCGTCCATCTATGGTCATACTAATCGAAGCTGGTCACAACGATGAGCGTTTGAAAGACGAGGACGAATTAAAAAAAAGTTGTGATATTTACTGATTCAGTTCAAAGTGTCAACGTCGTAAATAACTCTCCATATTTGACAATTTTACTATTATAGAAGGAAAAATAGTGCACAGTTTCGTGAAGAAACTTGTACTATTTATAATCTAATTACTTCATCAAAATAAAAAAAAATACAACCAAGAGATGGGTTGCTCGCTTTCAGTCTAAAAATTTGGATGTTCCGCGTCCTAATCGGCTAATTACCGAAAAAGTCGAGTAAATCTTGGAAAAAGTTGAGCAAAATGCGCATATAAGTAGTGATGACATCGCTAGAGAATTGAACATTCAACACTAAATGGTTCATTCATCATTTGGGGAAGCCATAATACAAAAAGAAGTTCAATGTTTGGGTGAAACATAATGTTGAAAAATTTCATTGACTTAATTTTCATCTATGAAACATTATTGAAACGTCTCATACGGGAGGTAGAAAATGGATAACTTACGACAATATTGTGCGAAAAACGTCATATTCGAAGCCTCGTAAACCTATACAAACGGTGAAAAAGCCCGAATAAACACCAAGGAAGACGAAGTTGTATATTTGGTGAAATTGAAAGGAAATCGTGTATCATTAGGTGCTTCAACTTAACTAAACGATTGATTTTGATCTCTGCTATCAATGATTAACCAAACTACAGCTAACAATTGAGAGAAAGCGACCGGAATTGATCACCAGAGAAGGCGTTGTCTTTTATCATGACCACGCTGCACCACACATATTTTGACTACCCGTCAAAACATAAGAAAGCTCGGCTGGAAAGTTTCGATCCCTCTATCATGTAGTTGAGACCTTGCCCTGTCAGATTATTAACTGCTTCAGTTCTCCGCAGAACTTTCTTAATAATGTAAAAGTTGGCTTCAAAATGGATTTACGAAAATCACTTGGTTCAGTTCTTCGTCTAGAAATCCCAGAAGTTATACAGTGATCGGATAATGGTCCCACCAAGAAAAAAAGACAAAAAATCGTTGGTCAAAACGGTACATATATAAAATGGTTTGAATCTGGCTTTAAAAGGTCTGTTACCTTCTAGACAACCTAATACAAAATATAGATACGATACCTTTCTATTAGCAACCAATCTCCAAATACTAGTTAAGAAAGTAATCAAAAAAGTAAAAAAAGGCATATTATTATTATAATGATTATAACTACAAAAGCAACCAGGAAAGTTCACTGATAAATAAATATAATAAATATCTAAAAAGAAAAACAACTTTGGATTCGAGGAAATAAAAGCCATGATAGAACAGGCACAAGCATATTTTATCAGGATGAAGTCTACGACTGGAATAGTATTGAAGCCTGGACGATAAATAACTTGGGCAATAAGAAACTAAAGGCGTTTGAGCTATGACTTTACTACAAATTACTGACAACTAAATGGGCAGAGAAAATAACTATGTCAATAGGCAAGCTCAGAATTAAGAAAGAAAAAATTAAACTACAAATACACCGAAGAAATGAAAACCACAGTAGTTGGGGAATTGTGTGAGAAGCTCAGAGGTAGCATTTGCTAGAACTCATAATAGAGGAGAAACTCAAAGACAGAGAAGTGTAGAAAAACGACATTCCTTATTGTGGAATTTAAAGGACTGGTTCAACTGTACAATGAATCAACTTCGGATAACGTTAATAATAACCAACTTTATAATAAAGAAGGCAATTGATTAAGAAAATTATTAATTAAATGATTAAAAATGCATTAACTGATGGACGGCAATTGTCAGTTGCTTTTTGATAAATAGTCAATGTAGGGACAATTTCTTTTAATATTACATTATTCGTATGTACATAATTATTTTTGGTGTGATAAAATCTTCTAAGACAAGTTATTATTAGCTAACTACATTTTAATAACAAGTGATTATATTAAACTTAATAATTATTTATACAGCTTGCCAACATTAAGTCAATTACAAAAATAATAAGTTTCTTGTTTTACGTTATGTTAAACCTAAAAAATGTATTCAAAAATTAAAATATTATTTTCGCTCACGGAAAATTCTAATTGGAATCTTAAGGTATATAAGAGAACAATCAAAAATGTACGCACACGCAAATACATAAATTAGCCTCAGTCCATTTCTACTTGACTAGCCGTAAATTATAATACCATTAAAACAATTGCCACAAAATGCGACTTTAATAACTTGGTCAATAAAAAAGTGAAAAACGCATCGGATTGGTTGGTTAAGGAAGGATAAGCGACGGTAGCGTAGCGGCGCAGCGGTAGTTAAAAGCTCGTTTGGGAGTTCAAGCAAACCAAACACGTGAGGTTTGGCCCTGCAGTGGTGCAGTTTGATACTCGATGGGTTTAAGTTATATGCAATGGCGTACATCTTCTAGTAAGTCACTAGCATAAAAGAATAATTATATACTACTATTTTTAGTGTTCCGTACGAAACACTTATGGGATCACTTCGGTGTCTATTTGTCGGTATCTATTTGACAATCGAAGTGGAAATTTGGCACAAATGTAGGAATTGATGGCCCAATCAGAGACCTCTAGGCTCTGAAGTTAAATCTTGACTTGAAGAGTTAGTTTTGGGCAGGAAAATCGGAAGTAAAAAAAAAAATTTGCAAGGTCATCGAGTAGGGTGTCAAATAAAAGCTTGTGAAAACACAAGTTCAAAAATATGAGAGTAAAGTAAGTAAGGCTTCTGGCGCTGACGGAATACCTGCCATAGTTCTCAAGAACTGTGCGAGGGAACTAACACCAGTTTTCTGCAGACTTTTCAACCTATCTTACAGAAAGGGAATATTTCCTTCCTGCTGGAAATGTGTCACAGTTCAGCCAATACCTAAAAAAGGCAAGAAATAAACTACCGACCAATCGCACTGCTTTCAATAATATCGAAAGTCATGGAAAAGGCTATCAATCAGCATCTTCTAAAATATCTTGAATAATGAATGAATTCAACTTAACAAAGACCTGGAAGAAATTCTATCTTGGGGTGACAGTAACCAAGTGGAATTTAACGCTACAAAAACCCAGGCCGCAGTTTTTTCTAAAAAAGTTAACGTTGCTGAACCCGGCATAGTTATGTCGGGGCACTCCATTCCTCTAACATCGTCACTTAATTTGTTGGGCGTTAATTTGGGAGCAAATATGTCCTGGCATGAACATGTTGCAGGCATAGCAAGGAGAGCTTCTCAGAAGTTGGGATATTATTTCGAACCAGAAAGCTTTACACTTCACAACAACTGTTAATTCTTTACAAAGCTCAAATTCGACCAACTATGGAATACTGCTCCCATGTTTGGGGGCTTCGCTTCCAAACATACACTGCATTTGTTGGATTCTATTCAGAGAAGAGCTGTTCGTCTGATTGGAGACCCGGAACTGACAGGTGGCCTTGATTCGCTGGAACATCGAAGAACGGTTGGCGACTTGAGCCTATTCTACAAGTATTTTCATGGAAAGTGTTCGAAGGATGTGGCCCGTTTAATTCCTCCCAGAGAGCGGTGCATGTTAGAAGTACACGTCGCGCTAATACTTCATATCCGTATGAGGTTCAGCTTGTTACTCCTCGTACAACGCTTTTTAGGCAGTCTTTTATATGGAGAACATCATACCTTTGGAATAGTTTGCCCAGGACTGTGTTTTCCATCGAGTACAATTTACAGCGATTTAAGAACAACGTGAATCGCTTTCTCCGCGCGCGTGTCGCTCCTGTAGCGATTTAGGGACTTCCCTGTAGCACGTGTGCTAGACCCACAAAAAAAAAATCAAAAAATTTCGAGAAAGTTCTGAAATCTTCTACAAAAAGCATAGATTGAACGAAAGTTATCACGAGTGCATTAGGTTTGATAATTTATCTGGTTTATAAGAAAATATTTGACTTGACAATGTGGTGGAGATTTTTTCCGTGGAAAGTTCTGAATTGCACCAGGACTAAGAGCTACGAAATATCAATATATTCGGTACGATCAGTTATATATTCATATACATTATTGCTTTAAGCATTTGGCAAATTACAGAAAAAAAAAAAAAAAAAAATTCTATCATGATTGATGGAACGGATAGGTACCGAGATAAAATAATTTGATTTTATTCGTTTATAATTAAACAAATATTTAGGTAGTAGATATTTGTTTTAAACTTTTACTATATTCTTGGTAATTCTTCTTCATCTTCTATTGAAGATGAATTTGTGATTCATTCATTTCATAGAATACTTCGGTAGTCACGGTACAGAATACTAATTGTGCAAGTTCGACTTGCCCTAAGCCCGGTTTTCCGGTCTCCAAATCACAACAACACTTTAATTTTCCATCAGATAGTTTTTCTTTATGATGGCACCAAAATTCTCGAATTTAAAATCGATATGAGATATTGATTTAAAAGTTGGTATTACTTAAAGTTTCATGGTTCGTAAATCAGGAAAAATAAAGTATCAAATTTAGGTCGGTTTGTCGGTCTAACATATATGGTTGCTATTCTGTTTGCCTGTTAATACCATAACTCTCTAATTTCAAATTTAGTGCACAAGTCATAGTTCAAGTAGAAAAGGAAACTTTAATTCTTAACCGACATCGCTTTAGGGGAAGGGAGTGATAATGGTGGAGTTTATTAAGTTTGTATAGTTTTAATACTATTATGGGAAATTTATACTCAAACCTTAAAGGCGTACAAGCAGTGATGGACGATTATTGAAGTAGCTTCAAGTAGGTCAAGGTAAATATCAATTTTAGAATTTTTAGATTCGAGAAATTCTCTCCTCTTTCACCTTCCTCAAGTTGTCCTTGAGAGCCTAACTTGTTACCTCGGGTTTACTTAACCCTACCCGCGTGTTCTTGAGATGAATGTGTAACTAAATTTCATAGAATACTTCAGTAGTCACTGTCAGAAAGAGACATATTTTTTTATTTATCAGAATGGACGGGTACTAATTTTGAAATTTAACTCTCTTTTCTCAAAATGTCAAATTTTTCAGAACAGTCAGAACAGTGACAGAAAGTCACATTCAGGTTTCTATTTTGTAGGACAATTTGTACGTGACAAATTTTACTTTCATATTAAAAGTTTAAAAAAAATCATTGGAATATGCTTTTAAACTACCGTCATATGGTTTAAAGATCATAAATTTGTTCTGTTTTCAATATATATCCATATGAAAATAAAAATGGAGGACAAAGTTTATGAAAGTTTTTGTTGCAATTATGATACTGGACCTTAATTATTATTTTCTTGCAACTGAGAACTAATAAATTACATAGGCCAACGATGAAAAAACTTTTTTAATAATTTTACCTGAGTTCTATGTTTTTTCGTGTGCTGAGTCCGAAAATAATAATAAAAAAGTCGTATCACCCACTAATTTTTCACATTTTAATATTCAAAATGTGAAAAGTTTATTTTTTATCATTCGAATGTTATTAGGTTGGCAATAAAATCAGAATTTTATAAGTTAGGCAGTAAAATCAAATGTTATTAGGTTGGCAGTTCCGATAAATGTCACAGCTGTTTTGTTTTCTTCCAGTTAATATAACCTCGCATTGCAGTGTTTAACCCATGTGCTTTAATTCACACTCAAAATATGGCTAATCGTGGTCGTAAAAACTCTCCCAACACTTTTTGTTATATATGTGGTGAGTTTGTAGTTAAAAAACGTCAAAGAAACATTACCGACTTGGTAAAAAAAGTATACTTTGCATATTTTGGTGTAGAAATCGGTAATCAAGAAAAATGTTGGGCTCCTCACAAAGTATGTTGTTTGTGTCGAGGATCTTAGGAAATGGTATAAGAAAGAGAGTATGGAGAGAGCAAGGAAATCATTCAAATGATTGTTATTTTTTTTGCAGCGTTAATATGTCTGGATATAACTCCAAAAATAAGAAAGTAATTGTCTATCCTAACTTTACTTCAGCTAATCAGCCGGTAAGATATGGATCGGGACTGTCCCTGAGCCACCTCAGTCTATTGATAACATTTTACAGTCCAGTCCTGAATTTAATGAAAATCGACCGGATGTTGATGAGTTTCAATGTTAGAAAATTTAAAACCACAGTTGTTTACACAAGCTAAGTTAAATGATTTATTGAGAGATTTGGGTTTGACTAAGGAAAAAGCAGAATTGCTTGCTTCTAGGCTCAAAGAAAAACATTTATTGGAATCTGGAACATCTATTTACCATTATAGAACAAGAGATCAAAATTGTAGCCTAATCAAATAAAAGTACGGTTTAAGTTTTTATTTTTTATGTATCAAATTTTCCCTATTTTGAAATTTAATCAATGTCATATTGTGAGAGAACTATGGGTGTTACAAAAAAACTGATACCAGATACGGTTTCAGCACCCAAAAATTCATAACACTTAGTTCTATTGGTTTAAAAAATTTTTACAAATATTTTTTTTGTTGGCCTGTGTTATGTATTTACCCAAAAAAATTTTTGAATATCAGTTTTCTGAAAATGACCTAATTGGGTAGGGTAAGTCAAAGTAGGATATCCCCTTAATATCTCACCATAATGTGGCCATTTTTTAAAATATCGAATTGTGATAGTCAAACAACTTGTACAGGATAAAGCATTTTTCCTATTTCAATCTAATAGAAGACAGTTATGAAAGAGTTTAATATTTATTAGAGAAAAATGTTTTATTATTAGAGACTCAAATATCCTTAAAAGGTTTGATACAGCTCTATTTTTGGCGATTCTATATTTTTATATACCTTATTATGCAGTAGCTTATTCTATGCTCCTTACTACTTATACATATGTTTTGTTTACTCCTTACCAATCCATTTCTAATCGATTGAATTAGTTCAGGTTAGACATCAATATATATCTGATTATGGTATCTCTTTTTTTCTATACCGCTCTTTAAAAAAACATTCTTTGTTTGACTGAATTTAGAGATTATTTGCGATCTTGTTCTACATACTTCTTTCGCAAATATCTACGCAGCAATTAGCATAAAATAACATTCTAGATGTATAACCCTTTATTTTTCTATCTTCAAGATCCTTATTAAGCCTCTTCTCTCAGAAGGTTTTATTTACTTTCAATGTCCTATTCATTATTTTACATTTTCTACTCTTAGGATCTGTTATGTTGTTATCTAGGTTGAGATATCATTTTAGGCTAATGTTCATGTTTTTTTGTTGCTGCATTTCATCATGTACCTAACATGTTTTATAGTTAAAAAATAAACATTTTTATTTTTTTTTTTAAAGAAATGATTGATGACAATAAAAATCCCTAGCCTTATAATTTGGATATTAATCATATTTTTTTATATATTAACTTTTATTACTGCTAACTTTAACTAGCGCATTTTTTTATTATTATTCTAAAAATCTCCGTCACTGGGAAGAATTTTAAAAGGTCGACAGTCTTCTAGAGATGATATCGACATATATGTTAATACCAGGTGCACTTATATAGCTACCCATTAATTTATTGCAGATTAGTTCTTTAAAAAATGATATTGCGTTATATTCATCTCAGTTATTGCTGTTTTCTTGTCTGTCCTACTACAATTCGTTTAAAAAGAGTTATTAGATTAAAACGACTTTCCTTATTTGTACATGTTTCCTGCTGGTTACAGCAAGATAGCACTTCAGATTTTTTTTAGTTAATAATCTCTGACACTTATCAAGTAATCTGAAGTTCTTTACAATGATACAAATAGCTCCTCTCTACATCAAGGATTTAAGACAATAAGAGGAACGGTGTAGGGGCTATGGTAATGCCACACTAAACATAAAAGATAGTAGCGACGCTTAAGAAAAATGTTCTGTTTTTTATCACGCATGCGTCCTCTATTATACCAACTACAGGCTATTATGCAATATATTATATAAAGGTTATGATAATTCTTTTCATATTAGGGATACATTTTATTTGTAAAGCAGTTATGTTTAAGTTCGGAAGAGAGACGATTTCATCTTAAAATGGTAATTATAATTAATGTCAATCTCTCTAGATTACTGGGATTCGCTGAAATATAAGGAGCATAATTGTTGATATTATACTCGCGAAGCTGAAGGTGTGCAGAAATATATTCTCAAAATGAATCCCCCCGGACAATATCTCTAATAGTTGAGAAACACAAATTCAACAATGAGATATTTTAATGAATAAAGTACAAAAAGCGTTGAAGCTAAATATACCAGGATGGATTGAAAAGTTCGCGGCCTCACCAAAAAATAATTATAATATATACTCTAAATAAGTTCATACTTTCTTTGGTAGGCACAGTGTAAAATTTTATTTTGCTGTAAAATTTGTGGTTTTCAGGTTAGAACGAGTTTAGTGAGACCAAGTGCAGCGTTTTTGGAAAAAATTGAACAACGTGCGGTAATTTAGTAACTGTTTAAAAAAAAGATTAACACCAAAGAAGATCCACGATGATATGAAAACAATACTAGGGGAATCTGCTCTGTCATATACCACTGTGAAAAAATGGGTTGGGGGTACGATACAAGACTTTAAACGTGGACGAGAGAGCATCGAAGATGATCCTCGTTCCGGCCGGCCTCCGACGTCTACGACTGAAGAAAACATCGCATGTGATCTCATATTGAAAGATCGTAAGTTAACTATCAGGGAGATTGCAGACCGAATAGGCATCTCGTATGAACGAACACAAAACATCATTACCAACAAACTCTAAGGTTTCCGCTAGGTGGTCCCCAGATTACTTTCAGTTGAACAAAACCGAATTCGACTCACGATTTCTCGCAACTGTTTGGAGATGTTTGAGGCTGATCCGCAAGATTTTCTTAACAGGTTTGTGACAATAGACGAAACCTGGGTTTACCATCATACTTCAGAGTCAAAACAACAATCCAAGCAGTGGAAAAAAATCTGGTGAACCGACCCCAAAGAAAGCGAGGGCAATTCTGTCGACTGGAAAAGTGATGGCGTTACTTTTTTGGGATGCTAAACGTATTATTATGGTGGACTACCTTCCGAAAGGCGAAACAAAAAACTCGACTTACTATTGCACTCTTTTCTGTTGTTTACGTCAAGAAATTGAAGAGAAACGCCCAGGATTACTGAGAAAGAAAGTTTTGTTCCATCAGGACAACGCTCGCGTTCAGGTTGAGTCTATGGCTCAAATTAGTGATTGTGGTTTCGAATTGCTGCCCCACCCGGCTTATTCTCCTGATTTGGCACCTTCGGACTTTTATCTGTTTCCAAACCTAAAAAAAAAAACACCTCGGTGGCCAGAAATTTTCTTCAAATGAAGAAGTCGAAGCTGCAGTTAACCAGTATTTTGTAGACCTTGAGGAATCTTTTGTCAAACAGGTGTGGAAGCTTTGGAACGTAGGTTTAGAAGTGCATAGAACTAGGTGGAGAAAACTATTTTTGTACGTATTTTATTTTGTTTTCTTGACTAGGCCGCGAACTTTTCAATCCATCCTCGTATTTTTTTGCTTTTTTTCCTGTTTTTTGTATATCTGTTTTAATAAGAACTTGATAAAAAATGTTTCTAAAAAAAAACTTTTCTCGTTTTTTTCTTCAATCAGCAAAATTCATTTTCATTCTACAGAATAGGATTTTTCTTGAAAGAAGAAATTTGAATATTTCAAAAACTCGCGGGCATCATACCAGCAAGATGGCGACAAGTCATGTGGGCATTAGAAACTCGAACCCCTTGAGATCAAAGGTGCCGAGTCGGACTGTCGCTGCTGTGTTTTATGTTTATTGTGGTATACAATAAAGCCACCATATGCAATGTACGTTTTTACGTAAAAAGTTTTTCCTTATTTCGTTTATAGTTTTTACATTGTATAAGTGAGTTATTAAAAAATAAGAAAGTGCATTGGGCTAAAATGCCAGAATGTTTCGAATTATAGGTTAACAAGTAACTTTTTAACTTTCATCAAGTAAAATTAAATATTGATATGTAAAACTAAATTTTATTTCATCTTTGTATTTTTCCAACTAGATCTTTACATCCAGGCAATCAATAAAATATAAATATAAAAAATTAATAATATAATCTTTTTTTGTTTTATAGCAGATGAAGAGGAAATATCAGTCTGGAACGCTGGACCAAGAGCAAAGTTTTAAAATATTGCGTGAAATAAGGCCCTGTTATCTTCATTTCTGAAAAAATTGATCTAATAAGAATTTTTCTCTATACTAGGATGTAGAGCATTCTATTTATGTTACATTTGACATTTATTTAGTTATTTATTTTTTCTCAAATTACTTCAACAAATAAAACTAAAATATTCACATGCAACTCTTAACCTATCATGGAACGGAAACTTTTACGGTTTTGATTTGATGAGGAAGCGTTGTTCTTGAGATTTAAAATTTGTAAATTTGTATTAACTTTTCGACGTTTTACCTACAGTTGCATGAGAGATCTTTCTTCTACGAGATTAGAACACTGAATGACCTTTTGCCTATAATCACACGAGGGATCTTCACTCTTCAAGGTTAGAATAACGAATGAACTAACCTAAATATGTCTACTGCAATCATAAGCAAAACATCGGAAGTTAACTCTGAATTGACACAGTTTATCCAAAAATCTTCGTTTTCTTCTTTCAACCTGGTCTCTTACGGACAACCAGCACCCAGTGGGCATAGATAATGCTATATGAAACGTCTGAGTCTACCAAGTCAATATAGCATTGAACAACGGATTTACTTCCGGATCTACAAGGAAACATTGAGCATAAATATTTTGAAAATAATCTTTATGGGATACATTGTATTAATTTATTGGTCAGAAACAGTAGTAGAACAATTTAGGTCTTAATAAGAGAATACAAAAAAACCGGTCAAGTGCAAGTTGAACTTCCGCACTTAGTGTTTCCGTACGTTGATTGCTTTTAACATAAAAAATTTTTGTTACGGAGGTATAAAATAATCAAAGACTTCATAAAACACACCCCAAATGAGTTTTCAACAAAGTTTTTTTTTCCATATTTAGTGAAAATTGATGACCTTGAAATTTTTGTTTTTTTTTATATACCAAATAAATTATTAAAGGGAATGTACTCATAATAACTTTCGTTCCATCTACACTCCGTAGAGAACATTCTAGAATCTTTTTAAAAATTTTTTGATCAGTACTTTTCGAGATAAAGGGGGGGGGGGTTAGTGATTTTTTGCGGTATTACATTATATATATTTTTGAACTAGTGTTTCTACGAGCTTTCATTTGACACCCCACTCGATGACCTAGTAAAAAAATCTTTTTTTCACTTCCAATTTCATCCCCCAAAACTAACTCTTTAAGTCAAAATTTAACTTTCAAAACTACACGGCTTTAATCAGGCCATCAATTCCTATATTAGTATCAAATTTCAACTTTCTATGTCGAATAGTTTAGGAAAAAATTGTATATGACAGATGGAGAGACGAACAAACGGACAGACGGACAGACAGACATCAAAGTGATCTTATAAGTACGGAACACTAAAAAAGAAAACGGAGTCACACATAGCCATACATAGTATAACACTATTGCTACGTTACGTAGAGATCTGGGGATCTCTGGAAGGATGACACTACACTTATCGTTGCAACATCATCCATCAGAAGCGATGAATAACGATCAATTATTGCTCCTGATGATGATAACATGGTTAGAGAAATGCACATCGAGTTCAAAAATAAGATGTTTAGTTTAGTGTTGATAAGTGTCGCAAAGCAACTTTAGAAATCTGCAATCTTGTTTCCTTCTTTTTATTGAATAAAACGAAGTACATTTTTAATTTTACTTTCTTTGCTAAAGATATATATATATATATATATATATATATATATATATATATATATATATATATATATATATATATATATATACATATATACATATATATATATATATATATATATCTATATATATATATATATATGTATATGTATATGTGTATATATATATATATATATATATATATATATATATATATATATATATATATATATATATATATATATATATATATATATATATATATATGTATATGTATATGTGTATATATGTATATGTATATGTGTATATATATATATATATATATATATATATATATATATATATATATATATATATATATATTTATATATATATATATATATATATATATATATATATATATATATATATATATATATATATATATATATATATATATATATATATATATATATATATATATAGAGCAGTATTGTGTTCTTGGGGTAAGCGGTCTTTGGAAAAGAACTAAAAAGTTTTGGACAACTTTTTAGCTACGCCAAGCTTTCGAAAATATTTTATTTTCTTCATCAGGGCTACAATTACAGTAGAATATCAGTATTTTTGAGATTAAAAGTAAAGAACAACCCTATTTTATATGTAACATTAAAGTACTTACTGCTAAGTGGTGTGTTCAAAAATTGTTGTTTTGTGGGGGTACTTTATTGCACTTATTCATTAGAAAAAACAGAAAAAAAACACAAGAAAACTCGACATATTCATTTTCTGGGAAAATATAATAAAATTTTACTTCATTTTGTTGGAAGAGTACAGAGAATTCTGTGGTCGCAAAATGATTTTAATTTATAAAGGATTTTTTTGATATGTTTTCTTGTCATTTTGCTAAGGGCAGTGTGTTCCTATCTCTTAGTTAAGTTGTGGTTAATTTATATTTGAAACTAGAATGACGTTGGCATTTTGTTTGATCGTTTTAAAGTTGAAAAGTTAGTGAAAATTAGTGGGATTATTATCAAAGAGATATGTCAGATATATTGTAAGAGTTTTCACTCTGATTGCCTATTTGTAATAAATTGGAGAAAATTAAACTCAGATCCTCAATGTCAGTTTTTTTATTGATCGAGTTCGGTTGAAGGTGGATTTCCACCATCTCCCTAAAGATTCTCCTGCCGAGATTTCTCTCTTTACATAGGATTTTGGTTTCAGCAAAATTAAATTCATGTGAAAATTGGCTACTATGTTGGGCAAGCGCACAAGAGTTTTTCTTTTGTGGGAAGTGATTCTGTCCTTTAGGACTCTAGATGTTTGTCCTATATAGATTTTTTCACATTCACAGCAAGGGATGCTGCAAACTACTTCCGAAACTTTTGTGACTTCATCTTTGTCTTTTAGGCAAGTAAAAATATTGTTGATAGGTTTTTTGTGTTTAAAAGCAATTTTTAAATTAGGTAATTGGTTGAAAAGTTTAGTTGTTTTTGTGGAGATTTCTTTTATGTATGGAAATGAAAAATAAGATTTGATTCGATTTTCAGAGAGGAAAGCACTAATATCCGGTGTAAGATTGTTGTTTTGTTGTACAGGGAGTGTGGTTGAGTTAAATAATAATTTATTTATTAATTTGATTGGATAGGACTTGGTGCGTAAATCCATCCAAAACAACTTTGTAAGTTTTTTCGATGTTTTTCGGTGTAACCACCCCATTTGGGCGTCCAGATCGTTCCGCATCATTTGTGTTTGTACGACCGCGTTTAAATTCAGCATACCATTAAATGATGAGTGATTTTCCAGGAGCAGAGTCCCCGTAACACTTATCAAGCCATTGCTTTGCTTGAATGGTATTTTTTTCCATTAAAAAACAGTGTTTAATCAACACACGAAATTCGATTTTTTCCATTGTTTTGAAAATATCAAAAGTAGCCTCACTAAAACTTGTAAACTAATCTTCGAAATGTCATGAATTTTGAACATGTATCGTATGAAGGTTGGTACTTCCCAAAAATCCTATGGATTTTTGGAAAAGGGCGACATCTATGGTCAGACCAAAAACTTTTTAGCCTACGTTTTATATATATACTAGCCGTGCCCGCGACTCCGCTCACATCGACTTTATTCACTACTATCGTCACTGCTTATTCCTTATGTTACCTAACATAATAAAATATGTGCCATTATTTCCTCTTATCTCCCATTATTTCTCCTTATCTCCCATTATTTCTCCTTATCTCCCATTATCTCACCATAACTCCCATTATCTAGACTTATCTCTGCTTCTCCCATTATTTCTCCTTATCTCCCATTATTTATACTTATCTCTGATTATCTCACCTTATCTCCCATTTTCTAGGCTTATGTCGAATTATATAGAACATATGTATAAATTTATAAAAACACGTAAATCGGATAAGTGGTTCTCAAGTGATAAGCGCACTAACGGACAGACAGACAGACAGAGAGACGTTGCATTTTATATATATTTTATTCTTTGCAACATGATATTGTTCCATATTTAATGGTTTAAGCAGTGTATTGCAAGAGAACGCGCTAACGGTACCCTTTTTTCCGACTTGATTCATTGTTATCGTCACTGCTTATTCTTTATGTTACCTAACGCAATAAAATATATCCTGGTCAGAGAACATATGTATGTTTAAAAAAAACACGTAATGCACTAACAGACAGACAGACAGAGAGACGTTGAATTTTATATATATTATAGATAGATAATCTGGCGAGAGAATATATGTATATTTTAAAAAAAAAGCACGTAAATCGAATACGTGGTTCTCCAGTGATAAGCGCACTAACGGACAGACAGACAGATAGGCAGAGATAGGCAGACAGACAGACAGAGAGACGTTGCATTTTTATATATATTACAGATGGAAGATTATAGATAACCTGGCCAGAGAACAAATGAATGAATTAAAAAAAAAACACGTAACGTAATAAAATATAGCCTATAACCTGGCCAGAGAACATATGTATGTTTAAAAAAAAAGCACGTTAATCGGATAAGTGGTTCTCCAGTAATAAATGCACTAACGGACAGACAGACAGACAGACAGACGTTGCATTTTATATATATTATAGTTATAGATTATTATTATTATATAACCTGGCCAAAGAATATATGCATGAATTTTAAAAAAAATACACGTAAATCGGATAAGTGGCTCTCGCGTGCTAAACGTACTAATGGACAGACAGACAGACAGAGAGACACTGCATTTTATATATATTATAGATTATAGATTTTCTCTGCTACATAATATTCTTTCATATTTAATGATTTAGGCTGTGTATTGCAAGAGAACGCGCTAACGGCAAACTTTTTTCCGACTTCATTCCCTATTATCGTCACTGCTCATTCCTTATGCTACCTATCGTAATAAAACATAGCCTATAACCTGGCCAGGGAACTTATGTATGTTTTAAAAAAAACGTTCGCAAATCAGATAAGTGGTTCTCCAGTGATAAGCGCACTAACGGATAGACAGACAGACAGACAGAGATATGTTGCATTTTATATATATTATAGATGTAATAAAATATACCATATATCTATAACCTGGTCAGAGAACATATGTATGAGTTTAAAACATCGCGTAATTCGCCTAAGTGGCTCTCGAGAAATAAGCGCACCAACGGACAGACAGATAGACAAAGAGACGTTGCATTTGATATATTATAGATATAGATTATTATTATTATTATATAACCTTGTCGACTGCAGAATAGACTTCAGATATACCTCATTGATAAAGCACATATACGATAATGCAACAGCTTCAGTGAGACTTCACGAAAACACCAACAAATTTAAAATCGAAAAAGGCGTACGGCAGGGAGACACTATTTCCCCAAAGCTCTTCATAACTCTTTTGGAATATGCTTTTAAGAAACTTGACTGGAGGAACATGGCTGTCAATGTTGATGGTGAACATCTTAACCACCTGCGCTTTGCCGACGATATCGTCCTCATAGCCGATAATGTAGAAGAAGCAAGCAAGATGTTGAATTCACTACAAGCCGTTTCCAGTGAAGTAGGTCTAGGGATAAATTTTTCAAAAACCCAGCTCATGACAAATTTGATCCTTAGTCACCCTATCTCTGTGGACGATAAACACATCTATGAGGTTTCCACATACATATAAGTACTTGGGACATGAAATACAATTAGGGAAAGATAACCAAATTCACGAACTTCAAAGGAGAGTGGGTCTGACTTGGGCAGCATTCGGTAAACTCAGATATATTTTCAAATCCAACATCCCTATCTGTCTCAAGAAAAAGGTGTTTGACCAGTGCGTGTTACTGGTACTGACGTATGGTTCTGAGACTTTAACTCTTACTAAAAAGTCTACAAATAGAATTTAGGTAGCGCAAAGAGCAATGGAGCGCTCTATGTTGGGTTTGACTCTCCAGGATAGAATTCCCAATGTAGTCATAAGGCAAAGAACAAGGGTTATCGACGCAGTGTATAGAGTGACATGCCTGAAGTGGAACTGGGCTGGGCACGTGGCGCGAATGACTGACAACAGATGGACAAAGCGCCTGTTGGAATGGAGACCCAGACGGGAGGCTTTCAGAAGCCGTGGAAGGCCATATGCTAGGTGGACTGATGATATCAAACGGATTACAACGAATTGGATTCAGGCTGCTCAGGACCGTGATTGATGGAATAGATTAAGGGAGGCCTATATCCAGCAGTGGATGCGAGTGGCTGCATAATGATGATATATAACCTGGCCAAAGAATATATGTATGAATTTAAAAAAAGACACGTAAATCGGATAAGTGATTCTCGAGGAATAAACGCACTATTGAACAGACAGAGAGACAGGGAAACATTGCATTTTATATATATTATAGACCATAGATTATAGATATTCGCTGCTACATAATATTGTTCCATATTTAATGGTTTAGGCTGTGTATTACAAGGGAACGCGCTAGCGGTAAACTTTTTTCCGACTTCATTCACTATTATCGTCACTGCTCATTCCTTATGCTACCTATCGTAATAAAATATAGCCTATAACCTGGCCAGGGAACATATGTATGTTTTAAAAAAAAAAGTAAGTAAATAGGATAAGTTGTTCTCCAGTGATAAGCGCACTAACGGACAGACAGACAGACAGAGAGACGTTGCATTATATATACATATATATATATATATATATATATATATATATATATATATATATATATATATATATATATATATATATAGATATATATATATATATAGATATATATATATATATATATATATATATATATTATATATATATATATATATATATGGATATGTATATGTATATATATATATATATATATATATATATATATATATATATATATATATATATATTGCAGTAAAATTTTTTTAATATTTTTAGTATCGATTTCTTGTTTCGTCCTAGTCACTTTGGATCTCATAGGAAATACAAACCTGAATAATAATTTCTGACATAAGTAACGAACAATTATTGATTAATTATAATTAAGCATTTTATTTTTTATGTAAGTATGATACACCAGAAATTTTGACAGACTTATTTGATTTTAAACAATAAGTAAAACAAGATATCTTTGGTAATTTTAGGCCGGACGCCAATTTGTCGAGTTAACGCTTTGCTTCTAAAAAACAGGAAATTACAGAAAAAAAGACCACCGTTTTGTGGCCTCGATAGTTCAGTGGTCATGGTTGCTACATTCTAACGTCAGAAAACAAATACCGTTGCGGGAAGTCACTTGGATAATCTTTTTTTTTAGATGGCGGCGTATTAACCTATTCTATATATGTCGATTGGAGCAGGATAAATACGCTTTTTGGAAATAAAAAGAGTAAGATTAGTGTATGTTCGTGGTTTCAAAACTCCCGTTAAGCTGTGAGACCCCTCTTGCTAATATTCAGTTATTAAACAACCATCCACAATTCAGGCTGCAGTGCACCGGCATCTACCAACCACGTACAAGTGCCTAAATCTACATACTTCCATTACAGTTCTGTATAATCTTCATAATTATTGCATAATCAATTCAATTTAAAGGCTTTGATAAGTCAATATCATACAGCTGAAGTACGGTTAGAACATCAATCACCGGATGAAACCAAAATCAAGCGGGAACTGTGTCAGAGTCGTTCCCTGTTGTTCGACCTCTATTTGGGGGAGATATTCTATGAAGCACTTGCTGGTACCACTGAAGGAATGTTGTGGATAAAATAACTAACACTTGTACACAGTTTGATTTAAGGTTCAATACAAATAAAACAAAATATATGACTATCAGCAAAGAATCTAATATTAAAGTATTACAGTCGGTCCCCGACTGTGGAGGTCAAAATTCGAATAGAAAAGGCTCGAGCCGCATTTATGAAGAAGAAAAAAATCTTAACTTGTCACGACCTATCATTGAAACTACGGTTAAAAATGGTAGGTGCTATGTCTTTCTGGTTCTCTTGTACGGCATGGAAGCGTGGACGCTAACCGAAGTAATGCTCAAATTTCTGGAGCCATTCGAGATGTGGGTGTATCGAGGACTGCTGAAAATCAATTGGATGGATAGAATTAGTAACAATAGCGTTTTCACTCGCATGGACAAGGACTTGGAGGTGGTTACGACCATCAAGCGATGCGAATTAGAAACTTTGGCCACATTATGAGACATGCAGAAAAATATGAAATCTTGCATCTGATTATAGAGAGAAAGTTTCCAGGCAGACGTGGTCCAGGGAGAAGGAGAACACCACGGTTGAAAAATTTGAGGCAATGGTACGAAAAGCCTACGGTTCAACTCTTCCGAGCGGATGTTAATAAAACAATCATCAACATGGTAGTCAACATAATAATAAACGATCGTTGAATGGTCATGGTACCCGAAGAAGAAGAAGATAAGTCAAGTCTAGAACCGTTTTACGGCATAGTTCATCTAACAAATGTCTTCGCTCCGTCAAATCCCAAATGGCAAGAATATGATTAATTTTTAGTTGTGGGATGAAGTTCCACTATCTAGTTATGGTTCCAAAACCAAACGCAGTGAGGGATTAATTTCTTACTTGATACTCTTGGACTTTTAATTTTGCATCGTGGGTGCAGATTTTCAGTGTTTTTTGTCTGCGTTAAATACGGGAATATTTTTTCTGATAGAAACCGGTTATGTTTAGAAGTCCGTAACAGTTTTTTGGGGAAACCTTTGAATAGGGAGCATTTAGTTAGGAGCAGTTCGTATACCTCACACACAAGTGCTGGATTTTTCGTACCGGCTGTGCTAGAATACAACTTCGACACTAAATACAACTGGCTTATACAATCGACAAGTTAGTTAACAATAGAGTGATTGACAAGGTACAAATTCGAGAACGGTATACATTTTACGAGGCTCATCGTACTGCTGCTTTGATTACCTAGCCTTGCTCAATACTGAAAAGCAAGGGGCTATGAGCCACGCTGAGAACAGAATAATAAATTGTTTTTAGCGCTGTATACCATTGTTTACCAGGCTGCAACTATTCGGTAATTATGATTTCGGTCTATTATATTTCAAACAATCTAAGCAATTACTTGTAGAAAAAAACAACTTATGAGCTAGATTAGAAATTAGGTACTAACCAAATGTATATTTTTTATAGGAAATATTTAGTTACTACTACTATATAAAAAAATAAGTTAGTAAAATATTATTCGCCATAGATATCAATACTTACACATGATGTCTATTTTTTATCAGAGATCTCAGGGACATTTCTATTCATATATATAACACTGTAACAACGCTACAAAATTTTGAAAATTAGTTTAAAAAACATTGCTGCCAAGATAATTTTTGTGCACTCTAACTCATATGTGTTTAGCTTGATTAGTTAAGCGAATCGAATAGATCGATCGGCATTTTCACCCTAGTTGCACTCCCCTCGATAACTTCAGTACTGGTAGAGCAGTTTCTGCTCCAATTCAAGTAAACATCGCTGCTCCTGAAGAAAGTGGTATCGATGGTCTAAATTTCCTGATATCACGATGTCGTTAGGAATTTAATCTTCGTTAACACTTTAGTTTACAATTAAATCACATGAAATTTCTCCAAGGAAGAAATCCGCAGGACCGTCAATCTCACATGAGTTTGATAATTACATAGGTAGTAGTTGTTCGCAGAAATGCAATAATATCTGTCGCAGGAGTATCGCGTTGTCTAAAAGGTGTCGTGAAATACAAAAATGTATGCTTTGGCACTTGGACAATGTTGACGGGTATTACGACATCCGGCCGAAATGCTCAGGACGTGAAAAAGGGTAAAATCCCCACTCAAGCGGAGAGGTGAACGATAAAAAAAATGGGTTCATGATGTGACCAACTTTTGGTTAAGTTTTTGACACAAAGCAAAATGGTAGAATTTGGAGCAACAGTAACTCAAAATTGGTTCACCAAAATTTATCCTATTCAAAAAAGTTACAGACGGTGAAGGTTGTTTATTATTGATGTCATCTGGCTTTGTTTTTTCATCCAAATACACTACAGGACGGAGCTCATGGCATGTTTGTTTGCCAATCTGAAAAATCTTGGTCTTAACGAGATTTGTTGTCGACAAGAGAGGGCAACTCGTTGTACATCAAGTGAAATCATTTATTTAATGAATACTAAATTCAGTGACCAACATTTTGTGGTATCACATCATTAGATAATTATCGGTGTGGGGTATGTAAAATATGTCGTCGACAGCAACAAACCGTCAACTATTAAAGCATAGGAAAGAACTAGTATTTTGGTACATGTAAGCATAGAACAGGTACGTGTACACCTTAACGTTTCTCTTAAAGAACCTAATCTGGCCGCCTAAAAGAATTACAGCCGAGAATGCATATTGTTTCTTCTTTTTGTTTATTAAACACATTTTAATTAAGTTGTAGGTAATTTATAACGCAGTTTAATTAATATAATCATCATCGTAACATGTACGCGTACGTCCTACGATAAAGATATACGAACTATCATTAATTTTATTCAACATTTGCAGTTATTTATTGCCCTGTTGTATACGGCGATATTACTACCAGAGTCCAAAAATACGTTATAAATGTTTAACGAGATGTAAATAAATGTTACAGTAAATACATAGGGTATGACAAATACATATTTTCTAATTGAGAGTATATACTCAATCCTAATAAATATCATAACGGAGGAGTTAGTAACAGATTTTTTTGGTATGAGTATCTTCCATTTAAGAGCCATATTACCTTCTAAGCTATGTAATAAGCAATATATATATATATATATATATATATATATATATATATATATATATATATATGAGTATTCCAAAAACCAACGCGACCTTAGTGAAAAATCGCTCGATTTCAAGGTATTGACACTTTTATGAATTTCATAAAAATCTACATCTTAGATCAGTTTACCGAGGGCCACAACTATAAATTTCTGTATTCTAAGATTCTAATTATTTTTACGTAATCCTGAATAACCCTGCTGTTGATCACAGTTTCAAATAAAACTAATTGTGCTGGGCCTGTGAGAAAAAACAGTTTTCCAAGGATAATAAGTAACACGTTTTATTGATTTAACTTTGATTCTTCAGCATCTCAAAAAAAAGCTAACCGGGAAACTTATTGAAAAAAAAAAATGCCAATTCTGCTGTTGTCAACAACAGGATTATTCAGGATTGTGTAATAATAACGGGAATCTTAAAATATAGAAATTTGTAGTTTTGGCACTCGATAAATTGATCTAAGGTGTAGATTTTCACAAAATTATAAAAGTGTCAATATCTCGAAATCTAACGATTTTTCGCTAAGGCCATATTTACATGCGTGATTAGTTTAACACAGTGTATACTTTTGTGGAACAGTATAAAATTAAATTAAACTTTAAAACTAAGCGGAAACCTTTCATCAATCAGCATTTAATCTTTTTCACAATTAAGGAACTCTTCAACATGTTTCAGCAAATTAGAGCTTTGGGTGAAATTTCTAAATTAGGGAATAAAATAAGTAAAGGTTTTCGAATAGTCAAACTGACAACTGCCTGGTTTCCAGGCGGACTGAGCTTTGGAATGTTTTCAGTGGTAAAAAGATTTTCAACAGTTCTAGAACTACCTGATTACGTGTAAAAACATTAGAAAAGCTGATTGCTTCGTTGAAGTTATTTTTAGTCACAAGAATGCACGATATTACATTTTATTATGGAATTATTTTTCGAAAAAAATTGCTTTAAATATACACAATTTTGTACAGTATCTGTTTGAAGCTGTTGGAAATATGCTTTTAGATTAAGGCTTTGACAGTTGATGATAATAAAACTGTCTAAAGAGATTGCATATAGCAGTATATTCATTTGATAGAGTTGTTGCCTGAGTGGCCACTGGCTGAATATGACCCGCTGAACCATAGTTTCTAGTTAATTTAGACACATAAATTAACCCCCATAGCCAACGCAATATGTCAACTTTATCCATAACCTCAGTCTGTGTCCATCCTTAGCCCTTAATAGTTACTATCTACGGGAGCTGTACATTTTTAATAAATGGTAATCTGGCTATAACTAATTCTAACAAATTCTTTAAGGTTTGTTATAGTAGATCTAATGTCCTTTTACCTGATAGGTCTTTGTCAATATCTAACTAATATATCTTGCAATATTAAATATGTTTCTATAGTGTTATATAAGAAAACTGCGGCAATCGTGAGATGAAGTATTTTTATCATTTTGTGTAACTCCAACCAAGAAAGACATGTACATATACAACATGTATTTGTATTATGTATTTCAGGAAAGTCACATAATTGTAAAACAATTTATTTAGGCTAGATTAATATATAAGAATTATTAGCTATTTCCATTAAAAACAAGATTATTAAATTTAAACTGATCTGATTCTCTCTGTATCTATCTCGTTACATTTCTACGCTAATAAACCATTTTTATTATGCCTAATACTGTTATTAAATTAATAGTTCCTTCTTCATATATTACTAAACACCTAGGCTGAATCGATCCTGACTCAGTATTATCTCGTGCTGTGGTCTCGTGTGACCACAAGCTCTGGTTATAGTAATCTTATCTGCCATCTTAGATTAAGTGGAATATTAATGACTGTTGGCTAGAGTGCAAGGCGATATCAGTCCGAGTAATTAAAAAGCTATTCTTGATCTCCGATAATGGGGTAAATAAGGAAAAATAAAAGAGTCTTCTTAAAATTAGTTGACGCTTCGAAGGATTTTATTTCTCCTTAAGGACACTACGAATGTTGTAACATAGATAAAACTACATAAACGAATTATTTTATGGTTATTTTTGTAATTATTAAAGGTAAATGATTTTTAATAATTCCTTGGTGATAACATTTTCAGTAATAAGAGTCACGGAAAATAAAAAACAATAATAAAACCACACAGTAATAAGGCAAACACACTAATAGTTAACTAAAAGCAATACAAATAAAAACATCTAACACAAATATGTATTTAATAGTTAACAGTAAAAATTTACAATTATTTTTTTTTACTTTTTCTTTTTTCCCCTTATATATATATATATATATATATATATATATATATATATATATATATATATACATATATTTATGTATATATAAATAGTTTAAAAAGTCTCCATAAACCACCTACTTTCTATACTACTTTTCTGTTATGTTTAACTAATTAATTGCAACTATGAGAAAACATGTTTAAATTAATATTTGAAATCTAACCAACGAGGATTAGTATTAAAAACAACTACGGAACATTTTATTTAGAAGTTACATCATTTTTATAAAAATGTAAACAAAATTAATGTCAAAAAAGTCTCCATATGCTCAAGAATTGCATTTAAAAAAACACATTATAATCAGTCGCATTTTATCAAGCTATCTATTGCTCGCTAAATTGAAAACTTGTTACTAATAATTTTGCAGTGGGTTTTCAAAGTAGTATTAAAAATGAGCGAGAGAAATGGTGAAATTCCATTTCAAGTTCGAAAGATCATAATTGATTTGTGGAAAAATTACTAAATATAGGAAAAATTGTTAAAAAGTCGCATGCTACTGTTCAGTATATTGTAAACCAGTATAAATCAACGGGTTCCTATAAAATTCGACCACGCTCCAGTCGTCCCAAGAAACTAACTCCACGTGAGGAGACAAATAATTATGGATGCCAAGAAAAGTGAACCAAAATTAAAAGAAGAAATACGGGAACTATTTTTGAGAAATGTTAGTTCACAAATAGTGAGAAATTGTTTATACAGGGTAAGCTATAAGGGGTGTGCAGCCAGGAAGAAGCCGTTAATTTCGGAAGAAATTACATTTCAGTAGGAAATAGAAGTCGTATCAATTTTACAGCCATCGATCATTTACAAATTAACTATCCAAATGCCGAAATTGCCATCCTGGGCGACTTTAATGTCCACAACATCAACTGGCTTAAATATTCAAATACTACCGACCAACAAGGTCGTGAAGCTGAATCATTCTCAATCAGTTTATTGACAAAGCAACACGGATCCCTGATCGAGACGGGGAGTTCGCCATTCTTTTTGATCTGTTTTTAACCACCAATCCGGAGATTTATACGGTCACCGTAAATCCGCCGTTAGGTTCTTCCGACCTCGCGTATCCTACCAATCAGTGACAGAGAGGCGCCTAAACTGCTTAAGATTTGGCACTACAAATCTGCTAAATGGGAAGATCTCATGGAATATTTTCGAACTTTCCCTTGGTTAGACGTTTGTTTTCGATCGGACGACCCATCTGACTGCACCAGGGAGGTTCCCGATGTTATTTTGGCTGGTATTGAAGCTTATATTCCTTTTTCGAAGAAATGCAAGTTTTACAATGCAAATGTTACTGTTCAGTATATTGTAAACCAGTATAAACCAACGGGTTCCTATAAAATTCGACCACGCTTCAGTCGTCCCAAGAAACTGACTCCACGTGAAGAGACGAGTATTGTTAGACAAATAATTATGGATCCCAAGAAAAGTGCACCAAAATTAAAAGAAGAAGTACGGGAACTATTTTCGAAAAATGTTGGTCCACAAACAGTGAGAAATTGTTTACACAGGGCAAGCTATAAGGGGTGTGCAGCCAGGAAGGAGCCGTTAATTTCGGAACAAGTTTGTAAAATATGCTGCATTAAGAAAAAATAAATTTAAAATATTTTATTCTCAAATTATCTTAATAACTATAATTTATGTAGAAAAGTATTACAGGACATTTTACTCGCATTTTCGTAGTATTACTTTTACTCTTCGTATTTTTAATTAGTACAACATTAATTGTATAAGGAATTCCTAAAAGACGTGGACGTACGCCTAAGTAGCAATTCACATTAGTTTGGAATCGTTTCCGGTTATATTCGATGGCAAACACATGGACAGTTTATTAGAAAGAGATGAAGTTCTTCAAAAAGGTGACAAGAGGAGTAACAAGTAACATGCTTCACTCTGGGAGGAATCAAACGGGTTATTTCAATCAAATGGTGGTACTTCTATTTCCACGGTATCATGTCGGCATTCGGTATCAGGGGTCCATGTTGCAATTCCGGCAGGCGAGTGCACTTCTTTATTAATTTATTTAAGTATATTTATCTTGGTACATACAAAGGTAGTAGTTGTTGCAGAAATCAAATAACGCCCATGGCGGCACTACCACGTTGTCTAAAACGTGCCGTAAATTACAAATATATGATTCAGCACAGATTCTCGGCGATCTCCATCCAAAAAGGGTAATCCCTATTCAGACTGGGAGGCGGCTGTTTCTGAAAATATTTATAGAATATACTCAAGCCCATCAACCTTTCTTCGATCTTCCAAAGAATCAGAGCTTGTGGTAAGTTGTGGTACTTAATCAGGCGAATACTCCTTTTTTGAATAAAATCTAATGAATATAGAGAATGTCTGGAAGCAATGTTGCAAATATGGAGGTAATATTCCAATGGTAGTCGAGTTTTTTGTTACGAGATAATATTCTCAGCCTTTGAGAAGCTTTCCATACCTTGCACGTATTATGATCATGAATGCATATATTTCCTTCTGAGTAAGTAGAATGACGAAGATAATGAAATAGAGTCATGAAATAACTATCGGAGTTCGTAAGGTTAACTTTTTTAGAAAATACTGTTCCCTGATTTTTTGCAGCATAAAATTCAATTTGCTTAATGTCAGTCTCAGGGCAGTATTTTAAATCTTTGGTGAGTTATATAACCTACTGTTATCTAAAAATAAATGATTGAGCCCCAAGTGCTCACGTGTTCAAGGTAAATGAAGAAATAGTGTGCTCTGGTCACTAAAGCTATGGGATAGGTTCATTAATATCAAAATCACTAGTTGGGTTTTCAGAAAACATAGTAATTTACGTTGATCCATAGTTAAGCTGAGTAGGGATATAAATAACTGCAAAGAAGCTAGTCTTGTTCGTTGGTGGTATTAAAATGTTTGAGCTGGTTCATGTTGTGGGCATTGAAGTCTCCTAGGATGAAAATTTCGACATTTGGACAATTAATCTGTGAAAAATCGATAGTATTTTCAACAAGCGATCTACTTTTAGTATTACTTAACGATTAATGGTTGCAACAGATGAACCATGTAGTTTGTTTAATTCTTATTATTAGCCACATACTTCAAAGTACTTATGTGCTAGACCTTAAGCCCATTGTCAAAAGAGGTTGCCTCAAGCAAATATCAGATTTCAAAGTTACATTTCAGTAGGAAATAGAAGTATCAAGGATACAACCATCGATCATTTACAACTTAACTATCCAAATGCCGAAATTGCCATCCTGGGCGACTTTAATGTCCACAATATCAACTGAAGCTGAATCATTCTCAATCAGTTTATTGACGAACGAACATGGATCCCTGTTCGAGACAGGGAGTTCGCCAGTCTTCTTGATCTGTTTTTAACCATCAATCCGGAGATTTACACGGTCACCGTAAATCCGCCGTTAGGTTCTTCCGACCATAAACTGCTTTCGACATCGAGTACCCTACCAGTCAGTGACAGAGAGGCGCCTAAATAGCGCAAGATTTGGCACTACAAATCTGCTAAATGGGAAGATCTCATGGAATATTTTCGAACTTTTCCTTGGTTAGACGTTTGTTTTCGATCCAACGACCCATCTGACTGCGCCAGGGAGGTTTCCGATGTTATTTTGGTTAGTATGGAAGCTTACGTCCCTTTTTCGAAGAAATGCCCTTCCAACGGCAAAACTTGTTTTGACCGAAAATGCGAAGAAGCTGTTGCTTCTAAACGTCTTGCCTACCGACAATGACGTGAAAATCCTAACACCATAAATCGTAACACCTTTGTTCGTGCCCGGAACAGATGCAAAGAAATTTTAGATGGAACCAAGGAGGCATACAATTAACGAATTAGAAACAAATTTCTTGCTTGTCCCAACAATTCCAGGTCCTTTTGGTCAGTCGCTAAGGCAGTTAGTCAAAATTTCACCCAATCCACCATACCACCATTCACACGGCCAGATAATTCTATTGAAACAACACCTGTTGAGAAAGCGAACTTGTTGGCTGAACTCTTTGCTTCACATTCTACTGTCGATTTCCAAGGCAAAACACCATCTACCATTCTCATAGAGCAGTCCAGAATGCCCGATATTGTCTTCAGACAGCGTATCATAAAACGTATTTTAAAGAAGCTAAACACCAAAAAAGCTTCTGGCGCTGACGGAATACCTGCCATAGTTCTCAAAAATTGTGCGAGGGAACTAACTCCAATTTTCTGTAGACTTTTCAACCTATCCTACGGAAACGGGATATTTCCTTCCTTCTTGAAATGTGCCACAGTTCAGCCGATACCTAAAAAAGGCAAGAAGACCTTGCCAAATAACTGCCGACCAGTCGCACTACGTTCAATAATACTGAAAGTCATGGAAAAAAGGCTATCAATCAGCAACTTCTAAAATATCTTGAAGGATTCAACATTATTAACGATCATCAATATGGCAGAAGATCTTCTGACTTATGTCACACATGCTTGGAGCAACGCAATTGAACGGTTGCTCTTGACATATCCAAGGCATTCGACCGTGTTTGGCACGATGGACTGTTGGCTAAGCTACGCTTTTATGGTATGTCTGAAAACTTCTGTTTGTGGCTCTCATGTTTCCTCAGAGAGCGTTCTTTACGAGTGTCAGTCGACGGATTTCTTTCTAACACCTTCACTATCAGCGCCGGTGTGCCCCAAGGCTCCATACTGTCTCCTACTCTCTTTCTCATTTACATTAACGATCTGCTGGAAAAGAACGGGAATCTAATCTACAGCTTTGCAGATGACAGTACGTTTATCTCTTCATTCACTTTGAACGCTCGGACATCGGCTATTCAGACGAATATCCGCAGACAGCAGGAAGTCAGTCAACTTAACAAAGACTAGGAAGAAATTCTATTTTGGAGTGACAGTAACCAAGTGAAATTTAACACTACAAAAACCCAGGCGGTAGTTTTTTCTAAAAAAGTTAAGGTTGCTGAATCTGACATAGTTATGTCGGGACACTCCGTTCCTCTAACATTGTCATTCAATTTGTTGGGCTTTAATTTGGGAGTAAATATGTCCTGGCACGAACATGTTGCAGGCATAGCAAGGAGAGCTTCTTAAAAGTTGGGAATATTATTTCGAACGAGAAAGCTTTACATTCCATAACAACTGTTAATTCTTTAAAAAGCTCAAATTCGACCAACTATGGAATACTGCTCCCATGTTTGCGGCTCCGCTCCTAAACATACACGGCATTAGTTGGATTCTATTCAGAGAAGAGCGGTTCGTCTGATCGGAGAACCGGACCTGACCGGCGGCCTTGATTCGCTAGAACATCCAAGAACGGTTGGCAACTTGAGTCTATTCTACAAGTATTTTCGAAGAATGTAGCCCGCTTAATTCCTCCCAGAGCGGTGCATGTTAGAAATACACGTCGCGCTAATACTTCACACCCGTATGAGGTTCAGCTTGTTATTCCTAGCACATCGCTTTTCAAGCAGCCTTTTATATAGAGAACATCATCCCTTTAAAATGATTTGTCCAGGACTGTGTTTCCCACCGAGTACAGTACAGCTATTCAAGAACAATCTGAATCGCTTTTTCCGCACACATGTCGCTCCTGTAGCGCTTTAGGGACTTCCCTACAGCATGTGTGCTAGATCCATAAAAAAAAAATAAAAAAATTGTGCTAGTCGATTGACTTACTTTAGTTTCTTATAAAGGGAGCATATGGGGTACAGTAGATTGCTTGGTATGTTTGCAAAAATCTTTCCAAGCGGGGAGCTATGATACCTCCAGAATTTATTGATGCTAAAAGCTTCATCATGCTGTCTATTTTTTTTTTACCCAGTGTGTTTTATTTTGTCAAATCATACGTTTTAAACTCGTTCCATATATTTATTTAGAAATTTGTTGAGATTTAAGGTTTTTTTATTAATCTAACAAATCTTAAATGAGAACTGGTGTCCTAAAGAGTCGTAAATAAAAAAAAAAAACTGTATTTGTTGCAATTATTTATGACCACGCTATATATGTTATGTATTATTAAAAATGTTCGAAGATATATGATAATTTATAAAACAAACGGAAATATAATTAAACTTAATTTAAAATAGGTGTAAAGTCACGGTTAATAAACCTAATTGTTATATAGTTATAGTAACGTAATACCGGCTCGTTTTAATAGGAAAATTGATGGCGTTTACATATGCATACGGGCGGGGATCGTTTGTGCCGACACCTTTTAATGAACTGTTTTCGCAAGGTATATCCAATTTAAATATTAGTGTCAGCTGGGGTAAACGGAAATTATTTTATTAACCTTCTAATTATTGACATAAAAAATACATAAAACTAAATATAAAAGAATAGGGCTTAAATAAATAATTATACATTGACATGATGTTCTTATTCTAATTAATTCCATAAAAATTAAAGGATGATGAATTATAATGGTTAATTTGAAATGAGTGTCACACAAAAACTAACTATAATATTTCAAAAGTTTTTTTTTAAATTAAAGCATTTCCTCATAGTGAAACTGCATGTCATCAATTATTTAGCATCCAAGGCTGTATTAATATGTAGTATACATTTGGTAGCAAGAGAAACTGGCAATAGATATTGCAGCACCCAGACAATACAGTAACAAAGATCTACAAGTAGATCGCATCGTTTTACCTTTTATACATGGTACTACATATAGTCTGAACAGTCAGATTACTTAATCATCAAATCTCAGTTGAACCTTATAAAAATTAGTACTTGTTTTTCTTATAGCCCTATCTGTTCTGAGCGAATACTTAAATTGACTCTTTTATTCTCTCCCCCACACCGTTATACCTGTAGGCCTAGCTCTTTACCGCGGGATGACTCGTAACTCTAAGTCAAGGAAAGTGTGAAGACATCCGAAGAGGAGCAAATATGTAGGAAGAAGCGGAAAAGCACAACGCTGGTACCTTTCAGCTAAATGACTAACAAAATCTATATTTGTTAATTTTTCCACCTGGTGCATGTAGTTGCTCTGTTGAGTTTCTATGGATTGATAATTGTTGAAATTGATTTTTACACTAAAGAATAAGTCAGTCCAAGCATAACAATTCGAAATTTTAAATAAGAGGTACTTTACAGTAAGATTTCAAATGGCATATAAAATTGGACGATAACATCATTATCACTGTATATATATATATATATATATATATATATATATATATATATATATATATATATATATATATATATAATATATATATATATATATATATATATATATATATATATATATGTATATATATATATATATATATATATATATATATATATATATATATATATATATTCTCAATTTAGTGAGGCTGCAGTGTATATTTAAATAATTGTGGCCTTGGGTAGTGAAACAACCTTTTTTGTTAGTCGGGCTAAAGCACAAGATTGTACATTGTGCTTTAGCACAACATGTCATTAACAATGACCATTGAATGAGCTGGGATGAGACTGAGCTCCTGGATCGCTCTGATTCTTACTACAAACGAATTTTCTTAGAAATGGTCCATATTAACCGGGAACCCTACACCATGAATAAAAAGAGTGACACCCAGGGACTCAGTTCCATATACAGTTACATCCTCAAATTAGAATTAGAAAAATACCAATCACTAATAGATCGTCCTGCACCAGACGAATAACACATAGACAAAATATTTTTTCCATCCAATCATTCTATTACATTATATTATCTATTATACATATATTTTTATTTTTTCCGAGAACTGTAATGCAATGTTTCTTTCTATTATCCCCCGTATGCAAGCTGACACATGCGCTATTAAAATAAAAAATCTGCACACTCAACTACTATTTCTATCTTTATTCACTACACTATTGGCCATGTAAATAAGTTTTAAACTAAAAGCATATCTCAGATCGAAACCAATCAATACCTTTGATCTTCCTCTACTACATAAAAGTTATATCGGTCTATCACACTCCACCTTTACCGCCAAAAATTGATAATTTTTTGTTAATTTAATGGTTTATGGGATTAGCAGAGAGTACCAAGACCAGCCATTTTGGCCGTTTTATATTCTTCTGTTTAATTATAGTGTTATGTAGTTAACAATAGTATATTGGGGAATATCCCTTTGTGCAAATGATACTTGTTTTGTTATAGAAAAACCACTTTGGTAAGTCAATTTTTTGTTCTTTTCAACTATATGAATGTACTTAAAAAAGCAATTTTTCACTTAACAATATAAAGAAAAAAGAAAATTTTGTCTTTCCAGATGTCCTGAAGAAGAAATAAATATAATTTGGAAAGTTCGACTAACAAAAAAGGTTGTTTCACTACCCAAGGCCACAAATATTTAAATATAGACTGCAGCCCCAATAAATTGAGAATATATTTTTCTTAACTAGTCAGTCGCGACTACTCCCGTCTTTATATATATATATATATATATATATATATATATATATATATATATATATATATAAAATATATGCATATATATATATATATATATATATATATATATATATATATATATATATATGGGACGCTTCGCGTCAACGGGATCACCCCCATACTCAAAAATAGAATTAACAAAAAAAAAGAATTCAAGGGTGTCAATTTCTTCGTTGAAATGTAAGCTTTTAAATGCAATGTGGCCCTTTTGAAAAAAAACAAGACGATAATCGTGATAACATACAAACAAATGATGATTTTTTAAGCGGAATTAAGTTAACTGAACTTCAAAACTGAGACAAAATATAATATTGAAGTAATAATCAGAGCAGCCAACATATTTTTATGTTATACTAACATGGCGGTTCCAATATGGTGCAAAAACCGAACAATACACGAAAAATGAGCAACTATAGAGATTTCGCAGTGAGATAGCATATTTTCTTAAAGGAGCACTGTCGCCGGCTCATCGTATAATATAAATTAACAACCTATCGTAACCTAATCGAGCCTAACCAACTCCAAAGAAAGGCAACTTAACCTAACAAAACATGTATCATACCTAGTACAACAGAAAGAAAAATTAAGGTAACAAAACTTTAATCGTCATAACTTACAAAGCAGAAAGAGCATTTAACCTAACTTACCTTAATGCAACAAATTCTAACCTAACTTAAGACAGTTTAAGTTAAATTAACTTAAGTCATCTTAACCTAACTTAGCCTAAGGCATGTTAATCGAAAAAAACCTAAAGCTTCATAGCTTAGACGTTGGGAAGGCAAGTTAAGCTAAGATATTCAAAGGCAACATAGCTTACACAACAGCAGGGAAGCTTCACCTAACCTTATCTGACCTGACCTAACCTGAAGCAGCTTAATCTCACATAACCTAAAGTATCTTAGCTTACATAACAGAAAGGCAGCTTATATGTATGTATATTTCTGTGTGTGCATATTCAGTAATCTTCTTTTATTTACATAATATTGAATCGTCTCAATAGGCTTACAAACGACACAAGCGTTCATTTCAAGTGTTGTTTAACAAAATTTTGTTAAAAGAGCAAATTTCAAAATATTGGTTATTCTAATTATTACATCAATGTTACATTTTGTATCAGTTTTGAAGTTCAGTTAACTTAATTACGCTTAAAAAAAAATTGGTTTTTATTTGGGTCTGATTTTTTTCTAGCCACCATATTGAGCCGCCAGCTTGTTTTTTTCAAAAGAGCCACATTTCAACGAAGAAAATAACCCTCCTGAATTTTTTTTCGTTAATTCTTTTTTTGGGTGTAGGGGTGGCTCCGATGATGCAAAACGTTCCATATATATATATATATATATATATATATATATATATATATATATATATATATATATATATAAATATACACACACACACACCTATATATGTATATATATATAACATATATATATATATATATATATATATATATATATATATATATATATATATATATATATATATGCCCTACTCGGTAGCCTCCACGAATGAACCTTAAAAAAGGCAATTATCAGGAAATATATGAACCTCTAACTTTTCAGTCCTTATATATATATATTTTATATATATATATATATATATATATATATATATATATATATATATATATATATATATATATATATATATATATATATATATATATATATATATATGTTTCATTTTAAATAATCATGCATGCATAAGATGTCGTCATTTTCTTCCAAAAAAAAGGAGGGAAAATTCCTATAAAACAATTGAAACCATACAACATATTATGCCCAGCACTTTTCTCTGACGTTATGCCTCTCAAATACCACAATCCTCATTCCTACTTCAAGTATTATACTATCATGCCATTCGAGAAATATCGAGCCTACAGACTGAAATGGGAAACCGTGTTTTTCGTGTTCTAGGAACTTTAAAACCTGCAGACAAGGATGAATCTCTAGGGGTGTGTCACGGATATCCATTTAGAAAGAAATGTTTAAAATAATTTAACCACTGTGTGATAAATAAGTTTCAGCTTTTTGTATTTCTTGGTTGACTTAATATTTTAAGTTGCTGTGTTATCAGATCCCTTCTACACTATTTTTATTAAAATTGAAAATAATCAAAAAACAAGAATAATGATTAGAAGTAAATTACGATATATATGTAACTACCCTACCTACCTCCTACCCCATCCCGTTCACTGCGCATATCTTTTACTATAAATAATTACGCCAAAATTTTATCAAACATCCTATCCAAAAACCAGGACAAAATTATCATATTAATATCGAATGTATATAGCATATACTGACTCCTCTCTCTCGCAATTTTTCCTTGTTAATATTTAAAATAATGAAAACTAATGTTATTCTGAGATTTCCCGACTCCAAAAGCTTTGGAAAAGATACATAAGTCGCCATACTAACTTGCTTCTCCAATTCTTTAACCTCTAATATATTTTGGTATAACTAGTGGAACTTAAAATTTATGCTATTTTTCTATTGTTGTATCTCAACCAAGAACATGGGAAAGTCCTATTTAAGAATCCCCACTTTATTTACTTCACCTGCTAAAATTATAATTAATAAAAAAATAACTTAATTTTTAGATTTTTCCACCAAAAAAAGAAAAAACAACATATAACATGATATATACGAGGCAAATTCTCTTCTTATTTTTATCGTTCACCTCCCCGCCTGAGTAGGGATTTTACCCTTTTTCATATCCTAAGGATATCGGCGAGGATGTCGTAATATCCATCAACGTTGTTCAAGTGCTGAAACATCATTTCTGTATTTCACAGCACCTTTTTTAGACAATGCGGTAGTGTTACCTCGGACGTTATTGCATTTCTGTAAACAACTACTAACAATGTACGTGGCCAGGCTAAATATACCTAAGTAATTTAATAAATAAGTATACTGACCTGCGGGATTGAATCCTTGACCTTCCGCACAGTAAGTAAGGTACTACATTACTAAGCCACGGGAAGCCACATTAACTAAAAAACTTGGAAAAATTCTCCTAATACTATTCAAACTATGTAGTTTTTAGCGACCGCAAAGCCTGCACCCATTTCTTGTGCTGAAATTGAAAATACTAAAAAAGCAACCTAATTTTCAAATTTCTCGCCCCGATGTGCCCTAAAAAGGACTTATAACGCAATATATACGTAACAATACCTCTATTCTCTTCCCCTATCACTTTAACCTCTTATATGTTTTTTTTATAAATAGTTACGCGTAAAGTTTGTTTATAATTTCGACAAAAGATCAGGAAAATTATGATGTTAATATTAAAACCATACAAAATATATCGACACCCACTCATTTCACTCCCTTTGCCTAAAGCGACATCGCCCAAAACTATAGATCTCAACCCATCTTCACATATTATATATGTACTATGTTTGTTATTGATATTTCATTTCATTCGAGAGTTATTGTGACAAAATATCAACTGATAGGCAGATAGACATGAAACATGAAGAAAAATTAAAATCGCTCCCTTTAGGAAGGAAAGCAAAGAAAATATAACAAATATTTTTATTGAACTAACAACTTTAAATACTTTTTTAATGTTTTGAGTTCATTAAATTTTCTTTTTGAAATATTTTTTAATTATAAAATTTACGAACGCATGGTTGTTTCATCTAATTTTGTTTTTCTTTTCGTTTAAATCCGCTCGAGAGGATTAGAACGTCTAAACAACTAGTGCTCTCAAATTGGAACAAAAGTGTTCTTTCTCCTTTATTTTTTAACATATAACATATTATTATGCATAAAGGAATTTCAGCTTAAACTTTTACAGTATTTTGTTTCTAAGCAATTTCTATTTGACAACGCCCGTTTTTGAGTTTGTCAATTAAGGTAGAAAAATTTCGTTACGTCCCTACTTAAAAAAAAAAAATTAAAAGCATCTGGCATAAAGTTGGTTTGCTTTTTTCTTGTCCTCATCCATGCTTCTGAAAAAATATTAAAATAAAGTCATTTTCTCCTGACAGTTGAGGTAATGGCCCTTATCGCAAGTTAATCACAAAACATATGAACAAAGTACAATTTTATGTTTAAAATTATAATGGTCGCTTCACATGTCGTAGTTATCAAGATCGTGGGTAATGATTCTAATGATCGCACTAATTACTTTGATTGCAGGCAATCATAAAAAAATGTTAGAGGCGCTTACATTACACCTACTATGAGTTAATTGCCTTGTTATAATATCATGTAATATTATGTTTGTTTAAGGAAGTGTTTTTGCTGTCCTAGCTTAGAGAGCGGAAATTATGGAAAAATAAATGATATTGTCTGAAGCCTGCTTTACCGAAAAATATTTTAAAAAAATATATTTTAAAGGTTATTAAGGGAATAATACAAAAGAATGGCGATTATATATTTTTATTGTACTTTAAATAATAATTTTTTTTTTTAAATATGTTTTAAATGTTAACATTATTTTTTTATCGGGTTAAATGGACCACTGATCAAAACTATGGCGCCTCCTTGTCTGCAGGATAACTTAACACAAAATAATCCAATCCGCAAAAGTAAAAATTAGTCTTGTAAAATAATGTAGTAGTTAAAAATTGTCGAAGGTTTTTTTTTCAAAAATAAATAATTTACGGTGTTGTAAACTTTAGTAAGCAACTTTCGATCAAAAAATTTATGTTTAATTATTTACAAAAAATTGTCTATTAGAAAAATTTAAAAAACCCTCTCGACATTTTGTAGAAAAAGTAATTATTAATATTTAAAAAAAAAGTGTTTCGATCTATTTATTTATTTAGTCGATTGCAAACCAGAGGGACTAAAAATAAAGCAGAGCGTAGTGTTAGATTAAGACAATAAGTAAAAAATTTGAAGATATATGAGAATAATTTTGTGAAATTGTATGAAGTTAACAAAACGATAAGCGACGACCTTGATTATTTTGCTGTTTACGGTGATAAGAAAAATAAACAACATTTTTTTTTTTCCTTTTCTCCCGTGTTGGAACATACGAGGAACTCACGTAAAGTTTTTATAACAGAAAGAAAAATGGATCGCGATGATTATACCTCAGGAGACTCGAAAAGAGGAAGAGTCGAAAAAAAAGAAGGGCCAGTGGGATTATTCAAGAAGAGATACCAACAAGAGTTGAAGAAACTAAGAAAGGAGGATGAAGTATTGAAAGAGGAAAATAAAATAATTAGAGATAACATGAGAAGTATGGATTTGAAGATGAGTAGACTGGAAAAAGACAACGTAAGGAATAATATGGTAATATCGGGAATGAGTTTTGAAGCGAATAGCCAACCAGATCTGAAAATGGGTGTAGAACATTTTATGGAGAGGAGTATGGACATAAAAGTACAAATTAAAGATGTGATAAAAATAGGAGCGAAACACGGGAGATAAGGAAGCTGTAATGAAAAATAAATACAAACTGAGAAAGCTAAGAGAGAGAGTTTATATAAACAACGATTTAACAAAAGATGAACGCGAAATTCAAAAGAAATTGAAGCATATAGTAGAGAACGAGAGAAAGAATGGAAAAAGGGTGAAAATAGGATATCAAAAAATCGTAATCGAAGGAAGAGAATATAAATGGGACATTGAGGAAGAAAAACCGAAAGAATAAACAAAGAATGCTACAACTATCAAGTCAAAAAACTGATAAAAAGGAGAGAGATAGGTAGATTGACGACGACTCTGGCAAAGATAAAGGATACGGAAAAGAGGACTATTAAAATGAATACAAATAAGAAGTTAATCAAAGAAATGGATAGGAAGAAATAAATGGGAAATAATTATAATTTTAGATTGAGAACACGGAATAATAGGAGTATAAACGGAACAGAGGATGAACTGACAGAAGAACAACAAATGCACTATGTAGGAATCACTGAAACAGAGAGGAAAGGAAATGGATGCAAAAAATTAGAAGGAAAAGCATACAAAAATCAACATAGAGACATAATACCGGAAAAAGATACAGAACTCATACAAACAGAAGAAACTAATGTAGAAACAAAAGAGGCAATCGGAATTTAACCAGGATGGAAGGATATAGAAGGAAATATGGAAAAGGCAGTTATAGAATAACTCAACTCCACGGGTCTTACACTCCTAACAAGGGGTAGAAAACCATAAGGATTACCATAAGTAAGTAAGTAAAAAAGAAAAGTTAAAAAATATTAAAAAATTACTGAGTAATATTGCCGACAGTGTCTGAAAACATACTTTCGAGTAGATAAAAAGTGAATTTACGGTTAGTCTCCCATTCCAGCTTCATGCTGTATGCCTTCTTCCTCTTGAAGTTATTTATAATTCTCTGTTTTTTTTTGGTTAACTCTTAAATCTAAAACGCAGTTACCGAGAGACGCGGCATTGAGAAAGGTGACGATCCTAATCCAACACCAGGTCACATTTAATGCTATAACTTTGTAATGGAACGGAATTTTCTTAAAAAAAAATTTTTGAATAATTTTTAGAACTATAATAATAATCCGTAAAAACAACTCGAATTTTTGAAAATTCGAAGAGTATGTAACCCCATGATACTACTTAGAAAGAAAATTTTTATAACATTAGGAATTATGTTACAGAATTTTACGCACAACTAGTTGGAACCATTATTGCTGAAGTGTAATCTTATAGTGATGGTAATCTAAATTGATTGTTGTAGCGTGTGTAATGATTACATATAGAATAACTAAATACACTGTCGTTTGATTTATTTTCATAAGTGAAAATTAAACTTTTGTGAATTTATATTGAAAATAAAATTATGTTGCTAAAATATAGAAATATGTGTTCACAACACCAATGTAGTAGTGTTTGGTTAGTTTTTTTAATAGTTTAAGTTGCAGCTCTAAAACTGGGGATGTCACTTGAGCCTAATCCCAGTGATTAAACCATACCATACATGAGAAATGATTAGATCATAATAAGTTGTTATAAAAACTAAAATGTCAGCAAATCTAGACAAAGATTTAATTACATATCTATTATTTGCTACTTTATGTTCTGGTTGACCAATAAGATTAGTTTAAGATTTAAATAATTATATATATACATATCGGTTTACAACGTTCTCTGACTTTTTCCAACTTCCAATCTCCATCTCTTTCTGTCGTTCCACAGATCTTCCCCGTTTTCTTCCTCAATTTTCCTGTTTATCCCCTCTCTCCAACTTGTTCTCGGTCTACCTCACTTTTTCCTGACTTCTGGTTGCTATTTTAGTATTTGTTTCGTGATTCGATCTTCGTCCATTCTATGATGTGCCCAAAGCATATAAGTTGTTTGGTTAGAATGTCATCTGTAATATTATGTTTGATTTCCATGAAATACGCAATCGAAAGCGTTTTTCGTCAATTTTTAGCAAATGCAACACCAATCTTGCACAAAACTCTTTCATATGTAATTCTTCATGCGAAATATTTCCAATTCGTTCTTTTGAGATGCCTATGGCCTCAGCTATTTCACGCACTTTCAGTCGTCGATCATCTAACACCACATCTTGGACTTGTTGAATGATTTATGGTGTTGTAGCAATTTTTGGAAGATCTTCGCGTGGATCATCCTCAAGGCTTGTAAGACCAGATTTAAAAAAAGCAGCCCATTTTTTCATGATAGAAAGTGAAAGTGGTGCATCCTTATACACTTTTAACAATTTTGGAAGAATTTATGTTGGCGTTAAACCTCCAGCAAAGAATTTAATCACGGCACGATATTAATTTTTTTTCACTTTAAAAAAATTATTGACATGTTAATATTTAACAGCTGCTACTACCCGAATGAATTAATAAATCGAAATAAAAATTTACATGTGTTTATATAAAGGATGTAACTTTCCAATACAATTATAGTTTCACAGTTTCTAACGCCATCCATTTGTCACTACACAAAAAACAACTATAAGCACTTAGGTAATTCTTTTACACCAAGCAAACCAGCCTCCACACAGCAACAGTAAAAGCAGACAAAAATTACGCACCTACCGACTTATCCCGGGCAGATCACCCAGCAGACACACACAGTCACACCCAATTACAACAGGAAAAGATGAAAACGTGATCAGAAAAAACACTCCACGAAAAACACAGATGCGACATGGAACAAGACCACGTAAATAAAAAACAATCATACATCTGTTTACAGGATGGGCAGCTATTCTCTGAAACGGAAGGCTTTTTACGTGCCGTCCAAGATAAAGTCATATTAACCAGAAACTAACAAAAGCATATCATCAAAGACCAAACTATTACAGAAGACAGATGTAGGAAATACGACCATCATAAAGAAACGATCGATCACATAACAAGCGGATGTAAAATATTAGCCGGAACGGAATACACAGCCAGACATGACTCAGTGGCAAAAGTAGTTCACCAAGCACTAGCCACAACATACAAACTCATAGAAAACACAGATCCCTACTACAAATACATACCAACATCCATACTTAAAAATAAAGATTACAAACTCTACTGCGACATCAGAATCCATACAGATAAAACAGTCCCCGCCAACAGACCCGATACTACTTTTCAATACAAAAAAGGAAGTCATCTATCTGATTGACATAGCTGTCCCCAACGACAAAAACATCCAAACGAAATACACAGAAAAAATCTCCAAATACACAGACCTTGCAACAGAAATAGAAAGGCTATGGAAACAAGAAAAAGTCATCATTGTCCCCCTCGTCATATCAGCCACAGAACTTAGCACAAACATACACAAAATATTCAGAAGTCAGAGATTTTGAAAACATGTAACATTGTCAGGTCATTCCTTAATACACAACAGTGTATTAAGGAATGTACTGACTTGGCTTAGGCCCGTCAGCCAAACATGGAACAACATTGATGAAATGTGAGAAAGAAGAACAAAAACAACAAATAATAATATAACTACTTGAAAAAAGGCGTATTCGCGACTTAGGAAAAGCTCAATGTACCTTCGTTTAAAGATATTCTTTTAAATGAAAATTTGTATATAATAACAATATTTAAAAAATAATTTTAACTAAAAAATACATCAATTTACAAGTAAAATCTGTACACAGCCTGGACTTTTTGTGAAGTAGTTTTGAAATTTAGACTTTTATCTTCTTGCCTTATCAACGTCATCAACCCAGGTTTCCTGCATCGTCTTTATATAACTATATCATAATTATAATAACTTTATCAATAAAAATTTAAAATCGACGTCGGTAAAATACAGGTTATAAAATTTAAATTATAATTTTCATCATAAGCTAATCTACAAGGAATTAAAAATATTATTGTTAACTTGTGAAAACTGACTTGACCAATATACATGAAAGAATTATTACTAATTCATATGACTTACCTACATAAACTTTGGTGATAAAATATCTTACGGTACATAATAATTTTACAGTCCATAAACAGCCAAAAAAGTTACAATTTTTTTTTAAATATTGCTATAGTTTTAAACATGCCGGTCTAACATCTTACGCAATTTTTAAATCACGACTAACAATCTGAAAAGAAAAACCAAAACGTATAGTCCTTTTTTCAAAAAACTATAATTCTTTTTAAAGAGAAAGTGGCCACAAGAAAATTATTTTAGCCACTACCTACCACCTACATTATTCAACAGTGACATAATTTTGCGTAAAAAGTTATTTCTATTTTGCATATTGTATAATTTTTGCTAAAGTGCTTCTCAGTATGCGGTCTTCCTTTGTGTCGTCTATTATCTGATTTGGTCTATTTTAAAAGGAAAAATTATTAGCCAAGTTTTGCATGCCATATGCAATACTGGAAGTAGGTCACAGCGGTGTTCTTTTTGAATTTTTGGGAAGTTTTGTTACTTTCTGGTAATAAAATCATTAAAATTTATTGAGAACTTAAGCATTCAAATTAAAGCACATCGAATTAGTGTCAAAAGTATGCGAAATTCAGATTAGAATTTGTCATACAATTCGGACACAGCAAAATATATTTTAAAAGGCGAGTAGATTTCATTTTTACGCTTTTATTAAGATAATAATTACTTAATAATAATAAATTTTTTGAATCAAAAGTAGTCTTGTACGTACCAGTGTAAAAATAAACTTTTTAAAATATGCATTGCTATTAGGAGAGGTATTTTGAAAAAATGATTATTTATTGTATCATTAATTAACATTAACAAATACAAAATTTTTGCACGTATCAGAAAGGGTGTTGTATAACTCGCTTATTCGTACTGCAAATTATTGTTTTCCGAACTTGATTTCTAAGTAACTACGTAAATATCCTCACGATATTATTCTTGGTACTAAGCAGCGAATAGTGGGTATAGAATGAAAAAGAAAAATATTTGCCTTTATAAAATTGCCAACGTTTCTTCTCTAATAAACTTAAAAAAATATCTTCATAGGATGTGTACAACGGAAATAATTTTTACAAGCATTGTTTATATATAATTTTCAGTATTTCTGAAGTCAAGTAGTCACTCTAACTATTTTCAACCCAATCTGAAATAATTAATGAAGAAAATTGGACGTTATTAGAGTCGACATAAAAGTTTTTTTTTATTTATATTGAGTAATCTAAGGTTCTGATTGAAACTGAACTTTAAATAATACAGTCTAATACTATATCAATCAAAAGAAGTTGGTTAATTATATAAAAAATTTTAGTTACACAATAGGTATAACCATGCTTTTAGTGTTCCATACGGAACACTTACCAGGTGTACAAGTATGAAATGCGGATTTTTTTTTCTAAAAAAACATGTTAAATTCAGAAGAATGATAAAAAGTGCTTTATTCAAAATATGCTCCATCGCTTGTTATACATTTTTCCCATCTTTCGGGCATACCACGCCAGTAAAAATCTTCCCCTTTTGCTGCGAACCATTCATCGAGCCATTTTTTCACATCTTCGTACGAACCAAAGCGCTGCTCAGCAAGTGCGTGACCCATCGATGCAAACAAGTGGTAATCGGAAGGAGCCAAGCCTGGTGAGTAAGCCGCATGGGGTAGAACTTTCCAGCTGAGTACTTCCAACGTGTCGCAAACTGGTTTTGCCGTATGTGATGGAGCATTATCATGAAGAAAAATGACTTTGTGTTGCCTCTTTCGGTATTCTGGCCTTTTTTCAAGCAGCGAACGGTTCAAATCGGTCAATTATTGTTAGCAACGTTTAGTATTAGCCGCTTTCCCAGGTTTTAACAGCTCATAATAGACCACGCCCCCCTGGTCCCACAAAACACAGAGCATCGTCTTTCTGCCAAAGCGATTCGGTCTTGAGGTCGATGTGGATGGTGTGCCTGGGTCTACCCATGATTTTTTGCGCTTGGGATTCCCAAAATAAATCCACTTTTCATCCCCTATAACTATACGATGCAAAAGCGACTTCCTTTTGTACCGAGCGAGCAAAATGTCACACGTGTTTTTGCACTTTTCCAATTGCCTGTCGTTCAACTCATGTGGTACTCATCTACCGGTCGTTTGAATCTTTCCCATCTCTCGTAGCCGATTGGAAACAGCTTGTTGACTAAAGACCAATTGCTCGGCGAGTTGTTTTTGTGTTTGCGAATCATCTTCGTCCAACAATGCTTGCAATTCCACATCTTCGTATTTTTTTGGCGGTTTTCCACGTTCCTTGTCTGCAACATCGAAGTCACCACTTTTGAAACGCCGAAACCATCGTTCACACGTATCTTGCGATGGAGCATGTTCACCATAAGCTTCTCGAAGTAATCGGTTTGATTCAACAGTAGTTTTCTTCAAATGAAAAGAAAAAATTAATGCTGTCCGCGAATGCTCTTTGTTCGGTATAAATTTCGACATATTGAACACAACACTATGCACACATTGTTCCAATTTATCACTGGTGCACGTCTGACACTTGTTGATGACACAACAAGATCGCGCAGTGTCAAATCTTTATAGCACAAACTGCATTGGTGCACTATCTGTTGTCTGAAATTCGCATTTCATACTTGTACACCTGGTATAAGATCACTTCAGTGTCTGTCCGTCTGTCACACCCGATTTTCTCAGAAACTATTTGACCTAGAAAGTTGAAATTTAGCACAAATATAGGAACTGACGGCCTCATTAGAGCCGTGTAGTTTTGAAAGTTAAATCTTGACTTAAACAATTAGTTTTGGGGGGGTGAAATCGGAAGTGAAAAAAAAAATTACCGGGTCATCGACTGGTGTGTCAAATGAAAACTTGTAAAAACACGAGTTCAAAAATATATATGATATAATACTTGGGCACACTTTTCTTTGTATTATTTTTAAAAAATTGCCAGAAACCGCTGTCTCCCCCACTTATCTCGAAAGACCGGAAATAAACTTTGTTGAAAACTCATTTAGGGTAACAAAATAAATCACCGTACGGAACACTAATTGCGCAAGTCCGACCTGCACTTGGCCGGTTTATTTTAAAAACTTTTGTAGCGCTAAAAAAATAATTGATACAATTTAAAGTGACTAATCCATTAGGGTTAATATGAATCATAGTATTTTCACACGCTCTTAAAAAGAAATACGATATTAAAAAGACAAAAATAGTCAAGTTTATTTTTGAACAGTGATTATCTACCTTGCAAATAAAATGTTAAAATTGTAGTTACATACATCAGCAACAAAATCTTCATGGGATATGTACACCAAAAAACTCTATGAATAAATTATATTGAAGCAAGAGAATGAAGTGACAATCTGCCAAACCAAATGAATACGGTGGATGATCCAACACACACTTGGTTTTTGCTCATAATTTTTCCGACATTATCTTACTGCAACATGTTTTATTACCATTCTGGACGAGTGGTCCAGATATTGTGCACAGTTAATTTTAGAATTTCCAATCCAGGTTCGATCAATCTATTCTCAAGTACTAGTAGAATTGAGCAAGAATAAGCATCACTCCCTACTTTCTGAAGCAATAATTGAGTTTAAGTTACCAAATTTAATATAAAAATCAACCAGCTATTTATTTAAAACTCATTTTCTTGCCGTACGTCAAAATTCATTGACAGTGTGATCAGTGTAATTAATCATCTAATGGAACCAATAATAAAAAACAGCTGACGTATCGTTAATAAAAGTTGCCACTTTCGACCATAAAAATAAAATAGCTGGCGCTACTATTTTCTGTTTTCGAAAAACCCGATTTCTTTTTGAACTGAGATTGGGACTAAAATGAATAAAGCATTATATTAGAACCGCTATTTATTTTTTTGAATTCCTAAATATTGTTATATGCTCTAATATTTGACTTCGTAAAGGATCCTCTTTGTTTATTAGCGGGGAGTAATTACTCCCTTTATCCCTCCTGTAAATCCTTCTGATATTTTATTTTCTTAATGTAGATGAGATATTGATACTTGTGTACTACGTGATGAGTTTAGATTTGCTTGGATCTAATGTTCTCGCGCTCAAAATAATTGTCAGTAATGCACAAAATCCCATTTTTTATTCAAAGTTAATCGATAGCTCATTTGCTATCCTAACTTTTTAAATTATTACCAGGAAAAACAGATTTATTATCTCAAAGAAATAATTTTAAAAGTATTTTTGAAAAGTATTGGAGAGCGTGAAAGAAATATGTTTGTCCACTGCTGTTGTAACATGGAATATTAAATTTGTTCTTATTATGATTTAACCATTTTATATTGAGGCAAATACAACCCTAAGTGTGTTCAAAAAATATTATTTAAGTTTCTTCTTTTAGAAAATTTGGGATTTATTCAGTATTTTTGTTTGCAGACATGTCGTCCTAAAGTAGGTACTTTTTCACTTGCTCATACTAAAAAATAAGTTCATTCAAATTTTATTAGTCGATCTTTTAAGTAATAGATATTTTATGACAATACATTATTCACAAGCTGAACAAAGAAAAAGTCACAATTTTTAGATTTTTCGATTCCTAGAATCCTAAAAATCACGTATAATACTATATATGAAGTAATTTGTTCCTTTCGAAAAACCTTTTTTTTTAAATAATTAAAAATAATAATACCATTTGTAGAATCCTTAAATCATAGAACCTTGAGAGGGACATTTAGCCAAATATATCAGAGGTGATTCTTCTAAACTCTCTAGCACTTCTTTAACCCTCTATACGTTTGACTCTAAATAATTAGGCTTGCAATATATTCATTATGTCAACAAAGAAAAAAACCAGAAAAATTCTCGAAATTATATTGAAAATGTACAAAATTGACCAACCCTTTCTTCTAAAGTGATATCGCTCAAAAAATTTAGGTTCCATTACTACGTCAAAAACAGATTGATTGACCGACAATTTTTTACCGCTACTTCCCTTACTTAAGGAAGGTATTTTATTAGTGAAAAATTCCCCATTCAAGATCTTTACAATTCTTTACCTTCTTGGGTCCCTAGATTAGTTACAACATGATTGCAAATGAAAGAAATTATCGGTTTCAAATTTGGTATAAATTTAAAGTAGGAAAGAATCCTATATTCTGTGAGCGATGTCACTTCAAAAGAAAACGCTTAAAACAAGGTTGTAAAAACAGTTTCAGAAGTGTTATAAGAATGTTTTAGTTGAGACAATATATTAATTTTAAGCACAATTAATTGTAGTCAAACGTATAAAGAATTAAAGCGATTCATATGCTAACGCAAAGTACCTATCATTTTCAATATCCACCTGTGATACTGGATTACGCTTTTCTTTACAGTGAAAACGTCAAATCAAAATTTTGTTTTAGAACTGTTTATAAGAGGAGTAGCCTAATGGTAAGATACAATGAATGGTATCAACTAAGCACACCTAATACTCCATTGTAGGTTGACACAGCAGCCACAAGCCGACAGAGTGGTTAACAAAGTCTATACTTCAACATAGGTCGTTTTCGAAGGATTTCCCTCAGGCATTTGTGGTTTAATGTAAAACTCCTGAAAACAGACAAAGTCCATATTTCAGCAGTCTACCCAATGTTTTCTTATTTTTCAGTCCATTCCGAGATGCTTTTCGCAGTATCACGGCTCATCAGTCGGGCTAGAATCGACAATTAAGAGAATATAATTTATTAGGCATGTATCCAAGTACTTACGGAACGTAATGGTAAGATACAATGCACTGTAGCATGTATGTACACCTAATACTCTATCGTAGACTGACACAGCAACCACAAGCCGAGAGAGCTGTGGACAAAGTCAACACTTCAACGTAGGCTTGGTACTTGCTATAATTCGTTTCGTAAGTACCGGGATGGTAAATTCTGTTCTCTTGTGTGTCGATCCTAGCCCGACTGATGAGCCACGATACGGCGAAACGTGTCTCGGGATCGATTGACAAATGCGAGAACAGTGGGTGGACTGCTGAAATATGGACTTTGTTTTCAGAAGTTTAACATTAAACCCTAGAGGACTAGCCGGTAAATCACTTTACTGATATTTCTGTGTTATAAATTGCTATCGATAATAATTTTGGGGATAAGCCAAAAACTCATTTTATTAAAAAATTCCTCATAAATAATAGAATAAACTAAATTGTTCCTAATATTTTATTCCTTGCATATTTTAAATGTGGTTAAGTAAAAACTTTGTGACCTATAAATTAGCTTGGGCACTCCGCAAAATGTGTAAATACAATACAATTGTTAAAAAATTTTGGTAACCATGTGGTTCTAGTTAAGCAATTATATGAATTATGACTACGATATATTTTATGCAAATTTGAACAATTGTTACTTAGAATCAATATGGCTTGTACAATTAGGGTCTGACATTAAAAAATTACAGATGTCGTTCATTGTTTGGCGAATTTTACTTTTATGACTTGGTCTCTTAATATTTGTGCATATTTGTGAAAAGTAGTAAGTAAGTAATAATAATAATAGAGTATATGAATATTTTTAATAGAACAGTAAATAATCATTTTTACAATTGATCGACACTTTTACAATTTATAAATTATTATTTTCCTCGCCAAGGTAAGTATTGTTTTCCGCCCTCCGAGATTTTTGTATTTCCTCATTTTTTAGGGCCCCTGACTCAAGAAAAATATAATTTTCAATCTCAATCTGTGAGTTGGTCTATTGCCGCAATAACTATCGAAAGAGAAGAAATATTAAAGTATTTTCTAGCGATGGGTTTCGGGGGAAATGGTTGAGAACTTCCCACAGTATCGTAAGAATTTTGTGTTGTTGTTAGTTAAGATATTAAACAAATTTTAAGCGTAATTTTAGAGTCAAAAATATAAGGTTTAAGGGAGATTTTTTTTTTTTTTTTTTTTTATTGGTCTAGCACACGTGCTGCAGGGAAGTCCCTAAAGCGCTCCAGGAGCGGCACGAGTGCGGAAAAAGCGATTCACGTTGTTCTTGAATAGCTGTAAATTGTACTCGGTGGGAAACACAGCGCTGGGCAAATTATTCCAAAGGGATGACGTTCTCCATATAAAAGATTGCTTGAAAAGCGTTGTACGCGGAGTAACAAGCTGAACCTCATACGGATGCGAAGCACCAGCGCGACGTGTATTTCTAACATGCACCGCTTTGGGAGGAATTAAGCGGGCTACATCCTTCGAACACTTTCCATGAAAATACTTGTAGAACAGACTCAAGTCGCCAACCGTTCTTCGATGTTCCAGCGAATCAAGGCCGCCGGTCAATTCCGGGTCCCCAATCAGACGGACCGCTCTTCTCTGAACAGAATCCAACAAATGCAGTGTATGTTTGGGAGCGGAGCCCCAAACGTGGGAGCAGTATTCCATAGTTGGTCGAATTTGGGCTTTGTAAAGAATTTACAGTTGTTGTGGGGTGTAAAGCTTTCTGGTTCTAAATAATATTCCCAACTTTTGAGAAGCTCTCCTTGCTATGCCTGCAACATGTTCATGCCAAGACATATTTGCTCCCAAACTAACGCCCAACAAATTGAGCGACGATGCTAGGGGAATGGAATGCCCCGACATAACTATGTCGGGTTGAACAACGTTAACTTTTTTAGAAAAAACTGCCGCCTGGGTTTTTGTAGCGTTAAATTCCACTTGGTTACTATCACCCCAAGATAGAATTTCTTCCAGGTCTTTGTTAAGTTGAACGACCTCCTGCTGTCTGCGGATATTTGCCTGAGCAGCCGATGTCCGAGCGTTCAAGGTGAATGAAGAGACGAGCGTACTGTCATCTGCAAAGCTATAGATTGGATTCCCGGTCTTTTCCAGCAGATCGTTGATGTAAATGAGATAGTAAAAGACGAGAGATTCGTGTATTATATACCATTTTCTTATCAAAAACATATTGCGGTATGAATCACTTTTTAGGCACCATTGTTTTATACAGTCTGAACGGACAGCATCCGGGAAAGTAACTAATAATCTTAAGTCTCATGGATTCATACCAAAAGTATGAATAGAACAAAAAATAAAAACTTCTTAAAACAGCATAATTATCCAGTTACTGTAATTAGTAGAGTATTTAATTAGCGCAAACATCAAATGGGTGAGGTATAAACTGGAAAAAATAACATGAAATATAAATTTCTCAAGGTACAGGTCTTGTCAGAATAAAATCAGTATTATTATCAGCAACATTATTTCTGTACAGGTACTTGGTTTTTCTAACAATTTTAGATTATCAAGATCACTATGTTTCAATAAATCGTAGTGAAATGATTTATATTTCTCTTGATAAACCACTTAGTTCAATAACACTTCGTATACTACTAGAATTTTTTGTTCTGGTCGTTACCGCTCTGAAAGGAGCAACACTATTTGTGTCAAATCCACTGTTTCTTGGAACCAAGAGCTACTACAAATAATAGTAAATAATCACCTGAATATAATTTACGGGTCCTGTTGAGGGATTAAGTTGGAGTCAGCGTAGTTTCTATGCAATGCAAGATCATTCTCTCGCCTGGGTCCTTGCCTGGTTTTAGTAGAGCAACGACTTTCGTATTTCTCCACATTTTTGGTATTTTACAATTATTAACATACACAAGAGCCAGTTATCTGTATTTGTTCCAAATTATTTTATTTCTTCGTTAAAGAGCTCATTTACACCAGAGCATTTTCCATGTTTTATACAATTTGTTACGAAGTAAGTTCAACTTGAAAGTGAAGGCAGTTTCCAGCAGGTTTTTTTCGGCGTTAGTATCCCTTACCAATTTTCTAATCTTACGCCACTCTTGTGTCTTCCAGCTAACATTTAATTAATGTGCCACTTTATTTGCACTAATATTATCATACTGTTGTTGTCCGAGTCCGGTCCCAACCGACCTTCTTTATAGTATTCTATTCTCGTTTGCTGTTATGGGCCATGTCCATACTCTCCACCGTCTTAACCCACTTTAGTTACCTCACTTCGCTCATCCTTTGCAATAGAACCGACCCACATTCGATCGTTCCTTCGTTGAGAAGATTCCGCTCGAAAATCTCGTTGTACTGAATCAACAGCTGTCTGTCAGTCTAGGTTGGTATTGCTGTCGACAGCGACAGCGAAACTTTCTTAGCAAGTTCCACGAACTTTTAATCCTGTACAAAGTTTGATTAATTTCTCCCAGAGTGATGCATGCTAGAAATATACGTAGTTATTACGTCCACATTCGTTTGAGGTTCAGGTTGTCACTCCTCGTGCCACCTTTTTCCAGAATCCTTTTACAGGCCGAACTTTATCCCCTTAGAATTATGTTTCCGGGATTATATTTCCCACAATTTACAAAGGCTAAAGGCGCCGTTGATTTTGGAATATCACTTTAATTATTTTACAATAATCAAAAAAAAAATAATTTTTGATTGTTTATGGTGTTATAGTATTAAATTATTTTTAAAATGTCAAATTTTTAGTTTGATATAGCGAATTTTGTCTACAGACACAATTTTAGAGTTATTATAGCTTTAAAATAAAAAACTTCAATTGATTCCTGGAAAGTGAAGAATTATTTTTTTTATATTACAACGAAATTTTTTTTTACAACATTTATTATGAAACTTCTAACTAAACTACCGCAACATTGTATAAGAATTCCATATATTAAATGGTTTTCATAGCACCCTATATATATATATATATATATATATATATATATATATATATATACATATATATATATATATATATATATATATATATATATATATATATATATATATATATATATATATATATATACAATACAATACAATATTTATTTCAATAAGTTTTTCACATTACATTACAATACATAAAGTTAATATAATTCAGGTGTTTACACATCATATCCTTATTGTCTACTACGGAATAAAAAACTTCACTAGACCATTCATTGGCCTGTATTTGAAGTCTTTCATTCCTTGACCTGTATGGTAGTAAACCTATGTTCCAGAAATTATATATCCGTTTTAATACATATTTTACAAGTGAAAAGAACACATTTGATTATAAGAAGTATTCTATTATATAAGGAGCACATGAGGGAAACCAAAAGACGGAGCAACCACGAAAACCCATGGACCAGGGTTGCAGCCTGGTGAAGCAAAACAAAACGAAAATTAGAATATAATATATATATATATATATATATATATATATATATATATATATATATATATATATATATATATATAAGAATAGAAAATAGGTTGAGTTTTAGTAAATAATGTTGATTTGTCTACGCAATATGCACATGCATTTAATTTTATTCTTTTCTACGGCTTCATTAACTTTTTAAAACTGTCATAGTTGTGAATGATAAAATTTTTTATTTCGAAATTTAACTGCCCTTTGTAATCATTTTTTTCAATTTTTGCCCTAAGGTTTAAAACTGAAAACTTGGGAAGTAAAAATAGTATGTTTTTTTGCAAGTGTGATTTGTTGAAAAAGTGTGACTGTAAATTATAATTTATTTTAGAGCGGGTGTTGTAGTGATGGTCTAGTTCTCCAAAGCTGTGTTTTTTTATAGAAAAAAAAGGCTTGTACTTACAAATAGTCCTCTAAAATTTAAGACATCAAATTGAGAATAAAGGTCAACTGTAGGATATTGATTGTTTTTGTTTAAAATGATTTTGAGAATTTTGTTTTGGCATACTGTTAAAACCTGCACTGCATTATCATTAAGACCTCCCCAAACTACTACACAATACCTTAAAATTGACTCTACTAATAAGTTGTATACTATTTTTATTGTTTTTTCAGATAAGACATTCCGTAGTTGATAAAATTTATAATAGAGTTTTCTGAGTTTTTTTGAGGTTTCGATAACATGTTCATTCCAACGAAGATGTTGATCAATGTATAGGCCTAAATATTTAATTTTGTTAGTTTTCTGAATATGTGGACAGGCGCAATTATTATTTAGTAATTTACGTGATGAGTCGTGAATTTTAATGTCATTTTTTTTTTGGTTGAACGGCAACTGTCAAAGAAAACGTTAAAAATTTTATTTTTAATATATTTAAACTAATTTTATTATCACATATCCAGTTATATATAAAATTAAGACCCTGTTCTGCCTTCAAGTATGCGCTCTCCCAAGTATCGTCCGTAAATATCACTGTAGTATCATCGGCGTAGCAAATAATTGACCCATTCTTTATTATGGTTCCTAATTCATTCATTAATTAAAAATTGAATATGTCCCAAGACTGTCCCTTGAGGAACTCCAGAACTCACACTCATTGCAGTACTTAAGGTCTCATTACATCGTACTTTTTGTGTTCGATTTGCTAAATAGAACTTAAAGAGTTCTAACAAATGGCCTCTTACCCCAACGCTGTCCAATTTTCTTAGCATCAGGGAATGGGAAACTGTGTCAAAGGCTTTTGCAAAGTCCATATAGACTGTAAGACATTTTTTATTTTGTTGCATTTTTTGATACAATCTCATGAAACCAAAAGAATATCGCATCCTCCGTACTTCTGTTTCATCTAAAACCAAATTGTTCATTAAAAAGTACTACTAATCAATGAATGAATCAAGAAAATTAACCAGACGTGTTTTTAAACATTTTCCCCATAATTTTGAAAAGTTACTTAAAAGGGATATTGGTCTATAATTTGTCATTTGGTATGGGTCTCCACTTTTAAAAACAGGAACAACTATGGTGGTTTTCCATTCCACAGGTATTCTAAAAGTTTTAAAGGTTAAATTAATTAAACAGACTAAAGGTTTTAAAATATGCATGTGGATCGCTTTAATTAATTTTACAGTTTATGCCATCCTCACCGGGGGAGGAGTCTGATTTTAAGGATTTTATGTTCAATATGAGTTCTTTTACATTTACTGGTTTTAAGAAGAGGCTTTTGTTCAAATTATATTGTATTTTTATACTGTTTTGAATTGTTCTTAGAGATAATTTTAATAGCCATTGTTTCTCTTATCTTCGCAAAAAATTTTTAAAAAGTTCAGATGTGCATTTTTTGTTTTTTACTATATTATCTGTATCGTCTTTTATTGTAATCTCTCCTTTTTCGTTATTTCTATTTACTGCTTGGTTAATGACCTCCCATATCTTTTTATGGTTTTTACCTGCTTCCTGAATTTTGGTTCACATTTAGTTTTCCGAATCAATTTTTGTAAAAAGTTTCTATATTTTTTATATTCTTCCTCCCTTTCAGTCGTAATAATTGTTGTTTTAAACTATCCCTATGTTTAATAGAATTTATTAACCCCAGAGAAATCCAAGGTTTAATTTTTTTGTGTTTTTCTTTAACAATTAATGTGCTTGTTGATGTTTTTTATGATTTTCGAGTGTGGCATTAATTGTTGATACGCTATTTGAACATCATCTGAGGTTGTGCAGCTTGACCACGTCTCTTGGGATAAAAGCGATTTTAATTTTTCATAGTTTATTTTCTTGTAGTGCTGAGTTGACTTTTTATTTTCTCTCCGGTAATTTTATTCCTATACTTAAACCTGTTAGGTAATGATCTGTCATATCAGTTTTTATAAATGAAAGGAGTTGGTTTTGATATAAATTTTTTTTGTTGTAACGTACAAATATATGATCTATGCAACTCGATGAAACTGCAGTAACCCTGGTAGCTTAGTTTATACAAGAAAAAAGACCATTCTTGTTCATTAAATTTAAATATTCGTTTGTTTTTAGAGACAGTGGGTCCAAAATATTAATGTTCATATCGCCAATAAATATATCTAAATGATTTACTAAATATTGTTCTAAATGGTTTAAAAATAGATCCAAATTTGTTGAGGGAGGCTATAGAAACATGTCATGTAGATGTCTACTTTGTTTAGTTCCAAGCATACTTGGATACATTTAATTTCTGAAAAATTTATTATGTTTGTTATATGTTTTATATTATTTTTTATGTACACAATTACGCCATAATTTTTATTGAACTGAGAATTATTATAAACTAATTTAAAATTATGTAAATTAAAGAGACTTACCTCATCTTTTTTCAAATTAAAAGTTTCTGATAACATTAAGATATCAATATTTTTTTGTTCGATCGATTCAATTAGTAGTGACAGCTCATCAAAATTATTTCTTATGCTTCTAACATTTATATGGTATAATTTTAACCCATTATCACCCCCAATCCCGCAAATATGGCGTCTCATACATGGCTCCCCTCTAAATATATATATATATATATATATATATATATATATATATTATATATATATATATATATATATATATATTTGCTTATCGGGAGAACACTTTCAGTCAGTTTGACCTTTTCATTAAAAGTTTGAAGGTAATGGATAGCCAAGGATTATTGCTTATAAATCACCAAACTACGACATACCTTGTTTCACTCCATTTTAGGACCCTTCAGAGAGCCTATATGACGACAGCGTTTAGCGTCCATGCAACACAGTTACGACAGAAGTAAATTTGTAAAGTAATATCTGAAAATATATTCATTTTGATTACGTGCAATACGTTAGCTGGTAAGATCGTGAATAAGATTATTTTTGTTTTTCACACTCACACAAAAATTATTAATTTCGACGGTTATAGAGAAGACAACAGAGTTCCCATTTAAATTGTTCTATGTGTTCTACCACTAAACTGTTAATAACACAGGTCAACATTTGATCTAAAAAAAAACACTCGGAGCGGTATGGTCCTTATGGGGTTTTTGGGGTCGCTGATTACGATGAGCGGGTTGGTTAACCTTCATCACATCAGATTCAAGGTCATTTGAAGGTCAAATAGAGAAAAAAACCGTAGAAAAAATCTGAAAAAATTCATGCCTATGTTTTTGAGGTCCCTGAGTCCGAATCCGTAGTTTGTTTGACCTTACGCCTTTTCCCAGAGGTCATTTGAAGGTCATTTTAAGGTCAAATAGAGAAAAAATCGTGGAAAAAATCTGAAAAAATTCATCTATTATTTTTTCAGATCATTCAGTTCAAATCCTGCATGATCTTATGCTCAAAAGATATACGGTGGTCATTTTAAGTATCTTTGTAAATATATCTGGAGTTTTACTTTGACAATAAAATGCTTTCTCATTCCTCGCGAAATTATTTATTCTCTTCTTTTTTATAAATTTAGCTCAGTCTCGCTTTAAACTCCAGTATTAAGGTGTAGTTGCACCCAGGGCACCTCCACGTGGTGACGGTGGGCAATGGAGTTGTTTCACTATCCGGCAAAGTCCCTGGGTTACGGCGTTTATGCCGTCATGGCAACTACTCCTAAAAAAATTACGAGACAGGATCTCGGAAACCCAGAATCGGCGGCTGGTCAGGGTGGGAAAGCGGGCCCGCAGGTATCGTCATCATGCGACCGTAGCTCTACATTGGTGGGAAACTTGGCTTCTGTAGAGTCAAATGCTACAAGAAATTTGTCATGTTCCATTAAACTCGACAATTTTTTTGTTGTATGTGGGGAGTATATTCCACAAAAGAAATTCATGTTTTCAGATTCGTTAAAAGTAAAATATCATCAAATTTATCATATTGATACAAGTTCATTGGATAACTCTTACACACCAAAATCTATATGTCATAAATGCCGCAATGTTCTATATAGAATTAACAACCAGGTATTTTCTCGGCCAATGATATGGAGACCCCCAACAGACCATACCACCGACTGTTACTTCTGCTTAACAAACTTGAAAGGGTACAACCGAAAGAATAAGGATTCTATTTCATATGCACGTGTAACATCTGTGACTTTACCAGTTCTTATTGAAACAAATTCTGATCATGTCATGGAAATTAATTAATTGGGACAAGAAGTGGTAACTGATGAAGATATGCCAGATGAAACATTCGAACACGAAGAAATTTCAGCACAGAAGAATCAGATGTTAAGAAAAATTATATATCGGAAGCCGAAACATTTAATCAAAACGAATTAAGTGGTCTATGCAGAGACTTGGGACTCTAGAAAGATAGATCAGAGCTTTTAGCATCTAGGCTAAAAGAAAAAAATTGTCTATCCACAGGAACAAAAATTTCTGTCTACCGTTCGAGAGAACGTCCATTCAGAAAATATTTTACTAAAATGAATAATCTAGTCTATTGCCATAATATTGAAGGGTTAGTGCAAGAATACGGTATAGAATACACAGCAAGCGATTGGCGACTGTGTATATATTCTTCAAAAAGAAGATTAAAAGCTATCTTGTTACATAATGGAAATATTTATGCCCCTTTACCAGTCGCTCATTCTGTTGTATTAGATGAAGAATACCATAATTTGGAGTTGCAAAAATTGAATTACGATCAAAACCAGTGGGAACTTTGTGGGGACTTAAAGATATTTACAATATTACTGGGACAGCAATCTGGAAACACTTCTTATCCGTGCTTTGTTTGTGAGTGGAATAGTCGGGCTCGAGATGAGCATTATGTGAGGAAAGACCGTTGAGACAAGTTTGATATCAACCAATAAGGTCCTACTTCCACCTTCGCATATCAAACTAGGTATTGCAAAGCAACTTGTCAAGGCCATGAGCCGAAACGAAAGTCCTGCTTTCATGCATATTTTTAAAGTGCTACCTAATCTTTCTGAGGCTAAAATAAAAGAGGGCATATTTACTGGACCACAAATAAGAGACCTCCTAAAAAATGATGCATTTGAGAGGAAAATGAATGCCGAAGAAAAAGCAGCATGGCAAAGTTTTAGAGAGGTGACGACTAAATTTCTTGGAAATCATAAAGACCCTAATTACAAAAATATTGTTGGAAATTTAGTACAAAATTATAAAGAAATGGGGTGTTTAATGAGTCTGAAACTGAATTTTCTCCATTCACACCTTGATTGGTTCCCTGAAAATCTCGGAGATTTTAGCGAAGAACATGGAGAAAGGATGCACCAAGACTTGAGTGAATTTGAAAAAAGGTATCAAGGTGTTTGGGGGATAAACATGTTGGCAGATTATTGCTGGAGCCTGAAGCGAGAATCAAATAAATCTCATAAAAGAAAAGCAAGTCGAAGATCATTTCACGAGAAACGAAAGCGTTCTCGTTTAGAGTAGTACTTCAAACATGCTTTGATAAATATTAAAAGAAGCAAACTCTTATGCTTAATTCATATTAAATACTGACTGCGCGATTTCGAAAATCTACTTGGACACTCGAGACTCTTTACGAAGTATGAGCCGAATCATTTTTAGTAGTTAACTTACGCATTGGGGTATTATATAAGACAATATGAGAGTATAAGTAGATATAAGGATTACTGTACAAGTAAGTTATTGGGTTCAAAGGTATTGGGTATTAGAGTTTCTTTGTCGACAAAGATTAAGTATTGAAGTATACAGATTAAGGGTTACTTGATAACAAGGTTGTTCGACATTAGAATTATTAATTTGAAATGTATTGGGAATTGAGTTATAAAATGAAATTTAAACATAACATAGCGCACAATGTTTCATTTATACCTCAAGAAACACAGTCGAGCTGGACTTTAAATTTACTAGATATATGGAACGAACATCGAGAGTACAAAAATTAGGTCAATTTTTTTTTTAGATTTTAAAAGTCTATTTCACAGTCACAAAACTAGTCAAAATATTTGTATAGTCTATTTTTGATATGAGCAATATTTTAAGTTTTGCTAATAAATACCTTTAAACAGTATTAAAACACTTGCTTGCATCAGTCTCCCTGCCACTATTTAGCTTATATTTCACATATTAATTCCCTTGTAATTACCGAGCAGCATAAAAGACATTTTTGATTGTGATATATTAACGTAAATGTAAAATGATATGTATAAGATATAATCAATTAAAATGTACCGTAAATTAACCTCTGTATGCTTCGCCAGTGTACGAAAAAAACAAAATTAAATTTAACAACGCAAAATGACCATACATATTTTTCGAATGAACATAAACTGATGATGAAATGACCTATAATGACCTCTGAAAGGCGGCTTGAGTCAAACAAACTACGGGTTCGGACTCAGGGACCTCAAAAACATACGCATGAGTTTTTTCAGATTTTTTCCACGATTTTTTCTCTATTTCACCTTCAAATGACCTCTGGAAAAAGGCGTAAGGTCAAACAAACTACGGATTCGGACTCAGGTACCTCAAAAACATACGCATAAATTTTTTCAGATTTTTCGTACGGTTTTTTCTCTATTTGACCTTCAAATGACCTTGAATCTGATGTGATGAAGGTTAACCAACCCGCTCATCGTAGTCAGCGACCCCAAAGACCCCATAAGGACCATGCCGCTCCGAGTGTTTTTTTTTTTAGATCAAATGTTGACCTGTGTAACGGTATGTATTAGTTTTCTATGACGATAGCAGTACAGTATCATTTTTGCATCAATGGAGTTTACATTCATTTAACGTTTTTTCAGTTTCATATTAGATGCTGCTCAGGTTTGTTGACTGCTAATATCGTTTCACAGCTTTGCTATTATCGTGACTATGTTGGCTGATGTAGAACATTGCTATTTGCTCCTAAACTAGCTAAGACTTTAGAGATATTAAGCACGTTCAGGGCGTCTATTATTTTTGAACCTACTTATTAACGCAATGGCAAAACTTAGTGACAGTTTTCATCACTAAATATTTTTTAACATATACCATAGTAGGTTTAACACAGTTAGTTTTAGTAAAGACAAAATTGTTTAAAAAACCAGCTTCCAATGCGTATCGAATTCCTAGAAATGAAAAAGTTACCTTTAACTTTAAAACTTGACGACTTCTATTGATATTCTACATGCAAATTTAAATGTTCTAGTTATGCAAGGTCAATAAAGGGTATTAAAGGTATTGTAGGTAGATACCTCAAACAAAGAGAAAGAGATAACCAGAGAGACCAAAGGTAAATTGCATGAATTTGAATTTCAAAGAAAGTTTTGCAATTCGAGACCGAAAAGACGGCACTGATATATGACAGCCATTGTGCCTTTTGGTCACTCGACTGCCATAAACTCATTTATACTTCGGCCAGGAGATAATTGACCGCAAATTTGTTGGGGAATCTGGGATTGCTAACTTCTGTTAGTTTCGAATTAACATTTTCCAGGCGAACGAGTTGCAATGGTCGCTCGGAGTTTGTTTGTACGGCTGCGGTGATTAATTCTGATATTTGTTACTGTGTTTAATAAACTGTAGTGAATTAATTGAAAGTTGAAATAAAAAATTAACCAGTCACAGTGAAGTGTCATGTCAAATTATATGATTCATACTTAGATGCATATACAAAGTGTCCCATATTTATAGAAAAGAAGTAATAAACAAAAAAATAATCTTATTTTATAGGAAACTACAGTAATTCAAAAATTTGTTTTAACAATATTATCATCTATATGTGAATCATCAGGTTCTCTGCACTTTTCTAAGCGATCTATGAAATGATTGATCACTGCTCGCCATGTCTGAGATTACTGCCAATTCCTGCCGGACAGTTTCTTTTAATTTTTCCAGTTAGCAAGGATTGTTACCATAAATTATAGTTTCGAAGTGTTTTAACGAAAAAACACCCACCAGCTTCAAATTGGAGCTATGTATAGATCAATTTATGTCACCTTTACCAGAAATCTATTTATTCCGCAAGATTCCTCGAATGACTGGAAATAGAATAAATTTTGTAAAACAGGTATGAAGACGTTCTCAAGAATAGGATGTTGGTACATATTCTTTTTGATGCCTTAGTCAAAGACCAACGGTGGTTAAAAAATTTATCAGACTAATAACTAGCTTCATTTAAAAGCAAATAAGAAAGAAATTATCTATGGTGAACTTTTTATCGTAAAAGACGTCTTTTATGAATTTATATTAAGATTAAGTTAAAAAACATCATACCTCACAACTTAAACATTATTCAGTGAATACGAAATAAACCCACTTTAACATTGTGAGTTCTACTGGTGCATCTATCCATAGATTCCCTGCTGCTAAAATCCCTGCGATTATTTGCAGCACTATATCAGGAAACTTTAAATTCAGCATCCGAATGGAACCCTTGTTCTTTTGCCGATTGTTTTAATAGGTCAAATATATCTCACGGGGATAAGTTGGAACTGTAAGGTGGATATTCTAAGACTTCCTAACGTATACGGGCAAGAAATTTCCAATTGTGTCATGAATGTTCTGAACGGACTAAATCTTGAATAGTTTCTATTCCTTGTCAAAATTTATTTACCACTGAATCACTTCTGTATGAAAATAAGTACAGTCGCGGCTGCGCAGTCCAAACGTGTTTCTATGGAACAAAGCTCATACATATACTATAGAATACAGTTTATGAAAAACAAGAAAGAATGCAAAATGAAAGCGAAAGAGAAAGAAAGGTTACAGTCAAAGAAAAACTGTTTATTTACCCAAATTTACTACTAGTGTTTTAATAATTCTTTAAGGTGGCTTCCCTAGAAACGTGTCACCATAAATGGTAAGATCCTTTAAATTCAAATATCTCGGATTTCTAAATAAAACCATACTAACGATTTTAAAAAAATTGATATATGTATATATATTTATATATATATATATATATAATTTATATATATATATATATATATATATATATATATATATATATATATATACATATATATATATATATATATATATATATATATATATATATATATATATATATATATATATATATATATATATATATAACCTTAGAAAATACAATACAAACTTATTTATATATATATATATATATATATATACATATATATATATATATATATATATATATATATATATATATATATATATATATATATATATATATATATAACCTTAGAAAATACAATACAAACTTAATAATTAATACCACTGAAAAAAACGAAAATATGAAAGTATTAATATCCAAGATGTCACAAGATAGAACTAAAATAAAAAAATTACGATATAAAACAGATAAAATGACTGATTGGAAGGAAATAAGGGAATTCTACACAACACTCATTTCTCGACTATACCAAATCCAAATCAGCGGCAAAAACATATTCTTAACGTTGGGTCGGAAGATATTCCTGAGATAAGCCGAAGTGAATTGAAAACTGCTTTAAAACAGATGAAGAATAAGAAATCTCCAGGTGACGATAACATAACATCTGACATGTTGAAAATGGGAGGAAATGAGCAAATGTATTGAAGAATACCTATACACTGGCAAAATGTGAGGTCGTACTTTTATTCAAGAAAGGCGATCACGAGAACCTTGAGAACTATCGCCCCATAAGCTTGTTATCCCATATGTACAAGCTTCTTACTAAAATTGTCACAAACCTTCTAACAAATAAACTTGATGACCAACCAGTCGAACAGGCTAGTTTTTGCAAGGAATTTGAAACAACAGATCATATACAAACGCTCCTAAAATTCATATACGAAAATGCAACATTAACGGTTAAATTAGATGAAGATCGAAAAACAAAACCCATAAAGATCAAGAAAGGTGTTAGGCAAAATTTTACCAAAATTGTTTACCCTCGCCTTGGAGGATCTATTTAAGAGTCTTGAGTGGGAAGAGAAGAGAATTAAAATCAATGGCATATATTTACATCAATTGCGATTCGCAGGTGATGTAGTACTGATTAGCGAAGATCTAGAAGAACTCAAAGTCATGATAGAACAACTTAATCAAGCTTCACAGACAGTTGGACTCGAGATGAACATCAAGAAAACAAAACTTCTAAGCACGCAAAATACAAAAATTAAGATCGGCACTGAAGAGATCAAGAGAGTAGAAGAGTATATGGCCATAAGATTAGATTGGAAGAAACTTGGAAGAGGACTATCTCCTGCAGTGGAGAAGCAGTGGCTTATATATATATATATATATATATATATATATATATATATATATATATATATATATATATATATATATATATATATATATATATATATATATATATATATATATATATATATATATATCAGGGGAATCAAATGAAAACCTTAAAAGTGCAGTAAAATTACAAAAAGTTGTATGATCGATTCGGTAGATGGTGGTAGGGTTCTTTGAGTTTCACAAAATGACCAACAGTTGGCAGAGTGATACTGTAACAAAGAAGAAGACAGCAGCATCAGTAACAAGATGGCTGCCCCACTGCCAACATACACCGCGTTAAAGCTGCGATCTTGATGCGTTTTTTAAGTAGTGAAGGTGTCAAACAAATTGAAATTTATCGCAGAATGACAGCGCAGTATGGTGATTCGTGTTTATCGTTACAGGAACTGTACGAGTGGTGTAGAATGTTCTAAAAAAATTCCGCACTCACCAGTAGGAAAAGTCATGCTCATTTTCTTCTGGGATGCAAAGCACTGCATTCCGGCTTAAACGACAAGTAGTTCTGACTTCAGGTGTGTTATTACAACATGACAACGCCCGACCGCAACTGCCCGTTTGATAGTTCAGAATATGGAGGGTATTAAATTTGAACGTCTCGGATAGCCACTTTATTCACCAGAGCCCCTAGTGACTTTCATGTGTTCGGACCACTGAAAGAAGGCATGCTTTTTAGAAGTAATAAAGAGTTGAAAACCGTGGTGCACTAGCGGCTACAGTCACGACCCAAGGAACTCGTTAAACTTGGTATTCATGCACCTCCGAAGCGGTGGAATACTTGCATTCAACGGCATGGGAACTATGTCGAAAAATAATTTGTATGATTTTCAGTGTTCCGTAAGGAACACTTATAAGATCACTTCGGTGTCTGTCTGTCCGTTTGTCTGTCTGTCACACCCGATTTTCTCCGAAAATATTTGACGTAGAAAGTTGAAATTTGGTACTAATATAAGAAGTGAGAGCCGTGTAGTTTTGAAAGTTAGTTTTGAGGGATGAAATCGGAAGTGAAAAAAAATTTTTTTACTAGGTCATCGAGTGTGGTGTCAAATGAAAGCTTGTGAAAATACGAGTAAAAAATATATATATAATGTAATACTTGCGCACACTTTTCTTTGTATTATTTTAAAAAATCGCACAAGTCGCTGTCCCCCTACCTTATCTCGAAAAGTACTGATCAAAAAATTTTGAAAAAATTCTGGAATATTCTCCACGGGGCATAGATTGAACGAAAATTATCACGAGTGCATTACCTTTAATCATTTATCTGGTATATAAAAAAAAAACAAAAATTTCAAGGTCATCAGTTTTCAGTAAAGATTGGAAACAAACTTTGTTGAAAACTCATTTGGGGTGTGTTTTGAGAAGTCACTGATCATTTTATACCACCGTACAAAATTTTTTATTTTAAAAGCAATTAACGTACGGAACACTAATAGAGCAAGTTCAACTTGCACTTGACCGGTTATTTTCTTAATTGTCCAAATATAAAATTTATTGTACTTTTAAGATTTTCATTTGATTCCCTTTTGTATATATATATATATATATATATATATATATATATATATATATATATATATATATATATATATATAAACTCCTGGACAAAATTAACGCAACAATCTGAAAATTAATTTATCTTTTTCTTTTGTCAGTTTTAAAGTTTATCGAGTATTTGAGGCTATGCATATTTTGTTTCGTTGTTCATGACAGAAATCAAAACAATTCGTTTAGATTTACAGTTTTAAAGAATTTTTTAGAAGATAAACAATTTTCTGTAATAATGCGATAGATTTTCTTTACAAGTAAGCTTACAAATTGTTCCCTTTTTCAAAGTAATACGTTTTTGTGGTAGACTGTTTTATTTTTGACCCCGAAGAATTAGAAAAATGAATCGAACAAGGAATTTAACTGAACACGAGGTAGTGCGAGCCTCAGTTTTATTGGACGAGGGATATTGTCAGAGTTATGTTTCCAATTTGTTAGGCAAATATCGTTCCACAATAAGTCGTATGGTAAGACGCTTGAATGAAGTAAGAACTTATTCTAGAAGGCTAGGGCAAGGGCGAAAACGATGCACTAGCGATCTAGATGAACGTTTTATAAGACGATATGCTTTAAGAAACAGGACTGTCACTAGTTCTATAATAAGAAACGAACTCGAAGCTGTTCGCAATGTCACCATTTCTTCTAAAACAGTTAGAAGATGGTTAAATGAAGCTAGATTAAACAGTAGGAGACCAGCCACTGCGCCCTTGCTTACTAGAGAGAACAGAGTTGCCAGGTTACGTTTTGCTCGAAATCACGAAAACTGGTCTGTGGATGATTGGAAACAAGTTTTCTTTACAGATGAAACTAGGGTTAGTCTAAAACATCCAGATGGTCGTGAGCGAGTATGGCGAAGACCAGGAGAGAGGCTCTGTTATGTTCTGGGGTGGCATCTGCTTTGATGCTCGCACAGAGTTAGTTCCTGTCCGTACGAGATCCATGAATGCTGACTACTATCTTGAGAATATTGTAATAGAACATGTGATGCCTTTCGGTCATTTTGTGGGGCCCAATTTCCTGTTTATGCAAGACAATGCTCGACCTCACGTGGCTAGGGAGGTACTCGATTATCTTAATCAAGTTGATATACCGATTATGCAATGGCAAACCAAAAAGCCCGGATCTGAATCCGATAGAACATGTATGGGATCACCTTAAGAAAAATGTGAAACGTCATATACCTGCACCAAGAAACCTGAGGGAACTTGAAAATGCAGTTATCACAGAATGGGAGCAAATTCCTCAAGATTTTATCCAAAATTTAATTAGAAGCATGCCTAGGCGCATAAACGCTGTCATCCGAAGTAGAGGAGGCAACACACGCTACTAGTGTCCCAGTTACACCATTAATTTTGTTACTAGTGTCTCAGTTTATTTTTTTCATTATTACATAATTTATACATATATATATATATATATATATATATATATATATATATATATATATATATATATATATATATATATATATATATATATTGATTTATATAAAACTGATAGTTTAATATAAATCAGTTAGCAGGAACTAACCAATCAATTTAATAATCATTTTAAACATAGAATCATTGTTTTAATATTCAACATTTTTAATTAATATAATAAAAAGTTTGTTTTAAAAAGCCTTCAATTCGCTTAATACGTGTTTAATTTCTTAGCTGCTCTTTAAATCCTTAAAATTTTTGAAATCATTTTTTTAGTCTGAAAAGTGAAATGTTCAATAAGGTAGAAAAAACGGCCAAGTGTAAGTCGGACTTTCGCAACCAGTGTTCCGTACGGTGATTGCTTTTAAAATAAAATAAGTTCCCTACCTAGGCTAAGTGGATTAACTCCCTGACATTTATATAGCTTAAGATCCAATATGTATTTTCATATTTTTTCTTAGTTAATAATATATCAATAGACAATAAATCAATCTAGCTCAATCTAGAATTTAGTAGTAAAATTATAAAACAAATATTTACTAACTAAATGTTTGTTTAATTATAAACAAATAAAATAAAATTCTTTTGTCTCTTTACAGGAACGACTCGCGAGTAGTAACGTACTAAAAAATATGTTAACAAAACCACCATCTTAGTGTCAAGCCCCATAGTTTTCATAGTTTTTTTTATACCAGATAAATTATCCAGCGTAATGTTCTCGTGATAAATTCCGCTCAATATACACATTATGGAGGATATTTCAGAATTTTTTCAAATATTTTTTGATCAGTGCTTTTTGAGATAGAGAGGGGAACACCGATTTTAGTATTATATATTATCATATATATTGTTAAACTTGAGTTTCCACAAGCTTTCATTTGACATTCCACTCGATAACCTGGTACAATTATTTTTTTCACTTCTGATTTCACCCCGCAACACTAAACCATTAAGCCAAAATTTAACTTTGAAAACTCTGACTAGGCCATCAATTTTTATATTCGTGCCAAATTTCAAATTTCCATGTCAAATAGTTTTTGAGAACACAATCGGACACCGAAGTGTGTCTTACGGGATGTAAGTGTTCCGTATGGAATACCAAACATAATACAAGTTATTCTTGAAAACACCATACAGGTATTTTAAATAATTGTTTGTTATGTAAACTGTGCAATGATGAAAATTTTAAAACTTTAAGGTTTGCGTATGCGGATTCTGCTTTTATGCTTAGACGTTTTGTTCTCGCTAAAATAATCATATTTCATGAATCAAATTAAATGACTCCGTTTGACACCTTTACTTGAGTCCTTGATTTGAAAATGAATAATTTTATGCATAGTGAAGTCATTTACGATTATACCTAGTTATCACTCGGTTTGTCAATATTATCATTAAACCAGTTGCTTTCACACTTATCAGGTTAGTTCAGGTTAGTTCAAAGCTAGACAAAAAACGTAAGATTAGCTATAAAATTTAATAAAGTGTAACGCAGACGCTTTGTTAAACTTAATACGTTTTTTTTGGTGTACGTATTATGTAACTAATTAAAATATTTTCGATTGTTTAAAATATCTTAAGAGCAAATACATTGAATTTTGCTATTTGCTTACGGAATTAAACTAGTCATTTCTCATCTCCTTATTATTCTTTTTCTACGCGAGGCTAAGTTTGTTTCCTTTTTGAGGTTATTATTAATTGGGTGGTGTCTCGTTTTTCAACGTCTGACCAACTCCCGGATTAACTGCTCGCGTAACTCATAGCAGGAATATTAATCAAAACCGGGTTTGTTTACTATTATAATTTTCGTTTTTTACTTAGATTAATTTTACTCAGACAGGCTGTATTTAAAATTAGCATGTTTGAGTCCAAGTTAAAATTCATTTTTATGCTTAATATATATATATATATATATATATATATATATATATATATATATATATATATATATATATATATATATATATATATATACATATATATATATATATATATATATATATATATATATATATATATATATATATATATATATATATGTCGTAGTCTAAATATTTGTTAATTAAATCAATAAAATTGAAAGCTTAAAATAAATTATTAAATGATAAAAATAACCGGTCAAGTGCAAGTTGAACTTGCGCAATTAGTGTTCCGTACGTTGATTGCTTTTAAAATAAAAAATGTTGTAACGAAAGTATAAAATGATCAGTGACTTCACAAAACACACCCCAAATGAGTTTTCAACAAAGTTTATTTCCAGTCTTTACTGAAAATTGATGACCTTGAAATTTCTGTTTTTTTATATACCAGATAAATTATTACAGGTAATGCACTCGTGATAATTTTCGTTCAATCTACACCCCATGGAGAATATTCCAAAATTTTTTCAAATTTTTTTGATAAGTATTTTTCGAGATAAGGCGGGTGGACAGCGATTTTTCGCGATTTTTTAAAAATAATACAAAGAAAATTGCGTGCAAGTATTACATTAAATATATATATATATATATATATATATATTACTCGTGTTTTGACAAGCTTTCATTTGACATCACACTCGATTGCCTAGTAAAAAAATTTTTTCACTTCCGATTTCACCTCCCAAAACTAACCCCTTAAGTCAAAATTTAACTTTCAAAACTACATGGCTCTGATGAGGCCATCAATTCCTATATTATTACCAAATTTCAACTTTCTATGACAAATAGTTTCGGAGAAAATCGGGGGTGTGACAGACGGACAGACAGACAGACAGACACCGAAGTGATCTTATAAGTGTTCCGTACGGAACACTAAAAATTAGCAAGAAATAGCCAATCGATTCAATAACTACTGTAACTATAGAACTACATATACCATTTTTAGCTAGAATTAAACGTTTGGTTTGGTTAGTTCATGTGTAGCTTTTTTCATAATAAAATTTATGAAGAATAGAATCCAATAAATGCAGTGTATATTTGGGAGCAAAACCCCAAACATGAAAGCAGGATTCCCTCATTGGTCGAATTTGAGCTTTGTACAGGACAAAAAGTTGTGGAGTGTAAAGCTTTCTAGTTCGAAACAATATTCCTAACTTCATGCCAAAATATATTTGCTTCCTAGTTAACACCCAGCAAATTGCGTGATGATCTTAGAGGAGTGCAGTGTCTCGACATAACTCTGTCGGATTCCACAACCTTAACTTTTTTTTTTTTAGAAAAAACTGTCGCCTTTTTGGAGAGTAAAATTCGGCGTGGTCACCGTTGTAGGGCATAGCTTAGCCAACAATTAGTCATGCCAAACACGATCAAACGCCTTGGATATATCGAGATTCTTCAAAACGTTCAGTTGCGTTATTTCAAACATGTGTGAAAAAAGTTAAATCTCCTGTTGATCTTTGTTTACGAAAGCCATATTGACTGTCGCCAATAATATTTAATCCTTCTAGATATATTAGAAGATGCTGATTGTCAGTTTTTTTTGTAACTTTCGATATTATTGAAAGCTGTGGCACTGGTTGGAGAATCATCATTACTGATAGATCTTTAACGGCTGCAATGGCAGCAATAGCCAGTCATGAACAAAAACAGTAAAAGGAAATTCAACATCAAAGGTGACGCTTACCTGGTCTATCTTGGCTATCTTCATAAAGCCAGCAATGTAAAAGAACGCGTCAAAATCATCCTCCAGGGATGTGATCTTCTCCCTCATCCGCCGTACTTTTTAACTGAAGCTCAGACAGATATCAATTGGTCTCTGAAAAACTAACAGATAGGAACAATCTACGATGATTTGGACCCACTGGTAGTGATTTGGGTTCCAGTGTCAAAACGTACATAGTCTCGAATTATTCTCATTTCTGCACTCGTGCAAATCAAAAGCAGTTATTGAAGTGAATAGTAGAAATGCTCCAAAATAATCTATTAAACATGTTTTGAATATATTTAAATATTTTGTTTTTCATTAAAAATACCTTTTAAAACGTCAGATAATTGTGCATTAACCAGATAAATACAAATATACAGCCGGTTTTCTACGATTGATTCTTATGATTACAATCTTGGAACGAAACTAAAACTATACCAAAAAATGTAGGAATTTAAAATCAAAACCAAAATTTATAAATATTCAAAGTTGAACGAATTCCATTGTAAACAGTGCATGCTATATATAACCCTTTTAGGATAAACTACAATACCACCTTGCAAAAGGAACTAGCTTTTAAAAAAGAAAATTTACGAAATCTAAGCGTAAACAGACTACAATGGTACATAAAAGATTAGAATAAATGGGTTATAGTTTACCCGAGCCGGCCTTGAAATTTGAGTTTGCAAACTTCTCAAGGTTAAAGACGTAAAATAATTCAACTCTTTTGTAACTTTAATTGAAAAGGTAAAGAAACAGGTGACCTATGATTTATTACTTTCTCTTTCTTAAAATTTTGAAGGTATTTATATATTATTTAAAAATAAAGAAGTTTTATACTGAAAAGTATTATATCCTATGAGGGACTAAATCATTCATAAAGTTGTTTCCCTCCAAATTAATCAACCATTTCAACTTTTAATGAGTGCTGTAAATACAAGTAGAAAGCAGTCGACTCAACTGAAATCCTTTCCGAATTTGAGGACATCATCATGATATCCAAAAAGCTACTTTATTTAACGACCACGCAAAGCCACACGACAAAAAATGGAGTACCGAATAGCCACTTGTTGTTTTGTAGTACAAGTCGCTTTGGATACCATAGTAATGTTGCTACATATATTTATTATATCTGGCTTTATAATACTATAAAAATTCATTAAAATGTAAATTATTATATTAATAAATCATAAATATAATATTTTTTGCTTTCTTCTCTACATAAGTCTTCATTATGCTAGACTTTAAATCATATTGCGAAAGGCGGTGAACCATGAAATATTTTCAATTTGGAAGTCTGACAATACTACAGATTTGACCATTTCGTTATTAGTCGATAACATCAATTAATTATAAGTGCATAGCTTCCGAAGAAGTAAAAATAAAAATTTTGCTCATATTTATCAAGAAATTTCAAACAAATTTTGGTGCAGTCAATTGAACGTATCAAGAAGATTTATTACTATTTATTGTAAGACTTAAATCTAGCCATGCAGGTTACCCTGCTCATCTTACAAAAATTTATGTCCTAGTATCTGAGTATGAGGAACTGTTGGTGACTTGAATCATATTTTTTTTTAAAGTCACCCATATAGTAATAATCTATTCCCAAATTAATAAAGAACTACTCGAGACCAGAACCGGAACTTTCTACAAGTACTCACCTTTTTAGACAACTATTGTTTTCCTGTCAAAAATCCTCATGTACTCCCTAATTTATGTGTTCTCCCGAGTCTACTAGTTTCTTTTAAAATGCTCTGATTGGCTCAGAGCGAGAACAGTGTAAACCTGTCTATATTCCTGTTTAAAAAAGCCGTCTTGTATTACGGTGTAGAAAATGGCAACGGCTCAATCTCTGCAAATAGTTTTTGATACACTGAAAATATTGAGTATAGTGTTCCAATAAGCAACCGCTCAGAAAGTAATCTTTCTAATAATTATACTGCTAATGTGCTAAAGTGCGTCAAATGGCATTATGTTTACAACAGTGTACTAGGAACTATTAAATTAATATGTATATATATATATATATATATATATATATATATATATATATATATATATATATATACATACATGTGTATGTGTTCGTCCATTTCAAGCGTACATGGAATTTTTTTTTCCAAACTTTGTGAGAATCTCCCTTAGTACCTCCGAGTATTTGTGTAAAATTTTAGATTTTTGGATATTAATAGTTCCGATGTACAAAAGTTCAAAGTGGGCTAAAAACGTGATATCTACTAAAATCGTGTTTTTTCAACTCTAAATTGAGCGAAAACGAAGCAAAAATGAAAAAAAAATAACTCGAGAAACATTTTTTTTTAGAAAATTTCCCGTACTTTTTACAAAAATTATCATTTTGACCTTTTATGACCCTTCAGATGTCTTTTTGGCCAGTTCGAGTGCCAAAATTGAGTGCGGTTTTTTTTTAACTACGAAAAATGGATTTCTCGTTCGAAATTCTATAGGGTCCTAAATTTTTAGAGTGGCTATTTTACTAAAAAACGCCCATTTTTCATTTGTATTTAAATGCAAAAAAAAGTTTCAGTTAAACATATTTCATTTATTACTTAATTAAGTTATAAGAAAATAATATATATCCCTCGGCAGAGGTTTTATGATCCCATTTTAAAAATTTAGGGCCCTACAGGAACGAGGAATCCATTTTTCGTGGTTAAAAAAAAATTGCGGAACTCAATTTTGGCAGTTGAAAGGGCCAAAAAGGTTATAAAAGGTCAAAATGATATTTGCTAAAAAAGTGTTTGAGTTTTTTTTTCATTTTTACATTAGTTATTAGTATCTAAAAATCTAAAATTTTACACTAATACTCAGAGGTACTAAAGGAACAGTTTGGAGAATTTTTTTTTTATGTTCGCTTGTAATGGGCGAACACACACACACACACACACATACACACACACACACACACACACACACACACACAGATATATATATATATATATATATATATATATATATATATATATATATATATATATATATGTGTATAGATATATATGTACATGTATAAACTTTCAATGAGATTCTACAGAGTATGTATCTTTTAAAAATGCTTATTTATCACACTTTTTTCAACTACTATGTATATATCAGTATTTTTAAACTCTCTATTTTTACTAATATTGTAAAGATATCCTCCATTCAAGCACTTATAAACTGTCCTGTATGTTAAAGAATCTATTTGACAGCAGCTTTGGTAGCACTAAGTAATAACTAAGATGTAGGACAACAAATTCCCTAAAGCCGATCCTGAAATAATTCTTTAAAAAATTAAATCCTTTTGATTTTAGACCACGTGGGTAGTATTAGATTCTTAAGCTTGTTATAATCTAAGTGGGTTGGACGTTCACTTTTAAATATTATAAAACATGATTTGTGGGTACATTACCGAATAACAAAACGATTGTACACCTTTTGTGATTGTACTTGAATTATTTTTTTCGAAATGGAATGTTATAGTGTTTTGATTTATGTGCTTATCAGAAAGATGATAAATGAGTACAAGGAGATTGTATAAGCTAGAGTTTAAACGACATGGGAAAATAAACTTTTACTTAATTTTTTATTTATTTAAAAATGTTTATTGAAATAATCTTATTTCATAATTGTATGTATAAGATATGTTATTTTACTTGTAGCAAACTAGGTGGAATTATGTGATTATCGTTTAAGTACTAAATAACTAAAAGAAAATTTATTAAAGCAAGAAGTGAAACAACAGGTACAGATTACGAAGCACTGTATTCGTTAAAAAATTACTCGTCGGTATTTTTTAATTTCTCCAGTCTGTCTGTCCGTGTAATTCAGGCAGTGACAACGAAAACAATAAAAAAAATAATTTAATTTACGGATACTTCGACTACAAGAACCTTGAAAATAACGTGACATATTCAAATCGTCACGTGATGTCGGAAAAGGTGTTCCATTATTTCGATTTTTTTAGAGAAATATTATGTAGGTATGCATCAGTTTATAACGTTTCACGTTACTGTCCAATTTTTATTCTATAGTATTGATCCATTGTTGTTCCTAAAGTCATTTTGCTCTCATTGCCTTTTTAATACTGATTCTTCATGAAATTTTAGAAGTTCCCCTATTTTTTCTTTCTTCTACTATCCATTCTATTAGATGTCCATACCAAGTTGTATTTGTACAATATTTTACGTTATCGTTCCTTCAATTTTCATTCCCTCTTTTAGGGAATCGTTTTTTTTTTTCCGGGTCCATTCTCGAAATTAACGATCTTCTTTATATCTTTCTGAGAGTCTCCAAGTTTCACCACCAGCGAATGATCTACTTCTGATTATTATTTTCTAGATTATTAATTTTCATTTTTCCTTATATTATTACACCACAGGACGCTGCTAAGGCAAGATATGCCTTTCTTTGCTTATATTATTCTGATGCCTATCTCTCTGTCACCTGCGCAATATGCAGAAAAGATAACACTGAAATAATTGATTTTTTTGCGTATAAATATCTCATCATAGTTGGAGGTTTTGTTTTTCGCTTCCATACAAAAATATTTTGTATATCTAGATTTATCCTTAGACCCTACTCATCATATTTCTTAACAAGTTTCTAAGGCACAGAGTCCATGTCCTTCTTAGCGTTATTCAGCTGAATACTTACACCTTTGATATTCCTTTCTCACCGTTTCAAAACAGCTACTACGTAAGTTTTGAATAGCTTGGGTAACATCCTTGTCTAAAGCCTTATTTTTTATCAAAAAGTAGTTTTGGATGTTCAAGTGCGTATAGAAGGAAAATGTTTTGACCGTTTGAACTACAGTTCAGGTATCTCCAACCTTTCTATGTTATTTTCCTTCTTAGTCCCTTGTCTCCTAATAGATAGCTCTTCTTAACCAAACATTTATCATTATAAACCGATAAAAAATATTTAAATACAACTCTTGAAGTTTGTCCTGTCTTAAATGCTAAAGTATTTGCTATGTTAATATATTCATTGAATTAAGATTAAGTTTTTTAGGAGAGTGCATTTTTAAGTTGGGGTTTTAGTTTGATTACGTGTTAAATGCAAAAGAAGGAACTGCGCCATGAATACATTTGTTTTTTATTCTCCCCTAGAAGATTCTTTACATTTAAGATGTGTCCTTAAAATTGCTTATGCCAAAGTCTCTAAATAATTCATCAATTTGATTACATTTTTAGGATACAAGGGTTGTATGACAAGCACCTGGCCTTGACAAAAAAAAAAAAACATTTTTATGTGTAAAATTTATTTTATTTTTCAACATAGTTTCCTTTTAGCTAGAGACTTTTGGTCCAACGTGTTTCTATCTTTTGTATCCCAACTAAAAAATACAATTTTTCAACCGTTCAAAATAGACGTTTATTTCAACAATCACCTCATCGTTTTTTCCGCGGAGCCATTTGTTCATATTCGGAAATAGGAAATAATGGCTGGGCGCTAAATCTAGCGAATATGGTAGATGCGGGAGCAATTCGTATCCTAGCTCATGGAATTTTGCCATAGCGATGACACAAGTGTGCACGCGTGCATTGTCTTGATAAAAGGGAATTTTTTCCTGTGCCAAATGTAGACGTTTTTCTTTCACAGTATGGCTGAAACTATTTAATATGTTCACATAATTTACATTAATTGTTTTGCCCGTTTCAAGGTAATCGACATGGATTATGCCACGTGCATCTCAAAACACTGCAGCCATGACCTTGATGACCGATAAAGTCGCCTTGGCCTTCTTTGGCGCCGGTTCGCCACGGAAAACCCACTGTCTGGACTGTTTTTGGTGTGCAGCGATGATTCCATATTTTATCAACAGTTATGAATTGACGCCAAAAATAATTCCGATTCCGCCTTAACGTCGCCAGACATTCTTTTGAAATTGACATGCGTGCATGTTTATTGTCAATTGTTAGCAATCGCGGCACCCATCTTGCGGAAAGCTTTCTCATATCCAAATAAGTTGTTAAAATGTTCTGCACGCGGTTAATTGAGATGCCCACATCATTTCCGATGTGGTAAAATCATTTGGAAGACCAGGATGTTCTTCATCAAAAATGCTTGTACGGCCGCATTTAAATTGAGGTGTCAAATATCTTATGGTCGATAACAAAAGCACGGATTCCCCATAAATTTCCGCTTTTATCTCATCATTCGTTTTCTCTTTTAAAAATAAATATTTTATCACTTCTCGATATTCAATTTTTTTCATTGTTGTAAAATCACAAAAGTTCTATTTAAATAGCTGCAACTCACAAACTAAATCACGTAGCTACTTGAAAATTTGACAGGATTCTTGTGAAAGGCCATGTTTACGAAAAATAAAATTTGTTAATAGTGGCCGAGACCAGATACTTATCATACAGCCCTCATATAACAGGAATTTCTGAAATAATGACACAGAACAGAAAATCAAAATGCAATCAAAATAATTTTGCGAAGTTATCAAAAATGAGTTTTAACCATTTTTGTTTTTCCAGAAATATAAGGAGCTATCCTAACATTTGTTGTTCAGTGTTGTATCAAGAGATGAAGCTTCTGTAATTCTCCGATTTTATCGTTGTTTTTGTTTGTTATTCTAGAACCTTAGCAACGTGATAGCCACTCAATTTTTTTTTTAATATTATACCACCGGTCAATTAAAATATCCCCATTATGGTAGATATTCGTATAGACGAATTATTTCTATTATATTGTGAAGCCCATGTAGACAACCAGAAGTAAGAGATCAAATAGGAGGTAAACTCTTTGCAATAAAAGAGGCGGCGCGAGTAGGAGGTGAGACCCCATACTTCAAGAGCATTTAGAATTGACTATAAAATGTGCTAATAAAATATAATTTGAAGTTCTAGGGATTTATATTTTCCATTGAGTGGCGTTTATTTGAGTTTCAAGCCTATATCAAATCATTCATCTATGGTAATGGGTATTATTTTCCAAGTACTTCCCTATAAAACATTTAAAAATATATAAATTTCACTTTCTCACACTAAAAAATAACTGAAACTAAGCACTATAATTAAATGTTCTAAATATTAAGTACTTTATGACAGAAGTTAGTAATCACAAGCAAAAATTTGAAATAACACAAGTTTCAAAAATCCTCCTTCTTCAACATCTGATTTGATAGAATATCATCGAGTATACCATAATGCAGGGGTGCTCAAACGGTCGATCGCGATCGACAAGTCGATCGTGAGTGCTTTTTGAGTCGATCTCGAGAAAAAAATTCCGATATAGAACTATTCACAGATTTTGTTTTAGGTAACTAAAACAGAATGTAATGAATAAACTACTAAAATTTATTCGATCCACAATTAGGCCAGAATAACGCCCTCATCACTTTCTTTTATCGAAATAACCCCCTGCTAGCTGCAAAAGGCGGCTTTATTAAAGGAACGCGCGGTACTTGTCAAAGAAAAGCCGCGTTTTTGATTCCCGCCGATTTTTCTAGAAACTTCGGGCGGCGTGTTTGACGGGAACATTCGAGACTTCGTTCGCGCCGATATAAATGTTGCGCCTGCAGGAATAGGAGTCAGTCTGAGTTGTAACTTGAAGGCGATACATCGATACAAAGTTTATTAATAAATAGTCCAAAATGAGTGCGGCGAAGAAAAGTAAAACTTATCATTTTAATAACGATTGGGAGGAAGAATTTTTCTTTTGTATGGTAAAGGATAAGTGCATTTGTCTCATTTGCCGTGAGTCAGTTGCAATACCTAAGCGTGGGAACTTAGAGAGGCATCATAAAACGGTTCATAAAAACTATGAAAAGGATTTTCCGTCACAGAGTGAATTAAGAAAACGAAAAGTACGTGATTTGATAACTTGTTTGAAAAAAAAAGAACAAACCATGTTCACAAGACCAGCCAAACAATCAAAAGCTGCAACACAAGAAACCATTTGATGATGGATTGGTTGTGAAGGAAGCAATTATTAAAGCGGGTGAGACTTTATTTGGAGATTTTAAAAATAAAACAGAGATTAGGTCTGCTATTAGACAACTTCAGTTATCTCGTCCGACTGTCACAAGGCGTGTTGAAGTCATGAGTCAGGACATGGCAGATAAACTAAAACATGATATCATGGAATGTACATACTTTTCTTTACAGTTCGACGAATCCACCGATATGACAGACACTGCCCAGCTGTGTATTTTTATTCGAATGGTATTCAATGACATGTCGGCTAAGGAAGAGTTTTTGACAATGATTCCTCTGAAAGGAAAGACCCGTGGAGAAGATATATATGACGTTTTCTTCAATTTTGTAACAAACTACAAGCTACCAATATATAAACTAGTGTGCATTACAACCGATGGAGCACCAGGAATGACTGGAAACAAAAACGGTTTTGTGGCATTGTGTCGAGCTAATGATGATTTCCCTTCATTTTTCTCCTTCCATTGCATTATACATCAACAAGTTTTGTGTTCAAAAGTTCTAAACATGGAGGAGATTATGGGCATTGCAATAAAAATTGTGAATTCTATCCGTGCACGTAGCTTGCAACGACGGCTCTTTAAATTGCAGTTGGAAGATAGTGAGTCAGCTGAACACACTGATTTAGTTCTTCACACGGACGTCAGGTTGTTGAGTCGCGGAAAATTCCTAGAAAGGTTTCAAGAATTATTGCCCGAAATAACAGCTTTTCTGGACGAAAGAGATGATGACACTCAGATGCTGAAAAACGGAAAATGGCTGACTGATTTGGCATTTTTGACAGACATCACAATGCATTTAAATGCCATTAATTTGGGGCTTCAAGGTAAAGGAAAAAGTATTATTAAGGTGATTAGCGCAATAAACGCATTCAAAAGTAAATTGCAACTTATGATAGATCAACTGAAAAGAAAGGATCTGAAAAATGTTCCGTCTTTGAAAGCAAGGATTCCTCAGTTGAATTATGATATTTATGAGGCAGAATTATCAAATATTTTGGGCCAATTCAAAATACGTTTTTATGATTTCAGTAAATTAGCAAATAACGCATCATTTATGAGTTATCCTTTTTCGTGTAAAAACATTGAGGAATTAACTACTGAAATAGCAAGTCAGTTTACATGGACTCATGTTCTGTTGAAAATGAGTTAGTGCAGATTATATCACATATACATCTCAAAGCCACAGCATCTGATACAAAATTCTGGTGTTTTATATCTGAAGATAAATATCCGAATCTAAGGCAAATCGTCCTTCAACTGACGGCAATGTTTGGGTCAACTTACTTGTGCGAGTCTGCATTTTCTGAAATGAAGATAATTAAGTCAAAATATTGCAATCGACTAACTGACGAACATATGTCATCATGCTTGCGATTAGCACTCGGTACTTACGTACCATCTTATGAAAAGTATGCTGAGGACATGCAGTGCCACGCTTCAATATCCAAAGTCATTCTTTAGTTAAGTTTAGACACTAGAACTCGTTTGTTTTGTAAGAACCAATAAACTCGCAATTTTGAATAATTATGAGTTTTTTCATTGACATTTTAGAGCAGACCTACACTTACCTTGACTAAAAAAATGCATATTGTGCGGAAAACCCTACCTAGACGACAATCCTGCATCACACTTACTTGCAGCCTCTCAGAGTCGATCGATCGTAGTCTAACAATATTGAGGTAGATCGCCAGCAGTTCAAGTTTGAGCACCCCTGCCATAATGTATCTCTTTTTCAAGGTTTTGGGGTCATAGAATCTGAAAATTTTGTTATTTTTTCATTACTTACAAGCCAAGTACTTTAAAAAGCCTTACTTCAGTTTCTATCGTATTTGAGAAAAATAATTTATTTTAATTGAAATTGTCCTGAGTCAAATACATACAAGAAAAGAGATGAGTTAAGTCATACAGGGTGCTCCATATGTATGGAATTCCACAGCATTTATTAATCAGGGTATTAAAAAAATGTTGAAATAAAACTTATAGGGTGTTATACGGCGCACATGCTGACGTTGACAGTAGAATGTTTTGAGCTGTCAGTTCGAAGAAATTACGCCATCTTGATATATGTTATTTTATTTTTGCGTCCTACTAAATATTCTTGATATTATTTGTCTACCATACCATATGTCTAAATTGAACTGTTTTGGAATTATTGACATTTGAAATTTAAAATAAAAAAACACAAAAAATATTCTAGGTTTATTTATAAGGTATCAATTTCTCAAAATATTTACCGTTAACAGCGAGGCAATGACCCAATCTGTCATAAAAAGCCTGAACAGAGTTTTGCAGAGAATCCGGGGTGATCTGTGCTACTTTATATTGAATTCTGTTGTAAATCATCTACAGTTTCAGGTCGACTTCCGTAAACTTTGGTTTTCAAATGACCCCATAAAAAAAAATCGAGTAGCACCTCTTCTGCCTATCCATCGATTAGGAAAAATCCCATCTAAATATCTGCGAACAGTGATTTTATAGTGAGGAGGTGCTCCGTCCTGTTGATACCACAGATTCCTGTTAAGGGTATCCAAATTATTTTCATCGGGAAGTTGGAATGACTTGCTCTTGGAGTCCTGTAAAATTTCCATCGATAAAAAAGGGATCAATGATATGACGTCCACAAATCCCTGACTACACCTTTATCTTTTGTGGTCTTTGAAAATAACTGTTATTCAGTGGAGATTCTAAGTAGACCAGTACCGGCAGTTATGCCTATTAACTCTTCCCGTAAGACGAAATATGGCCTCGTTAGGAAAAACAATATTATGAATTAGGTTAGGATCATTATTGATTCGTTCCATCATGACCGCGCAAAATTCAACAGGTCTATCGTCGTCATCTTCAGATAATTCTTGCAATAGAATGGGTTTCTATGGATGCAATTTTTTTTCATTCAGTATACTACTTAAGGTACCTTCACTTATGTTGTGGTCTAGGCAAAGCAGATGAGTGGCTGTATGGGGATTTTACTGCATTTAAATAGCACCAATAAAGAAAGCTAGCTATATCCTTTGCAATTAGTATTAGACTTATATAGCTTATCATTGAGTGAACATAAATTCCTGATCCCGAGAGTGAGTTATTCTTATGTCATTTTCACTACCAATCCAGAGGTTTACAATATCACAGTAAGTCCTCTGTTTCATAACCATAAATTCGTTGTTCTGCTAGTTGTGTGATAAAAAGACAAAAATGCCGAAACCTACTAAAATATATCCTATAACTATGCTTAATGGAAAAAACTCAAAAGAGAGTTCGAACTTTCTTGTGCTTGTTTGTACACTGCAGCCTTTGGGATTATTGTATACTCCCCTCTCTTAGCTACAAGAGCGTCGTCCCTTTAAGAAGGTTTATTAGCTTCTTTCTAAGCCCCTAATATGAAAATTTATTGTCACGATGCGCGATATAGATCTTCGAACAGTTTATATTTGTTCCAAGTTAAAGCCACATATTCATACGGGATGTGCATAGACGTTTCTTCCCCCTCACCTCCTAGTCTGACATGTCATGGGACCATCACAGTGGTCAGTGATCAGTTCTACTCCTAGTTTGGTCCGGGCTCTTGTTAATGCTAATTTCTTGGAGGGACCGCCAATTGCGTCACTCGCATGTCATTGGCCAAACGTTGCAAGCCAATAATCTAGATGTTGCTGATGTGACAATCTGTTGATTGTCGTTTTTTTTACCTATTTTGGTATACCAAATGCTGGTTCTGGACCCCTATATGGTTGGTAGTTCCAAATCCTGTTAGTTCGTCCACTGTTTCATTACCTTTTATCCCCGAATGGTCTGGAACTCACAGTAATTAAACCCTGTTGTTCTTAGAGGCTGGTTCTAACAAGTCCCGTTATCTCGATTTTGGAATTGCCCAAACTACTTAGCTTCGTCGCAGTCTCCACCTCCATCTATAGATTTGGATCGTATCAAATTTTTAACGATTTTTCATATATTCAAATTGTATGTCCAAAAGTTTGCCGTATTGCCCAAACTATACAAGTTATTGTTTCCATTCTCCATTTGTCCTCATTTGGTAGGCCCTATGGAGAGCCTCACTTTTTATGTCAACATCCTAGAATTATTCCATAGCTGTGGTGGAAGTACTATTTATAGCCCCAGTGGACTATAAGCAAGCGAATCTTTGCAGTCGATTTAATTCCGTAATTGTTGGACTCTACTCTGTTTTCGTCCACCATACTGCAGCTCTGCAGGTAACCATGAGCTTAATGACCGTAACGTATAGCCAAAATATCATCTTTGGGTTAAGTCTTCAGATTTTTTTAAACAAACTGATGTCTATTATGATACACTTTTACTTTATTAAGGTTTTTGTAACCTTTCTCTTGGCGAAGTATTTCATTTTTGCTCACATGGAAGCTTACAATACTTTTTTTCAAAATATCCTATTTTCATTTGATTGGCGTTTCAAATAAGCTGTTAATTCAGGAGTTAGTTCGTAAATCTAAGTATTGAAGTGGCTTAGGCAACAGAGTATCGTATATATCGATACTTCAATAGTTATCAGTCGTATAGGGCTATCAGTACATATATTTTATTAATAAGAAACCCGGTATGCAAAACATGGATTTTTTAATTTCTTTCACTGTATACCCCGTGGAGTGTGCCTTAAGAAAAATAAATTCTTTTTCACAATAATTGTAAACTGTTACAATAAAAACAATGAAAATATATCACAAATAGGTTTTAAAATATCACAACAAACGCAGATTGCTATTGTTACGGGAATGTGAAACCGGAATGTGTTTCTGAAGGTAACAAATATGATTTCGGATGATGAAATGGTTGCCCGTTATAAATGGCCTGTCTGTTCCAATTTAGTGCTTGCTTTGCTACACAAAACAAAACACAACGAGATAAATCCGTGCCTATTTCTGTAAAAGCAAACAAATATGTGAATTGAAATTTATGATTATTTTTTTTAATCTAGTAATGCGTAATATTAACTAGATAGATACTTCGTTGTATGTTGTAATTGAAAAGGTTGCATTTCTAGTTATTATTAAAAATAAATCGTTAAAAGAAAGGATTTTCTAGAAAAAAAATTAAATATAGAAGAGTTAGCGTTTTTAAAAATTTATTTATGCAGTTAAAAAGAGAAATAAGAGCGCATCGCGTTTTTTACATATTATACAAACTTTACAGTTCTATTTTTCAGTTTTATAGAACTTTTAATTTAAGAAATATACGAGGTTCGATTGAAAAGTATTGCAAGTATTGCGAGTACTGCAAGAACGAGGTAAATAACATTTTTTTACAATCAAAAATTTATATATTTCTCAACATAACCCCCATTGAGCTTAATATATTTGATCCAGAAAGATTCCAACTTTTTTATTCCCTCAGAAAATAAACTTGTTTGAATATAACCTCATCATTCGACGAAAATTTCTTCCACCAAGCCAATTCTTGAGGTTAGTAAACAAAAAAGTTACTTAAGCAAAATCTGTGGAATAGGGTAGGTGGGGACTATGTCAAAGCCCAGCTCGTACACTTTTACCATTGAAACGACCGACAGGCACATTGTCCTGGGAAGCGAGCACTTTTTGTGCGCTAATCTGAGTTTCTTTTGCTTCAACTCAATAAGGAAATGGTCCAATAACGTTGCGTAATAAGAGCCAGTCACTATTTTCAGATAGTTAATCATAACGATACCTTGTGAGTTACAAAAAACAGGTGCCATCACTTTTCCCTCAGATAAAACTGTTTTTACTGTTTTCGGATTTTTGTATGGGCTTAGCAGAAGTGCTGCCAGGAAATCTCGAAAGCACTACAGGAGCCACACGTGTGCGGTAAAGGCGATTCACTTTGATCTTGAACTGCTATAAATTGTCTCGGTCGGAAACACAGTCCTGGGCAAATTACTGCAAAGGGATGAGGTTTTCCGTATGAAACACTGCTTGAAAAGGATTGTAAGAGGAATAACAAGCTGAAACTCATACGGATGTAAAGAATTAGTGCGACGTGTAGTTCTAGCATGCACTGCTATGGAGGAGGAATCAAGCGGACTACATCTATAGAACACTTTCCATGAAAATACTTGTAGAATAGACTCAAGTCGTCAATCATTCTTCGATGTTCTAATGAATCAAGGTTGATGGCTAGTTTCGGGTCATTAATCAGGCGAATAGCTCTCTTCTGAATAGAATTCAACAAATACAGAGTATAGTTGGGAGAAGACTCCCAAACAGGGGAGCGGTATTCAATCGGTGGTCGAATTTGAGCTTTGTACTAGTTCGAAATAATATTCCCAGCTTATGAGAAGCTCTTTTTGCTATGCTTGCAACATGTTCATGCCAAGACATATTTGCTCCCAAATTGAGGTTCAGCAAATTAAGTGATGATGCTAGCCGAAAGGAGTGCCACGATATAATTATGTTGGGTTCAGCAACGTTAATTTGTTTAGAAAAACTGCCGCCTGGATTTTTCTAGCCTTAATGCTACTTGGTTACTGTCACCCCAAGATAGAATTTCTTTCAGGTCTTTATTAAGTTGAATGACCTCCTAGTGTCTGTGGATATTTGCATGAGTAGCCGATGTTCGAGCATTCAAAGTAAATGAAGAGATAAGCGTACTGTCATCTGCAAACCGTAGGTTGGATTCCTGTTCTTTTCCAGTAGATCGTTAATGTAAATGAGAAAAAGAGTAGAAGACAGAATGGAGCCCTGGAGCATACCGGCATTGATAGTGAAAGTGTTAGAAAGAAAGTCGTCGGCTGCCACTCGTAAAGAACACTCTTTGAGGAAATATGAGAGCCAAAAACGGAACTTTTCAGGCATACCAGAAGCTTAACCAACAAGCAACCGCTCGGTACACTTTCACATTCTCCAACTCATTGTATTAACTGCCATTTTGTCTCCGGGGTGAAATGGTTGATCCATGTTTCATCTAGAGCAGATGCTCCCAACCTTTTCTGAACCACCGCCTCCTTTACAAGAAAAAAAAATTCCAACGCCTTCTTCCACAATAGTAAATTATACCAAATATAAAAATATTGTTGCATATTATCTATACCTATTTTATCTGTCTATCTATCTATTAAGAATCACAGAGTGGAAATTAATTAAAACGACCATCAAATGAAGTAAAAAATTATTTATTAAAAATTTAAAAATAAACACAAAATCAATAAGAAATAAAAAAATGAGAGAGATGGTTGAGATTGGTGGAGTTTTAACAATTTGTTAATGTCAGTCGCAAATTGCCACATTCATTGATATGCAGTCTGTTCCTTTTCTTAGACAGTAAATTAGCTGCTGTACTGAACCCACGCTCAGCTAAATACGATGAAAGAAAAACAATTACAAATTTCTGTACTCTTGCCCACACTCCAGGGTAGAGAGCTGATATTGATTTTTGGAAGCCATAACTCTTGGTATCAATTTCCGAATTTTACATTTAGCTCTTCGTTAGTTGTGAGTTCTACGAGTTCCTCTTCTTAATTCGATGATTCTGCTGTGTCTGCATTTGCGAATGGACCTAAAACCGAACTTGGTATATTCATGTTTAAAATATCTTGTGTGTGTGTTAACTGTATGTAAGTAAATATTCCTGTTTTGCAGAGACTGCCGATAATGTGTGACGTTTTTTATTTTAATGAAATTCAACTCATTACCTTGCAATTATAAATTGACTTCATGAAATATTTTAAACAGGTCTGTCATTTTTGGATGTAATCAGGTTTTCAGGGAAGTCCAGTACTTAGTCAAATAGATTGAAAAAACAATTCAGACAAATACCTTTTCCGAACTTTTGTGTGCAGCAGCAAGCGATTGTAATATTCTTCATTTCCAGTACAAAGTTGCCTAAATAATCATGCAATGAATTGTTTCTAATCTTATTGACTGCTCTAATAACGCAATGAAGCGACGTATGAAGGTGTTCATTCAAATTTTTTGCAACCGAATGCTGACGATGAATAACACAATGTACAGCGAGTACATATGGTACTGCTTGTTTCAAATGCTCTATGAAACCTTCATAACGTCCCGTCATTGCTGGAGCACCATCAGTGGCAGCTGACAAAATATTACGAATAAGAATTTCTTCCTCTTGAAAAAACTTGTTCATGGTATTAAATATCGATTCTCTCGTTGTATCCGTTTCCAAATTTTTAGCAATAAATATCTCTTGACAATTTTTTCTTCTTTTATGGATCGAATGTATGATAAAAGTAGTGCTTCGTTATTTGGTAGAGTTGATTCATCAAGTTGAATGGAAAATTTGCAAGTCTTTAAGTAATCGCATAATGATATTTCAACGTCTTTATCCATTTCATCTATTCTTCTTTGCGCCGAATTATTACACAGTGGAATTTTTGTGATTATATCTGACGGTGTCTTATGATGAAGAACAGTTTTTATTACCTCTTTGACTACCAGCAAGATTAATTTCTCGCCAACTGTGTGTGGTTTTTCCGCTTTTGCGATTAACAATGAAATTTTATAAGAAGCTCGTAGTCCACCATCTTCTTGTTTAGAACGACGCAAAAAGGTTTGATATAGTTGGCTGTTTTAAATATTTCTTTTCCAGTCCTTACTAATAGAATAAATCTTTGTCCTTTTTATCAGCATGCATTTTATTCAGATACTCTTGTAGCTTAAAAGGCTTCATTTGAAAAAACTTTTTGGCAAATTAAACACGTACGGGTACGTAAATCCATCTTTAAAATACTCAATACTATACTGCCGGCATTTCTTCTTAGATTTTTAAAGACAAAATTTGCCACGGTCTAAATAAATTAGTTTTTCAACAAATTTATAGATGGTTATAGAAATAATAGCTAGATTGACTTCTATCACTTTCACTCATGAATATGGATTATTGACGAAGCACGCAAAAATAATAAGACATTCCTAGAGCTATCCCTGCCTTTTATAGATTTGATTTCGTGCCCGCATCAACTTGTATGCCTTTGCTTGTTTGCGCAGCCAGTGCACTTGCTCTGTAAACAATTCATTCCCATATTTTTGTCGAAACATTCTTGACTGCGTGAATCGCGTCTTTGCTTACCAACTTTCAAAGACTTGTCACCGACAATACTAAACCAAATTACGTTTATGTAACGCTAATTTAAATTTTGTAATACTTATTTACGCGATAACAATAAGATAAAGTTTTAGATAGCTAGTAGATATTTTCAAGGTTTTTTTTTTATATTAATTTCCTAGACTGTCTTAACGCCCCTCCTCCATCTCTGAACCGGCTACCACCTCCATGAAAGGCTCCAGCGCCCACATTGGGAACCTATGATCTCGAGTCACAAATTGACGCTAGAGACCCTTCCGAATACGCTGCAAATTTTCCAAACACGATTTTGAAGTGTCCTTCCTTTTGCGTTTTTTTTTGCACTCACCTTTTTTACTAAGTTGGGAATGTGGAATCTTTGGCACAATGATACTACTTAGTATATATCACCACTACACCAAACACTTTATTTTTGCACTCGACGCGCGTTTCGCTAACCATGTTAGCTTCATCAGGAGTGATGATTGACTAAAGCTAAACTACAAATCTACCCTATTTATACTTAGCCTAACCCTTGAATTACTCAGGCGGAACTAATGACATAGGCAAGGCCATCAGTTCCGGTCAAGTAACCAGTAGAGAGGACTATAAGGAATAGGCCCTCTGTCTTTATTTAAACTACTTTTACATTTTATGATTTCCATACTTTCATATGCGTTCAACAATCTCCTATCCGTTACATTTTTTATTAATCTTAGATTATCTAATGTTACAGTATGATCAGCTTCAAGAGCATGTTCGGCAACGCTAGACTTTTCTGTTCTATTGTATTTTAAGTGTGCTAAGTGTTCTTTAGTTTGCCCAACTTTTATGTCTTTTCGTGAATTAGAATTTGTGTTGGTATAGGTATGTGGATGATATTTTCGCGATTTTTGATACAAAGAAAGCAAATTTTGATGATTTTGTTTCTAAATTAAATAGCCGGTATGATTCCATTAAATTCACTTACGAAATTGAGAACAAAGGACAATTGCCTTTTCTAGATATTTTAATTATTAAAAATAATAATAGATTAGAATTTGATATCTATAGGAAGGACACAGTAACAGATAGATATATTCCTAATGATTCATTTATTGCAAACAACATAAATTAGCCTCATTACATTTTTTAGCTCATCGTTTGGTCACTTTCCCTCTGAATAGAGTAAACTTTAATAAAGAAAGGAATCGTATTAGAAATATAACTAGAGTCAATGGTTATGACGATGACTTAGTAAATAAGCTAATAAATAAACATAAGTTTAGGTTTAATATTCAGAATTCCACCTTTTTTACACGCGAAAGAAAATAACACCAAGTATGTCTCCATACCATATAATCCGAAATATAACAAGGGACTCAATAAGGTATTTAATAAGTTAGGCCTCACCTTAGTCTATAAGTCATCAGACAATCTGAGAAATATCTTAGGAAATCCCAAAGATAAGATTCCTAATTGTGAGAAAAGTGGAATTTATGAAATTAGTTGTAATGATTGTGACAAAAAGTATGTTGGGCAAACTAAAAGGTCAATTAAAACAAGATTTAAAGAACACTTAGCACACTTAAAATACAATAGAACAGAAAAGTCTAGCGTTGCCGAACATGCTCTTGAAGCTGATCATACTGTAACATTAGATAATCTAAGATTAATAAAAAATGTAACTGATAGGAGATTGTTGAACGCATACGAAAGTATGGAAATCATAAAATGTAAAAGTAGTTTAAATAAAGACAGAGGGCCTATTCCTTATAGTCCTCTCCACTGGTTACTTGACCGAAACTGATGGCCTTGCCTATGTCATTAGTTCCGCCTGAGTAATTCAAGGGTTAGGCTAAGTATAAATAGGGTAGATTTGTAGTTTAGCTTTAGTCAATCATCGCTCCTGATGAAGCAAACATGGTTAGCGAAACGCGCGTCGAGTGCAAAAATAAAGTGTTTGGTGTAGTGGTGATATATACTCACCTTTTTATTTTTTAGAGCTACATGCAGGACATTATGTACCCGCTCATATGAGAAACCTACCATCTTAATAATATCATGAGGCTTAATGCGATGATTCTCCATCACGACACCAAACAGAACTTTTCAGAAATTCCAACATTCATCGTGCCAAACATATCCGAATTCCTTGGATATGTCAAGAGCAACTACTCGGTACACTTTCACCTCCGCCAACACATTGTTTTAACTACCATTTTGTCTCCGGAGTGTAATGGTGGATCCACGTTTTATCTAGAGTCACAAATTGACGCTAGAGGTCCTTCCGAATATGCTGTAATTTTTCCAAACATGATTTTGACACTGTCTTGTGCATTTTTTGCCCTCACCTTTTCCTTTTTTAGAACTTCATGCAGGATATTATGTACTCACTCATATGAGGTATATTAATAATCTCATGATGCTTAATGCGACGATTCTCCATCACGAACCATGAATTTTATAGACCGTTTCTTCAAAAGAAATCTCAATCGGGCGGTCTGACCATGCAGCATTTGTAGAGCTACGTTTAAATTCATTTATCCACTAATAAAGGGTCTTGACTGCTATTGCAGAGTCTCCATGAACTTCCTTCAGTTTAAGTTTTATAGCTGCAACATACTCGGCTTTATGCATTTATATGAAACGTGTAACACCAATCACTTACAACAACTGTCAACAAACAACAGCGCGTTGCATGTGTTTGCAACTTTGAACGCAATTGTTACAAGAATCAGGCTTACCAACAGGTACGCATCTTAACATAATTTCTCGCGGTTTCGTAGAAATTTACCCGATTTTTCAATATACTCTCGTATATTTTTATGATGATATTGTGCAAAATTCGGAAGAAAAAAAACACACTTTTTTTCAACTTTGCTGAAATTGACTGTACACCTTTAACAATAATGCAAATTGATAATGTCATTTGTTCATGTTAAAAATATTCACAATAGTAGTTAAAACTAGTGCTATTTTCGAAGAGTGGAAAACGGGATATATATATATTTATTAAAATAATTTTAACAAAAGGCAAACACAATGGAAATATTCAAGAATTTAGGGGAAGCAAAGAAGAATTTCTAGCTTAAATACATTTCGAGGAACCTATAAGCGTATCTCAGAAACAACGCTGGAATAAAGAACCGAAACCAAAACTGAGAACAAAGTTTGTTGATTCAATCCTAAGTATGGTATTACTGCTATCACAAATACACTAAAACTGACCATACTGCCCACATATTCTGCATTCTGTTCAATGCAATACCTATAAGTTTGTGTTTGTCTTTCCGAGGCTGCCATCATGATTCTTTAGACTTGATTATTTAAAAATGCGACCTTATGAGTAATTTTCCTTCAATATTCTAATTTATCTTTTAAATAGCTCCATAAAAGGTGTCCAACACAGTTAAATCTGGACTATTTCGTGACCATCCTAGCCTTACACATCCTCCAATTGAAGGAAAAATTTCATGTTAAAAATCGTTTACTAGGAGAAAGTTATGTGGCGGAGCATCATCCTAGTGTCAGTTCCTATTATTGTTAAATACCAAAAAAAGACTAAATGCAGTTCTGTATGTTGTTGGGTTAAGTGCTGTGCAAATAACACTTTACGTGGATAGTAATCATATTTTTATAATGTACTTTGAAACCTATAATATGCTTTGCCAAGATCTTTTCTTTTAAAGAAACAATCTAGATTTTCTAAAATCAAAAAAATACATATTGGGTTTCGTTTAGACTCTGTAGTAGTAATATATTTTCAAATTCAATAGAATTTCCAATTCTTTATTTTCGTACTTCTCTCTTTTTTGTGGTGTCGCTCTCTTTAGTGTAAACACTGTTTTACTTAAGATATGGTTACTTTGGTGATATGTAATTTTGGAAATGTATTTAAGCTGGAGATTCTTCTTTGCCTTCCATAAAGTCTTGTATATTCCCGTTGTACTTGACCGATTATAATCAGTTTTAATAAATTTCTCGTATATAGCTCCCAAACGAAGATTTTCATAGCAATATCACACACATGGCACATAATCATGTGCCATTTTCCGTTTGCGTTGCTATTAAACGGGGATAACAAAATCTGACAATGTTAAAATAAACTTTTTTTCTTTCTTATTCTGCACACAAAAGCATATATATATATATATATATATATATATATATATATATATATATATATATATATATATATATATATATATATAGGGGGTGTTTTATTTAAAAAGTGGTAAAATTTTTGTTCTCTGTCAAAACCTGATTTTTGCGATTGTGACCTTCGCAAAAAAACTCTTTTAAAAATGCAAACTCGACTTGTAATATTACAAAAAAATTTTTACTCTACAGAAATGAACATAGTTATCAAAATGGGATAGATCCTATGGGATTGAGGAAAAAGCGATAACATTAGACGTGCAAAATATGAAACAAAAATGAATAGGTATTAAATGGAAACATCAAATGTAACAAACTTATAGATAAAATGACAGCAGTAAGAGAGGTTAGATATACAAGAAGCAGGTCCCTAGTAGGAAGAATAAATGCAGAGAGTCCCGTCCCGTTGGAGTACATCTATCATCCCAATATAAGGAAGTTGAAGATGGTAATAAGCAGGTAATAGTGCGTATACCAACAAAGAAAAATGCGAAAAAAATAAGTAAATTATAGCACAATACTTCCCTGAAACATTTCTTCAATGATTTCATACTAATGTTGTAAAGTATTTTTTTTAACAAATAAAAAATTGTACATTAAAAAAATTCCCTTTGGTTTTTAGTGATTTCCCCGACCACCTATTATCACAAAAAATCCTAATTATTCTTCGCGCATTTTCAGTGCTTTTTGCTTAATAACGTATATAACAATGGTGTCACGGGACTGCCACCCTTTTTTGAAAAGAATATCCGCATGAATAATACGAGCACTTAATCACATGGTGCAAAATTGAAAAATATTAGAGACAGGCTACTATTATAATTATTATAGCGAAAAATGCCGTATATTTATCCTCGTTTCCGCGCGGTAAAAAAATAATTTGTGTCAGTAAAAATATGAGCAAGGGAGGCGAAATATTTTTTTGAAAACGGATATTATGTGTCGTGTTCCGCAAAAGCAGAGCTGGAATAAATTAATTTTTACCGAAATCATATCATACGTCATATTAGAATACAGTTTTATACTAGTAGTAAATACTAAGCTGTCAATAATATTTTAAGAATAACATAAAACTTCTTTGGGTACAAATTCGTTAATATTTCATCTTCAGTGTAAGTGTTTATCAAGGCTTGTAGTGCAGAAATTACTTTTGACCTGTCACTAATAAAATGCACAAAAATACCACGAAGCATTGAGCACATATGTATATGAATCGATATATAGCACCTTGTGTTGATATAGAGAACCAAAATATGCTTTCTTATTGTTACATTGTTCTTCTGGGAGAATTCTGGTACTTACTTGCATTCTAAATTTGACTCCCCATGAATTCTAGGCCATTCTTCTTCCATGTGGTAGCAACTGCATCATTCAGTTCATTATCTATTCTGTTTACATGTCCATACCATGGGAGTTGTTTTTGCTCGATATTCTGCGTTATTCTTCCTTCAATTCTTATTCACTGTTCAACTGTATTCTTTCTTAAGAAATTCATAACTGCAGCTTCTGACTTGTTCTTATACCTTTTTGTGAGCCTATAACTTTCACTGGTAATAGCGTTTGTGCTGGCTTAGCTTAGGCCCGTCAGCCAAACATGGAAGCATATTGACCAAATGTGATAAAAAGTACAAAAATAAGTATCTTTGTAACAAAATACATCAGTTTCGTAAATTTTGTAAGAACCTTCTTTTTAAGGTGCTAGTAAAGTAAGATATAAATAAGTTATTTCAGGTTTTGATGAAGATGTTTATTGGCTGAAGTAAGAAAACAAGTGAAACATAAAAAAAATAGTCTGACACGTCATGTAAGGGCATGGAAATTATTTGTGATTATAAAACAGAGATCTTTCTGCCTTAAATAAGAATTGTATTAACATACAGTTTCTACAATTAAGTAGCGGCAGTATCCAAAATATCCCCAAAAGAATATTTGGTCCTACACCTGCAGGGGGAAATATCCCACACCTTCTAAAAAAAAAAATTTACCAAATTTTATTTGTTATTCTGTTTACATGCCCATACCATGGGAGTTTCTTTTGCTCGATATTCTGCGTTATTGTTCCTTCAATTCTCATTCACTCTTCAACTGTATTCTTTCTTATTCCACCTGTTCTGGGTATTTGAGGCCATCTTCTAATGACGCTGATATCCACAGCTTCTAACTTGTTCTTATACCTTTTTGCGAGCCCATAACTTTCACTGGCATAGAGTAAGCTATTTTGGATTAGTGTTTCGTACGTATTAAATATTCGTTTTTTTTGGTTATTTCCTCACTCTTGGAATGCTTTTAAAGCAGGATATGACTTTCTTTGCTTTTATTGTTCCGATATATGTTTCTTTTTATCGTACCCTCATCGGTGAAAGTGATATCAAAATACCTGTATTCTGGACATAAAGAAATTAATATTATTTTCTAGTTGAAGGTTTTGCTGTTTTTCTCCCCCAGTAAGATATCGTCATGTATCTATGTTTACTTTCGAAGTATATATTTCTTGCCCTCCGTATCATTTGCTAAGCTAATTGGTTATCCGCAAACTGTAGTCTTCAGAGGAATGTATCATCATTCAGCTGAATATATATATATATATATATATATATATATATATATATATATATATATATATATATATATATATATACCTTTGGCTATCCTGTTTCGTCGTTGCATGGGTTTTGCTACCTAAATTTTGAATAATGTTGGTGATATCAACAGCCTTTTTTATACTCAACTTTGATTGGTTATAGAAATTTTTATATGCTTTTATAATTGTAAAGTTATATAGGAAGATATATATAAATCCCATATTATCCCCCACAGATTTTTAGTGGGAATGTTGTAGGCTTTCAGAATACCAATGAGAATATGGCAAATACAAAAAAAAAATTAGGAAGTAAAAAAATTTTTTGAGATGAGAAAATTTAAAAAACATATCAAAAGGTACTGAGCCAGTTTGAATTTTAACTATTATATAAAGGGTCTTCCATTTGGGACTTGACAACTTTGAAATTTCACTGTGAACACACCCTTAAGCCAATCACCGAACTGTCAACGTCAAAACATTCAGTAAAGTCAACATTTTCATGGTGAAGTACACGAACGAACAACGTTTACAAATAATTAAAATTTACTACCAAAATTTGGAGTCGGTGACTGCAACTTTAAGAGCGTTAACGCCAATTTTTGGTCGTTAATTCTCGTCCCAGTAGACAAGCAATTTATAGTCTAGTGAAAAAATTTGCTGCTGGATGTTCCCGTGCCAGTGAGACAATGGGTTGGTCGAAGTGGCCAGAATATTGCTGCCGTTCAAGCGTCCATCTCAAACGAACCAAAACAGTCGATTTCGCGGCGTTCTCAAAATTGGGCATCGCTCAGACCACACTATGGCGAATTTTGCGAAAGGATCTTGGCCTGCACCCTTATAAGTTAAAGTTAACTCAAGAACTAAAGCCACTCGATCATATGAAGCGACGTACGTTCTCGAATTGGGCTCTAGAAATGTTGGAAGAAGATGACCAATTTCATCGCAAAATCATCTTTAGTGACGAAGCGCATTTTTGGATAAACGGCTTGGTCAACAAACAGAATATGCGTTATTGGTCAGGGTGAAAACCCTCATGCGCTTGAAGAAACATCACTTCATCCACAAAAAATTACTGTTTGGTGCGGTTTTCATGCCGGTGGTGTCATTGGGCCGTTCTTTTTCGTTGATGAAAATAACCGTCACGTTACAGTCAATGGAGATCGCTACAGAGGCATGTTGCAACGTTATTTCTTTGACCAATTGCATGGGCTAGACATTAATGATATGTGGTTTCAACAAGACGGCGCCACAAGCCACACAGCGGGTGTAACAATCGACTTACTGCAATCTAAATTCGGTGAACGTGTTATATCGAGAAATGGTCCCGTCGAATGGCCGCCTAGATCGTGTGATTTAACACCTCTAGACTTCTTTTTATGGGGGTACGTTATACATTGGCTAATAATAAGCCTGCGTCGTTAGAGGATCTCAGAGCCAATATTGAAAGAGAGATAGCGGCCGTTTCCGTCGAAATGTGTGGCCGAGTCATCGAAAATTGGGTTCAACGAATCGACCGCTGCAAACGTGCCCGTGGTGGACAAATGAATGAAGTCGAATTCCATACATAAATGTTTTGATTGTACTTCAAGCCGATAGTAAAATTTTCGAAATGTCTCAAATGGGTTGCGTTTTATTTCAAAAAAAAAGTTGTCAAGTCCTTAATTGAAGACCCGATACAAGATACATTCTTATACTTATAGTGAACAAACAAATTGATATTTGCTTTTAGGCATATACCAAACTATATTACTTGGAAAATGATTTTTATTAACAATAATATCAACTAAATGTAAATTGGTACGTTTTCGGCACACTTCTAAGCAACCGGTGAAATTATTGATTGCTGCTAGGAACGTTGTTTCTGGATATATTCTTTTAATTGTTTAAGGGTGCTAGGAATGTTACTACAAGCTTTAGGGCTATGGGAAGGCCTAGTTATATATTTTCCGTTCGAAATTAATATATTCAGTAAAATTTCTCAAATGACTACCACAAATGTGCTAGAGTATATGGTGTAGTCCAATCTCGTTGAAACTCAATTCTTTAGTTATAACCATAAACATTTTATGCACGGATTGTGAAGAAGTTCTTAATAATCTACACCTGCCGTTCCAAATTAACAGTTGTTATACGACTTCTATAATCCTCAAAAAACTACAGAGCAGAAACCTACAAGGCATCCTTTACTGAGGTAAAATGCTCAATAAAACCGTAATTTTCAAGTACTGGCGCTCTGTATCCCTACATTGACATTATTATAAACCAAAGAAGTTTGAAGTTACACACCCTAAATAACAAAAACTATATGTTAACTCATAAATTAAGGTGCTAAAGTGTACTACATTTTTTTGATGACGAAGGTGTTTGGACAATTCGTATGTGACTACAAAACTATTTTATGGATACCTGACACCAAATAATTGTTTTTTATTAGAACATTTAATATAAAAATTGGGAGCAAAGGTGTTGACTTAGGTAGGAAATATAATATAATTACAGCTTAACGTAATATTTCATTATTATTGGTTTAATCATGAATAAAAACAAATTTTTTTGGTTTAAACTACTCTGCATCACAGTTTCAGTCATATTCTTGTCAATTTAAATCCTTAGTTGTCAAATTCCACCAGTTAAACTTTTTAGTAAATTAGGCTGACAAAGTTTAATGTATGACAATTCGAGGAATTTCGGATATAATTTTGGGACTGGCCTCATTAATCTTGATAATTGTAATTAGTATGTAAGACTAGATATATTTGTTGCTCATTTTACTTCAAATTTAAACTAATATGTTCAGATTGATAGCTTGGTCTCTTTACTATTCAAAATTTTACCATCACATTATAATTTAAATAATATAAAGTAGGATGCTGTAACGTTCTGACGCGTTTTAATTGCTGCTGCATAATATTGAAAACTAAAATACTCAAAACTAGTCAAAAAGATTTATTCTTGACGGTCCCAGGAAATTTATTATTATCACCACTTCTTCGAACGTTATAGATAATTAAGCAAAGCAGCAATACCACACCCTAACTGTTTATTTCCGTTGAGTTTCTTATAAGGGGTAAAAATGGTCAACGAGTCATCAAGAAAGAAATATAAATTTCTGTACCCATTAAAATTTATGATCTAAAGTCTATATTTTCCGTAGATATGATTGAATATATGACCTTTGAATTTTAGCTAGTTTCTCGAACTGTTTTCTACTATTCTTATGTAATGATATATCCAAAAAAACTAAATTTTACCAATAATAATATTAATAATAATAAGTTTCTTTGTAATAAAACACATCAGTTTCGTAAATGTCGACCTTCGACTCTATATCTCACAGCTGATTAATCAGAACCCTAGAAATCAACAAAATCAACCAAAACATCAGGCAATTTCTCGCGCAAATTATGAAAACATGAAGAACCAAAATCCATCTAAAAACACAAACCGAACTCATCCAAACAGAAGAGCTGTACATCAGGGAAACTCGTTCAGCGTTCTATGGTTTTGCCTCTGTCTCAATCCACTCTCAAATACACTAAACAGAACAGACCATGGCTTCAACATCAGACACCAAAAAGTGAACCTACATAAAATAAACCACCTCCGATATATGGATGACATAAAAACTCTACGCTGCCACAAAAACTCAGCTGAAAGAACTTCTCAAAATCACAGAAATATTCACCTTAGATATCAATATGGAATTTGGTATAAGTAAATGCAAAGTACTATACATTACACAAATATCTAGGCCTCTAAAAAAGCATCAAACTCAACCACACTCACATCAAACCAGAGCTCAGAACCAAATTCAAAAACAGACTCATGAAAGTTTTACAAACAAAATTCAACTCCAAGAATCTTACTAAACCATCAACTCGTTCGCTATACCTATACTCACATATTCACTTGGTATCATCAAATGGTCACACACAGACATAGAAAACATACAATAACATTCACACCACACTTACAGTACAGTTAGGACTCAATACAAATATACACAGAAACATTCAGAAGTCAGTGATTTTGAAAACATGTAACATTGGCAGTCATTCCTTAATACACAATGGTAATAGCGTTTGTGCTGACTTAGCTTGGACGCGTCAGCCAAACATGGAACCACATTGACCAAATGTGAAAAAAAGAACTTTTTTGTAAAATAATAAGTCTTTTTGTAATAGAACACATCAGTTTCCTAAACTTTGTAAGGACCTTTCTTTGAAGGTGCTAGTAAAATATGATATAAGTAAGTTATTTTAGGTTTTGTTGAAGATGTTTATTGATTGAAATAAGATTTTTTAAAACCACACAATATCTTATAGTTTAGATTATGAGCAGCTAAAATAGAATGATTCCAACATCCTAGTAGCCCTCCTAGTAACAAACAAATAGCCAATTTACGTGAAATGAAAACGAAAACTTGTAGTGAAACATGACCATAACATCCTTAAACATCTCTTTATTACTATATTAACAAGATAATAATTACAGATTATGATATTTAGCTTATTTTGAAATATCATAGTGAAACCTTTTTTAACGACTAAATGTAAATTATTGGTATTTTACCAGTTTGTCATCATGACTTAGATTACCTTGCATGGAATAATAGTCATTTTATTATTTTAAACATTTTAAACAGCAAAATATGATTAGAAATATTATTAGATATAAATATTCAGCAGATTAGAGAAACATGGTTGCTTCTTTCAGAAGTAGTAACTTAAAAGATCTAGAAGCTAATCCTTAAAACAAGATTCTAAAATAACGTATGATGTATACTCAACCCTAGCTAAGACAATTTCTGCAACAAAAGTAATCGATGTTGTCGAAGGCCTTTCAACACTCAATGAATACTGGTGACTGTTGAAGATCTACCTATCGTAATGCGTACAACAGGTAGGTTACTAAAAATATGTGTAGCATTTTTAATTATGGGACCACCCATTTAGAATAGTGTAAACAAAAAAACATAGATTGTTTTTTAAATTATCTAGAGTTTATTGCATTTTTCAGTTTTTGGGATTTTTTTCCTCTGAAAAATGAGTGAAAATAATGCCAAGCATAGCACCGTGATAAAGTATCTCACTAAAGAAGGAAATGAACCAAAAATTATTCACAGAAAAATGTCACATGTTATTTTGAAGTAAAAATTTTGATATGAACAATTTCAATAAGACCGAGATTCAATTTGGAATTACCTCAGATCAGAAAGATGGGTTGAGACAGTAAGATCAACAAATAAAGTTCCAAGTGCTTGCTAAAAAGCTGGAATATCCGAAACTACAGTCTTTAAGATTTTGCATTAAGATGTAGGGATGTTAAAACAAGTTCCTGCCCGATGATTTCTCTCCTTACACCATAGTAGAAACTGGCGAGGAAAGGAATTTCTCTTGAACGATGAGCGTTATATTTCGCGAATTGTCACAGGTAAAGAGACTTAGATGTTCTGTTGGAATCCTTTTATGAAGCAGCAGTCGACGTAATGAATTTGTTAAGGTATTTCCCTCTCCAAAAAATGCGAAGAGTCAGTCGTTGCTTATTAAACATGTGGAAACGGGTCCACGATTAATGGAGGCATTTACAGAAAGATAATCTAAAAATTTAGCAGGTTATTAGAAAAACATCTGAACTTTTCAATAAACTGTGGCAAGCCATTACCGAAAGCCAATTCCACCCACTATTCCATTTTGTTTAAAAAAAAAACCGGGAGCTGTAAGTTGAAAGCTACTTTAGCTTTGTTTTTTTTAAGCGCAAACAAGAGTTTTTTTGGATGGAATGAAACAACTCGAAAAAAACGCTTGACTGAGTGTAGTCATGTACATTCTAGTTATATAGAAAAAACTTATTTTTTTCTAAGCTCTGCGAGTTTTCGTTCATAGCTGCGAAGATAACTTAAAAATACGACCTCGTAGAAACCAGAATTTGATTAGATTTTTTTTGCTTTTGTTTGGTAATATTAATCCCATCATATTCGGGTCCGTATAAAAATTTTTCTAGCGCTATGTTATAATAAAATGCTAAACTGTTGAATTTGATTATAGTTGGGTTCATACACCAAAATATTCAAATTCTTCAGAAATGATGTCAATATTGAGATAGGTGTTTAATTTGAAATTCAATTTCGATTCCCTTTTTCAAGGCCAAGGTAATCCTTGACTCCCTTCACAGCTCAAAAAATCCCGTATCTTTGATAGCCAAGTTAAAACCAAAAGATAGTTTCAGCAGTTCAGAGACTCATCATCAAAGAAACAAAATGCTTGGTCCAATTCTCAAATGAGCTTGTTTTTTGATATTTTGACGTTTTTATATTAAAATGACCAGATAAATATTCAAGAATAACAGAAGAAATGCGTGTAATACATTGTCTGACTCGATGAAGTGCAATTAAAACAGCTTTCCACAGAGAACATTCGACATTTAAAATTTGTATAAGTTTATTTATTACAGCTATTAAAGAATAATTAAAAACAAAATTTCGTCTTATAAAAACCAATGAGTCCGCTCCTGATCCTAATCTTTTCCGCTTCATGCATTACCATCCCTGTGCGCCATCAGAGCGGCAACGTCGCTGCCAGCCAACGCGGCCATATCAGTCTTCTTTCACGGTGACAGTTCGTCATTTGTCAGTGTCCGTGGCACAGTTGGCGTCATGTGGGACCAAACAGCATCGGAGACTGACAGAATGTGACCTGTTTTTATATTAAAATGGGGTATTAGTCATGGTCTAAGGCAAATATAGGGGGAACTATCTCTAGGACTTTGTAGGATTCAATGAAGGGTGGAAATACAAGTAACGAGAGGGATTTTTTTTAATGTCACTGTGGTTTTTGTAGGGGTTTCTATGTTTGTCTAACATTAGATTTGGGAAAATTACTACAAAATTAATAGTTACAGATTTTATTCTAAATATATTTACATTATCTCTCATCTATAGATATGTATTAGAAAGCTTTAGAGATCTTAAAATCACACAAAAAACTTCTCTTTTTTCCGTCTTGTTTAAGAAATAGAAGAAGAAAAAACGTTAAACCAATATATGTTATAAATGATGATTTCTTATTTTGTGTTACATACCCTTATAACATTGAATGATTTGTCATTTTATCCTGATGAATATCGATAGCATATTACAGTTAAACTTCAATTTGAAATGCAAACAATAATTTAAACCAAGCCAATTTTTTTTCCGCTGGGGCCATTTTTTCATATTTGGCTATATCTGGCGAATATGGTGGATGCGGAAGCAATTCGTATCCTAACTCATGGAATTTTGCCATGGCGATGACACAAGTATGCACGCGTGGATTGTCTTGAAAGAGATTTTTTTTGCGCCAAATGCGGACATTTTTCTTTCACAGCATGGTTAAACGATCCAATAAGTTGACATAATACTCTCCATTAATCGTTTTGCCCCTTTCAAGGTAACCGATGTGGATTATGCGAGCATCCCAGAACACTGTGAGCATAACTTTGTTGGCCTATAAAGTCACATTGGTCTTCTTTGGTACGGGTTGGCTACGGGAAATCCACTCTTTGGACTGTTCTTTGATCTCTGATATGCTGTGATGAGTCAATGTTTCGTCAACAGTTATGAATCGACACCAAAATTCATTCGGACTTCCCTTTAACATCGTCAAACATTCTTTTGAAGTTGACATACGTGCATGTTTATTGTCAATTGTGATCAATCGCGGCACCCATCTTGCGGAAAGCTTTCTCATATCCAAGTGAGTTATTAAAATGTTCTGCACCGGTTCAACTGAGATGCTCACAAACTCAGCAATCTCACGCACTTTCACTCTCCGATCATTTATCACTATATCGTCCGTGGTAACCTCATTTGGACGACGTGGATGTTCTTCATCAAAAATACTTGTACGTCTGCGTTTGAATTTATCATTATCATCAGCTTATACTGCCCACTGTTGGAGGAAAGCACCCCTCAAGTCTTGCCACTTTTCCTGTTCTGGGCCGCTTATACCCAATTTACAGCAACTCTTTTCAAATCATCAGTTCACCGACTTTGTGGTCTACCTCTACTCCGATATGCTTCGGATCTAGGTCGCACTTGCCTAATTCTGCTTTAAGATACTTATTGTTTTTTACCAGCATAAATATACCTTCAATTAGCTGCAATTTTTAGTGTTCTGTACGGAACACCTAAAAGATCCCTTCGGTGTCTGCCTGTCCGTCTGTCACACCTAATATTCTTCTCTCTATTTGACACAGAAAGTTGAAATTTCGCACTAATATAGGAACTGATGGCCTCATTAGAGAAATGTAGTTTTGAAAATTAAATTTTGACTAAAAGTGGGGGGGGGGGGGGGTGAAATCGGAGGTGAAAAAAAAAATTTTTTACCAGCTCAGCGACTAGGGAGTTCAAAAATATATATAATATAATACTTGCGCACACTTTTTTTTGTATAATTTTTAAAAAATTGAAAGAAATCGCTGTCCCCCATTTATTTCGAAAAATAATGGTCGAAAAAATTGTGAAAAAAACTCTGAATAACATATTGTCCACGAGGTGTAGGTTGAATAAAAATTATTACGATTGCGTTATCTTTATAATTTATCTGGTATATTAAGAAAAAAAAAAAAAAAATTCAAGGTCATCAGTTTTCAGTAAAAATCGGAAAAAAGACTTGATACTTGAATACTCATCTTGGGTGTGTTTTATGACGTTCGTAATAAAATTTTTTATTTTAAAAGCAATCAACGTACGGAACACTAATTGCCCATGTCCGACTTGCACTTGGCCGGTTATTATTTTGTTTTTAGCGTGTTTCTGCGTAACATTTTATAATTATTATATACCTAAACCTAGTAGTTTTTCTAATATTTCAATTTTTTTTAAAAAATACTAGTTTTCAGTTTTGTAAAAAATTGCTAGTAGCGCCATTGTTTCTGAAGGTGAAATACTCATAATTGGTACGAGCGTTCTATAGAGATGAAAAAAAAGATATATGTAAAGAAATTTGAGTTAGATGCTTTAGGGTGTTCAAAATAAATTTATGCATTTCGACTATTTCAAATTTTTTAAACGGCACACCCTGTATATTATTATTTTTTCTGATAGATTTTACAAAACCCTCCAACTTTTATTAAGTATGTCATATACCTATTTCTAATAGTTTTCGATTTATTTTGAATTTTCAATTTTTACCCTTGTTTTTAATATACTTACGCTATAACATCATAGTTGCCAAGACAAAACAAAAATGTTATTGTCAAATTTTGGCAATCAACATACGGAACACTAATTGCCCAAATCCGGCTTACACTTGGCCGGTTATTATTTACGATGGGCATCACAGAAGCCCAAAACATAGAGTTAAATTATTATTTGAATTAGTGACGAAGTGAAAATTAATTTTTTTTTTTTTTCATTCACAGGAGTTCTTGACTATGGAGTAGCTTTACCTTTATATTAGACTACTCTGGAAGTCTTAAAAACAGAACAAAATTACCAGAAAATGTATAGTTATTTTGGGAAAAAATGACAACATAAACATTTTTTATTGTGATTTTTATCCTGCTCTTGTCTCCATTTAATTTTAAATTAATTTTTGATGTACAGTCTGTCAAGTAAGAACGTAGCCGCTCGTATTCTTGAAAAAACGTATTTCGAGAACATTTTTTGTCATCAATATATTCTTTGGTGTGCTAACAATGGCGCAATTACCTTAGTAAGTTGTCCAATCGCCTCCTGCATCAATCATCGCCTGGCATCTTCGAGGCATGCTGTCGACGAGATTTTCTGCATACTCTGCAAATTTTTCTAATCTCGACAATTGAGTCAAAGTTCTCAGAGTCTTTCCTCTGAGCTTTCTGTTTACAAGGAACCAAACATTTTCAAGAGGGTTGGCGTTCGGCGATTGTGAGAGCCACTCTAATGTCTTATCGCCTAAGTCAGCCGCTTCGCGAGAGGATTTTTGCCTCTCAAAGATTTCTTCAATGTGCCTCAGAATTTGACATCATGAGTACGAAGATGTTGTTGAATATTCTCATGGAACATATTGAATTTTCCGAATTTTGCCGCTTCTTGACGCAGCGTCAATTTCGAGTCCCGTGGAACAAACATACGATTCGTTTTTCGACTTTCGGAGTGACTTTGCCTACAGAACCACCTTTTGGCAAGTCGTCGACTTTTTTCATCTCTTTAAAATCATTTACTTAATTCTTCACAAATGACACCGAGTTTTTAATACATTTATTGGCCGAGGAATGTATCATTTTAGGCCTCTTTGGATGGGAATAAAGAAAGACTGCCTCGAACCGATGCGCAAGCAGGTGACTCATTTTGGATTTTACGTGATTTCGATGAAACTTCGGAATCGACTGATACTTTTACCAAAAAGCGTCGTATACCAAGGTTTCTTTTACCGATTTTTTGTTGAATCGCTAGAATCGCATCTACCAAAAATGAATTATCGCGCACATGTCTTACTTAACAGACTGTAAACGAGAAAAATAATATTTGGTAACATTTTAAATCGTAATTAATAATAATTTTATTGGTAAATGAGTCACAAAATGGTTTTTTGCTCATCTAAATATCAATTTAATTAGAATCTTCCATTTTGCAATTAGCAATTCATGTTTTATTACACCATCTCAAAATTGTGGCACAAAGCAAAATATATTCGGAAAATACCCAAAAGATTTTAGTTTCTCTGAATAGATAAACTTCCATCTACAGATACAATCTTTCTATTCATCGACATCACACAAAAATACAGCAATTTCTCAACGGACTAAACTCGCTTAGTTCAAAACATGAATAGGGCCCTCTTCGGTAATGAATAATGTAACAGCGGGCGCAGCAAAGAAACAAGGCTCTAGCGTGATTGAGAGATCGGAAGAACGGGCCAGAATATAAAAAAGGAGATCAGGAATCGTTCTGCGGGCGACAAAAACTGATAAATATCCTGGAGATTTAGGATGGATCCGAAAGACCGCCGCAAACTTTTCCATAACGTATTACGCGATTTCAGTCGATTCGAGTTGTTTAATGTCATTCGATCCTTGAAGTTTTCACCACGAAGAAACTTTCTGGCGAGGATTTTTTAAAGTTGTTTTAAAAGATCTAAACTTGAAGAATGAATTTTGTTTTTTGTAGATAGAAAAGGGATATACTCTAATTGTCTCGATCAGACTCGCTTAAATAAAGCAGTATATATTAGACTAATCCGATTTTAAAACTCCATTGTTTTTTTATTTTCATTTTTAACCTTAACTTCATGGTTCTGACTTTTCGAAGAGTAATCTATAATTGCGTCATAATACCAATTTGCGTAAATCTGAGCGAAACACTGGAAAATGTAGGTCTATAGATTTACATAAGTGAGAGTGAAGGTAACAGCTGCAATAAAGTTTTACGGTGACATGTCCTATCATATGATGTTGTTTACTAAAGGCATTTCACAGCAACATTGGCTAAAAGGGTTTAATAATAGTTTGCTGCAATTTGACAATCTGGGATTTATTTTGACAAATTCGATAGTAAGCCAATTAAAGAACCGCAGCTTGCAGTACAAGACGATGACACTACTCTAATTTATTATTTATCAATAAAAATGCAACAGTATGTTCAAATTTAGACAACTACAAAATATCCCACCTATTCGAACTCCTCTAATGCAGAATTTTATGTTCAGTTTTCTTGTATACATAGTCTAACCATGAATTTATCCAGTCTTTCTAACGCAAATATCGAAATGAAGACTGAATGCAACAATGTTAAAAAATAGTTAATTACAAGTATATACTTCCTTAAAAATTACATGTACAGGGTAGTCCAAATTGGACACTTTTAAAGGTAAACCCCTTTATCTAAAAGAGATAGACAAAAACTGATGTCAGGGTCTGAGACTCAATTTTTATGATAAACTCAATGGTGAAAACCGCATATCGATATCTAGTACCGTTTCAGATATACAGGTGTTTTTCAAAAATCTGCATTTTGAAAAAATGTTTGTAATTGAAATTTTTGATTTCTGCAAAAACATTCTCAAAGCACTTTTTCACGTGGATTTCAACAGTGTAAGTTACATTTTTACAACTAATATTCTAATAGTTATTAAGGTAAAAATATATTTTTTAAATGGGATACCCTGTATATTTTTCCTTATCCGAATAGAGCTTTAAATTACCATCCTAAAAATATAGCACACTTTATATTTTGCTTAAATTTACTTCAAAATATAACGGTTTTTAATTTTTACGTCAGTTTTAAATGCACATTTTGTGAAGTAGGCTTTGGACGGAGCGGCAATATCAATTGTTTACCGATAGCAGTCAAATCGTAAAAAAAAATCCCAGAAGTAACTCTAAGAGTCATAACTACAATGAAATTTACTAAATGCTATAGTACTTTAAACTATGTAGAAAATAAAACAAAACAACAATAAAACAATTTATTCCGAGTAGCGCAAACTAAAACAAAACAATTTTCTATAAGAGGTGTTCGAAATGTCGACCAGTTTCATTTACACATAGGTGGCACCTTTTCTGGACACTTCTTACCGAGTTGATTAGTTCGAGAGGAATGAGAGCTGTAAAACTTTGTATCACTGCAACTTCTAACTCTTGCCTGGTGTTTGTCGGCAATTTAAAAATTAGGTCTTTCAATCTTCCCCAGAGATAGATGTCCATGGGTGTTAAATCCGGTTACCTTGCTGGCCAACGGTTCGGACCTTGGTTGGCTATCCAATTGTTGTCGAAATTGGCCGATAAAAAATTACTGATAACTGCAGCGTTATGAGGGGGTGCCCCGTAGTGTTGAAAAAATATATCCATCCATTAACGGCAGTTCATCAACAAGAGGTTCTATTTGCTGCCTTAAAATTTCTAAATATCCCTGAGAGGTGAGTGTTCCTTCGTAAATAAATGGACCTATAACCATGCCTCTAAAAATTCCTGCCCACCTATTAAATCCAAATCTGCCTTGATTTCTTTGCTCCACAACTAAATGAGAATTTTCTTGTGCCCACGTATAAGAATTGTAATGGTTAAAAATACCTGCATTGCTTACATAAGCTTCGTCTGTCCAAATGCAATTTAACGAAAAATTCGGAACATGGTTACAATTCTCCAGAAACCATTGGCAAAAATCCATACGCCGTTGAAAATCTCCGGCTCTAAGGTGATGAACTTTTCTTGTCCTATATGGCCTGAATTTGTACTTCTTCAAAGTACGACTTACGTTAGTTCTTGGTAGTCCAGTGGATTCTTTTAACTGTCGGGTTGAAGTGTTGGAATTATTTCCGATAGTTCCTAAAAACTACTCCTTATCCATGTTTGATGCATAATTTTTGGGTCGTTTCTTTTCTAACTGGCCACTATTAACTAGGTTATGTCGCAATCGAGCGAATATATCCTTGAAGGGTTGTCACCTCTCTGGATTCCGTTCGTGGTACAAATTACTTGCCGCTTCCGAATCTTCTCCGGTTTGTATGAAACACACTATCATATCCCATTTTTCGTAATTTTCATTCGATTTATTTGACAATTCAATAACTGATCCTGAAGTAAAATTTGACAACTACGAGTAAACAATTAAATTAAACCATATGGCCTCTCCGTCCAAAGCCTACTTCACAAAATGTGCATTTAAAACTCGCGTAAAAAGTGAAAACATTTATATTTTGAAGTATATTTAACCTAAATATAAAGTGTGCTATATTTTTAAAATGGTAATTTAAAGCTCTATTCGGATAAGGAAAAATATGCAGGGTATCCCATTTAAAAAATATATTTTTGCGTTAATAACTATTAAAATATTAGTTGTAAAAAAACTTACATTGTTGAAATCCACGTGAAAAAGTGCTTTGAGAATGTTTTTACCGAAATCAAAAATTTTTAATAGGAAAAGAATTACAAACATTTTTCCAAAATGCAGATTTTTGAAAAACACCCTGTATATCTGTATATCTCAAACGTTACTAGATATCGATATGCGGTTTCCACCATTGAGTTAGTCATAAAAATTGAGCCTAAGGCACCGACATCAGTTTTCGTCTATCTCCTTTAGATAGAGAGGTTTACCTTCAAAAGTGTCCAATTTGGACCACCCTGTACAGTTATTTGAAACATTGCCGTGGATCTCGCAGTAAATTTTAGGATTTAGGATATTTATCAATAAAGAAGTACATTATTAGAATCCAAATTATAGCAGTTTTTGAAGGACACCCAATTTCGTTGCCTGGTTCGATAAGCCATTTTTTGAGAATATCCCACAGAATTAATCTAGACTAATCTTGGCGCAATATTGCATTCTAGCCAGCATTGTGCTGTTTTATTTCTTTTCCTCCTGAATTTTTCCTTTAATCAATTGTAGGCTAAATTTTATATAATAATTGAAGACATTGTGACGGGAAGATATGGATTCCTGAGCCACCACTTTTTGTTTTCTCAGAGAAATTCTGTCGATACGAGAACGTATAGCTCTGATAATAGCGAAGAGCGAGGAAGGTCTTGTGATCTATCAACATTCTGAGTTTATTTATGCCATCCAATTTACAGGAATTTTTTGGTAACTGACCACGATTATAGTAACAAAAAATTTCGAACACGCTTTCAACGCAAATACGGTTTTCATATTTTGGTCACTCCTTAGCAAACAAAGAAAAAGTGAGATCAATTATGTACCTTGCCTCACTAATAGTGAAATAATGTCTGCAATGGTACCACCTGTTGGCATGTAAATTCCCTAATTCAACGCGCATTTGAGAAACTTTATGGTTAGAGAGTAAATGCATTTTTTAGCAACAGTAGCAATAAATGACCAAATATCTGAGTTAATAAAACACACCTGGTCAACCAGATGTTTTAGACTCGCAACTAAATCGGATTTGAATCCTAAACCACTCAATCTGACTATTATGGTGTATTTTAAATGCTGGATTATGTTCCACACAATAAATTCTTCTATTCTCTCATCTTTTATAGTAGAGAGATTTTAAAACCAAACTATTCACTAAAACGAAGCTTAAAAATTTTCCAAAGCTTTTTTAAAAAAAGAAAAAGCTTTATTTATTGAAAGTAATTAAATAAATAGTAAAATAGTGGTAAATATATGCTGCTCAATCTAAAGCTGAACAGAAACATTTGCTTTAATATAATATGTTTATTTAGGAGTAATTAAATAACTCACTGTCAGCAAATCCGGAAACAAGGATGAGCAAACTTACGAGTACTGCCACGACATTAATACCTTCCGGTCATGAGACGTACAAAATGGTTTCTGTGTATGCGTTTAAATTACTATAAAGGTTTCGGGCTTCGTCCATCCCACATTTTCAGTGAACATACTTAGAGAAAAGTCTCAAGTCACCAATCTTTCTCGAGGAATCAAGTTTGCTGATGAATTCTGTGTCTTCAGTTATAATAGATAATAGAATAGCTTGTTTCTGAATATAATATAACAAAAGCAGAGTATGTTTGGAAGCAGGGTTCAAAACGCGGGAGCGGTGTTCCAGCGTTTGTTGATCTTGACATTATGACGCGTTATATCCACCAGTAACTGAGGTAGGTATTTGGTTCTTTAAAGTCGACTAGCAAAATCCCTTGAACATATCAAAAGATGGTGGCCATAACATTTTTTTTTGGGATTGTGCCACTTTTGTCAAAATTGGCCTTAAGGGTCCAGGATGATACCACTCCATAGATTGTCATTTAAACCGGTGATAAAGATACAGAACAATAATTTCGTCTCCTGTCACAGTTAAGGCCATCACATTTTTTTTCCATTCATATAGTGCTAAGAATTCTGTACAACATTCCATACGTTATTATTTTTGGAGAACATTTAATGGTTTGGGGACTCATTTCTCCTTCACTTTGTTGATACTGAAATAGTCATGTAGATTTAAAAGTACCCTGGTTTCCAAAAGTATACACTTTGCTGATAATTTTTCAGTTGTCAGTCGCCTATCCTAAAGTACTTATTCTCGCACTAGTTTGCGTTCGGTTCTAAGTGAATCATCCTAATATTGACACTTTTTAAATAAAATACAGTATATCACTGAATTAATTAAATAAACAAAAATTTTTGCTTTGCTGAACACTGCAAAGACAAAAATCACCTTTTTAATAACGAAAGGGTGACTTGCTATATAGTGCTTAAAAAGGAAAACATGTGGATTATTTAGAAATTCTTAGGATAAAAAAATCTATTGAAAATATTACAAAAATAACGAAGATCCAAAGAGAATTTGGAAATATCCTCCTATTAGACGCCGTGTTAAGAGATAACCTGTAATTAACCCAATTTTATTACCTCTTAATTTAAATTTAGTACTAATCAACCATCCAAATATAATATCTTTTAGAACCTAAGTTTAGTCTTATTGTAAACCTTTTCGAAAATGATCGCGAGACCGAAACACATGTGATCTGAATCTGAATAAACTCAGTGAAACAGATAATTTACAAAGATCTAATATAATTTTTATGGCATTTATTTTCAATGTGGCTTGGTTTACATCGTACAAACGTCACAAAAGCTCTCTATGAGACTAGCTTCACCCAAAAGTGATAGCAAACATAAATCTAACGCAGACCACAGAGTACAATATAACAACAGCTTCATTCTGGATGCTGAAACTAATTACTTCAGAAGAAGTTTCCTGGAAACGTGTTACATAAAAACTTGCAAAAAAATCTCAATCACAAAAAAGACATAAAAGGATTGAGTTCTATTTGCTAACACAGAATCACCTCAAACCAATCAAAAATAACGATTTTTATGAAAAAAATAGTTTCTAGTAAAGCAGACGTTTTCTTTTCTGTTATTCCTGTTTTTAAATATTTTAAATACTTTTTGTTATAAAATTTAAAAAATTAATATAATAAATAACTTTTCCAATAATAGCATTCACGAAAATATACTAAGACTCTCGCCTTAATGTTTAGGTTTTTTGTCGACCCACTGACGACATCGAGTACCAACAATATCCGGTGTCGGACTCAAAAATTACTAAGTGTTACTAAATACGACGTCAAAAAATTTAAAATGGAGTACCATTTCAACATCATGATCTTTCTCACAGTTGTGTCTGTTTTTAAAAGTGTTTTTAAAGAATGTTATTAGCAATATTTTATTTTTTAATACCTGTGTAGTTCTCTGAGTGTCCTTTTGTTATGTTTACTACTAGGTCAATGAAATGCAAATTTTGATGTGCTTTATCAGAGAGAAATTAACTTCTGAATTTTGTAAGGAAATTATTATACAACTTTATTAATTTATAAGTCACATACCCAAACGAACGTCTTAACTTTGTTTTTCTGTACCTTGTTTGCATTTCAGTATCCAGAAGAAGTTACCAATTAGGCAGGTTGATGACAAAAAAACAAAAAGCAGATAAAGAAGAAGATATATACATATATATATCTTCTTCTTTATGTGCCATATCCGGCCGCCCAGATGTTGGCGATCACTGTCCTCGGCCAGTCTAAAGAGATCCGCAGCTTTCTGTATGCCCGTCCGTTCTCTGATATTCTTCAGTAGGGACATCTGTGGAAGTAGTATTTCTCTTCAAGGAATACATGTTCAAGGTAAGCAATTTTGCGATATTTTATAGTCGTGATTAGTAATCTTTCCAAATTTGCCCTTCTTAAGACCTCCGTGTTCGTCAGCAAGTCAGTCCACGGTATTTAAAGGATCCTGCCGTGAATCCACATTTCAAATGTTTCTAGTGAATTTAACGTGCTAATATTTATAGTCCAACACTCTACCCCATACAGCAGTACCTACCAGATGTAGCATTTGACCATCATCTGTCTTAGTTTGAGGTTCAGATTGTGAATGTAAAGAAGAGCGTTGATTTTTCTAAAGCAAGTACGAGTTGCTTCAATTCTACATTTTATCTCCCTGTCGGGATATATGTTGTCTGTAATCCTGCTTCCCAAGTATTTAAATTGGTGAACCCGTTCTGTCGGTGCACTGTTAAGTATCAATTTCGCATCCTCGTATTAATCTAAATCTAATCTAAATATTGACTAAACACCATGAATTTAGTTTTGGTGATAATGAGGTTAATACCTAAATATTGTCCAGCTTCGCTAATTCTGTTGACTAGATGTGGCAGACCATCCAGATTATTGCATATAATGACGGTATCGTCGGCATATCTTATGGTGTTTAACACAACTTCATCAACTTTAACACCTAGCTCGATATTTAGGTTTTTTTTTTTTTTTTTTTTAATTTTGCCAGAAGAACCCTGTCAGACACCGCGTTGGACGTTGATAGATATATATATATATATATATATATATATATATATATATATATATATATATATATATATATATATATATATATATATATATATATATATATATATATTTCAGTGGTACTTTTCCGGCATGTTTAAAGAGGGCTTGTTTGTGCCATTGCATAAAAGTGGAGATTGTAATATCCCTTCGAATTTTAGACCCATTTCTTTACTCCCGATATTGGCGAAAGTGGTGGAGAGGCTGGTCGGGAAGAGACTGGTTGATTTTTTGAACAAACATGACATTCTTAGTGCGCAGCAATTCAGATTCCGAGCCTCGAGGAGCACGAACGATGCAATTTTTGATATGCTTGAATGACTTTATCTCGAATTGAATTCTGGTGAACATGCCGCGGCGGTGTTTTGTGATTTGACAAAAGCTTTCAATTGTATTGATCATGGGATCTTGCTGGCAAAACTGGACATTTATGGGTTCAGGGAGTTAGCTTGGGATTGGTTTCGGTCGTATTTGTTGGGCCGAGTCCAGGGAGTGACTTTTAAGGGCCAGTGCTCGGAGGGGGTTGGGATCAGTGTGGGTATCCCTCATCCCCCCTATACTTGGACCACTATTATTTTTGATCTATGTTAATGACCTGCCCCGTTTGACAGTGGCTAAAAGATTTGCCATCTTTGCTGATGACACCACAATCTTGTGGCACAATAAGGATGTGGGGAGACTTCGGACCGATGTTCAGGCAGATTTGTCTAAGATGAAGGCTTGGTGTGATGATAACAAATTGTCCTTCAATATAGCCAAGACAAGGATTCTGAGCTTTAGATGCAATATAGAGAATGTTAATATTGAAAATGAGATCATCTCTGCAGCTGATAAAAATTCATTTCTCGGTCTAATAATTGACTCATCGCTACGGTTTGAGGATCACATTGGCCACATGTGCAACAAAATTTCTTTAGGCTGCTATGCCCTTAAGGTTATTGCAAGCAGCCTGGGGCTGGATGTGGCTAGAACCTCTTATTTTTCACTAGTTGAGGCTCATTTGAGGGATGGGATCTGTTTCTGGGCTTGCTGCTCTCGAGTTCACTTTAGTTCTGTTTTTGTATTGCAAAAGAGAGCTATTAGATATATTTCGGGAGCTAGATTGTAAGAGTCATGTCGACCATTGTTTCCGAGGTTAGGGATTCTTACTCTTTGTGCCCTATTTATCCTGGAAACTGCCATCAAGTCTTTAAAAAACATTGTCTTGAGGCAATGCCAGTCAGTCGGCACGGCACTAGGCGAGCGATCGTCCTACCATTTCCGGCCCCGAAATCGTAGCTGATCAAATCTGCACTTGTTTATAGCGGCAAAAAAATATACAATCATCTGCCTCTCAAATGGAGAGGACTGAATTGCGAGAGGGTCTTTAGAAGAAAGACTAGGGCCCTACTTATAAAAAAGGCGTTCTATGCACTTGAGGAATTCTACAATGATAGACTGGAATAAGCATATAACAGTAGTTGAGTGGTTGGCATTTGGGTTGACTTATGTGTAAATTTTATTTTGGATTTACTGCATTGACTACTAATCTTGTTCTGTTTCTTTATTTTTTCTTTCTTTGAATTTGTATTTGTGTTTATTAATATAATAATAAATACCTATGTATTTTAGGACAATAAAGCATATTTCTATTCTATTCTATTCTATATATATATATATATATATATATATATATATATATATATATATATATATATATATATATATATATATATATACCAGGTGTACAAGTATAAAATGCGGATTTCTGACAACAGATGGTGCATAGTGTTGTGTTGTTTTGTTCAATATGTCGAAATTTATACCGAACAAAGAGCATTCGCGGACAGCATTAATTTTTTGTTTTCATTTGAAGAAAACTGCTGTTGAATCATACCGATTACTTCGAGAAGCTTATGCTGAACATGCTCCATCGCAAGATACGTGTGAAACGATGGTTTCGGCGTATCAAAAGTGGTGACTTCGATATTGCAGACAAGGAACGTGGAAAACCGCCAAAAAAATACGAAGATGTGAAATTGCAAGCATTGTTGGACGAAGATGATTCGCAAACACAAAAACAACTCGCCGAGCAATTGGGCGTTAGCGAAGAAGCTGTTTCCAATCGGCTACGAGAGATGGGAAAGATTCAGAAGACTGGTAGATGGGTACCACATGAGTTGAACGACAGGCAAATGGAAAAGCGCAAAAACACGTGTGACATTGTGCTCGCTAAGGAAGACGTTTTTGCATCGTATAGTTACAGGGGATGAAAAGTGGATTTATTTTGAGAATCTCAAGAGCAAAAAATCATGGGTAGACCCAGACCCACCATCCACATCGACCGCAACACTGAATCGCTTTGGCAGAAAGACGATGCTCTGTGTTTGGTGGGACCAGGGGGCCGTGGTCTATTATGAGCTGTTAAAACCTGGGTAAATGGTTAATACTAACCGATACCAACAATTGACTGATTTGAACCGTTCGCTGCTTGAAAAAACGCCAGAATACCGAAAGAGGCACCACAAAGTCATTTTTCTTCATGACAATGCTCTATCATATATGGCAAAAGCAGTTTACGACAGGTTGGAAGTACTCAGCTGGGAAGTTCTACCCCATGCGGCTTACTCACTAGACTTGGCTCCTTCCGATTACCACTTGCTTGCATCGATGGGTCACGCACTTGCTGAGCAGAGCTTTGGTTCGTACGAAGATGTGAAAAAAATGGCTCGATGAATGATTCGCAGTAAAAGGGGAAGATTTTTACTGGCGTGGTATTCACAAATTGCCGAAAGATGGGAAAAATGTATAACAAGCGATGGAGCATACTTTGAATAAAGCACTTTTTATCATTCTTCCGAATTTAACATGTTTTTTTTTTTTAAAAAAAAGTCCGCATTTCATACTTGTACACCTGGTATATATACATATATATATATATATATATATATATATATATATATATATATATATATATATATATATATATATATATATATATATATATATATATATATATACATATATATATGTATATATATGGTATATATATATAGTGAAATTAGCTATACATTATGTAATTAAAAGCAAAAACAAAACAAACAGAACTCATTAATAATACTTTTCTTCTAGACATTCATTTCATTACAACTTCATTTACCATCAGCGCGGTCCATTAATAAAATAACAGACATTTAAATTAATGCGTTTCGGCAAATGATATCTTTTGATTTTCCAACAGGCACGCAATTTTGTTTGCTACAAATAGCGGTAATTATATTAAAGGAAACATTATCGCATTATAAATGCGGCATCGGTATCTTTTAAGAAATAATGGAAAGAAATAACGCGAACAAATGATGAAATGATATGCTAATAGTACATTTAAAGAGAGCATACAGATAAAGTTGAATAAGGAAATAATACTTAAGACGGTAAAATTATCGTTTATGCTTTTTCTAAAAGTCATTTGCAATTACGTCATAATGGTAATTTATGTTGATCTGGGAGAAACACTCGAAAGGCGGGTCTATTTATACAGGCCTGCAATAGTCAGAATTTTCAATGCACTAACAGGTCTTGTCGCCTGATTTAACCGACAACCACTGAAAACTCCCCAATTGTGGACCGTGAAAAAATTTTGTATTATGTGTATACAGGATGTGTTTTCCATTAGTATTAGGTTTTGGTAGAGCGTAAATTAAGCAAATAAACATACAAAATAACCGGTCAAGTATAAGTTGAATTTGCGCAATTAGTGTTCCGTATGCTGATTGCTTTTAAAATAAAAAAATTTTGTTTCGGAGGTATAAAATGATCAGTGACTTCACAGAACACATCCCAAATGAGTTTTCAACAAAGTTTATTTCCAATCTTTACTGAAAACTGATGACTTTGAAATTTTTGTTTTTTTTTTATATACCAGATAAATTATTAAATGTGATAATTTTCGTTCAATCTACACCCCGTGGAGAATATTCCAGAATTTTTTCAAAATTCTTGATCAGTACTTTTCGAGATAAGGGGGGGACAGCGATTTTTCGCAATTTTTTTAAAATATAAACAAAGAAAACTGTGCCCAAATATTACCTTATATATTTTTTTTCTCGTGTTTTCACAAGCTTTCATTTGACACCACACTCGATGACCTGGTAAAAAAAAATTTTTTTCACTTCCGATTTCACCCCCCAAAACTAACCCCTTAAGTCAAAATTTAACTTTCAGAAGTACACGGCTCTGATAGGGCCATCAATTCCTTTATTATTACCAAATTTCAACTTTCTACGACAAATAGTTTCGGATATAAGAATTAAGAGCCCAGATTACAAACATGTCTAGTCAGATACTGACTCAGCAAGCTAAACAGACCAACCAGAATAAGACAAAAAGTTCTTGACATATATATATATATATATATATATATATATATATATATATATATATATATATATATATATATATATATATATGTATATGTATATGTACGTAACGTAACAAAATATATTCTATACCTGGCTAGAGAACATATGTATTTTATAAAACAAAATTTGTTTCCGATCTTTACTGAAAACTGATGTCCCTGAAATTTTTGTTTTTTATATAGCTGATAAATTATTAAAGGTAATGGCACTCTTGATAATTTTCGTTCAATCTACACCCCACAGAGAATATTCCAGAATTTTTTTAAAATTTTTTGATCAGTACTTTTCGAGATAAGGGGGGTGGACAGTGATTTTTCGCGATTGTTTAAAAATAGTACATAGAAAATTGTGAAAAAGTATTACAATATATATATATATATATATATATATATATATATATATATATATATTACTCGTGCTTTTACAAGCTTTCATTTGACACCCCACTCGATGACTTAGTAAAAAAATTTTTTTCACTTCCGATTTCACCCCCCAAAACTAACCCTTAAGTCAAAATTGAACTTTCAAAACTACACGGCACTGATGAAGCCATCAATTCCTATATTAGTACCAAATTTCAACTTTCTATGTCAGATAGTTTCGGAGAAAATCGGGTGTGACAGACAGACGGACAGACACCGAAGTGATCTTATAAGTGTTTCGTACGGAACACTAAAAATAAAAATCAAAAAAACAAAATTTGCCTGCTTTTATGAATTTATGTGAAAACAGCAGGACGTTTCAAATATTTTTCATTCCGTTTTATTAAGCATTCAATTCTCCAAAAATATTCTCATTTCTTAGTTTTAGTCTTGATCAACTTGAAATATATAATGTGGGATAATAATAATAAATAATAAAAAAAATACAGTCAATAGCTCAGAACTAACTATCTATTACCAATTTCGAATTGGAATAGTAGTTTCAACCCAACCACCTTTCCATTTCATATAGGGTAATTATTACTAATTATATAACATTCTATATATTGAATAATGCTGTGGACAAACTATAACCTCAACTAAGATCTTAATTTTTTTTATGGGCACAGCACACGTGCTGCAGGAAAATTTTTAAAGCTCTACAGGAGCAACGCGCATGCGGAAAAAGCGTCGACGTTGTTCTAAAATCGCTGGAAATTGTATTCGGTGGAAAACACATTCTTAAGCAATTCATTTGAAAGAAATGAGATTGCCCATCTATAATATATATAAAATGCAACATCTCTCTGCCTGTCTGTCTGTCCGTTAGTGCGCTTATCACTGGAGAACCATTTATCCGATTTACGTACTTTTTTTTAAAAAACTTACATATGTTCTCTGGCCAGGCTATAGGCTATATTTTATTACGATAGGTAGCATAAGGAATGAGCAGTGACGATAATAGTGAATGAAGTCGGAAAAAAGTTTGCCGCTAGCGCGTTCCCTTGCAATACACAGCCTAAATCATTAAATAGGGAACAATATTATGTAGCAGAGAATATCTGTAATCTATAATATATATAAAATGCAATGTCTCTCTGTCTGTTAGTCTGTCTATTAGTGCGTTTATCACGCGAGAACCACTTAACCGATTTACGTGTCTTTTTTTAAATTCATACCTATATTCTTTGGCCAGGTTATATATAATAATAATAATAATAATCTATATCTATAATATATATAAAATGCAACGTCTCTCTCTCTGTCTGTCCGTTAGTGCGCTTATCCCTCGAGAACCATTTATCCGATTTACGTGATTTTTTAAATTCATACATATGTTGACCAGGTTATAGATATATATTTTATCACATCTATAATATATATAAAATGCAACGTCTCTGTCTGTCTGTCTGTCCGTTAGTGCGCTTATCACTGAAGAACCACTTATCCGATTTACGCCTTTTTTTTTTAAAACACACATATGTTCTCCGGCCAGGTTATAGGCTATATTTTATTACGATAGGTAGCATAAGGAATGAGCGGTGACGATAATAGTGAATGAAGTCGGAAAAAAGTTTGCCGCTAGCGCATTCTCTTGCAACACACAGCCTAAACCATTAAATATGGAATGCAATGTCTCTCTGTCTGTCTATCTGTCCATTAGTGCGTTTATATACGCGAGAACCACTTATCCGATTTACGTGTCTTTTTTTAAATTCATACATATATTCTTTGGCCAGGTTATATAATAATAATAATCTATATCTATAATATATATAAAATCCAACGTCTCTCTGTCTGTCAGTCCGTTAGTGCGCTTATCACTGGAGAACCACTTATCCGAATTGCGTGCTTTTTTTTAAACATACATATGTTCTCTGTCCAGGTTATACGATATATTTTATTGCGTTAGGTAACATCAAGAATAAGCAGTGACCATAACAGTGAATCAAGTCGAAAAAAAAGTTACCGTTAGCGCGTTTTCTTGCAATACACTGCCTAAACCACTAAATATGGAACAATATCATGTTGCAAAGAATATTATATATAAAATGCAACGTCTCTCTGTCTGTCCGTTAGTGCGCTTATCACTTGAGAACCACTTATCCGATTTACGTGTTTTTATAAATTTATCCATATGTTCTATATAATTCGATATGGGCCTAGATAATAGGAGATAAGGTGAGATAATGGGAGATAAGTATACATAATGGGAGATAAGGAGAAATAATGGGAGATAAGTAGAGATAAGTCTAGATAATTGGAGCTATCGTGAGATAATGGGAGATAAGGAGAAATGATGGGAGATGAGCAGAGATAAGCCTAGATAATGGAAATTATGTAGAGATAATGGGAGATAAGGAGAAATAATGGGAGATAAGGGAAACTAATGGCAGATATTTTATTACGTTAGGTATCATAAGGAATAAGCAGTGACGATAGCAGTGAATAAAGTCCACGCGAGCGGAGCCGCGGGCAAGGCTAGTGTAAAATAATTCTTGAAAAGGGTGGTTCGAATAGTAACAAGCTGAGCTCCATAGAGATGTGATGAATTAATGCGACGTGTATTACTGGCGTCTATTCTTTTGGACGGAATTAATTGGTCTTCGTTCATCGAATGCTTCCCACGAAAGTCCTTAAATAGCTTCAAGTTACCAACCGTTTTTCGATATTCTAAAGAATCAAGATTACTAGTGAGTTCTAGGTTTCCGATTAAGTAAAAAGGTCTTTTCTGTATAGAATTTAACAAATGTAGCGTATGTTTGGGAGCAAAGTTTCAAACATGTAAGCAGTATTCCACCGTTAGTCGAATGTGAGCCTTGTATAGGAGTGTTAGAGAGTGTTAAACTTTCTAATATCAAAATATATTCCGAGACTTTCAGAAGATCTCTATGCTATGCATGCAATATGTTTCTGCCAAGACATATTTGTTCTCAAGTTAACGCCCAACGACGATGCTATAGGAATAAAGTGTCCCTATATAACTTGCCAGGTTCTCCAATATAAACCGTTTTCTAAAAAACTGCAGCTTTTATTTGTATAGCGTTAAATTTTACTTGGTTACTGTCACTCCAAAATAAAATTTCTTTCATTTTTTTTTGTTATATTGAACAACTTCTTAAAAGAATTATCTTCATTTTTAACGTTTTTTGAAAAAAAAATATGACCTAAGGTTTAATCAAACTACTGTCTGAATAAGTAAATTCAGATCAAGAAAAAACCAGAGCATTCTTAAATTCATTTGGCATTATTGAATTTGTTCTCTGTGAAAATATTCCTTTACAATTTTATGTTTTATTGAAAATAATTATCGATTAAGAATAAATTCAAAATTAAATTTTTGAGACCGTATCACCTGGAAGTTCAACACGGGATGCCAGCAAAATGATGAAGATTAATGATAAAAAGGCGTTGTTTTGGCACGCCACGGTAATGATAGACTGTTGGATATCGATAAATTGACTGTAAATTTACCTAGTCAAAAGAGGCTTATAAAATACATTTACCTTTTTAAAAAGTAAGTTCAGAAAACATACGAACATATGGCTTGACTTTCACAGAACTTGTCAAGTAGGTTATTAATTGAAATTAAACAGAAAAGAAGAAGTATTTGATGTAGGCACAAGTGAAAGAATTAACGTCGACTGTGCATTTCTTTAAATGCAATTTTAATAATAAATATCAGTTTCAGGCTGGAGTTTTTTTTTTGTATAATTTTATTATAACATATTTATTGAGAGGTTTTCGTAACTATATATACAAGGCCTTATGAAAATAGTATATTCACATGGATCAAATAAAATATATTCACTACTTTTTTTCTTTGTGGAACACATATTAATTGTTAATAATTTTTTTTTTAGTAAAATGGTATTTAGCTAAAAAAATTTTCTTAAAATCATTGAATCTTAAAGTCAATAACCGGTCAAGTGCAATTAGTGTTCCGTACGTTGATTGCTTTTAAAATAAAAAAAAATTGTTACGGAGGTATAAAATGATCAGTAACTTCACAAAACACACCCCAAATGAGTTTTCAACAAAGTTTGTTTCTAGTCTTTACTGAAAACTGATGACCTTGAAATTTTTTCAGGTAACGCACTCCTAATAATTTTAATTCAATCTGCACCCCGCAAAATTTGTTGTGATTTTTTAAAAAATAATACAAAGAAAAGTGTGCGCAAGTATTACATTATATATATATATATATATATATATATATATATATATATATATATATATATATATATATATATATATATATATATATATATATATATATATATTTTTTCTCATGTTGTTTTTGCAAGCTTTCATTTGACACCACACTCGATGACCTAGCAAAAATTTTTTTTAGATGGATATCGACGAGGATGTAACATTCGTCAATGTTCTTCAAGTGCCGCAACATACATTTGTATTGCACGTCACCTTTTTAGATAACTCGGTAGTGCTGCCACGAGCGATATTATTTTTGCAACAACTTCTACATATGTATGTGACCATGCAAATATACTTTAGTAAACTAATTAATAAGTACACTGACCTATCGAGATTGGAACCTGGACCCATGATACTGTATGACAACACAATAGTATTGAGCTGAGGACGCCAGAACCTTAAATAACCTTACCTGATTAAATCTTTGAATAATGTGCTGTTACAGTAAACTATATTTGAATTATCTCGTCTAAATAACAAACAATAAATACTGCAATACTTGAGGTAAAAAAAGGCATTTCTCAGAACACTTGAATGTATCAAATAATCCGCTCTGATGAAAACCGAAAGTCGATATTGGAAACTGATCAGATAAACGAGAAATAAGCCGAAATAAGCACCCAAAAATAGTGTTTAGGCTCTAAAATACGCAAAGACTAAATCACTAACCATATATTAATGTTCAAGTCTATTAGCCACCTCTAGACTATCGCGCCTACCATCACGCATCATGTGATTAACAACAGTTTAGCCAGAAAGATCGCCTAAATTGTAAGAAAGCATGTCAAAACCACACAAAAACGTTTTATTTATTGGAATGTCTATTTTGTATTATAGTGTTAACAATGGCATTTTGTATTATGCTACACTATGTCCAGATGAAATCACACTAAAAGTTAATTATGTTTAACGAAAATTTGGTCAATACGAGAGCCACATTTTCAGTTTTTACAAACTTCCACTAGATGGCGCTATTGAGATGTGACATTACCATTGTTGTAAAATTTGACATTTTTTATTGTTAGAACACTGGCAGCTTGGAAATTAGCCTAGCAGCTTGTTTACAGTGAGCGTTTAAAAGAAGCAGTTTTCATGAACAAATGGAAATTTCACGTGAAGGATGAGTTTTTGCGATTTTAGGAAAAGCCTAACTCAACAACAATGTCTCGAATCGCTTCAGGGAAACTTTGTATGAATTATTTATTTTAAAATTTATCAGAAAATATTTAGTTAATAGTATATAAATTAAATGAGGGTGAGTAAAATCACTGATTTATTTAAATTAAATAAAATAACAGGAGGTATAAAATGATCAATGGCTTCACAACACACCCCAAATGAGTTTTCAATAAACTTTTTTTCCGACAGAAAGAACCGAAGATCTTATAAGTGTTCCATACAGAACACTAAAAAAAGTTGATTACGAAAATAATATTTTAGAAACAAATGTTGTGTATTTAAACCTGCCAGATTATTAAAATTATTTTTTTCCCTAAAATATTTCGATTTACCCTCGTACAGGAGATAAAGGCTGATGTCTTTAAAGGAACTTTGATTTTCAGGAACCTTGAACAAACCGAAGTACCCCCATTATTTGCATTAAAATGGGGAATTATTAATGATAAAAAAAAGTATACTTTCAAGAGAACAAACCCGGTTTTCACTAAATAAATATGAAGAAAGAATATTCGAGGGTCGATTAAAAACTCTTGTAAGAAACGACCTTAATAACATTTTTTTGCAAAAATAAAAATTTATTTCTGAATATAATATGTATATATTTAGCTCAATATATTTAGTTCAGCGAGATTCCCATTTTTTTATCCCCTCAGCAAGAATGTTTCGAACTATGCATAATACTCGTTTGCAGCCCAGATAACCTCTTCATTAGACGAACATTTTTTTTCCGTGCAACCCAATGTTTGAGGCTAGGAAACAAAAAAAAGTCACTTGGTTTCAAATCTGGGGAATAGAGTGGGTAGGAAAATATTTCGAAGCCTAGCCTAGCTTATTCACTTTTGCCATTGCAACAGATGATCTGTGAACAGGTCCATTATCCAGGAGAAGAAACACTTTTTTGGCTCTAATCTTCGTCGTTTCTGCTTCAAGTTACTACGCAAACGGTCCAATAACATTACGTAATCAGATTCTCTGTTTCAGCCTTTTCCAAATAGCCAATCATGATGATATCTTTTATCTACGGATCATAATGGTTGATCCACGTCTTGTATATAGTCACAAGCCTACGCCAGAAGACCTTCAAATTACGCCGCAACTTTTTCAGACACGATTTTGAAATGTTCTTCCCCGTGCGTTTTTGACCTGTAGTCAGGAAACGCGCGCTCAGTTCTTTCATTTTTATAATTTCACGCAGGATATTATGTACCCGTTCATGTGAGATGCCTAACATCTCAGCAATCTCACGGAGATTAATGCGATGATCTTTCATCACGATACCATGAATTTTATCGACCATTTATTCATAAGAAACCTCAGTCAGGCATCTTGAACATGTAGCATCTGTAGGGCTCGTATGGCCAAGTTTAAATTCATTTATCCAGTAACAAATGGTCTTGAGTGCTGAGGTAGACTCCCCATAAACTCCTTTCAGTTCATTTTCTATCTAGGCCGCAGTACACTTTTTTAAATAATTTTTTTTTATCACTGCACATTACCAGGCTTTTCTACAAAACGTGCATCATCGACCACTTGCGATAGCTACCAACAAATAACTGGGCATTGTAGCTGTTTGAAACTTTAAACATATAATGCTGAATTGAAAAATAAGCTGGAGGCACTAATAGAAGCTAAATAAAATGAAAAGATACAAGTCCTGGAATGAAAACATTAGAAAGAGCTGCTTATGACCAAGAAGCTTGGAGATGAAGGTTCACAACATTTCATGTTTTGTTTTAAATTTAGTTTTTTTTTTGCCTTCATTTTAAGACAAATATTGGCTCAGATTGGCTTAGTTTAATGTTCGACTATTCGAATACAGTTATATACACAATATTTGTTTTTTAAAATAGTAAGCTACCCTATTTCCCTTCAACAATACACATGCCTATCAAATAAGAACGTGACCGCTTGTATTCTTGAAAAAATGTGTTTCGAGAACATTTTGATGGCAATTAATGTATTCTTTGGTGTGCTAACAACGGCGCAATTATCTTAGTAAGTTGTTCAATCGCCTTCCTGCATCAATAATCGCCTGACATCTTCGAGGCATGATGTCGATTGGAATTTCTGCAATGATCTCCACATTTTTTGAATCTCGCGAGACAACTGAGTCACAGTCCTCAAAGTCATTTGTCTGAGCTTTTTCTTTACAAAGAACTAAACATTTTCAGTAGAGTTGGCGTCCGGCGATTGTGAGGGCCATTCTAGTATCTTATCGTGGGCCTAAGCGAGCAGCTTCGCTACGTGATTTTCGCCCAGCAAAGGTTTCTTCAACGTGCTTCGGAATTTGACATCATGAGCACGAAGATGTTCAAACCTGATTTTCTTAATTTTGCCACTTATTGACGCAAGATCTCATAAAAACAAAGATACGATTCGTTTTTCGACTTTTGGAGTAACTTTGCCTACCTAGCCACGTTTTGGCAAGTCGTCGACATTTTTCGTCTCGTTAAAATGATTTATCCACTTTTTCACAAATGACACCAATTTTTTAATATATTCAGCGGTCGTAGAAGGTGTCATTTTAGACCCCTTTGGGTGAGAACAAAGAATCCCAAGGAATAAAAAGATCACTAAACCCAATTCAAAATCAAGCATTGAGACTGGCTACAGGAGCCTTCAGAACATCGCCAATTGCAAGCCTTCAGTGTATATCATCAACTCCTCCACTCTATCTAGATAGGCAACACTTTTTAATGAAATTCTATGCATCCTCACTCCAGAAATCCCATACAAAAAAGACAATTAACTTAACAAATTGTCATCGCCCCAACATGATAGCTCCTAAAGACTCAATTCACAACAGAATAAACAAGTTTATGTAACTACATAATCTCTTTCCGCTAAAATTCGACTACCCTTTCTGGAACAGCTTCCCCCTCTTGGAGATCCTCAACCCCTAAAGTGGATTTTCATCTTGATTCCAATAAGGTAAAAGACAAAAACCCATAGAAATTAAGTCGGAATTTCTCGAAAGAATACATTCTCAATATCCTAATCACTCTATCTTATATACCGACGGTTCTAAATCGGATCAGGGAGTGGGAGCCGCTTATGTACATGACAAAGTAATCAAACGTTTTAAACTTCACCCCAAAAACTCCATTTTCACAGCAGAACTGCTCGCCATCAAGAAAGCACTTATGTGTAAGACTACTATTGCCTCTACCCAAGGGATAAACAAATTTCTTATAGCTTCTGATTCCTTGAGTTCGCTAAAACTCATTATCTCCAATAAAGCCAACAGTACGTACTTAAGTCAAATCAACGACCTTCTATATGTAGTTAAATTTAGAGATATTGAAATTTCATTCTTGTCGATCCCTGGGCACATGAACATTGGAGGTAACGACATGGCCGATAGAGAGGCTAAAAGGGCAGCAACAAGCGGAACTCCTTTCTCGGGGGAAAACAACAGTAATGCTTTTACAAAGATGTTATGCTCAATTAAAAGAGATTTATTCCAACTGGAGTGGGACTTGGAGAATAATGAAAACAAACTATGGCCGATAAAACCTCGCGTATTCCCTCCTCTACATAATTCAAATAACAAAAGATCGGACAATATATTGCTGAGAAGATTGGCCATAGGTCATACTTACCACACTCACTCATATCTCCTAAAAAAAGAACCATTGCCGAAGTGTGATGTATGCAGTTCCACTCTGATGGTGAAACATATCTTTGAAGCAAACCACTCCCTTCATCTGAGAATTAAATATAACATTCCTCATTCAATTACACAGAACATTGAGCAATTCAAATCAATCAAAGAAAATATTTACCAATACCTAAAAGAACTAAAAATAACTATATACCAGGTGTATAAGTATGAAATGCGGATTTTTTTCTAAAAAAACATGTTAAATTCGGAAGAATGATAAAAACTGCTTTATTCAAAGTATGGTTCATGGCTTATTATACATTTTTTCCATCTTTCGAGCAATTTGTGAATACCACATCAGTAAAAATCTTCCCCTTTTGCTGCGAACCATTCATCTAGCCATTTTTTCACATCTTCGTAAGAACCAAAGCACTGCTCAGCAAGTGCGTGACCCATCGATACAAACAAGTGGTAATCGGAAGAAGCCAAGTCTGGTGAGTAAGCCGCATGGGGTAGAACTTCCCAGCTGAGTGCTTCCAACGTGTCGCGAACTGGTTTTGCCGTATGTGATGGAGCATTGTCACGAAGAAAAATGACTTTGTGTTGCCTCTCTCGGTATTCTGGCCTTTTTTTAAGCAGCGAACGGTTCAAATCGGTCAATTGTTGTTGGTAACATTTAGTATTAACCGTTTCCCCAGGTTTTAACAGCTCATAATAGACGACGCACCTCTGGTCCCACCAAACACAGAGCATCGTCTTTCTGCCAAAGCGATTCGGTCTTGCGGTCGATGTGGATGGTGCGCCTGGGTATACCCATGATTTTTTGCGCTTGGGATTCTCAAAATAAATCCACTTTTCATTCCCTATAACTATACGATGCAAAAACGACTTCCTTTTGTACCGAGCGAGCAAAATGTTACACGTGTTTTTGCGCTTTTCCATTTGTCTGTCGTTCAACTCATGTGGTACCCATCTACCGGCTTCTGAATCTTTCCCATCTCTCGTAGCCGATTGGAAACAGCTTGTTGCCTAACGCCCAATTGCTCGACGAGTTCTTTTTGTGTTTGGGAATCATCTTCGTCCAACAGTGCTTGCAATTCCACATCTTCGTATTTTTTTGGCTGTTGTCCACGTTCCTTGTCTGCAACATCGCAGTCACCACTTTTGAAATGCCGAAACCATCGTTCACACGTATCTTGCGATGGAGCATGTTCACCATAAGCTTCTCGTAGTAATCGGTATGAATCAACAACAGTTTTTTTCAAATGAAAACAAAAAATTAATGCTGTCCGCGAATGTTCTTTTTTCGGTATAAATTTCGACATATTGAACATAACAACACAACACTATGCACACACTTTTCCAATTTATCACTCGTGCGCGTCTGACACTTGTTGATACAACCAAGTGGCGCAGTGTCAAGTCTTTATAGCACAAACTGCATTGGTGCACCATCTGTTGCCTGAAATCCGCATTTCATACTTGTACACCTGGTAAATGAGCGTGGTTTAAGAAAATTTAAAATGAATTTTGATAGATGTCCTGTTAAGCCAATCTTCTTTATTTGATTCATTATAACATGTGTGTTGGTTGTGTCAAATGCATTCTTCAAATCCAAAGATACTGCAAGAAAGTGGGAATTTCTGTGAAAAGATTTCCTAATTTCTGAATCAATTAGAGCCAATTGTACCAACGCGGAGTGATGTTTACGGAAACCATACTGGTTGTTTCCAAGTAAATTTTTTGATTCCAGGATCCATTCTAGTCTGTTTTTTACCATTCTCTCCATCACCTTACATAACTGCTAGTCAATGTGATTGGTCTATATTTACCTCAACATTACAAACAAAAAATACTAGACTACTTCAATCATTTATGGATAACTGACACCTTTCCTACATCATGGAGACAAACCACAGTCATACCAATTCACAAACCAGGCAAACCAAGGAATCAGCCAAATATCTCGTTAAAATGATTTATTCACTTTTTCACAAATGCCACCAATTTTTTAATATATTCAGGGGTCGTAGAATGTATCATTTTAGACCCCTTTTGGATGAGAACAAAGAAAAACTGCCACGAAGCGACGTGTAAACAAGTGACTCATTTTGGATTTTACGTGATTTCGACGAGAGTTCGGATCGACTGATATTTTTACTAAAATGCGTCATAGACAAAGAGTCCCTCTACCGATTTTTTGTTGAATCACTAGAATCGCATCTACCAAAAATGAATTATCTCAGACACCTTCTTACTTAACAGACTGTAACTAAATTTTTAAATTTATAAAAGAAAACTAAATATTTTTTCTTTTAATTGAGATATATGAGAAAATATTTGGGACCCTTAAGAGCATGCAATAAGAACATCTTACTAGAGTAGCATCCTAGTTTATGAAAGACGGGCAAACAATTTATAATGAACAAACAATCAAACAAACTTCTAAAAGGGTTGAAAACTTTCATTTGGCTGCGTCACGTAACTACAATGTTAACTAGAAGAAAGGAGTTAATTAATATAAGACGCGAACAGAACTGGCGCTGTTCAGAATGTTCAGACGCCATTATTAATCTTGCAACGAAGATCTGTATCTGAGACACTTGAAATGACAATGACGTCTCAGAGGAACCATTAATTTTGTTCCCAACGCGCGATCGCGGAGTGTATTGTCTTATTGCTTTCAACCTGTCTTGTTAAATAAGGAGATTGTCTCGGATTATCTGATAGAGTTTTGTGTCACAAGATGTTTTTTGGGATAAAAAAAAGGTGTCTGTGAGAAGGAAAAACTATAGGTACAGCCTGTCAAGTAAGAACGTGACCGCTCGTATTCTTGAAAAAATGTGTTTCGGGAACATTTTTTTGTCATTAATCTATTCTTTCGTGTGCTAGCAATGGTGCAATTACCTTAGTAAGTTGTCTAATCGCCTCCTGCATCAATAATCGCCTGGCATCTTCGAGCGCAATTGGTATTCCATACGGTGATTGCTTTTAAAATAAAATAAAATTATATCTCGGTATAAGAGCGACTCGCCATTCAGTTACAGTTACCTCCACCATACGTCAAGAAACATAGTTGTCATAGTTTTTGTTATACCAAATAAATTCTTAAACGTAATCCACTCCTGATAATTTTTACTCAATTTATATTTTATGGCGAATTTTTTCAAAATTTCATTCAAATTCAAAATCTTTTTTAAAACAACACAAAGAAAAGTGCGCAAAACTTGTATTTTCACAAGCTTTCATTTGACACCTCCACTTGATCTGGTAAAATTTTCTTTTTTTCATTTCCGATTTCACCCCCTAAAACCCCTTAAGTTAAAATTTAACTTTCGGAAATTTGCTACTAGTACTTGATCATCTGCGAAAAATCGAGTTGTTAGGAACTGGTTACCAATCTCTATTCCCATTCCTGTACGCTTTCTCCTCCATACTTCTAGTGCTTCCTGTAAATACTTTTTAAAAAATGTGGGTGACAGACAACATCCCTGATTCATGCCTGTACTTACTTTAAACAGCGAAGATATTTCGTTCCCAGTTTTTACAGCGCTTTGTAGATTCTTGTATAGGTTGTATATTGCACGAACAAATGTACTGCTAAGACCAACTTTCGTTAAGACATTAAATAGTTTTTTCAGGGGTACTGAATCGTAGGCTTTTTCAAGATCTATGAACGCGAGACGAGTCAGTAGATTTCGAGCTTTCCGTTTTTCTAATATTTGTTGCAAAGTAAAGATATTATCCATGCAAGATCTTCCCTAAATTAAATAAAGTGATACTAGATTTGACTGATTAAGCGATAGAATATTGCCGATTAATGTATACTAGCTGTAATTTTCATTATAGCCATTTCTTCTGTGGCTAATTACACTAATTTATACAACGGATAAGAAAATAACTGATAAACTGATGTAGTTGTTATAAAATAACCGGTCAAGTGCAAGTTGAAATTGCGCAATTAGTGTTCCGTACGTTAAGCGCTTTTGAAATAAAAATTTTTGTTACGGAGGTATAAAATGATCAGTGACTTCAGAAAACACACCCCATATCAGTTTTCAACAAAGTTTGTTTCCGATCTTTAATGAAAACTGAAAACCTTGAAATTTTTGTTTTTTTAAATACCAGATAAATTATTAAAGGTAATGCACTCGTGATAATTTTCGTTCAATCTACACCCCGAATATTACAGAATTTTTTCAAAATATTTTGGTTAGTACTTTTCGAGATAAAGGAAAGAATTTTTCGCGTTTTTTTAAAAATAATACAAAGAAAAGTGTGCGCAAGCAATTATATATATTTTTGAATTCGGGTTTTTACAGACTTTCATCTGACATCCCACTCGACCTAGCTAAAAATTTTTTTTTTCTTACTACCGATTTCACCCCCCCAAAACTAACCCCTTAAGTCAAAATTTAATTTTCAAAATTACACGGATATGATTGGCGTATATTTTTAACTTTTTATGTCAAATAATTTCGGAGAAAAGTTATTCCATAAGTGTTCCATGGAACACTAAAAGATACTTATTTTCTTAAAAATGAAGAACTAAATACAAATTATATTTAGTTTAAACTTTTATTGTCGGTGATGTTATCATTCTCGAAATTCAATAAAAGTTTAAAACAATATGTAATGATAGGCATATTTTTCGTAGGTATCTTATTTCAGAAGCCATGCAAACTTATTATTTTTCTGTGCTAATAAATTGTTGTTACTTTGGATAGATTAATTTTTATTCTGTTATTCAATATTTTCTAACTTCAGCTTTATTTCTTGAGTCAATGAGAATATTTTGATAAACTTGCTTTTGATCACACGTACTCCTAATTCATATGTAAATATTTATTTAAAATGCTGACATACAGTTTTAAAAATGAGTAGAGTCCCATCAGAAATATGGTTCTTCGTGGTAAACTATTTCAAATTAGTATCACTTCTGGTGTTTCACCAACAATTTTACAAATCATCTGTAGAGATTTCTTCGAAACTAAAACACTGACTTAACTCCCCGTCACTAAAAAAGCTTTAACTTTAAACCTAGTTTAAATTTGACAAATAAGGGCTTAAGATATATAAACTCAAACAGATGGATCAGAAACTTCGAGCTGTGTAGGCGCTGGGTATGGAGTCATGAGTGGCTTAAGCCCAAAGACAGTATGGATTCATGAATGGTTTAAGTACTGTGGATGCAATCTGTGAACTAACCAATCATATAACTAACAATTGGCAATAAATGAATCGCTGTCTTCTTGGATATTGCCAAGGCATTTGACACGGTCCCACATGACTCCCTGCTTGATGTATTAGGTTCATATGAGGTGAGGGGCAGTGGACGCGAGTTATCTGGGGCGTTCCTAGCAGATGGTGAAATTGGAGATATTTACAGTCAACCATTGCCTGTCAAAATAGGAATTTCACAGGGTACTGTTTTAGGCTCTATACTATTCATTGCATACATTAATTTTTTAACCAGTATGGAACTGGAAAATAATTCAATATTATCTTATGCTAATAACAGTAATGATGTGATGATGATGTGGTGTCTACAGGGCCATCGTGGTTGAGTGTTTATGATTCTGGTATTGAGGACATGAATGAAATTAAAAACGGGTTGGACACATTCAAATTAACCTTAAATACCTTAAAACCAAAAATATAGGATTTTCCATCACTTCTGCTAAACGAGCAAACTTTCATAGCATTCATGTCAGTAATCTTGAGGAGGATATTCTGTAAGTGGACTCTATAACATATTTAGGGATAATTATAGATAGTAACCTTAAGGGGGATCGCCATGTTCTTGTGAGGAGCATAAGGGGGTTGATTCATAGGTTCTATATCCTGAAAGAGATACTGAGTAGGAAGCGACTATTAAGTGTGGAGTCTCTATTGAGGTACAGTATAGTTGTGTGGGGTAGTATTTACCAGAAGTCAGTATATCCCTTGAAGGTGATACAAAATTACTTTGTCAAGATAATATTTCGAAAAATCAACGTTTTCCTACCGACCTATTATACTCTGAGCACGTTTTGGATGTGCGTACTTTGTACTGTCTCACCTCCTGCTCCTATATTCATAAAACTAACAAATTAAAACAATTTGTGAAAGTCCTATAAATAGAACATCAAAGAAACTTAGATCTTTTTCTTATTTAGCTTTGAGGATGTATAACCTGCTCCATCTTGAAATTAGATCCTTAACAAGACTCTATACGTTTAACAGTGGATGTAGGGTATTTATTTGTAAAAGTTTAGATTCAAAGATATTCTGATTTTCTATTGGTTAATAGGATTACCTTGTGAAAGTGTAATAATGTCTATGTACGGGGTGATCCAAATTGGACACTTTTAAAAAAATATTGCACACTTTATATTTTGCTTAAATCTACTTCAAAATATAAAGATTTTCAGTAGGCTTTGGACGGAATGGTAATATCAATTGTTTACCGATAGCAGTCAAATCGTAAAAAAAATTCCATAACTACAATGAAATTTACTAAATGCTTTAGTACTTTAAACTATGTAGAAAATAAAACGAAACAATAATAAAACAATTTATTCCGAGTAGAGCAAACTAAAACAAAACAATTTTCTATAAGAAATGTTCGAAATATCGATCAGTTTCATTTACACATAGGCGGCACCTTTTCTGGACACTTCTTACCGAGTTGATTAGTTCAAAAGGAGTGAGGGCTGCACAAGTTTGTATCACTGTGACTTCTAACTCTTGCCTGGTATTTGTCGGCAATTTAAAAATTAGATCTTTCAATCTTCCCAAACGGTTCGGACCTTGGTTGGCTATCCAGTTATTGTTGAAATTGGCCGATAAAAAATTACTGATAACTGCAGCGTTATGAGGGGATGCCCCGTCGTGTTGAAAAAATATATTTCTAATGTCCATTAACGGCAGTTCATCAACAAGAGCTTCAATTTGCTGCCTTAAAATTTCTAAATATCTCTGAGAGGTGAGTGTTCCTTCGTAAATAAATGGACTTATAACCCTGCCTCTAAAAGTTCCTGCCCACATATTAAATCCAAATCTGCCTTGATTTCTTTGCTCCACAACTAAATGAGGATTTTCTTGTGCCCACGTATAAAAATTGTAACAGTTAAAAATACCTGCATTGCTTACATAAGCTTCATCTGTCCAAATGAAATTTAATAAAAAATTCGGAACATGGTTATAATTCTCCAGAAACCATTGGCAAAAATCCATATGCCGTTGAAAATCTCCGTCTCTAATGTGACGAACTTTTCTTGTCCTATATGGCCTGAATTTGTGCTTCTTCAAAGTACGACTTAAGTTAGTTCTTGGTGTCTAGTGGATTCTTTTAACTGTCGGGTTGAAGTGTTGGGATTATTTTCGATAGTTCCTCAAACTACTATTTCTTCTAACTCCTTATCCCTGTTTGATGCATAATTTGTGGATCGTTTCTTTTCAAACTGGCCACTATTAACTAGGTTATGTCGCAATCGAGCGAATATATCCTTGAAGGGTTGTCGCCTCTCTGGATACCGTTCGTGGTACAAATTACTTGCCGCTTCCGGTTTGTATGAAACACTATCATATCCCATTTTTCGGAATTTTCAAACTTCATTGCGATTTATTTGACAATTCAATAACTGATTCTGAAGTAAAATTTGACAACTACGAGTAAACAATTGAATTAAGCCATATGGCCGCTCCGTCCAAAACCTAATTCACAAAATGTGCATTTAAAACTCGCGTAAAAACTGAAAACCTTTATATTTTGAAGTAGATTTACGCAAAATATAAAGTGTGCTATTTTTTTTTATACAGGGAGAAATACGCTTTATGGATTTATGGAGCAGTCTGCGTCACCGTAAGGGTGCCCCAAAGTGCTCCAGGTATGTGGGGTTCACCGTCCTGAAGGGTTGGCATACCCACTAAAACTCCTTGTGAGCTGGGAAAACCCTCTACTCCTTTTACAATTCTGGTTTGTCAATGTCTAGATATTTGATGTATGCTAACTCTAAGGTTAATTTTCTAATATGTGGATCTAACCTACCTTAACCTAACTTAATGCTAACTTAATGCTAACTTAACCTAGTTCCCCATTTTCCGGGGGTGTGGTGTTATAATTGTGTTAGTCGTGTGTGTTGTTTACACTTTTTAAAACTGAAGGAGTTGCTCAACTAAACTACGGCCTTAATTAATCAAGGGTAGTCCATGTTGAATCTAGTGTTAGTTGGTCGTAGGTATCGATTGCCGACATTTACGTTGCCTCTGAAAGTGTTTGCTATCTCGGGGTTAGGATGGACCGCTGCTTTCTCAAGGAAGCGAAGCTGGGCATTACGCGTGAATTCTTTTGTCGTGGGCATTTCAAATTCCCTGTGCAACTGATTGTTGCGGACGAACCAGGGAGCTCCTACTATGATACGGAGGGCTTTATTTTGGACTGTCTGTACCTTGGTCCGATGAGTTTTGGACATCTGGCACCAGGCCTGACAGGCGTACGTAAGTCCGGCCCTGATTAGCAACTTGTTGTTAGTTGATAACTTACTACGATGATTCAGGAGCGGATACAGCTTCCCTAGAAGCTGATTTCCCTTGCGCACGACCATAGGCACTTGGTCCTTCCATACGAGCCGTTTGTCGTATAGAACGCCCAGGTACTTGATGTTGTTGGCCCATCGGAGTCTAGTTCCATTCAGTGAGAGTTGAGGAGGGGGTATGCGGAAGCCTTTTCCAAAGATTATGGCCTGGGTCTTGGCTGGATTGACCTTAATCCTCCACCGGTCAAACCAGTCAGAGAGGCGTGTTAGATGACGTTGAAGTCGGGCCGTGATGTGATCAATTCTCGCTGCTGAAGCGGTAATGGCCGTGTCGTCAGCGTACAATTGGAGGTTGGTGAATCGATCTTTAAGGATACCTGTCGAGAAGATATTGAAGAGGTGCGGGGATAAGGCGGAGCCTTGTGGGACTCCGGCCCTTATACTCTTTACCTCGGACAGGGATTGTTCGACACGGACTTGGAAAGTCCTATCGGAGAGGAATGATTGAACCAGAGTTGTTAGGTGAGAAGGGTAGCCAAAACGGATAAGCTTAAGGATTAAGCCTTCATGCCAGACTTTATCGAATGCTTTGGAGATGTCAAGGAAAACAGCGCCAACCCGGAAACCGCGGTTGAAACCGCTGGAGATGTACTGTGCCAGTTTTGTGGCGTGATGAATGGTACCATACTTTGGTTGAAAGCCGAATTGTTCATCAGGGATGATGTTGAGTTCGGTGCTTTTGCCTCTGATTTCCTCAAGGATAACCCTCTCGGCCACTTTGCCCAATGTTGATATTAGGCTAATTGGCCGGTAGCTGTCAGCCTCGTGGGAAGGAGAGCCAGGCTTCCGAATCATCACAATTTCGGCTTTCTTCCAAGTAGTGGGAAAATAGTGAAAAATGAGTCGGAAAATGCCATTGATGATGTTGGTGATCTCTGAGATCTGCTTAGGAGGAAGCTCCTTCAGAGATTTGGCAGAGATTTTATCATGGCCTGGGGCTTTCTTAGTTGAGCGGGTCTGAATGATGGACTTGACTATTTGCGGAGTCGTAAAGATCCGCACGGGAGGAAGTGGGGTTTGATTGAAGATGCGAATGGTTTGGGCCACCGCCGCATCTCTGCCGAATCGTGGGTGAGTGTGAGGGTTTGGTTGAAACCTGTCCTCGAGCATTTCTGCGAATAGACCTGCCTTCTCTAGAGGGGAAGACGCGGTGCCATTCTCGTGACGTAAGGAGGGAATTTGGCTAGGTTCGTCATTGGAGACGGCTCTCGCCATCGGATGTGGTGTCAGGGTTTAAGTCTTCGAGTTTGGAGTTCCATCCATCATTATGAAATTGATATAGGGCCTCTCTGACTATTTCAATATGTTGATTTGCGAGCCTTTTGATGTTAGGGTCGCCGGTCCTTGTAGCTCTCCGCCGGATGCGGTTTTTCTCTCGGATTAGTTCCTTGATGTGGGCGGGAAGTTTGCCCGTATCTTTGCTGGAAAAGTTCGAGTGACAGTGGCATGGGAAAAAGCCTGCTGAATGTCTGCGGTTAACTTGTCAACCGCAGCATCCAGTTCCTGAGGGGTGTTGATCCTAGGGATTGGATCAGTATTGTGAAGCTGTTGTTGGAAACTAGTCCAATCCGTAATTTTGCGAGTGACAGTGTCGGGGGTTCTGTCAGCCGGATTTCCCAGTGTGAGAATGATTGGGAGATGATCTGAGGAAAGTTCGTGGAAAACTGTGATGTTATGGCGGAGATTCAGATTCTTGACTAGGAACATGTCAAGAAAATCTGGTTGACCTCTACCGATGAAAGTGGGCTCGTTGGAGTTATGGGATTGAACAGAAATCTTTGTTGAAGGGAGTATAAATCAGTGCCATTCCTGTTCGTTGTTAGGTTTCCCCACAGAACATTCTTGGCATTGAAATCTCCGCCCAGGATAGTTACTTGGTCATCAGGACCGAAAAGTTGCCTGTAATCATTTAAAACTATGGGATGGGTTGGGGAGCCCCTCTGGTAAATGGAAGAGATCATAACAGAGCTATTATTTGACATGTTGACTGTGATTGTGGACGCCTCGGCAGAGACTAAGTTGTAGCTTGGGGGTGGGGGGTTGTGGCTGAGGGAGCGCCTGACAAGGATGAGAGTGCCACCATTCAGGACGCCCACCTTGTCACCCCTGTAAGCATGGAAATTTGGGATTTTGAAACGTTTACCTGGTTTTAAGAAAGTGTCTTGTATGAGGGCAATATCGATTTTATGCTCTTGCAGGAAATGGAGCAGTTCTTGTTTTTTATTGGAGATGCTGAAGCAATTCCAGAACATAATGTTTAAAGTCGACGGTTTGAGTTGTGTATTCATGTCCGTGCGTTAGTAATAGTTTGGGTCATGAGCGTTTTCATCTGCTCCGCGAACATCTTGGCTAATTGCGCAAGCTGTGCGTGGGAGAGAAGGGATTCGTTAGAGGAAGCAGGTTTGGGAACCTGCTTTTGGGGTTTTTTGGGGGAAAGACGGGAGTTGTCTTGGGTCCCCCAACCTTTAAAGGAAGATTGTTTTTGGGACCTGATCTGGGAAGGGTGCCGCCGGCACCCGCTGAAAGAGGCAGGATGGTCACCTGCGCAATTTGCGCATTTGGGTGGAACTTCTTTTGGTTTTGTGCATTGAGAAGTGTGATGATTTTCACCACACTTTACGCATTTAGCAGGGATATGGCAGCACGGGGCGGCATGCCCGTGGTCCTGACAGTTGTAGCATTGAATGCCACGGGACTTTGATTTTTGAGATTCTACACGTACTTCGAACGTGCGTATGACTTGGAGTTTGAAAATGCCTGTCTCAGATTTTGGTAAGAGAACTAGTACAAGTTTCATGGGCCAGCCGTTGGTGTGACGCCAACGAATAACCTTTTTTGGGTGGAACCCTTGGTCTTTGAGATCGTCCAGGATCTTCTTGTCTGTGAGGTGTTCAGGAATACCACGGAGGACGACGTGGTTGGATTTTTCTTCCGGGAAGCGGAAGGTATAGAATGGCTCCTTGTTTTGGTCAAAGAGCTGCGTGGCTTTCCTGTAGTCTTCCTCGGAACAAGGAAAAATCTTGATTCCGTTTCGGACTACGATTGCTGATGAATATTTGATATTATTTGTTCTGAAAAGGCTGGAAATGCTGACAAATTTGCCAGCATTTGTGATTACAATGGGGGGTATGGATTTTGTCCTGACAGGTTTAGGGACGATTTTTGGTGCAATTGTCGGAGCAGCTGGGGGGGTGGTCGGGGCAGCAGGGGGGGTGATTGTATTTCCGGGAGTAGGGGTAGGAAGGGGTGGGAAGTCTTCCCGAGTCAATTGTCTATGATTCAACATGGACTTACCTGCTGGGGCGTTCGTGTTATCCGGCTTTAAATTGGTTTTCTTAGGAGGCTCGGCTTGTTCGTCGTCAGACGATTGGGCAAACTTCCTCCTTCTCTTCTCTTTCCTATTCTCTTGTCTGGTCTGGATCGTATGGAACTGGTCCTTTGAATCCTCCTGTTCCTGGTTCGCTACGTAGGTATCCATTGCGTCCTGGGGAGCATCGCTTCCAGAAACGGAAATTGCTTCTTCCCCTACGCTGTCTACGGTTGAGTTATTTATCTTTGCAGCTTGGTATTGAATTATTTCAGTTAGCTCATCGAGCTTTTTCCTGAGTTCGGTTATCTCGATGAGTAGACGGTTGTTTACTTCATCTTTCTTGATGGCGTCTTCTCTCTGCTGACGGATGGTATCCTTAAGTGTCTCGATCACCTCCGCGTAATCCATTGTCCGACACTTAAAGTCACTTGAGTTTTGAAGGAAAACACTTTATTTAAAAGAAACACTTTAATGTGCTATATTTTTAGAATGGTAATTTAAAGCTCTATTCGGATAAGGAAAAATATACAGGGTATCCTATTTAAAAAATATATTTTTGCGTTAATAACTATTAAAATATTAGTTTTAAAAAAATGTAACTTACACTATTGAAATCCACATGAAAAATTTCTTTCAGAATGTTTTTACAGAAATCAAAAATTTTCAATAGGAAAAGAATTACAAACATTTTTCCAAAATGCAGATTTTTGAAAAACACCCTGTATATCTGAAACTGTACTAGATATCCATATGCGGTTTATCATAAAAATTGAGCCTCAAACACCGACATCAGTTTTCGTCTATCTCCTTTAGATAAAGGGGTTTAGATTTAAAAGTGTCCAATTTGGACCACCCTGTACATATTGTGGGTACTCTTTAAGTATTTCTATATAATTGAAATGATTTTTATGTTTTGTATTTTTCCCCTTTTTAGATTATATCTAGCACATACAAGTGTTCACTCACCTAGGTGCAGTACAAAATTCTGACATTCAATTACTCTACAAAGTTATACATTAATTTTGTAAACTAATATAATATTGTAAACTATAATGAATAAACTATAAAACTAAGGCGCAAGGCGGTCATATCTCAGGCATGAAAATCACGCAATACCAGCAAGTGTTCATGGGAATATTAGACGGGACTACAGCACCCTAGAAATATATAGTCTCTTAGACAGTCAAGTTACTCTAAAGGCTTTAAATCCCTTTGAGGCAAGATTAACGATGCAGTGTAGACGTACCCTATTAGAACTATCTTTAAAGAATAACAGGATTGCATTACTGTAGGTTCCCGGATATTCGGGAATAAAAAGAAATTAAAAAGCAAACGAATTAGCAAGATTGGGAGCTACAAAACCATATGAGGTCCAAAACCAGAGTTTTGTATACTAAAACAGGTGGTAAATACGACAATCAACATATAGTCATATCAGCAACATCTCATCGTTCGATCGTTGTTGCCTCTTAATATGTGGCCACAATGATCCCACGACATGCAGACTATGTGGTAAAGAGGAAGGGTAAAGAGGAAGAAACCTCTATGCTTGCATATGACTATGCAGCTTTAACTGATTACAGACATAAACTATTCAGAGATCTACATCATGGCTATAAATTACCATATAAAAGACTTGGAAGGAAGCTAATAAACCTTCATAAGGGATGACGTTCATATAACCAAGAAAGGGGAGTACAATAAGCCAAGAGTATGCAGTCAACGAACAGGCACAATGGCCTATACCTACAACCAATCAACTACTAAGTCAACTAAAGTGATGATTCTCATTATCATTATTATTAAACCGATAAAATGTGAAAGAAGAAAATTTTTAAAACTATCAACTTTTCTATCTGTTATAGATGTTAATGCTCGATTTTCTGTTTCAATTTTCTTTTAAAATATATATAAAACATGATAGTGTGAAAAACAAAGGACAACTGGACAACAAGAAGTTTTAAACTCCTTACCAAATAGATCGGGTTTAAATGTCAGACCTTATCAGGGTATTTGAACTGCAAATGACTGAAATTCAATGTACTAATATTAAGGAGTACATATTCTTGAGGTAGATTAGTGCAACCGCAGGTAAGACATAAGACATTTTATGTAATGTCTAGTTTTCTTGTTAAAATACACAGACAAAAATATTTAATATACCTGTCGCTAAAAACACTAATTTTAATATCTTAATGCTACTTTAAATTAGTGTCAGGTACATAGTATTTCGTAATTTTTATTTCAAATTTTATTCTCTCTGTAGACATGGAAACTAAGCTTTGCCCTAAAAGAATTTACTAAATTAAAAATGATTGCCTGTCCATCCGGAGCCACCCTTCGCCCAGTAATTATTTTCAATTTTTCATTATAACACCTCGGTTATCTACTCACGTCATTTTAGAAATGAATAATGAATACTGCAAAATGTTTTGGATATGATAGTGAATTTAGACGGATATATTGTTGACTGTTAATATTATATGAAGGTGGCGGTTAGAATGAAACATACCCATTTCAATAACAATATGTTACTTACGTTAGACCAACTGTATAAAAGAATTTTGATAATATTTATTTGTTGTGGAAATATTGAAATAGTGTTATTAAATTAATTTTTATTAGTTCGTGTTAATGTATAATAGCTCAGGTTAATATAGATTAGTTTAAATTATTATTATTTCGTAAAAATATAGATATAGCACGTCAGTAAACATTTAAAAAAAATTCTACAATATGGAATGGAAGCTCTAACGTAATGGTTTCAAATAACTGATTATTAATACTATGTGGGGATTTAGAATTTGTTCAGAAGAATAACATAAATTTACGTCGCAATATTTTCTTTTCTATTTTGAACTATATAATATATATATATATATATATATATATATATATATATATATATATATATATATATATATATATATATATATATATATATATATATATATATATATATATATATATATATATATATATCATATATACATATATAATACGAGATTCCAACAGCATCTGCCGCCTCTCGTATTTCGACCGCTATGTTTTTCTGTCTTTCCAATCGTTTTCATGTATAGTATCCCATTATGTTCATTAGTCCGTTGAGCCATGTTTGCGCTAGTCTTCCTTTCTTTCTTCTATTTGACGGAATATATTCAAAAGCTCTTTTTGGCCATCTAGTATCGGACATTCTTTTCACGTGTCTGTACCAAATTAACTGTTTAGTTTCTATTCTTTCTGCTATTGTATGTATTCTTCCTGTCCGTCTTCTGGTCTCTTTATTTAGGACGTGTTCCTATCTAGATATGCTACACGATCTTCTTAAACAATCCATTTTTACCGTGTCTATCTTTTGCTTACCTTTTTTGGTCATTTGCCAACATTCTAATCCATACGTCAATATCGACTCTACTATGGCCCTGTAAATTGCAAGTCTTGTTTTCATTTTTATCCGGTTTAATCAAAGAAAAGAGTTTAGAATCCCTACGCATTTTTTTCTCTGTTGAGTCCTGTACTTTAGGTCTCTCGCTAATGATTCTTTGTTGGAAATCAATCCCTTGAATCAAATCTGTTTCTTCTTCCCCAGCCTCACTCGCTCTAAGATATTTTGTTTTCTTCATGTCCATGTTCAAACCCCACGTGCTGGTATTCTTCGTTCAGCTTTCTTATCATATAGGCTATGTCTTATTTGCAATTTGCTACTAGTACCTGATCATCTGCAAAAAATGGAGTTGTTAGAAACTGGTTATCAATAACTATCACCATTCCTGTACGCTTTCTCCTCCATACTTCCATTGCTTCTTGTAAATACTTTTAAAAAAATGTGGGTGACAGACAGTATCCCTGTTTCTCTAAGCAGCGAAAACAAAGGGTGGAGTACTAAGAGCAGTATCTATAGTCAGCGGTTGTGTTAACGCTGTCTAATTTTTGTTTGGTAAGTCGCTAATCATCTGATAGTGAAGGGTCAGTATTACAAGTTTTGTCGATGAAATTTTATTGTAAATATTCCATTTACCTATATATTAAGATTCTATTCAGAAGAGAGCTGTTTGCCTGATTGGAGACCCAGAGCTCACCAGAAACCTTGATACCTTGGCACGTCGAAGAATGGTATGCAATTTGAGTCTATTCTACCAAGTATTTTTATGGAACGTGTTCTATGAATTTAGCCAGTTTAATTACTCCCAAAGTGGTGCATGCTATTAATACACGTCGTGTATTAATTAAATGTACATTTTTTAAATTCTTTTACGAAAATATATAATACATAATATATAATACTTGATACTTATTTTCAGTCGGTACTGATGTCCTGATTAAAGTTATTGAACAATATTTTAACTTTTAACTGGCTAACTGAATTATCACTTTTCTTCTTTGGGGTTACAAAAAAGTTCTTTTACCATTAAATTTAGATTGGTGTGAGGAAGCCAAATATGATAATAAAGAATTTTTCACTTGTCAAATTTGACGGTTTGTAAAGCCAACTAATTTTTTTTTAAAAATAGGACCCTCTATATATGAGCACAACAATAAATAGCAGTTTTCAGTCCATTTACAAAAATATATCATACTTAATATTTATTATCTTTCGATGTACGTGTGTGTGTGTGCCTATACCTGGTGTGTACCGCACCTAGGAGGATGCTGGTCATAACGGGTTCGCAGATGTCCTTCTCGTTATGCACTAGAGAGCGACAGGCTGCTGGTATTACGAGTCAGGACACTCCACCCTCTCGTTGTCGATGTTTGTGTCAGAAAGAGGAAGGAAAGGGTAGAAAAGAAGTGTCCGCTTACTTACAAGCGTATACCTCTAACAGAAAAGAATATTTAAAATAGGCTACAGTTATATATGTATACATACTAGATATATATATATATATATATGGTATATATATTATATAGATACATATATAAATTTGCCACTTTATATATATATATATATATATATATATATATATATATATATATATATATATATATATATATATATATATAAATATATATATATATATATATATATAATATATATATATATATATATATATATATATATATATATATATATATATATATATATATATATATATATATATATATATATATATATATATATATATATATATATATATATATATATATATATATATACCATATATATATATATATATATATATATATATATATATATATATATATATATATATATATATATATATATATATATATATATATATATAAGTGGCAAATTTTTTGTTATTAATTTGGTGTCGTCATAAAAAACTAAGTTTAGTACTGAAAACGTAAACGGACTGAAAAATATTATTTAGTGGTGTGCTCATACGCAGAGGATGCCATTAAAAAAAAATCCTAGATGGCCTTGTAAGCGCAATTTGACAAGTGACAAATTTTCTGTTATCATATTTGGGTTCCTCATAAAAAACTAAGTTTAATACTGAAAAAATTACGCTTAAAAAAATTCCCTGCACATTAAAATTATAATTTTTAACTTCGTTCATTAAAGGCAAGTGCTGTATTCAGGAAAACGATCATGCCTCCGAGGTTTTTCAATTTCTTCACGTATCAAAATCCCGGGATCACAGGATTCAAATTTCCACCAATTTGTCGATAAATCTGTCTATTTGTTGAAATAGGATTTGAAAGTTTGATACACTTTTGAGACTTCAATTAGGAAAAGAACCTATAGTTTTAAAGCGATATCATTTAAAGAGTATGGGATGAAAGTGGTGAGTGTATTTAAACTTTGTTTAGATAGGAGGGGGTAATACGAAATATTGATTTGGTTTTTATCAATAAATTTAATTGTTAAACTTAAAATTTGTTTAATTTTTCCTATTTCTTACCCTTTGTTCTCCTTGTTTCCCCTTTCAATCATTTTAATCAGTAAAAGGTATGAGGTATGCTATCAAATTTGGTATCATTAGAGAATAGAATAGGCTTTCAAATGATACTAAAATCTGTAAAAGTATATATGTCCATCTTAAATGGAGCCAAATGGTTTGAGTCGATTTTTTTGCTCACCAGTGTATAAATGAATAAACTTTCGACACTACAGCAATATAATTTAGGTAATACGTAAGTACCGATGTAAGTAAATAAAATATTTCCAATTTTGTATTTTAGTCATACAAAAAATATAATACAACATAATCCTTATAAATTTACATAATTGATCTCATAAAACTGACTTAGTGTCATATTAAAGATTACTTTTTAGTTACAAATAACACGAGGGACCTCCCAGATTTTAAAATATTCCAGATGTTCTAACTTTAAACTACTTTCTCCATGCTGACCTATTTTAGGTTCAAAGTAGTTTAATATTAGGTAGTCTACGTGTAGTCGGTATGTTTTTTTAATCATTTTATTATTTAGTGGTACTTGTTTAGTTTTCTTTTAAACTTTTATTTATTCTACTGTAAATTGGAACTGTTTTTCATTTCAGTATTTGATTAGTATTGATTTTTTTTTTAAATATCACTGTTACTCCACTATTTCGTTCCAGAAAATCAGTATCATTTTTAACCAGTAATTTCCTGACAAGTACCCAATTCTAAAATAAATACTGAATTTGATTTTACCATAACATTAAAACGCGATATTTTAAATGCTAGTCACTTTACAGTGCGATATTAATCACATCAAAAAAAGTTAAACAGAAAAGAGCCTCAGAGACAACTGAAACCTAGCATTTCCTTTTTTCTACTAAAATTGAAAAAATAAAGGGATAAACTAGTTTCCAGATTCCTCAGCTCCAAGAACCCGAAAAAGGACGTATAGCATGATATAAAATATAAAGCAATCTTTCTAAACCCCTTCTCCCATCCATTACCTCAATCGAAAACCTGGAAAAATTCTCAGAATGCTATTGATACTATACAATATTTAACGACCCCCACAGCATTCACAGCATATCGCCTAAAAGCTATAGGTTTCTATCTTACTCGACGTATTATATGTATACCGAATTTGAAATCGATACCGCATTTTTTTCGAGAGTTATTATATACATACTGACAAATAGGCTGACCAATGAAAAACTAATATTTACGTGATCTAGAGACCCTAAAACGTGAAAAATACAAGAATTTGGAATGGTGATTTTTTCATGACTACGGTATTTTCTTCTCGCAAGGGAAATAAAGAGAACCCTTCCATTATTAACTAGGAACGAAAATTTAAACTACTATTTAAGATCACCACATGTGTTTATTATATTATTTCTGACAATTCTTTCGACACACTGTGTCTTCTTCTGGAGCAAGATATGCTCCAGAAGAAGACACAGTGTTTCGAAATAATTGTTAGCAGTAATATAATAAACATAAGTGGTGATCTAAATAGTTGTTTAAATTTTCGTTCCTAGTTATTATGAATCTTCATCAAGTAACGGCTAAGTCAGTGCACTACTGTCTATGATTCTCTGATTTATTGTACTAAACGTTACCCGATCAAATATTATAAATATTACAATATATGTTTGAAGGTTTATCATATTTGGTAAAATTTTATTAACTATAAAAAAACTTGTAGTAAAAAATACATACATTTTTATAATACCGGATGTAATAAATTATTTTCGCTGTCTAGTAAATGCTATTGTGTAACAATTGACAAAAAAATGCTGAACGAACACCTTTATAATTACATGTATTAAAAACTAATTATATTTATTGTTGCCGTTAACGTACACAAATTTTCTATAATATGAAATATATTATTTACAAAACAAACTAATGCCGGAATATAAAATACCAAAATCATTAAATAATATTCGTCCTTCTTTTCTAACGAAAAAACATATCTACAAGATGTGTCAAAAAATTTTATACATTTTTATAACAAATATCCAGAACAGTTTAATTTCGCTTACACATATATCCTTTTTACTTTCTTGCTAAGATTCATTAAAAGGGTCTAAAGGTCAGACCCGGTTTATATATATTTAAATAAACATTTTCAAAAGAAAATTCCATATGGAAACCGAGAGTTAAAGTCTGGAACAGGTAAGAGATAAAACAGTTTTTAAATATAGACAATATTTCATGTTGTAGGATTATTATCAAAGCCGGAATATTATAATCATACTAGAACCATTATAAATTTACGGATTATTGTCAAACGACTCCAATTCCTACAATATTTTGGACTAGTTTCAGTATTATTATAATTTTACTGGACGCATTCAGGAAAATTATAAGAATACTTGGAAGATTATGAAAGCTAAGCGAGTATGTTGAGGGGGGCGACGCGCCTAACCTGAACTAACCCGAGCGAATTTGAACTAACCTGAAAACCTCAAACAATCATGTTACTAGTATATATATATATATATATATATATATATATATATATATATATATATATATATATATATATATATATGTGTGTATATATATATATATATATATATATATATATATATATATATATATATATATATATATATATATATATCAAGATCCTACGGCTTCTGCCGCACTTCGACCGCTGTGTTTTTCTATCTCTTTGATCCGTGTCCCATTATGTCCATTATTCCGTTTATTTATACTAGTGCTAGTCTTCCTTTCTTTCTTCTATTTGATGGAATTCCAATGCTCTTTTTGACCATCTAGTACAGGGCATTCTTTTCCCGTGTCCGTACCAAATTAACTGTCTAGTTTCTATTTTTTCTGCTGTTGTATGTATTCTTTCTGTCTGTCCCCTGATTTCTACATTTTAGACATAACATACTCCTGTCTAGATATTCTACATGATCTCCTTAAACAAACCATTTCCACCGCGTCCATCCTTTGCTGATCTTTTTTGTCATTTTTTAGCATTCTAATCCATACGTCAATATCGGCTCTACAATTGCCCTGTAGCGTCTTGTACTTTATGCTTCTCTCTAATGATCCTTTGTTGGAAATTACACTTTCCAAGTATTTAAATCCCACGCATCTAGTTACTTCCCTCAACTTCAAATCTGGTTCTTCTTCCCCATCATCGCCCACCCTAAGATACTCTGTCTTCTTCATGTTTATGTGCAAACCCCTCGTCTCGTATCCTTCTTTCAGCTTTCTAATCATATGGTCTAGGTCTTCTTCGCAATTTCCTACGAGCCCCTGATCATCTGTAAAGAATAGAGTTGGTAGGAATTGGTTACCAGTCTCTGTCTCCATTCCTCTACACTTTTTCGTCCATACATCTAGTGCCTTGTGTAACTACATTTTGCAAAGGATGGGGGATAGATGGCATCCCTGTTTCAAAACTTTAAACAGTGAAGGTATTTCGTTTCGAGTCTTTATCGTGCTTTGTGGATTCTATTCTATTATATATATATATATATATATATATATATATATATATATATATATATATATATATATATATATATATATATATATATATATATATATATATATATATATATATATATATATATATATATATATATATATATATATATATATATATATATATATATATATATATATATATATATATATATATATATATATATATATAAATATCAACATGCAAAATATATATATTTATTTACACCCTATATATAAAAACAATTAATCAAGTCCTTATAAAGTAAATGGAGGAAGGCATAAATCTTTCAAATAAAAATGTCAGACCTTTTGAACCTCGTCGCCTTTATAAATATTTTAAATTTACTGATAAACAATGGGGAGGTGATTAAAAACAAATCGAAATATCTTAAAATAAACAGACTTTTAAATTATTCTAGTAGCGGTTTACGAGTAACTATTTTTTATGGAAACAAAAAAAACTAGAGTAAAAAATGTCATTTTGAGTTGCTTTTATTGATTTTACAAGGACCGAATATGCTATTATATATTTTTTTTTGAGGATATTTGACATTATTAGCATAATAGCTAACTGAAGGTTTTTCTAGTTCTTTTTTATTACTAAGCTAGTAATGATTAATTAGCTTTTGTTTTTCAATAGTTAATTATACAACTTTTAAGCTAATATTATGAGGAGAAGGTCCAGAACGATTATGTCTGTAGTAAAAAATTCTTGTTTTTTTTTTTAGTTAGTTTTAGTAATTTAGGGTAAAATGTATAACTGTAAGTAATATATGGTAGCTTCTGTAACATCCCAAAATGATTAGAACTTTACAGTGGTATCTTCGACTTTCTCATTTTCAGATAAAAATACAAAAAAATCTAAGAAAACTATAACTTGTAAAACAAGTAAAATTTCGTCAGGCCTTAGGATACATTTACTATTTATACAACGAATATTAGAAGCATTAGTTTTAGTAATTTAGGGTAAAATGTATAACTGTAAGTAATATATGGTAGCTTCTGTAACATCCTAAAATGATTAGAACGTTACAGTGGTATCTTCGACTTTCTCATTTTTCAAAAATCTCAAAACTATAACTTGTTTTCAGGCCTTAGATACAAAAATAGAACATTAGTTTTAGTAATTTAGGGTAAAATGTAAAACTGTAAGTAATAACATCCCAAAATGAAAACTTTACATAACTTGTAAAAACAAGTAAAACAAAAATTTCGTCAGGCCTTAGGATACATTTACTATTTATACAACGAATATTAGAAACATCAAAAAAGCATAACATAAACTGTAATATTACGTCATGAAGAGTATAAATATGCCTTGTTTCTTAGGCTACACAAAAGGTCCTCTAACCTAGGTCTCTTGTTTGAATTATATTCGGTTATCTAAATTGTATTTCTGAGGAAGCCTTAATAAATTACGGATAAATAAAACAAATTTTCTTAAATTATTTTATACAATAAAAGAAAAGTTGTAAGAATTGACTTTAACAAGCTTGAATTTAAAATATTCCTTCGAATTTCCGGAATTTCATTCATTTTTGGTCAAATAGACTGATAGTAAATAATCAACAGAAATTAGTATTATAATTTAACGCTTGTTTATCTTTGTTAATTGCCCCATAAGAAGATAAAATCCGTTATCAAGTAAAGTAAAAGAAAATAAAATTCCGTATGTAAGAACTTTTTAAAAATGTTTATTTACGTCGAAGTTTTCTTTTTTAATAGTGTAATGAAATTTAATTATTTGCAATAAAATTATGTAATGTAAGCCGATAATCCAGTTTAGTATAGTGGTTTAACATATTAAAACACTTTCTTCTTCAGTTAATTAATTTAACATTTAATAGGTAGATATTTAAGGTTCAACCGATTAGTAACGTAACCAACAATTAATGTAATAAATTGCTTCCTTACAAGCGAAACAATTTAATTGTCGACAATAATTGAGTTTTTTTACGTACTGAAAATTTGAACTCTAGTTTTTATAAGCTTTGTGGAATGTATAAAGCATATTAAGTAATTTAGAGAAATTGGCTGGTAGCACAAATATCATTTATTTTGCCCGCAGTGTAAAAAAATGCCAAATAGCTAGAGAGGAATAAACTAAACAAAAGCAGTGAATGATATGCAATTAAGTATTGCTATTTATAAATCCACAATTAGGTAATACTCTATAGTACTCGTATGTTAAGTTTTAGTTTTCAAAATAATTTTGAACTGACCTTTTTTTAAAGGTTATTGTAAGTTTTATATGTATCTTTATAAAAAATATAATGACCCCCTCACTCTCAACGGGGACGCAATTTTTTAGTTAATTTGGATGGTAAAGATCGATTGACAAAGATTTTTTAAGGGAACACTAGCTGAATGCTGCTTAAAAACCTAGATAAATGCTATCTTTGAATAAGCGTCGTGTCTCTAAGCATGTTTTATATCTTTATGAGAGAAATAATGACTTTCTGAACAATTCCCCATATGATTTTACCAAGCAGCAGAACACTTTGAGATAGATTAGTCAACATTCAGTATACAACATAGAAATATTGTCAAATTAATAATTATTTATTTTTTAATTTTTTTAACTAACTTAAACGAATACCAAAATATTTTATAATGATCATGTCTGCAAAGTGGTAATATTGTAACAGGCCCCTCTCCTCACTTGACAAGTAAATAACAATTTTTTGAATAAATAATATCTCCAGGCTATTGTCGTATCGGTTAATAACGTTTAATATTACATTGTCATAACATTTAGAAATAAGAAAAATGTTGAATATTTACTTGTGGCCCCCTGTTGGTCGCCACCAATGTTATAATGAATAATTCTAAAATATATTCTCTTTACGCTGTAAATTATTTTGAGTTCCATAGTTTACCACTTCCCTTCCTCACTCTAATAGAAAAAATAACTACATTAAAAACCGTTGATTAACCTACAGGGAAAAAAAAATACTTCGTTGTAATATGCATTAGAAAATCGATTTATATAATTTTATCAACATCTATTTACTAATAGATCTGTTTGTTTAATAGTAAGCAATTATTCGTAATTATTCACAAGTAAATTATGTAATATTATCCGAAAATCCAGTTTTATTCGAGCATTAATTTTTTTTAAACCAATTTAAACGAATATCCAAAACATTTTATAGTCACCATGTCTGCAAAGTGGTAATATTTTAGCCGGACCCTTTCCTCACTTAACAAGTAAATAACAATTTTCTGAACAAACAATATTTCCAGGCTCTTGTCGTATCTGTTACCATCTTTTAATATTACATTGCCATAATATTTAGAAATATGAAAAATTTTGAATATTTACTTGTGGCCCCTTGTTGGGAGCCACCAATATAATAATGAGTAATTCTAAAATATTCGCTTTACGCTGTCAATTATTTTGGGTTTACCCCTTCCCGTCTTACTCTACTAAAAAAATTATTACGTTAAAACCATTGATCATCCTACAGGAAAAAATGCTTCTTTGTAATTTACATAAGGGAATCGATTTATACAATTTTGTCAATATCTATTCTCTACTAGATTTGTATATTTAATGGTAAACCATTAGTCGTAATTATTCACAAGTAAATTATGTAATATCATCTGAAAATTCAGTTTTATACGAGCACTATTTTTTTTAACCAATCTAAACGAATATCCAAAACATTTTATAGTCAACATGTCTGCAAAGTGGTAATATTGTAGCCTCTCCTCACTTGACAAGTAAATAACCATTTTTTAACAAACAATATTCCCAGGCTATTGTCGTATCTATTAACATCTTTTAATATTACATTGCCATAATATTTAGAAATATGAAAATGTTTTAATATTTATTTGTGGCCCCTTGTTGGGAGCCACAATATTCTAATGAATAATTCTAAAATATATTCTCTTTACGCTCTTAATTATTTTGTGTTCCATAGTTTACCACTTCCCTTCTTACTCAAGTAAAAAATAATTACATTAAGAACCATTGAACAACCTACAGAAAAAAAATACTTCTTTTTAATATGCATAAGGAAATCTATTTATATAATTTTGTCAACATCTATTCACTACTAGGTCTGTCTATTTAATAGTAAGCAATTATTCGTAATTATTTCCAAGTAAATTATGTAATATTATCCGAAAATCCAGTTTTATGCGGGTATTCAGAGACTTTCTTCTTCAGCTAATTAATTTAAAACAGATTAGGTAAGCATTTAACGTATTAGAACTTTACATTCATTATTGTAATGAATAATTGTCGCAACATTGTAGTAAATAAATTAATTTTATTAAAATGATCAGTTCTACTTTACATAAGGAAATGATATCATTTGAAATATCATAATTATATGATAACATACATGATGTTTATAAAAAAAACTCTTTTTCTAAAATAATCTTATTTATAATTTTTTTAAAGATTATTGTTATTCAGTTTTTTTTCTAAATCAGATTTACTTAAAACCACCATTACAATATTATTTTCGGATTATATTCTCAGCTTCTAAGAGGCAAGGGTATTTTTAAATGGTACTCTCTGTAGATGTTTCTTAAACAGCCAAACTAAATGTCCAATAACTCTGACATCAATAAATAAAAAAATATTACTAAATAACCTTAAAATTATAAAGACATATTTAACATCTACTATACAACACTACTCATTTTGAGGTCTTAAGCTTTTGTAGTTCCAAATCTAAAGATATTTTTACAAATTTGAACGTTATTTGTTCCATCTATATTTAGTTTTTTTGTAATTAGAGAAAATTAAATTTAAAAAGTTTACTCTCCTTGGTCGTTTCTATTTTTTAAAGTAACTAATTTGTCTTTCTGCTAATGAGTTATTGAAGCATATTGTAGATGCAAAAATATTTCATATTAGTTACTAGGAATTGTGCAACAGTTTTAATTAATTTTGTTCCAGTACACCTTTACTATATTACTCTAAATGAATTAATAATATTCTATCATAAAACCCACCAATAAATTTTAGTAGTTACTTTATGTGTTTAATTATTTGACCACAATTTCTAATATAAAAAATACTAATAATTACTTAGTTGAAACAATTGCACTTTATGCTTATTATTAAGCGGCTTATGCTTATTATACATATACTTACACTCACCAAACTATAACGATACCACAAAATGCTCATGGTCCGCCGAAGTTCACCCATCGCCATCCACTTAACCAACTGCTTAGTTCGACCTTCCACCGCATCACCCAGCGGTTGTCGCTACTTACCAGCGATATTTTCTTCTTAACAACAAACCATTACGTGCTACCCAATCAAAAGTTAAGTAACAGTTCAGAGGCGGCGCGAACCGGTTTGACAAATCTATGGGCCGCGCTACAGTGACGTGAAGTTGACAGTTACTAAGTGGTTTAGGAGGAGCATGCATGGGCCGGCCTTAATCGAAATGGCCCCGCTCAGGCGCCAAATTTAAAAGGAAAGAGCTGGAGTGACGGGTCAATAGTTGAGTGGAGTGGAGCTGGTTTTTTAGTTGTTTGTCCTTTTTGATGAAAATGGAATATGATGTTGGAAGAATTTCAATTTGTTTTAGATTATTTAGGTTACTTTTAGCATTTTTTCTTTATATTTGGAAATGATTTCATTATATTATACTTTATTTTAAAATTGACAATTAAGTGCTCTGTTAAGGCTCTGGAAGATACTTTAAATGCCTAAATTTCAATTGTTATTATAGAAATTAATATTATATCAAAAATTAAAAAAACGTACTAAGTAAACATACCTTCCATACCAAATTATAATTTACTTTTTATCTATTGATGTAGATAATTAGGTGTATATACGTACGATAAAGTTGAGTGGAGGTGATGTGCAGGAAGATGAATCTAAATGATGATAAGATCGTGCATCAAAGCATTAAATAATGTAAAGGATTATCTATTAATTAACTGTATCTCTTATAAATGGAGGAGATCTAATAAGAATAATAATTTTATTCCAAAAGTTTAAAGTTAACTTTCTCATACTTATAGTTGTAGATATAGCATAATAATCAAGGTTAGCCTGACTAACTCGTTTTACCAATCTTAAATAGGCAAATTTTTATTTACTGTAAATCGAAGTAAAGACGTAACTAAACACTAAGAAATACTGACAACTCAGATTCATTCCATATATATATATATATATAGATTCATTCCATATATATATATATATATATATATATATATATATATATATATACACGTATATATATATATATATATATATATATATATATATATATATATATATATATATATATATATATATATATATATATATATATACATATATACATATTTACACTTGTACTCGAGGATGTCTTTAAGAAACTACCATGGGAAGATAAAGGATATCAAGTGAGTTATAAGTCGAAACAGGTTGACTTCAAAATGAATACCTCGAAAACAAAAATAATGAGCCTAGAACACCCACATATGTATATAGATTGAGAACCAGGACATAGAGAATATTAGTGAAACACTACTACTATTTGGGCCATTCAATCATTCTAGGGAAAGAGAATCACTACAGGGAGGTTATCAAGCGAATACAGCTCTCCTGGGCAGCATTTGGGAGACCTCCTTTGTGCTGAGAGAGAGCAGCATCCCGATTCATTTAAAAAGGAAGGTTTTCGATGCTTGTATTCTACCGGTAACAACATACGGAATGCAAACAATGTGTCTAATGCAGAAGAACGCCAACAGACTGAGAGTAATGCAGAGGGCAATGGAAAGGTCAATGTTGGGGTTCTCTCTGAGTGACAGAATCCGAAATGAAGAGATCCCTAGAAGAATATGGGCTACGGATGTTATAAACAAGATTGCCGCACTGAAGTGGCAATGGACTGGACATGTCGCAAGACAGCAAGATGACAGATGGCTACTGAAAATCATACGGTGGCGACCTAGGGAGACAAAACGAAATAGAGGTAGACCCCAATTGAGATGGATAGATGATATCGAGAGGACAGCTGATGCAGACTGGCACTAAAAAGCACAAGACAGGGCAAAATGGAAAATATTAGGAAAGGCCTATATCCAGGAGTTAAAGGTTGAAGAAGATATATATATATATATATATATATATATATATATATATATATATATATATATATATATATATGTATATATATTGGACAGTGTCCATATTTCACCAGTCTACCCTGTGTTCTCTCATTTATCAGTTCACCTTAAGATGTGTTTCGCTATATCACGGCTCATTAGTCGAGCAACGATCGACAAACGATACAATAAATTATACCTAAAACTGAATACGAATATTTTTTTAGATTAGTCATGAAAATGACGTCATGTCATGTGTTACCAAATTAATGTTGCTAAGTATTTTGAGAAGAATTTGTAGGAGTTATTTACGTTATACAGTTTTTACGATTTATTTTCTGCTGAAAAATGAATATATAAAATCACATAGTTTATAGAAAAATCCAAGAAAAATAGAGAAAAATATTTTTTTATTATAGTCATTTACGACATTACCTCAAAAAATATATTTTCCCAAATGATAACGCAGCGTGATTTGATGTGATTTTGTAGATTTTGTAATGCTAATGTAAGGGGTTTTGCAATCAGGAGTAATAAATTCCATTTAAAGTTTATGATTTTGCGATATAGTAGGCATTAAAAAAGCATTATTTTGGTTTCTGTCAAATAAGTAACTAAATCATTATCAAACCATCTTGAAGACGCAAGTACAGCTGGCAAATTAGCTATTTCCTTTTCTTTTAATATTGAGTATTTAAACTTTACCTGTAAGTATAAAGTAGTGATCTAATTATTATTGAAAACCAAACAAAGTAATGAATTTAATCTGGTTTACTTACTTGTTGATGCATATTATATCATTAAGATAAGTACAGAATACATGTACTATAAAATATAATTACAGATCGTAATTTACAAATATTGAAGAAATTAACAATATTGCTTTCATGCACATAATTTAAAATAAATGATGTGTAGCATTTAAAATTAATACTAGTACATTATATTTAATAAGCAACGCATTAAGTAAATTACAGTTTTATTGCAACAGGAACACAAATAAATCATGTAAGAAACTTACAAAAAATGGCTTACCACTGAATAACAAATAACTATAATTATCATTAGGTTTTATTATTATCGTTGAGCAATTAAAAAATTGAATAGACACGTATTTAGCTACTTTATATACTAAAAATCTATTGAATGTGATTACAGCAGGCTCAAAAATATTTTGCACTTTTTTATTGTGTTTTTTTCAGATGTCAAAAACAAGTGTACGAGGGTCGCGGATGTGACCATTGTTATAAAATCTAACATTTGTTATTGTTAAAACAGTGGCAGTTCAGAAATTGGCAGAGTACTTTGTTTACAGCGAGCGTTTAAAAAAACAGTTTTGTGAACAAATGGAAATTTCAGGTAAAAATTTTCGTTGGATAATTTCTTACGATTTTAGTAAAGACCTAATTCAACAACAATGTCTCAAATCGCTTCGTTCAACTTTTGGTAATGAATCATCACAAAAGACTGTTTACAATTGGTTTGCAGAATTTCGTTATCGTGTTTTTGCCAGCGATGAATTTCGTGAAGATCGACCAAAATCGGTTCTTGTTCGAAAAAACCATCGATGCTGTGGGCAACATGGTTGAGGTGGATCGACATGTGGCTTACTGTAAGGTATCCTTAGGCAAATCAAAGACTGCAGTACATCCGATTTTGCATGAACATTTACCTGTGAACAAGATCTGTTCCCGATGGATTGCACATAATTTGACCGAAACTCGAAAACAAGCTCATGCCAATTGGTGTAAAGAAATACTCAAAAGATTCGACCAAGAACATGCAAAATCTGTATACAACATCGTAACAGGAGATGAAACTTGAATATCTTCGTACGAGCGGAAACAACAATCAACTGTTTGATGCGCCGAATCAACAAAAGTGATTCGTTCGAGAAGTAGAAGAAAATGAACATATGTTTCTTTGGTTATACTGGACATGATACAACCATTGCTCTAGAGGATCGAAGAACAGTTAATGCTGAATAATATACAACAATTTGTTTGCCAGAAATCTTTGATGAAATCAGGAAAAACAACCGTAAATGATGCATTCTGTTTGTGGCTCTCATGTTTCCTCAGAGAGCGTTCTTTACGAGTGGCAGTATACGGATTTCTTTCTAACACCCTCACTATCAACGCCGATGTGCACCAAGGCTCCATACTGTTTCCTACTCTCTTTCTTATTTACATTAACGATCTGCTGGAAAAGACCGAGAATCCAATCTACAGCTTTCCGGACGACAGTACGCTTAACTCTTCATTCACTTTGAACGCTCGGACAACGGCTACTCAGGCGAATATCCGCAGACAGCAGGAGGTCGGTAAACTTAACAAAAACCTGGAAGTAATTCTATCTTGGGGTGATAGTAACCAAGTCGAATTTAATTCTACAAAAACCCAGGCGACAGTTTTTTCTAAAAAAAGTTAACGTTGCTGAACCCGACATGTCGGGGCACTCCATTCCCCTAGCATCGTCACTCAATTTGTTGGGCGTTAATCTGGGAGCAAATATGTCCTGGCATGAACATCTTGGAGGCATAGCAAGGAGAGCCTCTCTAAAGCTGGGAATATTATTTCGAGCCAGAAAGCTTTACACTCCACAAAAACTGTTAATTTTTTACAAAGCTCAAATTCGACCAAACTATGGAATACTGCTCCATGTTTGGGGCTCCGCTCCCAAAACACATACTGCATTTGTTGGATTCTGTTCAGAGAAGAGCTGTTCGTCTGATTGGACACCCGGAACTGACCGGCGGCCTTGATTCGCTGGAACATCGAAGAACGGTTGGCGACTTGAGTCTGTTCTACAAGTATTTTCATGGAAAGTGTTTGAAGAATGTGGCTTGCTTAATTCCTTCCAGAGCGGTGCATGTTAGAAATACACGTCGCACTAATACTTCACATCCGTATGAGGTTCAGCTTGTTACCCCGCGTATAACGCTTTTCAAGCAGTCTTTTATATGGAGAAGATTATCCCTTTGGAATAATTTGCCCAGGGCTGTGTTTTCCACCGAGTAAAATTGACAGCGATTCAAGAACAACGTGAATCGCTTTTTCCGCATACATGCCGCTTCTGGAGCGCTTTAGGGACTTCCCTGTTTCACGTGTGCTAGATCCATAAAAAAAAATCATTTTTCATCATGACGATGCTTGCTCTCACACAGCACGTCAAACAATTGATTATTTCATGGAGAAAAAATCCATTTAATGTCTCATTGCTCGTATTCAGCTGGTTTAGGGCCTTACGACTTCTCTTTGGTTTCCGAATGTCATCACCTCAGGAAGCTGTTGAATCCTTCCACAACCATGTGTTTAAGGTACCCACTTCAGAGTGGAAAAAACGTTTCGAGAATTGGTTCGAACGCATGCAAAAGTGTATAAATCTTAAAGGCAAATATTTTGAGAAATAATAAAACGACTTGTACCAAAAAATTTTCATTGTTTTTGTAAAAACTTAAAAAGGTAGCCCTCTTAGTATTTGGTACAATTAACTTTAAACGAGTTAAACAGCGCAAAGGTTTAAGCCAAAATTTATCAAATGTATTCATTTTCAAAAACAATTCAACATTTTAGTATTTCAGAAATGTTTTATAACAGATAAGATACGTGGTGTGATAGAAAAGTAGTGTAACTGGCTACATTATGCACTAGTCAACAACGCCTAATTCACATAGGGTTAAACTAAAATTTGATACAGTTGCCACGTGATTGCTTTGTGTGGTTGAAAAGAGGTTGCTGCTACTATGAATTATTGAAAATTAAAACAAGGAGAGGGTCAAGAAGAAGTGGAAGACGAATCTCGTACGAGAAGACTTTTAACCTATAAAAAAGACAACAAAATGAAAAGAGTGATGTCTCCTGTAATGTCAGATCATCGACTAACTCGTAAATTTTAGCTGGTTTACTATTCATCAGATTTCATCACATGATTTGGTTATGAAAAAATGATATAACAAAATGTTTCCAGAAATTTTGATGGGTCCCTTATCTGGACCATGGCTATTGAGAGAGCGAGCTAAAATAGTTCAGTCGCATAATAACGGATTTTTGGCTGTGACCCTGAAATAAACCAACACATTTTGACTAAGTTGGGAATGTGGAATCTTTGGCACAATGATACTACTCATATATATCACCACTACACCAAACACTTTATTTTTGCACTCGACGCGCGTTTCGCTAACCATGTTAGCTTCATCAGGAGCGATGATTGACTAAAGCTAAACTACAAAACTACCCTATTTATACTTAACCTAACCCTTGAATTACTCAAGCGGAACTAATGATATAGGCAAGGCCGTTAGTTCCGATCAAGTAACCAGTAGAGGGGACTATAAGGAATAGGCCCTCCGTCTTTATTTAAACTACTTTTACATTTTATGATCCTATCAGATACATTTTTTATTAATCTTAGATTATCTAATGTTACAGTATGATCAGCTTCAAGGGCATGTTCGGCAATACTAGACTTTTCTGTTCTACTGTATTTTAAGTGTGCTAAATGTTCTTCAAATCGTGTTTTAATTGACCTTTTAGTTTGTCCAATATACTTCTTGTCACAATCATTACAACTAATTTCATAAATTCCACTTTTCTCACAATTAGGAATCTTATCTTTGAGATTTCAGATTGTCTGATGACTTATAGACTAAAGTGAGGCCTACCTTATTAAATACCTTATTGAGTCCCTTGCTATATTTCGGATTATATGGTATGGAGACATACTTGGTGTTATTTTCTTCTCGTGTAATTCTGAATATTAAACCTAAACTTATGTCTATTTATTAGCTTATTTACTAAGTCATCGTCATAACCATTAACTCTAGTTATATTTCTAATACGATTCCTTTCTTTATTCAAGTTTACTCTATTTAGAGGGAAAGTGACCAAACGATGAACTAAAAAATATAATGAGGCTAATTTATGTTGTTTGCAATGAAATGAATCATTAGGAATATATCTGTTACTGTGTCCTTCCTATAGATATCAAATTCTAATCTATTATTATTTTTACAAATTAAAATATCTAGAAAAGGCAATTGTCCTTTGTTCTCAGTTTCGTAAGTGAATTTAATGGAATCATACCAGATATTTAATTTAGAAACAAAATCTTCAATATTTGCTTTCTTTCGTATCAAAAATCGCGAAAATATCATCCACATACCTATACCATACCCTGAGGAAATATTCGAATTCTTGACTGGCGTCGAGTGCAAAAATAAAGTGTTTGGTGTAGTGGTGATATATATGAGTAGCAACACATTTTGGACAACTCTACCAAGAAAGCAAAAATGAGCAAATTAATAATCATTTCAGTTTTTGGCAGTCAAGAAATCTGTGCATCAGAAAATTTTTTATTGTAAATCTTTATTAGTCCATGAAACGGTAAGAAAGAGGATAGTACCTGTGCGACCAACATTATACTCACTTGGAAGCTACAACCCGACAACGTTCCCGGTCACACAGTAGCTTTTATCTCGAAATTTTTAGTAAAAACAGTCCTGTGGTTCCCCAGTTCTCCCAATTGCCAGATCTCAGTTGTTGCGATTTTTTTACTCTTCTGGCTAAACAATTATTTAAAATGACACCCTCAAATATACCTTAAATAATATTCAGAATAGTGTAGTTAATCATTTAGCTGCTCAAGGAAACTTGAAAAGCTTGAAGGAGAGAATCTTTGTTTCCAAAAGAAAATAAACCAGATTGCTAAAAAAAGTTGAGTTTCATTACTTTTTGTCAGCCTACATCGTTTTTAATCGCTTTAAATTTAACATTTTTGTAAACAATAAATTTTTACAAGAAATGAGTTCTATGTAGCATTGTTTTAAATTAATGTAAACTATAGATTTCCCGCATGTTTAAGCTAGCAGTTTAATATGATCGTAAAACCCCAAAAAATGATCACTGGTCCCTATTATTATTATCGCCAACATTTTCAGTATTATTCATCATTATCTTCGTTTTTTATCATTATCAGTATAATAATCATCAGTTGATAGAAGTTGAAGACAGCTGTCAAACAAGGGATAACTTTATGACTTAAGACCTTTAACTCATAATCTTACTGAGAGAAAAGAAATTTTTAACAAATTTCTTGATCTACAGGAAAAACATTGGATTGGCGTATTTCTTGACTTAATGATTTGTTACTTGCATTGTTATCCAAAGACAAAAGGAATCTTTGTTATATGTGTCGTCTGTCAGTAAATAGCTGATCTCATATGGCGCCACCTGAAAGCTCCATTTTTAGTATTCCATACGGAATACTTATAAGATCATTTCGATGTCTGTCTGTCCGTCCCGATTTTCTCCGAAAATATATGACATAAAAAATTGGCTATAATATAGGAATTAATGGCCTCATCAGAGCCGTGTAGTTTTGAAAGTCAAATTTTGACTTAAGGGGTGTGAAATCGGAATTGAAAAATTTCTTTCTCATCAGGTCATCGAGTGGAGTGTTAAATGAAAGCTTGTAAAAATATATATAATGTAGTACTTGCGCACACTTTTCTTTGTATTATTTTTAAGAAATTGCGAAAAATCACTAAATTCAGGAGGAAAACAGTAGTTGTAGTTATCAATATCACCTATCCATTCCAGAGATATTTTAATACAGTTCGATGAAACAAGCAAAACCAATACATTTTCACCATTTGTTTTTAGTGTTCTGTACGGAACACCTATAAGATGACTTCGGTGTCTGTCCGTCTGTCTGTCTGTCCCACCCGATTTTCTCCGAAACTATTTGTCATAGAAAGTTGAAATTTGGTAATAATATAGGAATGGCCTCACCAGAGCCATATAGCTTTGAAAGTTAAATTTTGACTTAAGGGGTTAGTTTTGGGGGGTGAAATCGGAAGTGAAAAAAAAAAAAATTTAATGGGTCATCGAGTGTGGTGTTAAATAAAAGCTTGTGAAAACACGAGTAAATATATATATATATATATATATATATATATATATATATATATATATATATATATATATATATATATATATATATATATATATATATATATATATATATATATATATATATATATATATATATATATATATATATATATATATATATATATATATATATATATATATATATATATATATATATATATATATATATATATATATATATATATATATGTATAATATAATACTAGCCCACACTTTTCTTTGTATTATTTTTAAAAAATCACGAAAAATCGCTGTCCCCGCTCTCATATCGAAAAGTACTGATCAAAAAATCGTGAAAAAATTCTAGAATATTCTCCACAGGGTGTAGATTAAATAAAAATTATCACTAGTGAATTACCTTTAATAATTTATCTAGTGTAAAAAAAGAATTCAAGGTCATCAGTTCTCAGTAAAGATCGGAAAAAAAGTCATTTGGAGTATGTTTTGTGAAGTCATTGATCATTTTATAACTCCGTAACAAAACTTTTTATTTTAAAAGCAATTCGTACGGAACACTAATTGCGCAAGTTCGACTTGCACTTGGTCGGTTATTTAATATTAGAAAACGTGAGATAATGCAGGGAAAAATCAAAGATAACTTGTAACATAAATAAGTAATATATTCAATTGGCATATTTCAAACGACATTTTGTTAATACAAAAAATCAGTTTATTAGTGAATTCACAGAATCGACCAACACTTTATTATAATCATAATAATCATAAAAATTAGTTTTACCGTTAATTTAGAACTATTTTAATACGTTGCCTTACGAATCAGTCACAAATAGACAGACTGGTTATACAGAGTGTCCCAAAAAGTTTTGTACAAATGGAGAAAAAGTTTATCTTACATGTTACAAAAAAATTTATTCTTGATAAAAAGTTCTGCATCACAGAAAATCCATAATCAAGCATTAAAAGGTTAAAATATTTGATGGTATACAGGGAAAATAAAAAATAATGATTTATAATGAAGAGTAAATTGTAATACAGAGAAAAATATTATTTGAAAATGTTAATAGGAACTAAAAAATTATGCTCACTTTTAGACTTGTGGCTTTCCTAGTTAAAAATTCAAAAAAAACTCCAGTAAACACGTCAGTAATTGTCGAATGTACGAAATTGATTAAAAACTAGTTCACTGATTTTGATCGTATCATATTTTTGTCAAAAATTTGATAACCTTCTTATCTGCTTTGCAACAATTTCATCCATAATAAATTTGTGCTAATATCGTTTTATTTTGAAAATTATAAATCATTATTTTTTATTCTCTCTGTATACCATCAAATATTTTAAACTTTTGATGTTTGATGATGAATTTTCATGTCATACAGAACATTTTATCAAGAATAATTTTTTTTGTAATATGTAAGATAAACTTTTTCTCCATATGGGACACACTGTATAGTTGACATCTGTGGATTTATTTTTGATCATCGTCCAACTACCTCATCAAATAAAACCAAAATTGTTTCAGAACTTTTTTTGATAATAGTTTTTTGCATATTTAATTAAAACTTTCAATAAGTTAGTTTAAGATGTTGAAAAATAACAATCATTCTAGCATATTTTTCATTTTCTCTGTTGTTTTGCTGTTATTTAAGGTGACTGTTTAAGGTTCGTCTTAGAACTCTCGCCGTTTTCTACGATATTAAAATAAAAAATTTTGTTACGGAGGTATAAAATGATCAGTGACTTCACAAAACACACCCTAAATGAGTTTTCAACAAAGTTTGTTTCCAATCTGAAAACTGATGACCTTGAAATTTTTTTTTTTTTATACCAGATAAATTATTGAAGGTAATGCACTCGTAATAATTTTCGTTCAATCTACACCCCGTGGGGAATATTCCAGGAATTTTACAAAATTTTTTGATAAGTACTTTTCGAGATAAGGTAGCGGGACAGCGAATTTTCGCGATTTTTTAAAAATAATACAAAGAAAAGTGCACGCAAGTATTACATTTATATATATATATATATATATATATATATATATATATATATATATATATATATATATATTTTACTAGTGTTTTCACAAGCTTTCATTTGACACCACACTCGATGACCTAGTAAAAAATTTTTTTTTTCACTTCCGATTTAACCCCCTAAAACTAACCCCTTAAGTCAAAATTTAACTTTCGAAACTACACGGCTCTGATGAGACCATCAATTCCTATATTATTACCAAATTTCACCTTTCTATGACAAATAGTTACGGAGAAAATCGGGTGTGACAGACAGACGAACAGACACCGAAATCATCTTATAAGTGTTCCGTACAGAACACTAAAAAGAGTGGAGCCTACAACTGAACTCTTAACTACACCATATGGAATTTGGTATTTCCAAGAGCAAGATTCACTTTTTTTTTCTTTATTTCTATCATCAAATAATTATACAATTCATAAGTATTCCTTTATGTTTGTTTCCAATGATGGCAAACATATTCAGATGTTATAATTTAAGTTGTTTAACTAAAAATCAATCAACAAAACACCAAACCTATTTAATCGTCTACAAATCTACATAGGAATAGCAACCACAAAATTAACGAGCTTTCTAATGAAAATATCGCAGTGAAATCGTGTAAGTTGGTTTATCAGACAGAGAGGGTGGCTAAACTTTGCATAAGTTAGAAAGAGAGAGTTAAAGCAACTTTATTGATTTATGAGCGCCACCCTGGCAGTTTCCATAAAGCTGTTTGCGGGCCTGACTGGGATCTCTAAAATATATGGCCGAATAAGTGTTTAGTATGAACATCTAAGAATCAAGTTTTCATTCGAGGTTTATTGACTTCGTCTTTGTTTTAATAGATTTATGATTTTATTTAAAATGACTTGTTATTTTAGACGTTTTTTTATTATTTGTTTTAGTTTAATGATTTTTGTCATAATTATTTCAAGATTAAAATAAAACCGGTTAAGTACAAGTTGAACTTGCACACATTAGTGTTCCGTACGTTGATTGCTTCTGAAATAAAAATTTTTGTTACGGAGTTATAAAATGATCAGTGACTTTACAAAACACACCCCAAATGAGTTTTCAACAAAGTTTGTTTCCAATCTTCACCGAAATTTTTGTTTTTTTTTATATACTAGTTAAATTATTAAAGGTAATGCAATCGTGATAATTTTCGTTCAATCTACACCCCGTGGAGAATATTCCGGAATTTTTAAAAATTTTTTGATCAGTACTTTTCGAGATAAGGGGGGGGGGACAGCGATTTTTCGCGATTTTTTAAAAATAATACAAAGAAAAGTGTGCGCAAGTATTACATTTATATATATATATATATATATATATATATATATATATATATATATATATATATATATATATATATATATATATATATATATATATATATATATATATATATATATATATATATATATATATATATATATATATATATATATATATATATATATATATATATATATATATATATATATATAAATATATATATATATATATATATATATATATATATATATATATATATATATATATATATATATATATATATATATTTACTCGTGTTTTCACAAGTTTTCATTTGAAACCAACTTGATGACCTAGTAAATTTTTTTTAATTTTTACTTCCGATTTCACTCCCCAAAACTAACCCCTTAAGTGAAAATTTAACTTTCAAAATTATATGGCTCTGGTGAGGCCATCAACTCCTATATTATTACCAAATTTCAACTTTCTATGACAAATAGTTTTGGAGAAAATCGGGTGACAGACAGACAGACGGACAGACACCGAAGTGATCTTATAAGTGTTCCGTACGGAACACTAAAAACAAATGGTGAAAATGCCTTGGTTTTGCTTGTTTTATCGAAGTGTATTAAAATGTCTCTAGAACGGATAGGTGATATTGATAACTACAACTACTGTTTTCCTCCTGAATATTGTTTTTTTTTACCTCGCTTATGAAGGGAATTATTATATATATGTTTTGAACCTTTTTCCATTAAATATTTCAGCAAACAATAAATTTTTACATGAAATGAATTCCGTGCTGTATTGTTTTATATGAATATAAACTATAGATTTTCCGCATATTCAAGCTAGCCCTTTACTATGATCATAAAACACCAAAAAACTTTACGCTTCCTAAGGAAAATACTGGATTTATAAAAAGAATTATCGTCTATGATTTAGGCTTTTCACGAAAAATGTAGTTTTAAGTTTCCTTCGCTCTGTCGGTTTGTGTGTCTGTAGGCACAATAACTTTAGAACGAGATATCGATTTCAAATTTGTTATACAAGTAACATGTGAAGTAAATAAGAAATTTGAGTGATATCTCGCTAGAAGAAAAGTCGTAAAGGGAGGAGATAAATTTTATATAATTTAAATACTATTATGAAAAATTTTTCTGGATTTTGATTGGATTAAAAACAAACTTTATGCTTAATTATTTATAAGTATTTTTTTATTATTATAAATTTAACGGAAATATTATGGGTATTGTTATGTTTCAATTGTATATATTTCCGAAGCTCCTTTCCTGCTCTATTTTTTGATGATTAATATTTCACTATAAAGTATCCATTATTTAAAATATCGAGGTATAATAATTTAAATTAGAGTCCATTGCAGCAACCCCTCGAACCAGCTCAAAAATTTGACTGTAAATAATTATACTTAAAATTGATTATTACCTCAGCCACAATCAAGGAAAAATTCTTATAATACTATTGAAACGACACAAAATTATTAACCTTTCTTCTTTCAATATCTTCCCCTGAAGTAATATTGCTCAAAAACTATAAGATTCATTGCAACCTCATCCATTATATGTATATCAAACATGAAATCGACAGAACGATAGATCTACAGACCGCAGTGCCAGAAATGCGATACCATGGTTTTCGCAAAAAATAAAAAACTACAGGACATTAATTTTTTCACAAATAAGGGAAGTAAGATAAATTAACGTTAAATATAAATTTTAATTTACATACTTCTGACCAAGGCCATGACCACGTTAAGTGAACTTTAATAGTAACGATACCTAGCACAGGTTAAGCTTTAATGAAACTTTCTTGACCACGAATGACGCATGGGGTCATGTAGAAGCCCAATACTTTTTTTTTCAAAATCAAAAACTTTTGAAAAATTAAAAAAAAAGCACAACCAATCCGCATCTGTACGAACTAGCTCAGGCGAAGGCGCAGGTGCATTGTTGCTATTCTTTCAATGCGCCCGTGCTGAGTTAAATCTCACCAATACTTTAAATGTCGCTTTGCTGTTAACAGTCTGCTATATTATTTGTTGTGGGGGAGCGAAAAGAATATCTTCATTTCACTCATTTCATCATTTCTTTAGGGTCGCTTTTTTACTTTATTATTGAGATCTTTTATTTAAGGTGAATTTTCTGCAATCGATCTTGCTACAAGGAGGTACCAGTTTCAATATATGCACTGATTTCCATAACACCATATATATATATATATATATATATATATATATATATATATATATATATATATATATATATATGTATATATATATATATATATATATATATATATATATATATATATATATATATATATACATTACTTTAAAATATTCTTGAACCATCAATTAATATTTATTTTTAATTCTTCGGATTTGGCTTCATTTTATGAATATTTAGTATTCAAACTTAAACTGACGTTTCGCCCTTTGGTTTAGGGCATTTTCATTTTTTTTCTTTATTTCTTGAATCTCACATGTTTTATTTACTACTCTAGAGTAGTAGAGAGGCGAAACGTCAGTTTAAGTTTAATTCTGAATACTAAATATTCATAAAATGGACCCAAATCCCAAAAATTGAAAATATAATATATATATATATATATATATATATATATATATATATATATATATATACATATATATATATATATATATATATATATATATATATATATATATATATATATATATATATATACACTAGCCGGGCCCGCGGCTCCGCTCGCGTGGACTTGATTCACTACTATCGTCACTGCTTATTCCTTATGTTACCAAACGTAATAAAATATCACCCATTATTTCTCCTTATCTCCCAATATTTCTCCTTATTTCCCATTATCTCTACATAATTTCCATTATCTAGGCTTATCTCTGCTCATCTCCCATTATTTCTCCTTATCTCCCAATCTCACCTTATTTCCCATTATCTCGACTTATCTCCCATGATTTCTTCTTATCTCCCATTATTTCTCCTTATCTCCCATTATCTCACCATAACTCCCATTATCTAGACTTATCTCTGCTTATCTCCCATTATCTCTCCTTATCTCCCATTGTATCACCTTATCTCCCATTATCGAGGCTTATTTCGACCTATCTCCCATTATTTCTCCTTATCTCCCATTATCTCACCTTATCTCCCATTATCTAGGCTTATATCGAATTATATAGAACATATGTATAAATTTATAAAAACACGTAAATCGGATAAGTGGTTCTCGAGTGATAAGCGCACTAACGGACAGACAGAGAGACGTTGCATTTTATATATATTGTATTCTTTGCTACATGATATTGTTCCATATTTAATGCTTTAGGGAGTGTATTGCAAGAGAACGCGCTAGCGGCAAACTTTTCTCCGACTTGATTCACTATTATCGTCACTGCTTATTCCTTATGTTACCTAATAAAATATATCCTATAACCTGGCCGGAGAACATACGTATATTTAAAAAAAAAGTACGTAAATCGGATAAGTGGTTCTCCAGTGATAAGCACACTAACGGACGGACAGACAGACAGACAGACAGACGGACAGAAAGACATCGCATTTTATATATATTATAGATATTCTGTGCTACATAATATTGTTCCATATTTAATGGTTTGGGCTGTGTATTGCAAGAGAACGCGCTAGCGGCAAACTTTGTCCGACTTCATTTACTATTATTGTCACTGCTCATTCCTTATGCTACCTATCGTAATAAAATATAGCCTATAACCTGGCCGGAGAACATATGTATGTTTTAAAAAAAAAAGTACGAAAATCGGATAAGTGGTTCTCCAGTGATAAGCGCACTAACGGACAGACAGACAGACAGAGATACGTTGCATTTTATATATATTATAGATGTAATAAAATATATACCTATAACCTGGTCAGAGAACATATGTATGAATTTAAAAAATCACGTAAATCGGATAAGTGGTTCTCGAGGGATAAGCGCATTAACGGACAGACAGACAAACATTGCCTTTTTTATATATTATAGAGATAGATTGTTATTATTATATAACCTGGCCAAAGAATATATGTATGAATTTAAAAAAAAGACAGGTAAATCGGATAAGTGGTTCCCGCGTGATAAACGCACTAATGGACAGACAGACAGACAGAGAGATATTGCATTTTATATATATTATAAATTATACATTACAGATATTCTTTGCTACATAATATTGTTCCATATTTAATGGTTTAGGCTGTGTATTGCAAAGGCATGCGCTAGAGGCAAACTAATTTCCGACATCATTCACTATTTTACGTCACTCCTCATTCCTTATGCTACCTATCGTAATAAAATATAGCCTATAACCTGGCCAGAGAACATATGTATGTTTTAAAAAAAAAGTACGTAAATCGGAAAAGTGGTTCTTCAGTGATAGGCGCACTAACGGACAGACAGGCAGACAGACAGACAGACAGACAGACAGACAGAGAGACGTTGCATTTTATATATATTATAGATATTTATATATAATAAACGAACTTATAGAAAGGAAAAAATTCATAACAAGAAATAAACCTAAAAATTGATGCACACATCTTAAGAGTAAAGAAAGCAGGATACCAAAATGAAATAAGAAAAGAATTGACGAAAACCGATGAGCTTGATAACAAAAACGTAAACGAAATTAATGAAACACTAACGAATATCTTGTTGAAAACAGGAAAGTGAATAGCTAGAAAGAAGAGCAATAAAACAAAAACATGGAGCACAAAAACGGACGAACTGTTTAAAGAAGACGTAAACTGACATATATATATATATATATATATATATATATATATAATATATATATATATACATATATGCTATATATATATATATATATATATATATATATATATATATATATATATATATATATATATATATATATATATATATATATGTATACCATTTTATATAATTAATAACGGTGTTACTATAATTAATATCTCTACTGCATAAACACTTGGATTTGCTTCAGCAATTTTTGCCAAGCCGATCAGATCATGTTGCAAAATGTAAATCATTATACGAAAATAAATAGAGGTATAAAATATTGATGCGTTTTTATGAAAACCGATATTCTAAATTAATTCATCAGTCAGTAACAACTTCGCAAATCAATAAAAATCACTTGACTTCAGGTAGTCCACAAAAGCCAACACATGTTTCGTCAAGTCATTTAAATACAATTGAACAATCAGTGGACTTTAAAAAGGCCATAAACTTTACGACAAAAAGCACCTTGTAAACACGCCATTAAGTGGCGAAAAAGACAACACTATATCTTAAATCATCATCTACGAATTTATGGATGCTGCTCCATTCGTCAGCTCACCCTTTGTGATACAGCACATTATCTTGCTCTTTCCTTCCTCCAGAAATTCCAATACTTTAGATGAAGAGGGAATATTGTAAGCGTGTGCCCGCAATGATTTACGGAGAGATTACGTTAAGAGGCCACTTGTTATTGCCCATAACTTTTGATTCAAGTGGTTTGGTATACACGTAAACGGCTTGTGAAACAAGAATGAAATGTTTGAACGAAATATGAGACAAAGTTAAGGTGGAAGTTTAGATGTTTTTATTAAAATGACGTTTAGGATGATTATAATAAATTAATTAATCCAAGAATATCTAGATAAATTCAGAGTACAGAATTAAAATTCTTATTGCCTGTCAAGAATACTTAGAAATGCAGACAATATTACCGTCTAGAAATAACGTAGATTAAATTAAATAACTTACACAATTAGTGTTCCGTACGTTGATTGCTTTTAAAATAAAAAGTTTTGTTACGGTGGTATTGAATGATCAGTGACTTCACAAAACACACTACGAATGAGTTTTTAACAAAGTTTGTTTGCAATTTTTACTAAAAACTGATGACCTGGAAATTTTTGTTTTTTTTTATATACCAGATAAATTATTAAAGGTAATGCACTCGTGATAATTTTCGTTCAATCTACACCCCGTGGAGAATATTCCAGAATTTTTTCAAAATTTTTTGATCAGTACTTTTCGAGATAAGGTGGGGGACAGCGATTTTTCTCGATTTTTTAAAAATAATACAAAGAAAAGTGTGCGCAAATGTTACATATATATATATATATATATATATATATATATATATATATATATATATATATATATATATATATATATATATATATATATATATATATATATATATATATATATATATATATATATATATATATATATTTTACTCGTGTTTTCATAAGCTTTCATTTGACACCACACGCGATGACCTAGTAAAAAATTTTTTTTTCACTTTCCATTTCACCTCCGAAATTAACCCCTTAAGTCAAAATTTAACTTTCAAAACTACACGGCTCTGATGAGGCCATCAATTCCTATATTATTACCAAATTTCAATTTTCTATGACAAATAGTTTCGGAAAAACTCGAATGACAGACAGGCAGACAGACACCGAAGTCATTTTATAAGTGTTCCGTACGGAACACTAAAAATAAGTTCAATATGCTGTTACATACAAAGTTAGTGTTCAATCAGCTGAGAAAAACTGAGCTGAATAACTAGAATTTTTCTATTATTAAAACATACTTGATAACACCTAATACCTACCTTTAAAAAGATACCCTCCGCAGAATAACTTTGTAGTGCATAATAGGTTTTCTAGGAATTGCTTACTGTACTTTGTTCTTTGGGTTGTTTGATTGACAGCTTGATGCCAAGGCCGCCTGTACAGCAGAAATAATGCAGCTGAAGTCTAACCCAACCACTACACTAGGCGGATTTATACCATCCATAGTACTTATTGCAGGCTTATTTCGACAATCTATTGGCAATATAATCATCAAGGTGAGCACCAAGGCCGATGTACTGCCATTAGAATTGCCTTACTCCGCAAAGCGGCCAAAAAAAAATTACTCATCCTCAGAACTGGGTTGACTTAAAAATCATTAACATTGCATATTCCGTCTCAGGGAAGTGGTAAAATATGTGAGACGATAGTTTCTCCAGAATTCGGAAAGCATCTAAAGCTGCAAAATAAAGATAAATATGATTAAAATGCTAATCTGAACTAATGATAAAGTTTAAAGTATGAAACTCGTTCATTATATATAAATGGGTGATTCTTTGAGTCAAGTAAAAAATATTTACTACTCTTCTTTTCTCAATTTAGATATCTTATATATTTTTTAAAAGTTGTGATAATACACAATAGTTATTATCACTACATCAAATACGTATTTTGCCCTGGACGCTCGTTTCGCTAACCACGTTAGCATCATCAGGAGTGTTCAATCAGCAATTGGCTAGATCTAAGAATATAAACTAGACTATTTATACTAAACTCGAAATTACTGGAGTGGAACTAATACAATCGGAGCATTAGTTCTGGTCGAGTAACCCGTATAGAGAACTGTGAACTTAGGTCCTTGGTTCTTATCAGACTATTCTGACATTTATTATTTCAATACTTTGGTATGTGTCTAATATATGTATTCACGATTTTCGATACAAAAAAATCAAATGTAGATGATTTTGTTTCTGAATTAAATAGCGGATATGACTTCATTAGATTTATTTATGAAATGGAGAACAACGAATAATTGACATTTATGGATATTTTACACTAGTTATTAAAAACAATAATAAACTAGAATTTGACACCTATAGGGAGGATACGGTTACAGATAAATATATTCCTAATGACTCATTTTATTGTAAACAACAAAAACTTACCACGCTACACTTTTTGGTTCATCGTTTAGTCACTGTCCCGTTGAATGAAGTTAGACTCAGAAACCAAAGGAATTGTATTAAAAATATAGCTAGAACCACTAGTTATTATGACTACTTAATAAATAGATGGTTTGGGTTAAATATTCATAATTCCACCTTTTTTATTCGTGAGCAGAATTTGACAAAATATGTTTCAATATCAGATGATCTTATATATATATATATATATATATATATATATATATATATATATATATATATATATATATATATATAATCAGTTGACCTAATAAAATATTTAATAATATAGGCCTCACATCAGTCTATAAGTCATCAAACAACCTACAAAATACTTTAGGAAATCTAAAGAATCAAAGTCACGAACGTGGAGGAAGTGGTATTTACTAAATAAGTAATGATTGTAACAAGAATGTATGTGATGGGAAATTATTAGACGCATACGAAAGTATTAATATAACAAAATCTAAAGATAGTCTAAATAAGGACCGAGGAGCTACTTCTGTAAGGGTTAGTCGATCGAAACGAATGCTCCGGTTGTAATTAGTTTCACTCGAGTAATAGCAATTTTAGTATAATTAATTTGGTTCATATTGTTAGATTTAGTCAATCATCGCTCGCTTACTGAAATTAAATATATTTTTTAGGCTTAAGTGATTCTCCTCTAACCAGAATTTTAAGGAATTACACGTTACCTTACCAAAACGACCATTCAAAGCACTATTGTGTGTTTAAGTTCTAAAATAGCCACTAGATGGAGTCACTAAACAGACGTGATAAAATTAATGTTATTTGACTTGCAGCTATCAGAAATATTTGGATTATCGCATGCCAAAGCAAGGGTTCGATAGTACAGGCATGCAAATTGGAAGAGAATCATGTAAAAGAGACACTGGAATATTTTATTTATTAAAATGGCCTTTCTTATTGTAATAAAAACTTAATAATACATGGTACTATTTTATACTACATTGGTAACTAAACTATAACAAAAGATAAACAAAGATTACACGAAATATAGTGATTTTTTGTGATTTTAGTGATATTGGAAGCAAAAAATTTCAACTTTAGATAGAAAATTGTTTATGCATGTTAACACTGAATTGAATTTCAGATATAGTTTGTTTCTTCAGCATCGGTTGGTGTTTTTAAACCGACAAAGGTAAAATCGACTGAATTTGTTGAAAATGTTACTTCATTTTTCAAACTGTTAATTTTAAGTATCGCAGTATTGCAATGATCAGGTTATTATTGGAGTCAGTTGTTTTTGATACGCCTATTTGCTACAATTATTAATGTACATGCTCAAAAGTTATAAATACGCAGAGTCAATCTTCTCATTACTTATAACAAATCGCCATTGATCAATATTTTTCCATAGTTCTTAATATGAAGATTTACCAGTTTAAATATATTAAGCGATTATTATAATACACTGTATATAAATATATAGAAATATTTATCCACTTGAAATAATAATATAAATAAGTAAGACAGGGTTTTTGATTGGATTCGCGAATTCGAGTCAATGTCTTGCATCAGGCAATTGGGATGAAAAAAAAAATTTTATCCATGTAGACGAAAATATATTAAAGTGATAATGTTAATGTAACCTTAATTTAGAAATATAGGATTACTTGATCCAACAGAAAAATAGACGATAAAAGAAGATGTGGTTTAATCTTTCCTTTATCCGATCGACTCCGTCGAATTTTCATAATAATAACGTACTTAACGTTTCGTAATATGTGTAAGATTCAAACCATAATGCACCCTGTACGTAATATATTAAAATTTATTCCCATTTCGCAAATCTAAATAAATTAAAATTCAACCCTCGAATATAAACAAGGAAAAACAATACCCAACATTATTAGCTTTCCCTACGTTTTCTGTATAATCCAAACTGATTTAAAATTCGTCGGCGTTTCTCACAACAAATATAACGAATATGGTGTTCTGATAAGTCGGGCAGAGTAGGGACCCTTTCAAGCAAGGAAAACTAATTCATCATCGTGTCAAACGTACGTTGAGGCGGAGCGCACATCAACATACTAACCAATAATAGATCTAAGAATAGGGGCCATCTTGATGTGTTTTGGAAATAAGTCTTTTTAGTGTTAGCGATGTATAGTTAATATAGTTTTATTTAATTTTTCTCATATTACCTGCAAGTCAAAAACTTCATTTATGATACATGAGGTAAAATAACTCGTGAGTAAATATCGAAATTATTCAGCATCTCTTTGGTTAAATCATTTGGTAATTTGTGCTTAGGTATCAAGTATGATGTTATAGAAGGTATAAAATAACGAGGAGGTTGTTTTTTGCTTCCCTTATTTAAGGAAAGTATTGTATTCGTAAAAAAAACCACCTTCCGAGTTCGGTCGGTCTGTTCGTAGGTATGTATAGGACAGTTTGTTGGCACGATAACTCTTTAACGAAAAGGGAGATCGTTTACAAATTAGGCGCACATACAATACTTGGAGTAGAAATAAGTTTCTAGTTGTTGACTGGTATTACTTCAGGGGAAGGGGGTGAAGGTCTTTAAAAATTGTACAGTTACATACACCTGGGCCTTGCAGAAAGTATGTATATTTAAAAAAAAAAAAAAATTAAAAGTTAGTTTTATTTATTTGATTGCTTTAAAATAGTACAAAAGAACTTCTACTGACAAAAAATAATCCAATGTGTAAAATAATGAAGTAGTTAAAAATTGTCGAAGGGTTTTTTTTTGCAAAAATAAAAAATTTACGGTACTTTAGTATGCAGTTTTATGTCTAATTATTTATAAAAAATTGCCTATTAGATAAATTTAAAAAAAAAACTCGACATCTTATAGAAAAAGTAATTAAAAAGTTTTAAAAAAGGTCAAAAAATATTAAAAACTGACTGATTAATATGGCAGACATTGCATTGAGACAGGCAGCGGTCCCCATCCGACGCCAGGTCACATTAGTATGGAATGGAATTTTTTTAATTTTTTTTTAATAATTCTTAGAAATATAGAGAATAAAAACCGAATTTTTGAAAATTCGAGGTGTATGAAACCCATTAAGAGTATTATGAAAATTTTCCCCGGTTTTTGGTTAAGATAAGGAACAAATCTTGAGCATAATTACTTACAATTAAACATTTAGGAGGTTTAAGAGCTAGTGAAGGTGATAAGAGGGGAATTGTTTTGAATATATGGTATTATGTCCTTTTCAGCGTTAGGGTTTGTATTAATCAATTCTTCAAACAAATTCGTAAATAAAACTAATATCTCTATAATTTTTACAGTGAAATTTAATTTATACCAGGTGTACAAGTACGAAATGCGGATTTCAGACAACAGATGGTGCACCAATGCAGTTTGTGCTGTAAAGATTTGACATTGCGCCATTTTGTTGTGTCATCAACAAGTGTCAGACGCGCATGAGTGATAAATTGGAAAAGTGTGTGCATAGTGTTGTGTTGTTGTGTTCAATATGTCGAAATTTATACCGAACAAAGAGCATTCGCGGACAGCATTAATTTTATGTTTTCATTTGAAGAAAACTACTGTTGAATCATCTCGATTACTTCGAGAAGCTTATGGTGAACATGCTCCACCGCAAGATACGTGTGAACGATGGTTTCGGCGTTTCAAAAGTGGTGACTTCGATGTTGCAGACAAGGAAGTGGAAAACCGCCAAAAAAATACGAAGAAGTGGAATTACAAGCATTGTTGGACGAACATGATTCGCAAACACAAAAACAACTCGCCGAGCAATTGGGCGTTAGTCAACAAGTTAGTTTCCAATCGGCTACAAGAGATGGGAAAGATTCAGAAGCCGGTAGATGGGTACCACATGAGTTGAACGACAGGCAAATGGAAAAGCGCAAAAACACGTGTGACATTTTGTTCGCTCGGTACAAAAGGAAGTCGTTCTTGCATCGTATAGTTACAGGGGATGAAAAGTGGATTTATTTTGAGAATCCCAAGCGCAAAAAATCATGGGTAGACCCAGGCGCACCATCCACATCGACCGTAAGACTGAATCGCTTTGGCAGAAAAACGATGCTCTGTGTTTGGTGGGACCAGAGGGGAGTGGTCTATTATGAGCTGTTAAAACCTGGGGAAACCGAAAGAGGCAACACAAAGTCATTTTTCTTCATGAGAATGCTCCATCACATACGGCAAAACCAGTTCGCGACATGTTGGAAGCACTCAGCTGGGAAGTTCTACTCCATGCGGCTTATTCACCAGACTTGGCTCCTTCCGATTACCACTTGTTTTTTTTTTTTGTTTTTTTTTCATGGGTCTAGCATACGTGCTGCAGGGAAGTCCCTAAAGCGCTCCAGGAGCGGCATGTGTGCGGAAAAAGCGATTCACGTTGTTCTTGAATCGCCGTAAATTGTACGCGGTGGGAAACACATCGCTGGGCAAATTATTCCAAAGGTTTGTATCGATGGGTCACGCACTTGCTGAGCAGCGCTTTGGTTCGTACGAAGAAGTGAAAAAATGGCTCGATGAATGGTTCGCAGCAAAAGGGGAAGATTTTTACTGGCGTGGTATTCACTAATTGCCCGAAAGATGGGAAAAATGTATAACAAGCGATGGAGCATACTTTGAATAAAGCACTTTATATCATTCTTCCGAATTTAACATGTTTTTTTAGAAAAGAAATCCGCATTTCATACTTGTACACCTGGTATATTTAATGTTGAAGTATAAGGTAAACAAAGTACAATGTTGGTCATGATACTTGATACTTACTTATTAAAAATAAGAAAAAATATTCAGGCAGTAAAAGAAATACTAACAGGGGTCATCATGTGGTTCTTTTACAATACAGAACAATGGGATAAAGATTATTTTATGGCTTTTTTCCTAAATTTATGATAAATAATTAAATATAAATTTGAAAAATTGAGAAAACGTTTTAATTAGTTAGGAAACGCCTTTATACAAAATTTATTACACAAAACTATAATTGAAGTTTGATATTTATATAAACATGTAATAATAAATAAATTAAACGAAGAAGCAGTAACAGCTATATAAGTGAAAATTTTTTTAACGATGTACGTTTGACATTGGCTGACCAATGGTTACATTAAAAAATTAGAGTAATTTTATGAATGAAACTGAAGGGAACCTTTTTTAAGCAATGAATTTTCTCTTACTTAAATTTATTCCAGATATTAATTAATAAAAAGAAAAAAATGCATGAATCACAAGTTTCAGAATTTTGTATCCTAGATTTTTTGTGAAGAGAGTTATATCTAGCTATAAATATACTTTTCTTTTTGAGTTTATATACCTAATATACAAAAAAAATGATAGAATAAATTGAAAAGGATAGTGAGCAACAATACAAGTAATGGTCTTTTGACTTGAGAAGCTTATCTTAACTTAAACGTTTAAAACATATTATGATATAACGCTTCTTTAAATGAAACATGAATTAGTACACAAACAATTCCTTAGAATTACTTAATTGTTCTATATTTATTAATAAAAAGAATTTATTTTTTGACTAGGAACTTCACATGAAGTATTTTTATTTAAATAACGTGGTATAATACTGTATTAAAAACTTTCTTTCTTTTTAGGGTTGGATTGGATCACTTCGGTGTCCGCCTGTCTGTCTGTCACAACCGATTTTCTCCGAAACTATTTGCTATAGAATGTTGAAATTTGGTACAAATATGGGAATTGGTGGCCTAATCAGAGCAGGTTAAATTTTGACTTAAAGGGTTAGTTTTGGGGATGAAATAGAAAGTGAAAAAAAAATTTTTTACTACGTCATCGAGTGGGGTGTCAAATGAAAGCTTGTGAAAATAGAAATTCAAAAATATATATGATGTAATACTTGCGCATACATTTGTTTGTAGTATTTAGAAAAATATATCCAAAAATCGCTGCCCCTCCCTTATCTCGAAAGGTACTGATCAAAAAATTTGGAAAACATTCTACAATATTCTCCATAAAGTGTAGATTGAGCGAAAATTATCATGCATGCATTATGTTTGATCATTTATTTGGTATCTGGTACAGAGATAAAATAATTTTATTCTATTTATTTATAATTGAAAAAATATTTTGATACTAAATATTTGTTTTTGACTTGTATTACTAGGTTCTAGATTGAGCTAGATTGATTTATTGGCAATTAGGTAGCTAAGATGCTATAACTATTATACATTATTGACTAAGAAAAAAATCGTGAAAATACAAATTGGGTCTTAAGATATCAGGAACTTTTTGTCTCATTCTGGTTGATCTGATTAACCTGCTGAGTCAGTATCTGAGTAGACATGTTTGTAATTCTTTTTTACATTACCTCATTTGGGGTGTGGTTTGTCACTGACCATTTTGTACCTCCGTAACAAAAATTATTATTTTAATTACCTTTAAAGTACGGAACGGATTACTAATTGCGTTAGTCCAACTGACACCTGACCCACTTTTTTATAGGAGTGCATGTGTGCAGCTTATTAGAAAAATAAAGTACCAAATACCTACATTTCTTAAAACTATAATCCTAATTACATGTTGGATTTCTAAGTATAATATAATAATGTTTACTCCACTTTGCATTATTATAAATCCAACCTATTCAAAAATAAAATGAAATAATATATTTATCATATATACAGTTACGTTTTTGAATTAATAACAATAAATCATAAGGATATATTATATGTAACTCTAATCGGTAAAACATGCAAATTTATCGAGCATAATAAAGAATTAATTGAATTAGCGACACTTACTTACTTTAAGAATGTGGAAGTCCTTTCAGGCTTGCCCAATGTCTTGCTCATTCATGATATTATTTTCATATTCTTTTATGTTTTTTTGTTGCCCTTATTTTGTTTTGTGATGCGTGTACTAAACTGTCCGACTGACTGGATATGGTTCTCGATTAGTGATTTACGATTATTAAATATTTCATGCGAAACCAATATAATTACACTAAAAAATCAAGAATATCATCAGATAGAGAGCATGTATCTGAAAGAGAAATATATTTCCTTCATGCTGGAAATGCGCTGAACTTCACACTATACCTAAAAAAAGACAAGAAAAATCATGCCTGTGACATTGTGTTTAGCACTTTTAAAGTATCTTGTATGATTTAATATTTTCGACGACTACCAACAGGACTTTCATAGAAAAAAAATAACAGAAGATTATCTAAACTATGTCACAGGTTTTTAGAATAAAGCAATTGAATATTATTATGCAACTCAAGCGGTTGCGCTTGATATATACACGGCATTTGACCACGTTTGACATGACGGATTGTTGGCTAGGCTATGCTTTTATGGTATATCAATTAATAGACTTTTTTCCAATTAAGTAGGCTAGTATACCTTAAAGCTCCATACTCTCTTCTACCCTCTTTCTTCTTTATACTAACAATTTGCTGTTTTCTTTGGGCTTTGATCCACTAAAATCAAATGTGGTCTATTATTACATTTTGTATTAAGAATATTTTGAAAATTTAGTCCGTTATACAGAAATTCACAGTTTGTGCAAGTGATCATACGACACAAAAATGTGTCATTTATTTCAAAAAATTACTTTCATCTTTCGTGTTCTCTTTTGTTCCTTAAAGAAAAGAATGTATATATATATATATATATATATATATATATATATATATATATATATATATATATATATTAGTGTATTAAAAAGTCTGAACTGAACTAAAAAACAAGATAAATAACATTTTTTAGCACAACCAAAAATTTATTTCCAAACATAATCTCCATTTAACTCAATACATTTGGTATAGCAAGCCCTCAACAAAAAAGTTGTTTTAACTATGTAAAATACTTATTTACAGCACAGTTAACCTCTTCATTTGACGAAAATTTCTTCCCACTAGCCAATTTTTGAGGTTAGAAAACAAAAAAAATTACTTGGGATCAAATTGGGAGAATAGAGCGGATAGTGAACTATTTCGAAACCTAGCTCTTCTGCTGTTTTGTCTCCGGAAGTAATAGTGGATCCACGTTTCGTCTACAGTCACAAAACAATGCCAGAAGTTCTTCAGATTACATTGCAAGTTTTCCAAATATAATTTTAAGTCCTACCTCGTGCGTTTTGGGCCTGGAGTCAATAAACGCGAGACTGAAAGCGTACTCAGCATTTTAATTTTTAGAACCTTATACAGAATATTATGTACCCGTTCATACGATACGACAATCTTGAATCACGATATCATGAATTTTATCGACCAATTCTTCAGAAGAAACTTCAATCGAAAGTTCTGAAGGTGCAACAATTGCAGTGCTAGTACGGTCACGTTGAAATTCATTTAGCCAGTAATAAATAGTCTTGGAGACAACTTATGGAGGCTTACATCCGACTCTGGATGCAATAAGCTAATGATGATGATGATAATGAAATGGTCTTGAGTGTTGGTGCAGAGTTCCATGAATTTCCTTTAGTTCAGTTTCTATCTGGGGCGCAGTCCATTTTTCTAATAAAAATGTTTTATTACTGCACAATACTCGGTTTTATCCATTTCTTCGAAATATGTAATGCCCAACAAATACGACTGCTGCTAATAAACAATTTCGAGTTGTATCTGTTTGAAACTTTGAACACAATCTTTACAACAATTACGCTTACCAACAGTCAAGCCGTTTAACAATATTTCCCGCTATTTCGTAGAAATTTGTCAGACTTATCAGTCCACCCTGGTATGTAAATTGTACAATCTCGATACGTACATATATTTTAAACAAAGGATATCTTTTACACTTTGGCAAGTTGTAGCATCCATGTTAAACTTTAAAGAACCGTGGCTGCTACATTCGAATCCTACTATTTCACGCTTTTTGCAAAAGTATTTTATTGCTTGAATCAATAGCAAAAAGAACATTTTTAGGTAGACTAAAAGTTATTTTAATTAAGACCTAAAAAAAACTGTAACTCTGGATTGGAATATGTAAGAAATATATATAAGGCGATGGAAACAAAATTAGCAACATTAGAACATAATCTGCAACTGATTAGCTCTCACTACTTCTTTCAACGTTCTTAAGCCACACGACTAAAAAAATAAGTGTGATTTGTACCTAACTTACAAGTGGCTGCCAAAATAACGTCTACTGATCAGGCTTCAATTACTAACAGTTGGGGATTATGCAACTGAATATAAACTTAAATGTATATATAATATGGTTTTCTAAGAGAATATGGTATTAGTACCTGGGTTATTTGCCACAATTTACTGCAAGAAAATTAAAATTTTGATAAAACTTTTGAATTATGGACACAAGGATAAAAAATAAAAAAGCCAGATCATAGATTTACAATATTATTTATTTATACATATATTAATTATGTATATAAGATGAAATCCACAAGACAAATCCAAGTATTAAAGTATTTAGACTCAAAATATAATTTATATGAGGTTAAAATTATATTTATAAATTTATATTACAATAACGTTTCATCATTTACAAAATAAAAACAATTTCTCCAAAATTAAGTTATAGTATGTAAAATGTATAGCTAATTATTCTAGAATATTACACCACAGCACAAATAACTATTATAAATATCTCTATTTTGGATCGTCGAAAATATATAAAAACATTTTTTGTTAAAACTTTAAAAAATATATTTTTCACAATTATCAATGTAGTAGAACCTTTAGGCGTATTAATTATATATATATATATATATATATATATATATATATATATATATATATATATATATATATATATATGGATCATTTTTTCTCAACCGTCTCCAAAATTAGAAAATACATCTAAAGTTGAGGATGGTTTGAAATGAAAGCTTCATGTATCTGCTTTCGAATTCTCAGTGGCAAAAATAAAAGTTTTAAGATGGTGGCGAGGATCAACATTGTTAGTTGCAAAATTCACATAAAAATCCTATATAATTTGCAAACGTGATGCGATTTCTTACTAAGATTTTCTGTACAAGCGATTCAATCATCATATTCCTATGTATTGTTTGACGCTGAAACCAAATCTGAGGTGAAAATTATTGTCAGGATTCGTCCCTAATCTTAAAAAAATACGTAAAAAATGACGAAAATCTCTTTAAATTAGCAAAGTAAAAATGGAAACTTCATATACCCATCCTGATGAGATTGAGTAATTTTCACCTCAGATTTGGTTTCATCGTCGAAAGATACATAGTCGAAACGCTTGTACAGAAATTCTTAATAAGAAATCGCATCAGGATTGAGAATTACATAGAATTTTACATCAAGGCGATTCCTCGCCACCATCTTAAAATTTTTATTTCTGCTGAGAATTCGAAAGTAGAAAAACGAAAGTTTCATTTGAAACCATCTGCGACTTTAGATGTGTTTTTTTAATGTTGAAGAAGGTGGGGGGTCCGGTTGAGAAAGAATGACCATATATATATATATATATATATATATATATATATATATATATATATATATATATATATATATATATATATAGAAATAAATGGACATTTTTAAGGCAGTAAAATTAAATGTCATAAAAGTATAAATAAATAAGTCCGGTAACAAGTTTTTTTATTAAATTAGTCAGAAATAGAATTATTTAAAATTATACTTCCTATAAAAAATGTTATTAGACGTTTTACTTGCACGTCTGCAATCTTTAATTATACTATCTTATAATCATCATTTTCACCTATTTTTCATTTTATCAGGTTACAATGTTTCTGTACATATTTCCATAAATTTTTCAAGTCAAAAAGTTTTTTTTTAACGTACTAAGTCTAAATGAAAACTACAGTTTTCAAAAATTGTACTTTTTTTAGTTTAGAGTTAAATTTGATAAGAATTGTGAACTAAAAAATTAATTGGTTATGTATATTTCATTGCAAATATCTAGATAGCATTTGACATTCTATGGACATAAATATGCAAATAATGTTCACAGCTAATACCGAACATATTTACTTAATAAATATACCTCGAATATTTTTCGTTTATATTCAAAAATTTTCTTGTTACGTCTGGGTAATTTCAGTGTAAATTCTGAGTATATACTGACATGGATGAAAAGCGTATTATTATTATTATTATTATTACTTATACACAAAGAATTATTGTTAACTGCTGTTCTCTTATTATAAGTAAAATTTTTGACCTATGTATTTTTATCTTGACGCGATTTTCTGACTGACTGTAAATTCAAGTAGAAGTTTCATAATGTAATACTATATCTATAGTTATAATATTTAGGTAGTAAAATACACTTATATGGTTAAACGTAAATTACCCAGCTAGGTGGTGGTACGTATAAGGAATGTGTACAGGGGCATTTTTTTAAATGTCTCACATAATTTACTATTTTTCTCTCCTAGATATCATGAAAATTCTTTTAGTACTACACTAAGTTTTTTACGAAGAAGCCAAATATGATAATAAAAAATTTTTTACTTATCAAATTTGACAGATTACAGAGCCAAATAGCAATTTTTACTTATGAGCACTCCCTAGAGTAGCATTTTTTAGTCTGTTTCCAAAAACCTATAACACTTGATAATTATTTTTCATTACCGATATACAGGGTATTTGAACCGAATTTTAACTTTGAGGGGCTCACTGATTTACTATTTTGTGACAGAAGATATATTTGGTTTTCCTAATAAAAGACTAAGTTTAGTACTGAAAGAATTTTCTTGTTATGTGGAACAGGAAAATAGTTAAAGTTACCGTGTATAAGAAAATATTTATTATTGAAATATTTACATGATTATACTGAAAATATATACCAGACAAGACATCGAACAATACCTAAGAGTTACATGGATGATGTGTGAAAAAGTCAGAAAGGTATATTCATACGGTTGTTCTGAATATATATACTGAGAATATACATATTTTTCAATATATTTTCTAAAATACTTCAAGAATGTCTGTATGTATGCTACCCAGGCATAAAATATTTTGCCAAATATTTTTTTTAAAACAGTCGATTACAAGGTGGGATGGGAAGATAATATTTTTTTTGCTTTATTTTACACAAAAAATGTTTTAGAAATATTTTCGTAAAATCTCCTATCCATATAGGTACAAATATACAGCATGCCACTGTAAACAGATCCTTCTTAATTTAGTGTATTTATTAGATAACTTTTCTACTAAAAATTATGCCAATTTAAATAGAATAATGATAAAATGTACATTTTTAATTAAAATAAAGACTGAATTATTTTGTTTCCTTTTAAGCAATTTTATAACAACATAGACATACCTAGCGGAATCACTCTCTAGTCAACACTTTACTCATTTTTTTTTTTTATATTCATCCAACATGGCGTGACTTTTAATCAGTTTCCCCCTCCCGCTGGTACGTCGAAAATATTTAAACTGGTGATTTTGTTAAATATATTTATGCTATATTTTAATGTTATGATCGATTTTTTATTCAATTTTTATAAACTAGGAAAACCGAATAGTTCTTGATAGTCTTATCCATAAAACATATTAATTTAGTTGTACTTTCTCAAGATATTCATGTACAGTGTTAACAAAATAAGAGTATTGTTTAAAAAAATATGAAACAGTTTATTCCAATAAATGTTTTAATTTGGAAAAATTATCACAATAGAAGACAAAAGTCCGTTGTTCATTTAAGATTAAATTTTAATACTAATATACCAAATATTATTACAGTTAAACACAGAGTTGTTCCTCATGAACGGCTTAAAAATATGTAATGATTTATAGGACGAAAACCATTGGTAAGTTTTGTTCTTGCAATAGAAGTACGGAAAGTCCATGATCAATGGACAACCCGGGCGTACTGCGTATCAATTAACAAACTAAGACATACCATGTTTTGCTTCATTTTAGAGCTCGTCAGCTTCCTTTGGTGAAGATGACAATACTTGACATCTTGCTATACAATCACGATAGTAGTAGAGATTAAAAAACCATTTGTTAAAAGTTACTGCTAGTATTCTGGGTGTGACACTGGCAGTCACTGCTAAACGTTTAAAAGCGGTATTAGCTACCTATAGCTTCTGTGCTTGCTCTTAGACTAAACGTTTGCAAGTTCTACCTATATGGAGATTGTGCTGTTAGATACCAAGCAATGTCATTTTTACCTAGGCTAGTTGACGAACTCAGAAATAGAGAGAAACATGGTATATCTTACTTTGGTAATTGTCAGAGGAGATGTCCGAGGTTACCCATTTTCTTGAAGCAAAACATACTAACAGTCTTCATCCGATAAGCTAGTACACATTTTTTCTGTATAAATTTCTATCATGAAAAACAAAACAGACAAGAAATATTTTCAAAAAAGAGGAAATCACAATAGCATTTGAAGGTGTCTTCTACTGTATAATTTTTATATTTATATAACAATAATTTAAATAATGTTGTATATTGAATATTTTTTATATAAATATTATGTTTATACGTATACTTTTTTGTAGCATGGTTTTTACGTATTTGGAGTATTTTATCACTACGTGGTTTAGTTTAGAACTGTGAGAGATTTATGCAAAAAAATGCGTTTAATTTTGGTAGAAATACTAAAATTTTCTGAAACCAATAGTTACATAAAAGTGTAATTTTTTCACAGATTTACTTACGTATTTGGAGTATTTTAATATCAACAATATAATAATCGTCCTACATGGATAACTTTCACACTGCATGTTCAGAAAATGTAGAGATGGTACGCGTAATCATTATTATTAAGAATTCAATAAACGAAATATTTCTAATCAATTTTATATTATAAACACCGCAGATCCTGTCAAACAAACTGAGTTTTTACGATAATAGAGACATAAATACACCACAAACAAAAATATCTTATCTCTTGGATGAAATCAATAGAGTGCACTCTGGATCCCTTACTTTACACAATAAAAGTAAATCCGGATATGTCTGATTTGTTGACGAAACAGTTTTTATAACTGCAGAAATCTTGGGTCATTAAGTACCACGAAGCGGAAAATCAAGCACCAATATGGTATAATGTTAATTATAGAAATTTAAATGCAGATGAAACCCAGAAATTGGTAGGCTCTATAATTGGATCAATAACAGAGAGTACTAGTGTGATTATTTTAGACATTATCACTGACAGTAGATTGGGATGGTATGATCATATAAACGAACTGTGTAAGCGACTCTTTAGTGGCGTATTCTTGCTACTGAAAGTGAAAGATGTTTCTTGTTATTTCACTCCGTAGTGAATTATGTGCTTATCTGATCGTAAAGTTGTTACATTTTATAAACGATTTAGACTGCAAAAGGTCTCTGGAGCTGGTTACCGTTATTATTTTCAACCCCCCTTTATAAAGCTGGAAATTATGCCACTGCGATTATTTGTTATTTGTTATAGTTATACAAGCAGGTTGATACTAAATTTTTACAGATTCAGCAAGGTCTAGAAATAACTCTCTAGATTTAAATTCATATAACGAGCTACTATAGAATGGAAATACAGTACAAAAAGAATAGAGAAAAGGAAGAAAATAAGACAGAAATTAAAATAGCAAAAAATTAGTTTTTTATTCTTCTTCTCGAAGTGCCATATCCAATTCGGAATTAGTCACCCTCTCGCCTTTGCCTGTGACTTTTTAAGTGTTCCACAGACACAGAGGACCTACAGTTTAATGCGGGTTCCGAACGGCCAAAGTGAGCGAGCTTTATTAGGCATGATACTACGGATGGTTTGCTATTGTCTTCCCGAGAGAGGCGGCCATCACATTTTAATTTTTATTTTTTCTTTTTTTATTTTATTTCCGGGCCGAGTATCGAACTCGGGTTGTTCGCAGACGCGTTAACCGCTACGGCCACCTCTATCTATTAAAACACCGTTATATTCTGATAATGAATACATAAGTAACCAATTTCATCTTGGGGAGTAACTGAATTGACTTATTGTGTTTTCTGCACAAATTTCTCTTAGCTTTATTCCTTTCGCTAAAAGGAAGTACTGCAGTCATGAAAGTACCTCCCTCTGCAATTTTTGAATTTCTTCACGTATCAAGGCTCCTAGATACGAAAAACATTTCCAAGTTTGTCTACCGAACTCCTAAAGGAAATAAGTTATTGATTTCAAGTTTCGTAATAGTTCAAATTCGAAAGAAAACTTTTTAGGGCAAGCTTTTAAAAGCAAGCATATCAAAGTTATAACCCCATCTTTATAGGATGTGGTAGGGGGTAACAGGACTTGCTTCGTAAATATCGTGTGATTCATCCTGGTCTTTAGAATCAAAGAATATAAAAATTTTGTTATTTTTTCATTATTAATAATATTAAAAGAAATAATAAATCATTCGTAAATATATTTGAACTCCTTTCTCTGTTTAACTTTTTTGCTGTAATACTTGGATTAAGTTATTTTTTAATGTGAAAAATCCAAATCCAAAATAAGGCATCTTCAAAGGAAGTACTAGGTACATCACTTTACTGGTTTTTTATTGTCATGTTTAATTTATTTCGTGATACCTTCTGCGATTGTACAGCAACTTTTGTCAAAACGTCAATAAACTACACATCTAACCATAAAACTAGAAAAAAAACCCTAAAAAATTCCTGGATATTTCCAAAGAGTGATCGTAAAATTAGCCCGTTTTTACTTTTCTCCATAACTTTGAGACGAAAAAAGTAAACTCAACGTAAAAGATCTTAATTAAAGCTAATTATATATCTAAAAAGACATATTTTTTCATTTTTTTTACTTAAGGTAACTACCCTCTATTTTGAGGGTTTAAAGGGTGAAAATGTAAAATTTATGAAAATAGTTCACTTTAGTTATTTACATATTCTCTACTCAATACCGTATAGTCAATCAAAAACTACCCTCTAAAAGGGGGTCACATTAATAAGGAATCTTACCATACTTACAACATAACTCCCAGGACTAGGAAAAAATACACAGAAATAATAAAAATACTGAGAATATAGCGCTGGACTTATACGTCTCCCAAACTTATCGCTAAGCGATAACTACCCCCTAAAAGGGGGTCGAAATTCATCTTGGTGTTATTTTAACTCAAAAAAATAACTTTTAATTTTGGGGAAAAATATTATTTATTTTCACACTTTTAACTCCCAAAATAGAGGTAATTACCCTAAATAAAAAAATTGAAAAATATGTCCTAAATTTTTAATGAGCTTTACTTTAAGAGCTTTTACGTTAAATTTGCTTTTTTGGTCTCCAAGTTATGGAGGTTGCAAAAACCAAAAATTCACACTTTATTCGACAATATTAAATCCAATTTTGGAACGTCGAACAAATGTTTACATGTTACTGCTGACTCATTATTTCTTAGCGATTATTAATAATAAGTTGAATATTAACAGAAAAATTAATAAACATCCCCCAAATATCTTATTTACATATTACAAAACTGTTACTGTACGTTACAAATACGTAACCATCACTAAATTTCCTGACAATGTAACATTACTCTAACTTTGGCATGAAAGTGCGTAATTTTAATATCGTATATTTCATATCCTTTCCAACCGGATTATTTACAAATTTTTGAACTGTCTCTAACCAAATATACATATACAGGGAAATATCTACAAGTTTTTAAGTAAATAACTCTACTTTACTTTTCGTACATGTCTGAAATAACAGCTTTCCTAAATACATTATAGTCAAAACTGAATTAAGACACTGTTTTTTCTTAATCATACCTAGGCTGTCTGAAAAGTTCACATAAATGGCGTTAGAAACTGTGAAATCACAATTGTATTGGAAAGTTCCATCATTTGTATAAACACATGTTAAATTATAATTTCGATCTGACAATTTATTCGAGTAGTAGCAGCTGTTTAATACTAACGGGTCATTGATTTGTTTAAAATGGAAAAAATTGAATATGGTGCATTCTTTGTTTTGGATGGTTTGACACCAATAGAAATTCATCCGAAATTGCTAAAGGTGTATAAGGATGCATCACCTTCACTTTCCACTGTGAAAAAATTAACTGCTATTTTTAAATCTGATCGTACAAGTCTCGAAGATGATCCACACGAAGGTCGCCGAAAAACTGCTACAACACCACAAATCTTTCAACAAGTCCATGATATGGTGTTAGATAATCGACTAGTGAAGGCGCATGAAATAGTTAAGCCGTAGGCATCTAAAAAGAACGAATTAGAAATACTTTGCATGAAGAATTATATATAAAAAAAGCTTTGTGCAAGATGGGTGCTGCATTTGCTGAAAATCGACCATTTGAATGCGTATTTCTTAAGCATGTCTGGATCGTTTTAAGCAAAATAAAATGAATTTCAAGCATCGTTTCATAACTGTTGATGAAACTTGGATCCACCACTATACACCAGAGTGAAAAGAAAGTCGAAACAATGGATTGAAGATGGTTTCATCAGTAGGGAAGATTATGGCAACAGTTTTTTTGGATTACAAAGGTTGTTGATCGATTATCTTCAGAAAGGTAAAACAATTAACTCTGAATATTATTGTAACCTTTTGGATCAGTTGGATGCAAATTTTTGACAAAAAACCTGCCTTAAAGAAGAAAAGAATCATTTTTATCAAGGTAATACATGTGTTCACACAAGTGTTTTGATGATGACAAAATTTCAACATTCACATCAAAATTCAACAAATTAAAGTAGGAATTGCGTGAACATCCAGCGTATTCAGTAGATTTGGCTCCTTTTGACTATTATCTGTTTCCAAACCTGAAAAAATTCCTGGCTGGAAAGCGTTTTACATCAAGTGACCAAGCTATTGCAGTCGTGGATGGATATTTTGCAGACCTTCCGAAATCACACTTTAATGATGGTACTGAATGATTGGAAAAACGTTGGAAAAAATGTATTGTGAAGTTTTAGGAGATTATATTGAAAAATAAAACGTATTTAATGTCAAATTTTCATTCATTGTTAGGCCGAGAACTTTTTAGACAGCCCACGTATTAACACGAAATTAAAATAACAACAAATTAAGAGGAATAGGATAATTCGTTACATTAAAATATTATAAAATAAATACTAAATGGAGATCCCAAGTAAATTGGTGTACATCAAGTACCAAAACAATAAGAGCTTTTTAATTATTAATGAATATATTTAATTTTAATTATGTCTGTGTTTGCGTGTACCTATTTTCTTTTGAATAATGTTTTTAAGAAAGCAACTATAATCTAAGTATCTAAAAATTATACATGTCCCTTGGAATTTTTTTTGTAAATTTTTTATTCCTCAGGAATTTTACTTAAAGGCGACATGCACATTTAAAAAATGCTTGCCACTAACCTTTCCTTATTCAAAACATTTTTGCTCCTCGTTCCGAACCACTCCTATATCTACAGTAACAGATCAAATTGGAGATTTTTTAATATAAAAAAAATTAAAGCCAAAACCTTTTTGAAACCCAATCATATATTTTAAAACTTCTTGGCTAACTGATATTTATTTGTCCATTTTGCGCATTTCACTCAAAATTGCACTTTTCACTGGCCTCTTAAAATAAACTTCGTTTTTGAGAGTCCCAATATTAAAATTAAAAAAACGAAATGTTGAATTTTCAAAAATAATCGTAAAAAGCAAGAATAGATGTTTGTTTTACTTTTTTTATGATCAGTCTGAAATTGTAGAAAAGAAAAATGTTATTATCATATCTTTATTTACGCCAATAAGGACCTAACAAATACCAATAAACTTTTAAAGATTTTATTTGTTTAAAAAAGTAAAATTTATTTATACAAAATTTCTAAAATTCTCAAAAATTTTGATTTAACACCTTGCACCAAAAATTTCAATCGAGTAAATAATATGTTTTTTTTTTCTCTTTTTGGGTAAGCTACAAGAGATATCTCGCTTTACAAAAACATAACTTTAAATTAGAGAAACGTGTTCGAATGGTGAATTTCAAGTATTAATCGTCAAAAAAATTATTCTATTTCTAAAACTGTTTAATAATATAATCATGTTATATACTTTTTCTAAAATTATTTGGGGCATTATGTGCAACTATTGGACAATAACTCATTATAAAATGGTCTCTAGCCAATCACAAAATTGAATTTCCATTGATCAATTGATTCTTGACTGAAGAAATGGTTTTAAAAATAGTCATTAAATTTGTTATGTATTAAGTCTAGTAGTAATTTACGTCGCTTTAAGCGACATACTTTATGTATATACATATATATATATATATATATATATATATATATATATATATATATATATATATATATATATATATATATATATATATATATATATATATATATATATATATATATATATATATATATATATATATATATATATATATATATATATATATATATATATATATATATATATACGAGGCATGTTTTTTAAGTAAGTACCGTTTTGCGATTCCGCCGCCGCAGCGATATGGTCGGCGTTCCGCGCATGCGCGCTGGTAACCTACATCTCATGTCTACGCACTGACGCCATTACAGTCTGATTCTTCATTGTATACGTTGTTTACTGAGTGTTTAAGATGCCTCCGACAATCGTGAGTCCCGCCGATTGTGAAGTACGGGCTGTTATACGATTTCTTAGTGCTAAAGGCGTAAAACCGATCGATATTCATCGTGAGATCTGTGAAGTTTACGGACAAAACATTATGAGTGATGGAATGGTAAGGAAATGGGTGAGAGCATTTAAAGATGGCCGCACAAATGTGCATGATGAAGAACGGAGTGGGCGTCCTTCGGTCGTTAATGAAGATTTGGTGCAGAAAGTGGACGAAAAGGTGAGAGAAAACAGACGCTTTACAATTTCATCATTGTGCGACTGCTTTCCTCAATATTCTCGTAGTGTTTTGTATCGCATTGTGACCGAGAACTTTTTTCTCAGGCGGCAGAATTTTATGAGGAGGGTATTCAAAAACTGGTGCCACGTTATGACAAGTGCCTCAATATTCACGGAAATTATGTAGAAAAGTAGATTAAGGTACAGGCTTTCATGTAAAAATAAAATTATAGCGATATCTTTGCACGTCTTTTTTTAATTCCAAAACGGTACTTACTTAAAAAACATGCCTTGTATATATAATTATTTGTCAAAAATTGCAGGGATATCATTAGGTTTTAAGGCAAGAGGAATACGCACTGGTCAATCGGTAGGATGCAATTCGTCAAGATGACGATGCTAGACCACCTAAAATGCGAAAAAGTTGGCATGAGTCCTGGAGTTTTTCCTCACCCTACGTATTTCTAAGACATTACTCACTTTGACTATTAATTTTCCTGTTCCTTACAGAATTTCCCTACTGGAAAAAGGTTTGAAAATGAAGAGTCATTAAAAAATTCTAAGGCCAACTTTGTCAATTAGTTTTACCCTAAAGAATTTAGAAAACTACCACAACGTGGGGCAGAAGTAGTCATATATATATATATATATATATATATATATATATATATATATATATATATATATATATATATATATATATATATATATATATATATATATATATATATATATATATATATATATATATATATATATATATATATATGTAATATTATGTCTTTTTTTCAATTCTCAGATAAGTAGATGTAAAAGTGCAATAAGAAAAGACGTTATCGACTTTGGTTATTCAGCCAGCCTCATTCGAATATCTATGCTTTTTTAACAAAGACCTAAAATTGTGTTTTCACTAATTTGAACTCTTGTATATATGAAAAAAAATCACCCTACGAGATTTTTGCATTTTGTAAAGTTTCAGGATTAACATATTAGGAAAAATATAGTCTCACATTTATGTCGATTTGTCGTTTTGTTAGTTGATAAATCTCGAAGGTTTCTTCTTATATATGGTGTTATACGTCATTTTTAGGGTTCTCAGAATCAAGAAATTTGAAATTTTTTTATAGTTTCTTTTTTTAATTTTAAAAAATAGTATGTAGCCGAAAATGTAGGGTTGCAGTTGAAAATATCTCTAAAGCCTTTTCTGTACTCAACTTGCTACTGTGATTAATATTTTACCATAAAGTATCTTTCATTTAAAAGATCGTGTTTGGATTAAATTGTTTTTTAGTAATAAAAGGTCAAAGTTAGTATTTATTTCAGAACTATGTATTTGCAAGGAAAGTCGCTCTTAAAAAAGTATATCTAGGATTCCCGAAAATTAATTACCACCTGCTGCCAAAAGAGCGATCAGTGATTGAGAATTTTTGACTTGTGATGAATAGTGGCCATCTGAATTGTTATATAAAAATTGTTTTCATTTTATTATTTTTATTTTAATAATGGCTAGTGTTACTGCAAATAGGAAAATATCCAACCATTTTTTATGTCAAATTTTTAATAAATTAGCACTTGCAGTATTTAAAAATATTTTCTAAATCTGGAATCGTATTTCTCTAATTCAACGTAAACTTTTTTTCTGTGCATAATCAAAGTATCAAGATACTGTCAGCTCCTATACTGTCAGCTCTTCTGATTAACATTTAAACTCTTCGTCATTACTTGCTTTCGAGTAAATTTTCCGGAATATTTAAATATATCCAAATGACTTGGATTTTAGAATGATGAAGAAAGACAAGCACAATGTAAACGCTAAATAAGTCAATTAAAAAAAACAATAGTAAAGTGAAATTAAAAAATAGGAAATAAAACAAATTTCAATTAACAGTAAGACACAATAAGTTGTATTGCTGAATGGTGTCAATCCAGTTTTAACGACATACACGCCTTCTAGCAAACGCTGCCAAGTGCATACCACAAATTTCTAGCAGGGTCGCATTACGCAGTCACATAGACTAAAATAATCTCTAGGCAGCGCTACATAAGAGTCGGTAATCTCCGAACAGAAAAAAAAATTAGTCCTCAACCATCTTAGGTTGCATGTTTTATCACGAATCGTCACTGAGCTAGGTTCGATGGAGAAACGAGCAAAAATCAGTACTAAATCACTGTATTCGTATAACAAAATAGTAAGATACAAAAAATTGTAACGCTGGCTGATGTCAGAATATTAAGAGCATGTCACAAATTAAGGGAGGAATTTTTTTGTTGCATGCACTTGATGGTCTTTAATAGAGGCCAGGTCTGCTGATAATATTATGTTGACACGAGAGAGCAATACAACTTGTTGTATCTTACTGCAGTAATACGCGATTGTAGTTATATACTACTGAGTCTTGCCCTTTTCTCCGCCTAAGCAAGCTGGTCTGACGAGCCGAGGTATCAGGAAATGTGCGTCCTGAAATGGCTCGATAGATTAAAGACCAATAAAAGTAACAATTGGCGAAATGGGGAATTCATTCACTTTTGTTATTATTATATATTAATTATTTTGAAATCTAAATTTCTTCTGGTGGTTACTAACTTTATTTCTGAAAATTCAACACGACAAACTAAAAGAAAATAAAAGGTAGAAAATCGCATGGGAGAATTAAAATTATATAATAATATAAAAAAATCTATGTTTATCTACAATATATAAATAATAAATAAAACTATGTAAAACGCACTTTACTTGAAACTAAGTATACACAGAAAAGGAGGTCATTACGGTTGTAGAGTAAATTTGAAAAATACTGGATTTAAAATAAAATAATAGAACAATTTAGTTTAAATTTCACCCAATGTAAATAAGATGTTCTTGATAAGGATATATCGCTATCCTTGTTGAATGAGATCAATTTTTAATCAGGCGTGGATCGTCTATATGGTCTTAAACCCATAAATCTATAAAAACGTTAGTTTATACATTATCGTATTTCAAAAATTGAATTTTATCTTACTGTCACTTTATAAACATTGAATAAAATAAGGAGATATAAGAAAAGGCGAGAAGAAGTTTCTGTCTTATCTAGAAGTCAATACGAGATGAGATAAAGGAATTGTCTGACCTTATGTCGAGGTCAGGAAAAATAAAAGTTTGCCCGTTATTACCGTCGTCACCAAAACTTAAAACAAATTGCCTGGAAACGAAATATGGTCAATTTTATTTTACGTTGTAGCAGAATCAGGTAAATACTTTTAATTATGTAAGTGAATTTAGAATATACAATTTATTTCTTTTTAGATTATATAAGGAAAATATCACACTGATTTATTATTACCACCAACGTAACCACTTAATAAATCTTCAATCTGTATTTAAAAACTTCAAAAGAAATAGAAAACAATTTAAATTTTCATCACACAAGAAGTTTTCACACGAGTAGGTCAGTTTATTCGGTATATCTTTAAGTCAGTCGGTCCACAAAATCAGAAGAATCAATTTTTAAATTAATAATTTTATAGGAATTGAGCATATCACTTTATGATTATGATTATTCAAAAGACATGCTATTATAATAATATCGCAACCTTAAATAATCTCCATATCGAATGTTCGCTCTAAACGCCTAATCTTTCAAGAATATGTTTGAACACATTCAAGGCCTAAGTTTTAGGTAGTATACATAAGTTTCCAGAGGGCTTTAGAATTGGAGCGACTTAACAAATAAGCATAATAGAATGTCATTACCGTATTAAACATATTACATTTCTTAATAACAAATCCCAGCATTCAACAATTCTCAAGATTATCTATTCGATGTCCACGAACAATAATTTGGTATCAAAAAGAACGTTTAGGTCTTTTTCCTAACTCTCTCCCCTCTTAAAAATCATTCAGAAATATTCTAGTTATTATTTTTCTTGTTATCATTTCGTGCGAATGTGATGGAAGAGCACTTATTGAAGTTAATAAATAAACTGTATTACCTTACAGTGTTTATTGCCATCAGCTTAAAAATTCATCGAAAATTATATTAAATATGAAAAATGTTAGCCTTGTGGTGGCAGCAACCTCAACAAGATGCAGGGCAATATAACTCACATCCAAATCAGTCAATCTTATTAACAAATAATGGCCAATTTTGTCAAATGTTTTGCTGAAGTCGGTACAGTATTTTGAACACAAGATTGAAATTTATACGTACGTGTGGATAACACTAAAATCGCTATAAGTGTGAAAATCTATATATCAGTTTCAACTGTTGTGGTGACCAAGATTTAAACTTCATCATACGTTGTACGCTGTTATCTATTTTAGCTTAACCGTTGGAAATGAACCTGACATTTTTATAAATTAAAAATATACAACAAACTTCCCAAATTTTTATTCGCCCAATTAAACAAAGAACTTTCTTTAGATAAAAGCTCTTTTAATTATATGAGTTTAGAGTAAAAAAAAAGCTAACGAGTGGCACGTGAAATAATATATTTGTAATCTTTTTGCCCAATGTCTTCAAAATTTTTGACTTAAATTTTCATTAGTCTTCTCTGTTAACCGTTATCTCATTTTTAAATTTTGTTTTTAACTTAGTTTTTAAAAAATAATTTTCTTCTTTTTAGTTATCCCCATATTTAAAGTCATGTCAAGTCGTGTACAAATTGAAAATTATCATTAGCTGTAATAAATGGTGTAATTTAAAAAGTTGCTGAGAAAAAACGCTCAAAGAACCATAGTATTGAAAACTGGCTTTCTGATTCTTTCTATATAATAAAACCAGTATAATCTTAAATTGTACTTGTTTTAGTATATAGATATATAGTCAGCTCAAAATATCAACGGGCATTTTAAGGTTTTTGAGCTACCCTATATATTACAATCAGCGAATTTTTGAAACAGTTTCATAGAATGAAGATCGTATTATTTTATTTTAAATCCAGTATTGTTGCCTAAACAAATAATTATCTTTTTAGAGGTTCATTCACGCACCTCCAAAAATAAAATGCAATGACTACGTGGGTTTATTAGGTACTCAGTTGGGTTCGTTTGAGTTTTCTCCTTCTAAGGAGAGGTTTCTTTATTGGGGAGAACCTTGCGGACTAATATCATCACCGCCTCCCTCCGAACCACCTTCCCCTTTGGTTTTGTTTTCTTTTTTCCATTTCATTCGCCTGTTTTGGAACCATATTTTTATTTGCCTTTCCGTCAGGCACAGAGCGTGAGCTATTTCTATCCTTCTCCGCCTTGTAAGGTATCGGTTGAAATGGAACTCCTTTTCTAGTTCTAGTGTTTGATACCTCGTGTAAGTTTGTCGACCTCGTTTTCTTTCTGAAATAAAAAGAGACAATATTGTATTAATAAAATTCCACACCTAATATAATGTTTACAATTGGTAGGAACGACCTGAATTTAAGAAAATCGACAATATCCTAGGAATTTATTAATTCTTATTTCTTGATGATTATGATCTCTTAATTTAAACATGATTGCTTTAAGGAAGAAAGAGAAAACTATAGAGAGCCACAAGTTAAATTGCTGAATTTTTTGGCTAATTTAAATTTCCTGAATTCAGATAGTTCCTTGAGAAATTCCTTAAGTATTTATACGCATTATTTTGATTCATTTTTTCTTGGTATAATGATTCATTTGCCTTAAAAACATAGTTTTAATTTTATTCTACTACATAGTAAATATGCCATTCCTGTTAAAGACTTCAAAATAAATATTTCAAATATTTAAAAATGTTTGTTGAACGTTTCAACAGTAGACAAGTTTAAATACTAATAAAGTTTCATATTGAGTGACATAAAATTTAATTTGTGTTTAGTTGATGCACTAACAAAACGTATTTACCTATATTTCGAAAATCAGGATTTGGTAAAAATAACTACAAAAAAAATTTTGGAGATTAAAAATGGGAGTTATCTTTTTCCTGAAGTTTTAAAAGATTAATTCTTATTTTTGATTTACAAGAGCAATATTTTATTTAAATTATAAAACAACGTCAATTTATTTAGTAACTTTTTTATTTAAATATTTTTCTGGGCTATTGGTTTTTGTTTTAAATCGTAAGCTTTTCTATTAACATTTTGTGATAAAAAGTGTAAATTTTGACAAATTGTCTTTCATTATAATATAAAGTTTTTTTTTGAATAAATGCTAGAACTTGTTTAGTGAATTTAGTAGACAATCATTTACAGTTGCCGATATTTTTATACAATTTGTTGTGTAAAAAGTGATAACCACAAAGTGTTTAAATAAAAGCTAATTTAGGTCATTATGGCCTTTTTATTATAAATTAAATTATTCTATATTTTTGTAGATTTTTTTTACGATAATATAAACTTTTTCTATTATTGAAGTGTATTTTACTAAACTGTAACAATATTAGATAAAAACTTACTAAATGTTAAACAAATATATATATATATATATATATATATATATATATATATATATATATATATATATATATATATATATATATATATATATATATATATATATATATATATATATATATATATATATATATATATATATATATATATATATATATATATATATATATATATATATATATATATATATATATATATATATATATATATATATATGTATATATATATATATATATATATATATATATATATATATATATATATATATATATATATATATATATAGTCAGTCTTAAAATTCTTCATAAACTATTTGCTTTCTATACTATTTTTCTGTTATGTTTAACTAATTAATTGGAAATAAGAGAAAACATGTTTAAATTAAAAAATTTGAAACTTAACCAACGAGGATTAGTATTAAAAACAACTACGGAACATTTTATTTAGAAGTTTACATCATTGTTATAAAAATATTAACAAAATTAATGTAAAAAAAGTCTCCATACACTCAAGAACTGCATTGAAAAAACACGTTATATTAAGACGCATTTTACCAATCTGTTGCTCGCTAAACTGAAAATAAATGAATAATTTTCGGCCATACTTAATAATCTGTCACTTGTTGCAAGTATTTTTGCAGTGGGTTTTCAAAGTAGTATTGAAAATGAGCGAGAGAAATTCTCAAATTCCATTTTAAGTTCGAAAGATCATAATTGATTTGTGAAAAAAATGGAAAATCGTACAGATATATAGGAAAAATTGTTAAAAAGTTGCATGCTTCAATACATTGTAAACCAGTATAAATCAACGGGTTCCCATAAAATTCGACCACGCTCCGGTCGTCCCAAGAAACTGATTCCACGTGAAGAGGTCAGTATTGTTAGACAAATAATTACAGATCCCAAGAAAAGTGCACCAAAATTAAAAGAAATACAGGATCTATTTTCGAAAAATGTTTGTTCACAAACGAGAAAAATTGTTTACACATGGCAGGCTATAAGGGGTATGCAGCCAGGAAAATGCCGTTAATTTCGGAAGCTAATCGCAAAAGCAGGTGGTGTATGAAGACTCTTTGGACTGACTGTGTATATATATATATATATATATATATATATATATATATATATATATATATATATATAAATTTAACATAAAAAAATATAGTGATTAGGGTGTTTTTTAAATAATTAAAAATTAAATTCATTATAGTAAATAATCGTAAAAATACTTCTCATCTGTTCATAGAAAAAAATTATCAAAGAAATGTAAACAAATGTTAATAAATTTGTATTCAAAAATCAGCAAAAGACGAATAATTTACTATAAGAGAAAAAAACAGAAATTTCACAAAAAAATATAGAACCAGTTTATTAGGAGCATAATAAAATTACCAACATATTACTTACGTAACATTTAAAACGTTTGTTTTTTTTTAATTACGAACAAGAGTAATGCGGCATTTTTACTAAAAATTTCTGAAAAACGCTTCCAAGCTAGCGTTATATAGTTTAGCTTAAGATGCAAATTGGGATAATTAAAATTAAAGAATTAAATTATTTCTATTTTTTCAACACAAAATATAGCTACAATTAGAGTAAATTCATTGAGAATTTTGTACGAAAAAATTCCGTAATAAACTGTGATTTTCTACTAATTTGTATAATTAATTGCAGTGAAGATATTATTAATAGAATAATGTATTTAACTATGTTTAATACATCTACATACAATTATTAAACGTAGTTCTTTTGTACTTAATAAGTTGTTTCAATGTGTGAGTGTATCTGCGAGAATATAACAAAATAATTCTCATACTTTTATCCTATGGAATACATTTTACTTCTCTTATCAAGGAAGATATTGTATTCGTAAAAGAATTACTTTTTTTGCAACTTTTCACATTTCAAGATCTCCGAAATAGAAAAAATATAGTTTTCAGTTTCTGTCGGTATTTCAGTCTAGAAGTCTATCGCCCTGTTGGAAAGATAACACGCCAACGGAACAAAATTGGTACACACATAATGTCTGAAGTGGAAAAGTCTTTTAGAGAAATTGCTTCAGGAGGAAGGAGTGAAAGAGGTGAGGATTGATAAATCTTTCATATTTCCAATAGTTTTTTGAAAGTTACATCTGATTTTTGGTTGAGATATAGAACACATTTTAAGTATTATTTTGTTTATTTATTCAGGAGGAAGGAATGAAAGAGGTGAGGATTGATAAATCTTTCATATTTCCAATAGTTTTTTGAAAGTTACATCTAATTTTTGGTTGAGATATAGAACACATTTTAAGCATTATTTTGTTTATTTAAACATATTATTGAATAAAGGGGTAAGGAGGGGATTCGAGGGGTTTTCTTGAATATATTATGTTATATACCTCTTTTGCAGACTTTTTAAAGCCGAAAAATCTGCAATTTTTTTTTCTTATTTTGAATTTACGTAGAAATCGTATGCAGAGTGTCAGATTTCAGTTTCATATATCTCTGAAACCATTGCTCTACTCGACTTTTTCTAATTAATAATATCTCTCCGCAAAATACCTATTAATTAAAATATCCAGTTATAATGCTTAGATTGAGTTATTCTTTAGTACATAATTGTCAAATTTAGTATTTTAAAAACTAGACCAAGTAAATTAATTACTACTAACTTTTTTATCTAATCAAAGAGTTTGTTTACCTTTAAATTAAAATTTGGAAAGTTAATATTTTCTAATAAAAAACATCCGGCTTACAAAATTATGAATTGCAATACGCATAAGTAGCTTCAAATTGCTTACATCACCAAAGTCCAAAAATTTTTAATTGCATTTCCAGTTAATTGTCAATTAATTTTGACTCGTTTCACACGGAGGGAAGAATTAATCTTTTAATAATTAATTTTTAAAATATCTGACCTAAATTGTTTTAATTAATTATCAGTTAATACACCGCAGGAAATAACGGGGATTGCAGAGTAATTTTTGTCATGAAATATTTATTGGAGAGAAACTCTATTCAGTTTTCCTCCTAAATAAACTTAACAAATATTGGATAAAATTAACACAATTTGTAAACTTTCGTTTAAAATTTATTTGTTGTATATACTCGTAATATTTATATATATATATATATATATATATATATATAACAATCCAGCATATATCAAGTAAATATATTGCGTATATATATATATCAGAACAATGAAATTCCGTCCTTATAGGTCACGTGGGGCGGTCAGCTGAAGAGAGGATGTTGGAAGCCTTTTAGAATCAAGAAAACCGCATGACCTCCCGAACAAGCCGAAAAATTTGGAGCCACATAGAGCTGCTTGTCTTGGGACTGAGGTGGGCAAATACTTTTTTACGGTGGGCTTAAATTGAAGCTTGAAAAAGACACTAGTTTTAAAAGCCTTTGGACGATTTTAAAAATAAAATGTTCAGCATGAATTAACAGTTGTTGTGGGCAGAAGGCTGCTTCCTAAAAAAATCATTAAAATTCAGCAACGTTAACTTTTTTAGAAAAAACTGCCGCTTGGGTTTTTGTAGCGAATTCCACTTGGTTACTGTCACTCGTAAAAAACAGGTGGAGTGGCATATTTTTTATAACCTCACTATGTTTTTATCTGACCCTCCGTGAATTTTTCTTGGAAGTCCCGACGCGAATTACAACAAGTAGGTGCAGAAAAAAATTTAAAATTCGAAAAATCGAAATTCATACGTATTCCTCACAGCAAAACAAAATTTTTTGGTCTATAAACCTTTTTTGTTCTATAAACCTGGATTTTAAAGTGCGTTGCTTTCGAGAAAAAAATTCTGAATGCATTTTTTTCATTTTTTTGTTAAAAGCAGGACCCACATTTATAAGAAAAAAAGGATTTTTTTTCAATAAGGAATTTATTTGAATTTTTGAGAATCATTCAAATTATTTTTCAAATTTTTTGCACAAACGAAAAGATCTAAAATTCAAAAATTGGCGGTAAACTTTTCCAAAGAAAATTCATTTTGAAATCCTATAGGAAATTTTGACAAATTAAAATCGTGGATTTACTATATGTATTTATTATATTATTATTTATTAAATGAAGATGGGCTACGAAGCACTTTAAAAATTTGAAAGTATTTTTTTCAATAAAGTGAAACATGCAAAAGTTCAGAGACATTTGCGCTTCAGATGTGACTCAGCTAAACCAGGAATATTAAAAAATAATTCCTTTACATTTGTAGTTGATAATACTCTTATTATGAAAAGATATTCTATCGCCAGAAAACTAGTCCAGTTAATAGAAGTACCAGAAGTGATAGATATACTTATGTAGAGCAATCTAAGCAATAATAATTTTAAGCAGATCTCAATTTTTTTTTTCAGATTTAAACATTTACAATGCCTTTTAATTCCTATTATTATTATATTATTTATTACTGTATTGTTATTTTCTTTTTAATATTTGTTAAATAGTAATTATAAATGTTTCTGTTAATTTTAATCAAAAGATATTATTGAGCATAGTGCCATAGATTAAATTACACTTGTTGGTGTATGTCACAGAAATAATTTTGTATCAAAGGTAACAATATATAATACAGAAATTAGAAAACTATTAAACTTTGGTTCATTTAATTTAAAGGTAAAATAAGGTGGTTCATAATTTGATTAATATTTGTTGTTTATCTTAAAAATAAACTACTTTTGTTATTTCTAGATTTAAAATTGCCTTATTTTTTTTACATACATTTTTTTAAATTTTACATGAAATGAATTTATCTATCTGTTTGGATTAAATAGATGTTAATATATTCCTGTTTGATTCTCAATGCAAGGCTTCATACAAAAATAATAAGGGATTTTCTTCGATTAAAAAAGAAAAAAAGTTTATGCAAAGTATAAAGCAAAAGTATAAAGAGAAAGACTTGTAAAAACACAAGAATACTTTTCTTTACATAAACAATTATAAAATATATGCGGTAGCGTCTTAAGAGCATTAGTGGACCCATCAGTAAGAAAAAATTTCTCGTAAGATAAGTGAAAACAAAAAAGCTTAATACACATAAAATCTACCGTCTTTTTACGGTCTAAGATGCAGAGCATTGTTTCTTACTGATGAGTCCACCTATGCTGTTAGGACAAAACCGCATAAATTTTATAATCGTTTATGTAAAGAAAAGTATTCTTGTATTTTTATAAGTCTTTATACTTTTGCTTTATACTTTGCATAAACTCTTACTCCTTTTTTTAAATCTAAGAAAATTTCTTGTTATTTTTGTATGAAGTCTAGCGTTCAAAAACAAACAGGGTTTTATTAACATCAATTTGAACCGAACAGGTCGATAAATTCATTTCAAGTAAAATTTTATAAATATTATATAAATTAATAATTAATACAATTAAAAATAAAATTATATATAAATTATAAAATTATAATAAAAATGTTTTCGACACTTTAGAATCCAGGTTCATAGAACGCTACGAGGAATACGTATAAATTTCTTTCGATTTTTTCAAGCGATTTTTCGAATTTTGAATTTTGACACCAACAAAACCTGTTGTAACTCACGATCGGATTTCCCAAAAAATCCACGGGGGGGTCATTTGTTTTGTTTTTCGAAAACAAATAATAGTATAGTGAAGTTATAAAAAAAATGCCATTACACCTGTTTTTTTATCACTTTTAATGATTTTTTTGGGAAGCGGTGCCCTTTCCGGACCTCTGCGCATGCAGAACATTTTATTTTGAAAATTCCCTGCTTCCAAAACTAGTCTTTACGCTTTAATTTACGCTCTTGCAAGCGGCTCTACGCAGCTCGAAAAAGAATGACCCAAAAAGAATATATATATATATATATATATATATATATATATATATATATATATATATATATATATATATATATATATATATAATATATATATATATATATATATATATATATATATATATATATGTATATATATATATATATATATATATATATATATATATATATATTTTATTGCTTATTCATTTTAAAATATCAGTTTACAGGGAGACATAAACAGTGACAACTCGAGAAGGTGAAGTAGAATGACCCCCGTAGTGTAATTAGAAGAAGAAAATTTTATGGAGTAGCTGAAATACTTTCGAGTATGTAGAGCAAGCAGAAATTATTAAAACCTGCCCTGGACTTTACACATGAATCAGTCAAATCCATTGGTATTGATATTGTCATGTAATTTTTTTTTCATATTGAGGTAAATCAACTGAAAAGGTTTTTTTTGTAGTATTTTTTAAAAGTTATTGGGAGAAAAGGAAATACTGTTAAAGCCTCATAGTTGGTTGGTTCCAGACATAAATAAAAAAAAAAAAAGATTTTTTCGATCAAAAAACATGAGAATTATTAATTTTCTCTCTTTTAGATAAAAGCAAGCGATAAAATTTCACACATTCCTAATTATTTGTTTGTTTCAAAAATAGTACAGTTTTTGATAGATTAGTAACGTAGTAAAGGGTTACATAAACCTCAAATTTTTAAAAATTGATTCTTTTTTTACGGACTTTTACGGACTTCTAAGAAATATTCAAAAAAAAAATTTTTAGAAAATTTCCATTCCATTACTTATAGCATTAGATGTGATCTGGCGTCGAACTGGAACCGCTACTGTTTTCAAGCACTGTCTGCAATATTTCTCAGTCAATTTTTAATATTTTTTAACTTTTTTTTTTAAACCTTTATAATTACTTTTTCTACAAAATGTCGAGACTTTTTCTAATTTTTTTATAATTAAACATACATTTTTTGGTCGAAAATTGCGTAAACTTTGAAACACCATAATTTTTTTATTTTTGAAACAATTACATTATTTTACAAGATTAATTTTTATTTTTACAAATTGGATTATTTTTTTGTGAAGTTATCCTACAGACAAGGAGGCGCCATATCAGTAGTCCATCTAACCGGATAAAAATAATGTTAACATTTAAAACATATTTAAAAATTTTTTCTTTTAATGTGAAGTAAAATAAAAATATATAATCGCTATTTTTTGTATTTTTCACTTAATAACTTTTAAAATATATTTTTTTTAAATATACATACTTTTTGCAGCGCCCAGGTGTAACTCCTTTGATACTTGTTATTTTTTTAGCAAAATATTTCCGTGATAACACAGTTACATCATTATTAAAATTTATAACTTATTCAATTTAGAGGTTCATTGTCTAAAATTAGTGTCAATTAGAACACTATTATAATTGTGCACTCCGCACGCATACTATCCTTGTTGAATTAATAACTTAGAACAAGATTCCCTCACAACGGATGGAGAGGGGTATATCTACATATTAATTACGAAAATTACAAACATAGTGTGTTACATTTGGTGATCGACTTCTTAGCCAGCTTAAAAAAATTAAAGAGCAACCTGAACTAACGGACAGTATTGCAATCAAAAACAAAAACACATTTTTAGATTTAATCACGTTTCAAGGTCCTTAAAACACAGTCGTTTTCTGTTTCTGTTCGTCCTATGTCAATCGGTTGAGATGTGGGTATAATATTAACAGACAAACAACAACGTTGTTTGTTGAAAACTTATGACCTTCAAATTTTTTTTTTTTTTTATATACCAGATAAATTATCAACTCACTCGTGATAATTTTCGTTCAATCTACACCATGTAGAAAATATTCCAGAATTTTTCCAAAATTTTTTGATCAGTACTTTTCGAAATAAGGGAAAGAAACAGTGATTTTTGGCAATTTTTTAAAAATAATAAAAAGAAAAGTGTACGCAAGTATTACATCTTATATATTTGTGAACTTGTGTTTTTAAAAGCTTTCATTTGACAACTCACTCGATGACCTAGTTAATTTTTTTTTTCACTTCCGATTTCACTCCCAAAAACTAATCTCTTAAGTCAAAATATGACTTTCAAAACTACACAGCTCTGATGGGGATCAATTTATATGTTTATGCCAAATTTCAACTTTCTAATCAAATCGGATGTGACAGACGGACAGACGAACAGACACCGAAGTGATCTTATAAGTATTTCATACAGAACACTAATATCCTTCAGAGATGTTTGTATTTCTTAAGGCTCTGAGCCCCAAAATTACGAGAAATGTCATCTTTGACTGGTCTATTGATCTGCATGTTTGTTGACCTTTTGCCATAAGAACCATCGAATGAAACAAGAAACCGAATTCAAATTTGAATTTGGTAGGAATTTTTTGAGCAATACTGCTTCAGATAGAAGTCAATACTTTATATGAAGTTTCAAAAGAAATTTTTTCTAGTAGTTTTTGAGTTGAACGAGCAAATTTTAACACAATAACAAAATAACAAATATTCAAATATATCATGTAACCTTCGATTCAAGATTTTGGATAGATAAGAGATCATAGAACTTGGAATTAAACACTATCAGTTTGAGGTAACTTTTCTAGGTTTTTCCTACGATAACATGAGGCATTTTCAGGGATCTTTATTCTTCCGAGCGTTCAACTAAATGAAGAAACAACCGTCCTGTCGACGGTAAAGATGTAGATTGGATTCCTGGTCCTTTCCAGCAGATCGTTAATGTGAAGCAGAAAGATAGTCAAAGTCAGTATGAAGCCTTGAAGCACACAGCGTTGTGAAGGTATTCGAAAGGTACCCGTCAATTGACACTTGTAAAAATCGCGACGGCTATAAACAAAATTTTTCAGATAGTAACTATGCCAAAAATCTGTCTTGTGGAACAAGGGCGAATATCTTGGATATATCAAATGCAACCACTTTAATCCCGGTCTAATATCAAGTACAATCTGTTATTTTCAGGACTCTCGTAACTCTGAAGATTATGTTTTCTTAACAGAAATAGTATGTACAAGAAACTCGGGTGAAATTACAGAATGACCAAAGAACGCAACAAGTTTTTACTTGTTTTTGAATGAAACAGTTAATTCGAAAAGTAATTATTTTTAATAATACATAAAAGAAATACAAAGTGTCTGGGAGAAGGTGAGAGGAGATTCGAATATTTTGCCCACCATATGATACTAATATCAAGTAGAAGTTATGTTGTTATTACACCGCGTAAACAGCTTTGAAAATTTTCTATTATTACACCTATCTTAGTTTTAACTCAAACAGGCAAATATTTTTTAAGGACTTTACTTAAGATTATTAACCTAAAAAGTTATTACTCGCTGCATGATTCACTGGTACTAATTTAATAACCCAGCTAATTTTTCAAACCGTTATAACATCTTCAATAAACTGTAATTACGAACTACCAATTTCCGTTACTTAATTTAAAGTTATTTCACACGCTGATATTAACTCTTAAAAAAATATCTGCCTAAATATTCGATACTAATTTATTTAATTAATTATTACAAAAGCAACGAGCAAAAAAATAACCGTCAATATTAATTGCATTGGTTTCTTCGAGATTTATAACTGGAATGATATCTTGAAATTCTTAAAAATTAAAATTTTAATTGGCCGTATGATTCAATTCGTTAATTTAATACTCTGTGTCATTGCTGTCCGTCATTTCTGTCCGATAGACATGTTTCTTTACTCACAATTAACTGTAAAAAAATATTTTTGAAATAAATAATATTGGAAATGAAAATTTTAGTACTATTCTCTAAAACCCAAGGGTATCTATATGTCATATAACGTATCTTTTGTCTATTCTAGATTGACATGTCTGCGGATATTAATGAAACTCTATGCGTAACATTTTATCATCTCTATCGATTTTTAAAACATTTATAAATCAATAAAAATATATTCCTATACAAGATTTCTTTATCAAAAAAAATGATACCGTTAATTACTTGTAGGTGGACACAGATTAAAATATTGGTCATAACAACAGTTCCCACCAGCATGTGATTAAACGTGCACAACTTATCTCATTAAAAAGTTATGTTAATGTCCGAAGATTTCTAGACATCTCAAAATCAATCAGATATCAAACTTTATTTCAGTTTTTATATATAAATATAGGTATAGTACCGGCATAATATTTATTTTCTCTTCTTCTAATCTTGAAATAGACACGTTGAACATTTACTTGAAAGGATGAAACTAAATTGAAAAAATTGAAGAATGATCCATAAGAGGACTAAATATTGCATGTAAAATCAATGTAAGTGCACAGAAAAATCAGGCCTATTAATGTTTTTCGCCTTTAAAAAGATTTTCAAGTATAATAAAATATTTAATATTATTGATAGGCCATTTTTTTCGTAGGTTATAAGATTGAAGAATTGGTCACCAGAGTACCACGTTTTTTAAAAAAAGGCACAGTTCAAGCAGAAACTACAAGTTATCTTGCAAGAACAATACTGGACAGTATTCAGCAAATATTCCTAGTACGGTATGACGAAATATTTTTCTGTGGCACTTTTAAAGTAACCAACAAGCATATTTAACTAAATTATGATGATATGATGGAGACGGAAGAAAAAACTAAACCTGATGATGATAAATTTCGAACTGAAACTGTGAAGAATTGAGAGAACCATAGATAGAAAAAATAAACCCTAAGGTACTATTTATAGCAATGCGATGTACAAGATGAATCTGTGTTCATCTGGAGAAATTTAGATCTTTCCAAGGAGTTGTTGTGAGTTTGTTAGTTCTAACAATAGAAAATGGTATCAATATGGTCACGTAAATATAAGAAAAGAATTATGAAGTGCTATTCTACATCAGAAATCAGCGTTTCTCAACACATCTCACATCAATAAGCTAGTTACTTTACTAACTATTGCATATGAATATAGCAAAGAATTTTATTAATTTGGCAAGTTTTTAAACTAAATGTCCAAAGTATCATAAAACTCACATGCATATATACAATGTTCGATAAAAACTAGAAAGATGAGTATTAGGTTACAGCAATTCTCTATTTCTTGTATCATATTCATGAACAGAATAATTTTCTCAAGAAATGGGCTCACTTTTGTAATCATATCTCATCATCAAATATTAAAATTTTAATAAAAACAATTTTGGAAAAGAAATTATTGCTATAATTCTTATCTTATTCATTTGTAATAAAAAATAACAGTGCGTTAGTAATAACTTCTTCCCCGAATTAAAAATTTCAGGAAGGAGTAAAAATTGATAGATATAATAACGACTAAAGAGGGAAAAGAAATCATTGCTATAATTCTTGTCTTATTCATTTGTAATAAAAATACTCACACTGCGTTAGTATTAACTTCTTCCCCGAATTAAAAATTTCATCAGGAAGGAGTAAAAATTGATAGATATAATATGGAGCTAAGAGGGAGTTATGGCTATACTGGTTATTTAAAAATTTAAGGCACAACAATTACTTTACAATCTACTGTATAATTCCAGTAATATGTTTCTCATTGCAAACTACAATCAAGACTTACCACAGGTATATTGAGATTTTGGAATGCAGGATACTTGCAAGAAGTCCAGTAAGTTCTTAAATAACGTGAATTAAAAAACTTCTTAAACTTTATTGGTCGAAACTGCTCAAAGTAAAAAAGGTAGGCAAAAATAATTTCACATGCAATTTCGGCTCGATTTTTATGAGAATTAATATCATTTTTAGTGTTCCGTACGGATCACTTATAAGATCACATCGGTGTCTGTCCGTTCATCCGTCGTCTATCTGAGTGTCACACCCGATTTTCTCCGAAACTATTTGACACAGAAAGTTGAAACTTGGTACTAATATAGGCATTGACGGCCTCATCAGAACCGTGTAGTTTTGAAAGTCAAGTTAACCTAAGCGATTAGTTTTGGAAGGTGAAATCGGAAGTGAAAAAAAAATTTTTACTAGGTCATCGAGTGGGGTGTCAAATAAAAGCTTGTAAACACACGAGTTGAAAAATATATATAATGTAATACTTGCGCACACTTTTCTTTGTATTATTTTTAAAAAATCGCGAAAAATCACCCCTATTTTGAAAAGTACTGACCAAAAAATCTTGAAAAAAACTCTGGAATATTCTCCACAGGGTGTAGATTGAACGAAAATTATCACGAGTGCATTACCTTTAATAATCTTTCTGATATATTAAAAAAAAAAACAAAAATTTCAAGATCATTAGTTTTCAGTAAAGATCGGAAACAAACTTTCTTGAAAAGTGTGTTTTGTGAAGTCACTGATCATTTTACACCTCTGTAACAAAAGCAGTCAACGTACGGACCACTAATTGCGCAAGTCAACTTGCACTTGAGCGGTTATTAATTACTATAATGTTAGTATCGCGAGCGTAACATGTTACTTTGACTCCTTGTGCAGTTTTGGACAAAAAGTTAAATAGGTATAAATAATATTGAAAATAATGATAACTCAACGGCTCTACAGCTACTCTTTTGAGGCTTTGCAGTGATAAGTTATTAATGTTTTTCTAAATACAATACTAAATATTCGAAGAGTTTTCACGAACATCATATCAATTCAGTTTTGCACGAAAAAATTTCAAGACCATATTAAACTTTCGCGAAAAGTTTGTGAATAAACCTAAAATGAAAAATGTATTTTTAATGGCATCAATAATTTTCATTTGGAAATCACTGAGAGCTGGTTCGGTACTTTTGAATACAGTAAAGCTATGATACAATTTTGAAAGCATTTTTTTTTTTGAAGAAAAGAACTTAACTGATTTTTCATGCTAATTTCGTAAACTGTGAAAATACGGGTTAGTAAGTTAATAGCACTGTAGTTAGAATAATAATTTTATTTTTTTTTCAATACGTAACGCGGAATCGATTGAAAATTTTTATTTTTTTGAAAAAATGTGTAATATTTGATTTTCAATAAGGTTCTGTTATAGAAATTTTTAAATACTTTACATTCTTTCTTTTTTAAGTATATTTTTTTAATTTATCAGTAAACGTAACTTCCTGTAGGTTACTCCACCACAAAACCTCATATGTTTTGCATGAAAGCTAATATTATTTTAAATTCCCGGTAGTAATTTTCTTCTTCAAAGGTTAATTCCTCCAGAGATTAAGACTAATCCATCATAATCAGCGAGGTCAGTCAGAAACTTCGACAGTTTTCTTATTAAACCCGAACTAATCGTAATTATTACGTGCCAAGTATTTCGAAATTCGCTCGAAAAAGAAAAGAAGAACGCTAGAATGATTTATGTTACATTTATAAACTCATTATCTCGATGCAGACCCTGAGACCGCCTAGAGCCTGAAATGATTGGCGTCGCAAGGCCGCGCTACCTTCCATTCAAATTGATGTATATAATTATTTTCTGTTCCTTTTTAGTTTAGTTTAAACATAAGTTGCAATTTTTGTAATTAAATAACTTGGAGAAATATAAAAATTGTTTAATTATTAAAATAAATTAAATTATACGGTTTAGAAAGTATAATTTTTTTTTCTACAACCATATAATAATACATTTATTATTGCGTGATTTTTAAAAATTATTTTCAGTCATTATTTAAGCCTGATGGATAATAGCTTACTTCGAACAAATTTATAACTAATAAGCGAACTCAATTATGATAATTCAACAGTTCCATAACTCAACCAAAATATTGAGAAAGTCCAAAGGTAAGCTGCAAGGTGCAATTAGAGATTTGAACTAAAATACTGAATATGTATACATATATGTATATATATATATATATATATATATATATATATATATATATATATATATATATATATATATAGTAGAATCTCGATTATCCGAAATAATATGGACCAAAGTGATTTCAGATAATCGAAATTACGGTTAACCCGAATTTTTTTATAAAATTTAAGTTTAGAATGAATACAACATTGCAGAATGACTTAAAAGCATTTATACGATATGCTGTTACGTACATAGGTATTTATTAAAACATAGAATAGAACAATTAGTTTACTTATTTTATGTATATGTGCGGAAAATCGAAAATAAAACAGTTTCATTCTTAACTTTAATGTCTTAAAAATGAGGTAATTTTTAACTGCGTTAGTTCGTTAGTTTTTGGTGGTTGCAATGTCTCTCCATCATTTTATAAGAAAAACGTCCGCGGCGGTTGCATTTTCTTGTTGTTCTACATAAGTTACCGCTTTTTCTAGGACCTCTAGTCCTTCTGAATGTGACATTTTTACTGGAATATTGTCAGTGGCTTCTACTTCGTTATCATCGTCGTCATCAATGTCTATTTTATTAGTATTTTTGCATACACTTTTAATTAATTCTTGGTCAGTTATTTCATCTTCCACACTATCACTGTTTAACCATTCACAAACATCGGTTTCCGTAACACTTTCACATCTTGATATTCTTGTAATAATTTCATGTAAACTTTCATTATCTTCTGTTTCTGCCTCTGAGTAATGTCTCTCCTCTTATGGAATCAATTTTGACCAAGATTTTTCTAGAGTACTACTCTTTACCATACTTGATTCCAGGCTGAAGCTATCCAATATATAACATTTTTCAAATTTATCTTTTTTAGACAATCAGTAAGATTGCCACCTTCATCTACTTCTTCTAAAATATGCTCCAATAACAAACGCCTATAATTGCGTTTTAAATTTTCCAGTACACCTTGATCCATAGGCTGAATGAGAGAAGTTACAGCAGGAGGCAAAAACATTGCTTTTATTTCCCCACTTTCAAGTTGCTCCGCACTTGGGTGAGTGGGGGCGTTATTTGGTAACAGAATACATTTTCTAGGATATCCATGTTCTTTTAAAAAAAGTTCCACTTTGGGAACAAACTCTCCAAAAAACCAGTCTTTAAATAGAGTTGCGTTTATCCAGGCATTGTTTTGATTTTTATACAAAACAGGAAAAGCATTGGGACGAATATTTTTAAAGGTTCGTGGATTTGCTGACTTACCAATACATAATAATGGGAGTTTGTGTCTTCCAGAAGCATTACTGCATGCAAAAACAGTAATACTTTCTTTGCAACGTTTGTAACCAGTTACTGCAGCTTCCGTTTTCGAAGCTAAGGTATTTGACGGCAACATTTTGTAGTTCAAGCCTGTTTCATTACAATTATAGATTTGGTCTGGTTGTAAACCATGTTCTTTCATAAGCTGCTCAAAATTCTCTGCAACTTTTTTTTGCAGCTGATACATCAGCCGACAATCTTTCTCCGCAAACTTTCAGTTGACGTACACCACCGTCTTTTTTTTCCAACTGTCTAGCCATCCATCAATTGCAGTAAAATTTACAGGCGCTTCAATAACCGGCAACTCTTCGCTGAAATTCACTGCCTTATTGTTCCTGAAATTGGTATTCCACGTTCTCGATTCTGTGTAAACCATAAATAGAAAGAATTAACCACTTTGTGGTATTCACCGCTTTTCATACTTTTTCGTGCCTGTGTGGGCGATGGCAAAAACACTACACCATTTTTTCAAGTTTTTCGCGATTTTTCTCCACTCTGAAACAGTACTCACGGATACACCTAAATCCTTCGCTATATTTTTAAGAAGTTCACCATTATCTAAACGTTGAATTGCTTCAAGTTTCTCTTTTAAGGTACTAACAAGTTTACGCTTATTATTATGACGCTCCATTTTGTAAAATATCTATTAAAATGAAACTATTACCTCTGCGATAATAACAGACGTAATGAGTAACTTATAACACTCGTCGACTAACCAAAACATAGACAGCGGTGAAATTCTAGACGTCGGGGAGTCCCCGACGCGTTAAGGAAAATCACTCATCGTCTATTTTGAATAATGGGATTTTTTCGGATAAGTCGGATTTCAGATAATCGCGATTTGGATAATCGGGATTGTACGATATATATATATATATATATATATATATATATATATATATATATATATATATATATATATAATTAGTTGAGAAACTCGGCAAAGAGCGCAACAAGTGTTCACACAGTGTTCATTTAGCCAAACTTGTTGCGCCCTTTGCCGAGTTTCCCAACTAATTTCATATTTAAGAATTTTGTTAGATACGGCAACCTTTGCTTTATATATATATATATATATATATATATATATATATATATATATATATGATTAACATGTTTTCCCAACATCCTCAATTAATTTTACACCAAGGGGCGCAATAAATAAATCACAAAGAACAAGATATATCGTATGAAATGGTCTGCACTCATCTCCAGGCTAACGTTTTGAAGTGGCAGAGTACAATGAAGAAACCATTGCTAAGCGAAGACAATCAAGAAACCATTGCTGAGTGAAAAACACAGAGAGGAAGACATAGATCAAGACTTCTTCTTCTTGAAGGGCCTCGCCTTTGTCTGTGGTTGGTGCCTTTTTTTAAGTGTGCCACAGACAAAGGACACCTACAGTTTAGTGCTGATTCCAAACGGCCAGTTTGAGACTGGAGCAGTGTAATTTTTCCCGATGAAGCTTGATTTTGGGGTTATGTTATCATCCCATGAGCCTGGTCAATTTCCATTAACCGTTCGGTTCAGTGCACCGTGAAATACCCTGTGAAGATCCATGTTTGGGTAGGTCTTTCGAAAAAAAGGTTTTTTTTTTTTTGATCTTCACTTATAATTTGAAAGCTGAACAAATGCTCCAGATTTACATACATTGGTACCGACTGCCAAACGGTGGTTTGTCGCTAATTCATATTACGATTTGTCGAGCTCTCTAAAATAAGACTCACTTTTCGATTCGACTTCTTCATTCAAGCCAATTCTCTTTTACCTGGAGGGACCTTTTCAAATTTGGATAGAAATAATAATCGCTGGGAGCCAGATCTGGTGACGAACAGGAAGCAGTTCATAGCCCAACTAGTCCAATATCACCATCGAATTATGAAGTTGTGAGTTGATGCATTATCTCCGTGAAACAACGTTTTTTTCTTCGTTAAATGCGTTTTTTTTTCTTGATGTCAACATTCAAGCGGTCCAATAAACCAACGTAATAGTCTCAGGCAATTGTTCTTCCCCTTCTCATAGTAGATCAGTATTTTGCCATGCGCATCCCAAAAATACTTACGAAAACCTGATGTTTGTGATTTTAGATGCTTCAGTCGGCTTTCATGCGGTTCCAGCTACTCAGGCGTGTAGTGACGGATTCATGTTTCGTCCATTGTAAAAAATCGACGAAAAACTCCTTTGATTACGCCGAAACATTGCTAAACAGCGTTATGAATCTTCAACACGTTGCTGTTTTTGATCAATCGTGAGAGTGCGCCGCACCCATCAGGCACATAGCTTTTTATGCATATTCATGTAAAATATGCCTCACGCATTCTGTTGATATTTTTACAATATCTCTCTCACTTTCTGGCTGTATTTTTTCCCATCAAAGAGCAATGATTAACACAGGGGAACAGCTGTTTTGGTGTCGAGGTTGTTTGAGCTGATTCTATATCAATTTGATGTCCTGAATTCAAATAACGTATTCATTTGTACCTAGGAGCTCAAATTTTTAAGATATACAATTTTAGAGAAATATAAGTTACATTATTATAACTCAAATCCGTAAGTGTAGTAAACAAAAGTAGATACGAAATTTTTATTTTAGTTATACAAAATACAATATTATGTCGTACTTACAAACAAAAAAAAAACATTGAAGAAATGAAATAGTCACTCAACACTTGGAAAGCTTCTTTTCCGCGACATTCTTGAATGTTTTTTTAAACAGTCCCTTTTTAAACTCCAGCAGTAATCTGCCATCATGTGCATGTCCCATCTTCCTTGGTAGAGGTCCTCCATAACTTTAATATCTTGGTGAAATCTTTCACCTTGTTCCTCACTCATGTCTCCTAAATTTTCTGGAAAACCGTCTAAGTGGCTGTGTAAATAGTGTATTTTAATACTCATATTGCACCCTAAGGATTTGAAACTATTAAGCATCTTGTTAACCATTTCAACATAGTTTTGAGCTTTATGTTTGCCTAGAAAATTTTCTACAACTGCAACAAATGATGTCCAAGCTTCTCGTTCAACTTGATTCATTGAATTTATGAAGGCAGGATCCTTAATTAATTGTCTTATTTGTGGGCCGTCAAATATCCCTGCTTTAAGTTTTTCTGTGCTCAACTGATGCATTTTTACCCCTATATATGCAAAACAAGACCCATTCTTATCAAGAGCCTTTACAAATTGCTTCATTAAGCCCAACTTTATATGTAACGGAGGAAGTATGATTTTTTCTCTTTCAACCAAAGCGTCGTTAATGACATTCTTTTCCCCAACGTCCATGTTTTCTCTCTGAGGCCAAACTTTTCTAACCCAGTGGTGTGTTTTGTCCCTACTATCCCAGAGGCACAAGAAACACGGATATTTCGTGTAACCACTTTGCTGCCCAAGAAGAAAGTTTACCATTTTTAAGTCTACACAAATCATCCATTGATGTTCGTAATACTTTATCTTCTGCAAGACCAAAGCTATGGTATTATATTCTTCTTTCAGTTTCGTTGAGTGAGCTAGTGGTATTGAACCATATTTATTCCCATTATGTAGAAGGACACATTTTAAACTTCGCTTTGAACTGTCAATAAATAGGCGCCAATCATCTGGAATATATTCAGAAAGTCCCATTTCTTTCATGAGTCCCCTAATTTCATGACAAAATACAAGATTGTCTTCTTGAGAAAAGAATGGTAGCAGATCTTTTTCTCTTGTACGGTAAAAGGTAATTTTGGTTCCTTGTTCCAGTAAATTTTTGTCGTTCAACCTAGAAGCCAGTACTTCAGAAGCTTTTTTCGATAAATTGAGATCCCTGGTGAGATCATTTAATTAATTTTGATTGAAGCGTTGAGGAACTGATGACGTCCCCTCATAGTCACTGTTAGTTTCATTAGCATCAGAACTTTTATTAGCATCAGAAGAGCGATCAGAGGGAAAATATTCGTCATCAGAGATATGTGGTAGCTGATGAAATGTTGGAATCGGTATTTCATCTGAGTGCGGGATAGGGCGTATTGCCGAGTCTAAATTGGGATAAGTCCACTTACTGCGGTTATTTCGATTGATTCCATTAGTATTTACTAAACAGAAATAACAATCATTGAAGTGGTTTTTTGGTTCTCTCCAAACCATTGGTACGCCGAATTTTAGACATTTTCTTTTCCCGGTAGTCCACTGCCGTAAATGCTCTGTACAAGTTTTACATACGAGATGCGGGGCCCACGTTTTGTCCTGATCACCAAGCTTAACTCCAAAGTATCCAAGATACGCTCGCTTTACAAAGTCAGTAATAGTTTGTCTGTTTTGTTGAAACATGTATTCTCCGCATATATAGCAAAACACATCAGGTTGATTTACACAACTTCTTCTTGAACTGGAACCTGAACTCATTTTAATTCTGTTCAATAACACAAAAACACTCTTTTCTTAACATAAAATAACACGCCGAATTCGATCTACTCTCATTAGTAAGAACGCACAAACTGACGAGACTTACCCGAGTTAGGTGATTAAAAGGGTCAGTTCAGGTACCTGATAGGCAATGGTTCCACTATTTATAGATTTACCTGGAATTTCCCAATTACAGACTGACAATAAAACCATTGTACCTACATTAATGAATATATAATAATTTTAGAACTCTCATAAATGAATATACTGAATAAAAACCATATTGGTAGATAAGTTGATGTATCTAAAAAAGTAGAGCTGATAGAGAAAAACGGATTGCATGTATAGATTTAGCGTCCCAAATATAGTTAAAATCAGCTCTAAAATCCCAGGCACCAAAACAAAAATATTTTTTTGTTGCCCTGTGTAATCAACACACGAAATTCTTTTCAGAAAAATCAAAAGTCGCGTCAATCAAACAGCTATAACTCGCAAACTAATATACAAAATGTCATAATGTTTTTATACAAATCTTCTGAGAGTTGACACCAACTAAAAATAATATTTTTTTGTTTGTGCTGCCATCTATAGGAAAGTATCGGAACTTTTCATCCCATGTAATAAATTACGGTTTCTGAAACCTATGTTCTCGAAAGTTGCAGATGGAAAATTATAGCTATCTTCATATACATTCGTGTGCATGACACATAGTTGCGTACTTTAGTAGACTACTTTAGCATATTTTCCTTAATTCTATTTACAGGAGCCAAAATTTTTATGGCCTAAACTATTTTGACATATTTCATTGTGAACTTTCTTCAGCCATTTATATTCATAATATAATATCTTCAAGTTTATTATAGTTTTAGTTATTTGCATACCATGCGATAGCACTTCACCATCTTTCTTTTTCCACCAGTGAAGTGGACATTGGTTTTGGATACAAAATTTTGCGTTTCCACGTGAGATGAAATCGAAGATTGTTGGCTATTAATACATATAATAATTTGAGATAAGATTGTAAAGTATTTATTGCTGTCGTGATTGTCTTTATCTATTGAATAGAGCAGGTTGGCTGACGAGCTACGAAATGGAGCAAAAGATTTATTGTCTTTTATCTTTGCATCACCCGCATTTCCTAAGAAAGGATTTATTGATGATCTGCGTCCAATAAGCCACTATATATCTTTCTCCGTAATTCTTAACTTCAAGTCTATAAACTTAACAAAGAAATTGAGAGCCTTTTCACATTTTCAGAACCCGTTCATTAGGCTCTTTTAGAGATTAAATTTTTACAGACTGCTTTTATGTAGATCTGAAATAAAGATTGGCGGTTTCAGTTGACATTTACAAATAGGGAGGCAGGCCATACTTACAATAATTACCTGCTTGAATGTAGTTGTTCAATTAAAATTATATTCATTTTCTTATTCGGTATTATAACGATTTTGAATATAAATTTCTATAAAATAGCTTTTACTTTCCTGGCTCTCCTAATCGGGAAAAAATAACTTTCCGTGATTTTTGCATTCCTTCACATTTCGGAGTCCCTAAATCACAAATAACCTAATATCCAATTATCGTCAGTCTCTCTGTCTATGTGACTAGTTGTCTGTTGGCGTGTTAACCCTTGAATGAAATTATATACCAATAAGAGTGTGAAAAGGTGAGGTGGTCAAATTTTCTGTATTTTCAAAATCATATTGAGAATTCATTTTGGTTTTTAGTGGTGATAATAAACAAATTGTAATCATAATTTAATCTATCAGCATTCAACAGGGGTCGCTTCGAATACATGATGTTAAACATCCTTTTCAGAGTTTTGGAAACCAAGGAATATATTTTTTTTTTCATTATCTTCAATTTTGATAGAAATAGCACAGTCTGTCAAGTAAGTACGTGACCGCTCATATTCTTGAAAAAATGTCTTTCGAGAATATTTTTTACCATCAATGTACTCTTTGGTGTGCTAACAATGGCGTAATTACCTTAGCAAGTTATCCAATCGCCTCCTGCATCAATAATCGCCTGGTATCTTCGAGGCATACTGTCGACGAGATTTTTTGTATACTCTGCAAATTTTTCAAATCTCACGGGACAACTCAAGTCAAAGTCCTCAGAGTCTTTCCTCTGAGCTTCGAGACGTGATTTTTAGCTCAGTAAAAGTTTCTTCAACGTGCTTCGGAATTTGACATCATGAACACCAAGATGTTGTCGAATAGTCTCATGGGACACATTCAAACTCAATTTTCTTAATTTTACCGCTCCTTGACGCAGCGTCTATTTCGGGTCCCGTGAAAACAAAGACCCGATTAGTTTTTTTTCGAATTGCATCTACCAAAAATGAATTATCGCAGACAACGCTGCCTCGAACCGACGCGCCAATTCTTATTTTATATGATTTTGACAGACTTTATATAAAGAAAAAATGTCTTTATAACAGACATAGGCTGAAAAGCTTTTAGTCTAGGTACTTAAAACACATTTTTTTTTGCAAAATTCGACTTTATTCATCAATATAGTCTCCTCCAAGAGCGATACAATCAGTCAAACGCTTTTTTGATATTTTTATACCTTTCTTGTTGAAGGATTTGTCTTTGCCTTCAAAATAGGCCTCAGTTTCGGCGATAACTTCTTCACTTGAGCCAAATATCTTTCCTGCGAGCATTTTTTGAGGTCTGCGAATAAATAATAGTCGCTGGGGGCCAAATCTGGAGAATACAGTGGATGAGGAAGCAATTCGTACTTCAATTCATGCAATTTTGCCATCGTAACCATTGACTTGTGACACGGTGCATTGCCTTGATGAAAGAGCATTTTTTTTCTTGTTCATTAGGGACCGTTTCTTTACGATTTCTGCTTTCAAACACACCAATAACTTTATATAATATTCGCTATTGATGATTTCTTCCTTCTCAGCATAGTGAATTAAAATTATTCCATGCGCAGCCCAAAGGACAGAGGCCAAAACCTTCCCAGCCGACTGTTGTGTCTTTGTTCGCTTCGGGGGACTTTCACCAGCTACTAGCCACTCATATGACCGCCGATTTGATTCTGGTATGTAGTGGTGGAGCGATGTTTCATCCATTGTCATATATCGCATGAAAAAATCCTTTTTATTGCGGTTAAACAGGTCCAAACAGCGCTCGGATTCATCAACACCTTCTTATTATTGGTCCACTGTAAGCAAACGAGGTACCATTTCGAACAGAGCTCATGCCCAAATGTTGATGCAAAATATAACCAACACGTTATTTCGATATCTTTAGGGTATCAGCTATCTCACACAATTTCATTTTACACTCATCCAAAACAATTTTGTGAATTTTTTTTTTGTTCTTTTCCGGTGTAACCACCTCATTTCGGAGTCCAGAGCGTTCAACATCATTTGTAACTAACGACCGCGTTTAAATCCACCATACCAGTAAATGGTGAGTGATTTTCCAGGAGCCGAGTCCCCGTAACACTCATCAAGTCATTGCTTTGTTTGAACGGTATTTTTTCCCATCAAAAAACAGTGTTTAATCAACACAGGAAATTCGAACAGTAGCGTCACTAAAACCGCTGTAACTTGTAAACTAATCTTCGAAATATTATAAAATTTTGACACGTATCGTTGGTACTTCCTAAAAATCATATGGATTTTTTGAAAAGGGCGATATCTATATGTCAGACCAAGAACTTTTCAGCCTATGTGTTAAATACCTAATCTCTCCTGAACTGTTTTTGTGATTAATTTCTCACTACGAAGTATCTACCAATTGATCAATCAATCTCAAGTTTATCGAGTGGTAATGCTTGAATTAAGCTATTATCTTTTAGTATAAGTCAAATTTAGTGTTTATATATTCTGTTATTTACTTTGCCGATTTTTTAGTTACGCAAAACAAAGCAGTTTAGAGGTAAGTTAAGTTACTAAAATTATCCCCTGATTTAGGCTGACTTTACTGAACGTACGTATACTCTGCCTGCATTATATTTAATTCAATGTGTTAATTACCATAGATTGTTCAGATTTTGCATTTATAACATTTTCAGGCGTATAGTTACCTCACGTTAGTGGTATTATATTTAAGATATCCTTTTGAATAGGTTTTTTTAGTTTTTGTACAAACCCGGTTTTCTTGCTTTAAGTTAGCCATCAAGTCTATGTTTTCTAAAAATTGGTAATAATACTTGCGGCTAGAAATGCTTATTATTATTAAATTCAAATAGAGCTTTGATTGCATAAATGATCTTGTTTAATTAGTTCCTTATAGGTAGTGGGTCAGTGTGATGGACACTGCAGGACAGAGCAAATAATGGAAGCTTTTATGGAGAAGAGGCAGCTATTCATAGGCAACTAGAATCATTAGTAATTTGAAAAAATCCAATATCAAAAATGCCGATTTCGTATAGAACTGGAAGGTGAAAAATAATAAAGAGGCTTAGGTATATGTCACTTAAAAGAGACACTCTATAGATGTGAGCGTGTTTGGATGTTCAAAGTCTTTGGACATGTAACTCGATGCAAATTAACTTTCCTGGTGTAAGTTTTCATCTACTCCAACAGATAAAATGTATAACAAAAAATATTTGACTATAGTAAGAGCAAATATTATCGATAACCGAGGGATCGCACAAATTCAGGAGATAAAGGAAGCTACAGAAAAATATTATCAAACACTACATGACACTAAAAAATCTCAACCGCCCGGGAAAGAAGAAGGAACTAGAGTGATAGTAAGAAATATGGAATCTGAATTTCCGGATATAACAACGGATGAAATAAAGAACTCCTTACAACATATGCCTATGCCTGTTTTTGAGATAATAAATTGCATTGGTTAACAGCACCAGGCAATGATGAAACTATAGAAATGATAAGGTATGGAGAAGTATCGATATTACAATCATTTCAAGTTCTATTTATCAGATGGCTTATAGAAAGTAAAATAGCATCACCCTGAGTAAACGCCTTGATTGTACTCATTTTTAAAAAGGAGAACAAATTTAAATTGGAGAATTACAGACCCATCAGCCTGTTACCGGTACTATACAAAATCCTCACTAGAATCGTAATATATAGATTAACAAACAAATTAGACAGTCATCAACCACGTAAACAAGCAGGTTTTAGACGAGGAAACAGCGCTTTGGACCATCTTCAAATATTTTAGATTACTAGTGGAAAAACAAATGAATATAAGGTCACCTTGTGGATTGCAATAGTTGACTACTAGAAAGCGCTTGATTCGGTAGAAATATAGGGAGTGCTTAACGTCTTAAGTAATAGCAGAGTCGATGAAAGATACACAACTCTGCTTGAATACATATATAAAAATGCCACATCACAAATAATGCTTGAAGAAAAAACAAATAAAATCAAAATTAAAAGAGAAATTAGACAAGGCCACTCAATATCCCCAAAGCTGTTCACGTTGACTCCAGAAGACATGTTCACATCACAAAAGTGAGAAAATAAAGGAATACTAATAAATGATGAACGATTAAATCACTTAAGGTTCGCAGATGATGTCACTCTGATCGCCAACACAAAACAAATACAAGAAATGCTGATGGAATAAAACAACAAGTCTCGAGAAATAGGTCTAAAAATAAACTCCACCAAAACCAAATATTTGGGCAAAGAAACTGAAGATAACAGCTAAGAACTATTAACAGAGGGTGAAAGAATAGGAAAGGTACAAACATCAAAAAAAAATTTAAAGGCTGACTTGGATAGAAGAGTCTTGGTACTTTGATCTGCGTTCGGAAAGTTACAATCCACATTTAAATTGGATATCCCAAATACAGTAAAAGCCAGAGTGTTTGATCAATATTAACACATGACATTAACATGGGCTTTAAATAAAGGTATAAACTCTAGATAGCCCAAAGAGCAATGGAGAGCAGAATGCTAAATATTATGCTCCATGATCGTATTCCTAACATCGGGATACGAAGAAGATCAAAAGTGACAGATGTAATACAACGAATATATATATTAAGGTGGAATTGGGCGAGGCATATCGCAAGGATGAATGATAACAGATGGACATGCTATATGGTTGAATGGAGGCCTACAGAACATAAAAGAAGCAGAGATAGAACACGGACCAGATGGAGGGATGGCATAAAAAGATTAGCGGGACACGATTGGATGCAAAAAGCAAACAAAAGGGCTCAGTGGAGACAACTTCGGGATGCTTACAACCGACTATGGATCAAACAAGCTAATGATGATCAAGAGCAAACATTATTGTACACCAGCTAAGCATCTAGTTAATCAACTTGCATTAATGACCAAAGACCTTACCGCAACCTTGTCATGCGATAAGTTCCGCAAGGATAATTAAATCCAGTGGCATATTGCTTCAGGAGTATTTTGCGGATACGTTTTTTTACCCTCGTCTATCTACACAACTTTTAAGTACCATTCGTTCCTATAATAAAATTGTACATAAGAAGTATTTTCACTGTTCTACGGGGGTGTGGAGGCAACTAGTAGCTGCAACTAATCGAATCGAGTAACATTATTGCTTGAAGACATTAACAGACACATATAGGTATTACTTATTTCTTAGAAGATACCATAAAAACAACCAAATCTGGTTCTAGTAACTATTGATGCTGACGTTTACAAATAGTAATTTCAAAACTTTCGAAACATTCACACACTGACTGGCGTTAATTAAAGATAAAAGAAGACCAGCGCATCAAACTAATCAGACTTCATGTCTGTGTAAAGATAAATCAAATTCAGAACGGGCCGTTCGAAAATAATTACACGTCTTGTTCGAGGCTTAGCCGCGTTCATCACGACGCGCAGCATCCGAATCTAATATCGTTAATTAGATAACCGAAAAACCTTTTGGGAACCGACTGAATTTTAAAAAAGAATTTTTGAGCAATATTAATGTGCTATTTTAAATTTAACTAAGAACCGAACTTTTAGGGATTTTATACAAACTATTGCAAATTAAATTTCCCCATATTTTAAAATATTCTTTTACCTAATAGTATATAGGGGTAAGATATTAAACAAAAATATCGAACAAAACTATGGTATAGTAAAATTCGAAAAGAAGACTTACTAGAATCAATAAATAAATAGATAAGAAAAGCAGTCTTGTAAACAGCTTAGCAATAAAAACTACAAAATGTAAAAACAATATTAAGAATGAGAGATAAAAATTATAACGAAAAAGGGAAGGTATCTAAGAGTACTACTAACTAAGGCAAATAAAGGATCATATAAAATAGTATAGTCAGAAAAATAACTGGGGAAAATAAAAATTTAAAAGTATTATGACAATGAAAACACAAAGTATTAAGGGGTTACATATACTTGGGCGCTGCACAAAAATTATTATATATTTTTAATGTACTTTAGATTATAAGAAAATTTTTTTTTTTAATATATTTTAAATGTTAACATTATTTTTTATTGAGTTAAATGGACCATTAATTAAAACTGTGACTCCGTCTTGTCGGCAGAATAATTTGACAAAAAATAATCCAATATGCAAAAAAAATCAATCTTGCAAAATAATATAGTCGTTAAAAATTGTTGAAGGAGTTTTTTTTTTAAATAAAAAATTTAAGCTATTTCAAACTTTAGTATGCAATTTTCGACCAAAAAATGTATGTTTAAATATTTATAAAATAATTGTCTATTAGGAAAATTTAAAAAAAAACTCTCGAGATTTGATAGAAAAATAATTATTAAGATTTAAAAAAAAAAAATCAAAAAATATTAAAAACCGATTAATACTGCAGTCAGTGTCTGAAAACAGGTCGCGGTTCCAATCCGAAGGCAGGTCATATTTAATGCTATAACTCTGTAATGGAATGGAATTTTCTTATTTTTTTTTAATAATTCCTAGAAGTATAGAAAATAAAAATTCGTAAAAAAAAAATCGAATTTGAGAAAATTCCAGGTGGATGTAAGCCCTTAATCACCTGAAAGAAAGGACGAAATAGTAATATATTATAGAGAAGAAATGATTCAAATAACAAACTATTATCAGAATGTGTACAAAAACTAAGGTAGAAAACTAAACACAGTAAACAGTTAACATAAACCACAGTTCCAAAAAGATACATGAAATAAAAATTGACGAAATACGAAAGGTAGTTAGAGAAATAAAATTAAATCGTAGTCCAAGGAAAACCTTAAATAAAAAAATGTTGAGATAATAATAAACAAATGATTAAAAAAAAAAGAAAATACTGCAGAACTGGCAAAATTCTGTAATAGTATGTATGTACTGTATAAGCAAAAAGCTATGTCAAAACTGAAGAATTATAGAGTAATTGCTCTTCTCTGTTAATTATATAAGTTACGATAGAAAACAATAATTATAAGACTGGCGACAAATTTAAGTTACATCAAAACAACGAGCAGGCAAATTGCAGAAAATAACAATCTGGAGCACAAATAATTAATTTAAAACAACCTTAGAACATAACAAGTACTTGTACTTAGAATTTACCGACTATAACAAGATTTTTGACTGCAATCAAAATAAGCACAAAAATAAATGCGTTAAGACATCATCGAAAACATATACCAATAAGCAAGCATTTCAGTGAAAGTATATTCTGAAACAAACAAATTAAAATTCAAAGAGGAGTACGGTAAGGAGATTATAAGTTCTCGAAGCTTTTTTTTGTGTTAGCAGTGGAAGATATAATGAAAAAAATAAACTAAAAAAAAAAAATGTGATATAAACATTGAAGGAAAAAATTGAACACACGAAGATATGCAATCGACTAATGCATATTACGGAGAACTTGCAAAAAATGATAAAAGGGCTAAAAGAAATAGAACTAAGTATAAATGTAAGTAAAATAAAAATAATGAAGAGATTCGCCCAATCAACAAAGAATCCACCGTGCTAAATAAAATGATGAAGATAAAAGAGGTAGAATAATATATACACTTGGAAGAAAACATCAAAATACACAGAAAAAGTTTTGAGTAGAAGAACAAGATTCGCTTGTAAAATTTTTAGAATATCAGAGCATATATTATAAAACAAAAACACAGACTGAAGATTTGCTTGAAACAAAATGTTAATACAATATGGAATAGAAACCATGGAGAGCAAAAAGAAATGCGGAATGGACCACATTAGGATCGTATGATGACATTAGAAGAGTGACTGGTGGATGGACGAATATAACAAGTCAGAAGAGATGGAGAGAAGTGGAGAAGTCATATGGCCATTTGTAGAAGATGGATATATATATATATATATATATATATATATATATATATATATATATATATATATATATATATATACATATATATATATATATATATATATATATATATATATATATATATATATATATATATATATATATATATATATATATATATATACGAGGCTGGTTTGAAAAGTCCGTGCAAAGTCCGAGAGATGGCACCACCGGCGCGTATCGAGGTCATGTTTAGTTAGTAGCATCTCTTGAATGAACGCACACCAAGTTTCAGCCATATTGGTCTATTTCTTTATGTTTGGCATTCGTGTGAATCAAGGAAGTCGAGTGATTTTCAAGAAATAGACGAAAAAGAATTTCGTGTGGTGATTAAACATTACTTTATGAAAGGCAAAACGCCTCAGGAGACTAAAGAGAAGCTTGACAAACATTATGGTGACTCTGCACCTTCGATTAAAACAGTTTATAAGTGGTTTCAAAATTTTCGAACTGGCCATATGGGCACAAGTGACGCTGAACGTTCTGGACGGCCTGTGGAGGTTACGACTCCAGAAATCATTGATCAAATCCATGATATGGGATGGCTGACAGAAGAGTTAAGGTGCGTGAGATTGCTAGTGCTGTGGGCATCTCGACTGAAAGGGTACATAATATTTTGCATAAACATTTGGACATGAGAAAGCTATCCGCAAGATGGGTGCCGCGATTCCTCACGCTTGACCAAAAACGGAATCGTGTGAAGTGTTGCAAGGATTGTTTGCAGGTGTTCCAGAAGAATCCGGAGGACTTTAAGCGTCGTTTCGTCACTGTGGATGAAACATGGATACATTACTATACTCCTGAGACCAAACAACAATCTAAACAATGGGTTACCAAGGGGGAATCTGCACCAAAAAAGGCGAAGACCGTTCCTTCGGCCGAAAAGGTTATGGCGACTGTCTTTTGGGATTCGCAAGGGATAATCCTCACGGACTATCTGGAAAAGGATAAAACTATTACAGGTGAATATTATTCATCGTTATTGGACCGTTTGGAAACCGAGCTGCAAGAAAAACGCCCGCGATTGGCCCACAAGAAAGTCCTTTTCCATCACGACAACGTACCAGCACACACCTCAGCAGTTGTGGTCGCAAAATTAATGGAAATAGGATTCCAACTCGTTTCACATCCCCCCTATTCTCCAGACTTGGCTCCCTTGGACTACTATTTGTTCCCCAATTTGAAGAAATGGCTGGCGGGACAAAGATTTTATTCAAACGAGGAGGTGATTGCAGACACTAATGGATATTTTGCAGACTTGGACAAATCCTATTATTCAGAAGGGATCAACAAACTAGAACATCGTTGGACGAAGTGTATAAGCCTAAAAGGAGACTATGTCGAAAAATAAAAAAGGTTTACCCCAAACACATAAGTAGTTTTTATTTTTGCACGGACTTTTCAAACCAGCCTCATATATATATATATATATATATATATATATATATATATATATATATATATATATATATATATAGGCGCAAGGTAGTGAGACCACAAAATTCTCTCAAATAACGGGGAACTATTTACAGGAGCCAACTAGGTGCTTAGTTTTCTAGTCTTTTACTCCCCGTAAAACTAACATGACGTAATTAGTATTATATTTTTTCTATCAAAAAGGAGCTGAACTTATAATAAAAAATATAAGACAGATCAATTATAATTATTTAAATCATTAATTTCAAACGAAATAGCCTGCGTTTTACACTGTCAATTAATTTACCAACTGAATTTTTTTATATCGGTTTTCAGCAGTAAATATTCTAAATGGTGTTTTTTAACCCTATTTTTCATTAAGCGTACTTAAAAACATTAAAAAACAAGACTCCAGAACTTCAATGGCTTAACTATAATATTATATTTTATATAACTTGCTGTTAATGTGCACGGAAATTATTTCATTAAATATCCATTAATCAAGACCATCCAAAATAACAAAGCTTATTAAGTCATTTTTAAGTCCTCTTTTGGCAATATAAATTTGCTGACAGGAAACACATCCACTTAACTTTGTTTTAACAGCTTTTTTTGTGTATCTGAATCTATGACTCAGCTTTGCCCCCCATGCAGACAAAACAAAATCAAATAAACCTCTTAATATTTTCAATTTCGGTGCGCTTTGAACCGTCTTTTTCTGCACACACACATGTTATGATACTGTTTCCCTTCCAAATATCTACTCTTGAGACGGAAACGACTATTTGTCTATGTCGATCTCCCTAACTCCGTTTTCGTGTTGGTTCACCCCAGATTCCATCGTTAAGGGTAAAAAATAATTGGAAGCCATCATGTTTTTGAAGCTATGGTGTTAATGGAAGGATTTAGTATTTTAAAGGGATCTATATGTGACAAGTAATTTTTTCTTTAGCAGTTTTAATAAAAATAGATTTTTTTTAATAATTCTTAATTTTTAAATTACTGATTTTAATATTTTGGCTATATATCCTGGTATTTAATAATAGAAGAACAAGAGACGGAGTAATCATCATAAATCATTCATAAAAATAAAATTTCTACTCATTTTAAAGATATCTTCTGTCAATATCCAATATTTTCAATATTCAATAAGATTCATCCTATTACACAAGGTCAGATGTAAAAATGCAGTAAGAACATAAAAATAGAATATAATACATAAATATCAAAGTTTTAACCTAATGCGATAAACATAAATATCATATTTAACATACGAGGGTGGATCAAATATAAACGAGACTTTTTGTACTGAGCGCTTAGTATTGTTTGGAGCGGGTCGCCGTTTCTAGGAATGTTAGTTGGTTTTATTAGGAGTGAAGAAAACGATCGGTTAGCCTCGCCAGGTGCATTCAGTAGTACAGCTCTCGAGGTCGGAGCGAGACGTGGACCCTTCGATTGCGCGACGCGTCACTACTAAATTTCTCACTCGTCAAGGTATGAAACCGACCAAAACTCTGCGGAGATTGACGGCACAGTTCGGGCATCTAACACTGTCAAGGTCTCGTGTATTCGCCTGGCATAAGGAGTTCATGGGAGGTCGTGAGGAGATCGAAAATGGATCGTCGTCCACGGATGTGCACATTGATTTATTGCACGAACGACGCACCATCAATGCAGCGTACTACTGCAACCTTTTGGACGAGGTTAAACTTGCTTATCGCCGCAAAAGTCGTGACCAATCGATAAGGGACGTGATTCTTCTCTATGACAACACTCGACTCCATACTGCAACTCCCACGCGCGAAAAATTGGAGAAAATGAGTTGGACAATACTTGATCACTCTTTCTATAGCCCTGACCTATCGCCCTGCGAGTTTCATCTCTTTAGGCCACTCAAGAAGCGCTGGGAGGCCAACAATTTGATGACGACAACGCAGTGGAGGGCTTCGTGCGCAATTGGTTATTGACACAGCCCCCCTTCCTTTTACGACGACGGTATCAAAAAGTTTCTGATACGCTGAACAAAGTACATTTCCAAAGCAAGAGATTATGTTGAAAAATGATATGTACTTGGTTTTTTTTTTTTTATGGGTCTAGCACACGTGCTACAGGGAAGGCCTTAAAGCGCTACAGGAGCGACACGTGTGCGGAGAAAGCAATTCACGTTGTTCTTGAATCGCTGTAGACTGTACTCGGTGGGAAACACAGTCCTGGGCAAATTATTCCAAAGGGATGATGTTCTCCATATAAAAGACTGCTTGAAAAGCGTTGTACGAGGAGTAACAAGCTGAACTTCATACGGATGTGAAGAATCAGCGCGACGTATACTTCTAACATGCACCGCTCTGGGAGGAATTAAGCGGGCCACATCCTTCGAACACTTTCCATGAAAGTACTTGTAGAATAGGCTCAAGTCGCTAACCGTTCTTCGATGTTCCAGCGAATCAAGGCCGTCGGTCAGTTTCCGGGTCTCCAATCAGACGAACAGCTCTTTTCTGAATAGAATCCAACAAATGCAGTGTATGTTTGGGAGCGGAGCTCCAAACATGGGAGCAGTATTCCATAGTTGGTCGAATTTGAGCTTTGTAAAGAATTAACAGTTGTGGAGTGTAAAGCTTTCTGGTTCGAAATAATATTCCCAACTTTTGAGAAGCTTATTTGTTTACAGTAAATAAAAAAAATTTAAAAAAATTAATCTCGTTTATATTTTATCCACCGTAATATCTATAAGAAAAATTCAATATAAAAACGTTAATTTGATAGTGACACATATGACACAAGAGGCATCATAGAAACTTAGTTAATATTAAGGATCCATAATTAATTACTCCTACACACTGTAAAATGCCCGTAGCACCAGAAATGCCACAATCTTTTTAAAATAATGGTTTTCTGTTAAGTTTTTAACTGACATATGCAATTTATTGTAAAACTTGATATAGAACTAGTTATTACCGAGTTTGCTCGAGTTTACTCTAAAAAATTCAGTTTTATAGTTTTTTTTTTTGTCGTGCATTATGGTTATGGAATGTTCTGGCATGAGAAAAGTTTATATGATTGTCACATGTAAAAGTAGGCATTTATAGATGTCCAAAGATTCTTGCGGCTGCTGGTGCTTGGCCCCAGTTTATCAGTACATATGACATATGGGAAGCGATTAATGCATAGTAGGCTGTAATGATAACCGGGGTATCAACAAGCTTTGAGAGACATCTGATAACAAATATATTATTGGAGATTTTTGGAGCGAGATGCTCAACATTGAGATCCAGTTTAACTTCGGATCAAAATATAGCCCGAGGAATTTAGCACAATTAACATTATCAATGTATCCCACGGCTCGCTAGTAAAAGAACATATTCACTGTTTTGTTGTGGTTCAGAAAAAGGTTGTTTTGGGTAAACTACTCTTTTTCCTGATTGGCAGTAGCCTGTGAGTTACTCAGAGTAACTTTTATATTGAGGCACGATGTGAGAAGTGTGGTTTCGTCTGCAAATGTGGTCAAGTTAGAATGAGGGGCAGCATTAATAAGGTCATTAATGTAAATGAAAAATACAGTTGGACCAAGGACACAGCCCTGGAACACACCGTTGTGTATGAGTAAAGTTTTGGATTGTTTACCATCACATGATACGTACTGGCGACGATTGGACAGAAAAGATTTGAGAATAGTAAGGCTAGTATAGTCGAAGGTATATTATTTAAGTTTATAATAAGTATTTAGTGAGATACACAATCAAATCCCTTCGATATGTCGCAAAAAAGTTGCACACCTGATCGTCAACACCGGATGGTAGGCGATGGATTTATTGGCTCTAAAACCACATCAGTGAGCGTAGAATATAATGTGGATTTCGAGGTGATCATTTAATTGAGTTTTTAAAATAGATTCGATAATTTTTGAAATGATCGGTACTATCAAAATAGGCATGTAAAAAGTGTTTATTTAGCACTTTGGAATCATAAAAAATTATTTTATGTAATACAGTTTGCTAAATAGAACTAATATATTTTTAATAAGTATATTAGCAGTTCAGTTACCGTGGTAACCCAAATATAAAAAAAAAATAAAATTAGTGCCACACTGCGGGGTTATCACTATCTAAACATTTAAAAAACTATTAATTTATTCGTCCAAATTTATTTATTTCTCTCTAAAGTATCGCGTTTTAACGCAACGCAATATATTTATGTATTTTTTTTTTTAATTTTATTTAGACACATGGGTCTAGATACATAACACCTAGTTAATCTACTAATTAGCTATTTTAGCGTTAACCTAATTTACTAAAGAGATCTTAAGTCTAACTTTTACCCAGTGGTTCCAGTCAGTTGTACTTTATATTGCTGATTGCACTCACAATAAATTTTCACAGTGTTTTAAATTAGCACATAATACTTTGTTTTACACATCACTTATCACTTTTTAGCAAAAGTTCAAATGGCTTTTCTCTCTTAAGATGCCGTGCTAGATTAGTATTATCCAGTAGTTTAATGGCCTGGTTGTTGGAGTGACGGTGTAGTCGTTGCTCGTAGGCCTCTGCAAATCTTTGGATTTCACTAGTGACTGTATCCAGTTGTAGGTCGCGGTGAAGTTCACTATTTCTTATGTACCATGGAGTATACATAATGTTCCGCAATACTCTGTTTTGGAACCTTTAGATTGACATAACGTGTATTAATTTAGTGTATCTCCACAGCTATATGCCGTAGGTCCATACAGGTCTCAGGACTTGCTTTAATACTTTGTTGTAGGTGAAAAGCGTAGATTGTCTCCCAATGAGCCAGTGCAGCTTCTTGTATTTTAGCTGTAATTCTTGCCGTTTCTTTTTTACATGCTCTTTCCATCTGAGCTTTGCGTCCAAAGTCATCCGTAAGTACTTGGCTGTGTTAGCGAAGGTAATGATTTGGTTTATTAATTGTTACCGGAACGTACGGGTTTCTTTTGTTTGTAAAATTAATGTGATTAGCTTCATTGAGTTTGATCTGCCATTTTTTAGGACACACATTAATACTATCTAGGGCTGTTTGCAATTTGTTTGTCGCGTTATTCACATCTGGGTCTATCGCCATGACCGCAGTATCATCTGCAAATGTCGCCACTATGAGTTCGTTTGATGTAGGTAAATCGCTAGTAAATGACAGGTAAAGTATCGGCCTCAGGACACTACCCTGAGACAGTCCCGCTTTGATAGGTTTAAGTTCAGAATACGCATTTTCATGCTTTACTAGAAAGAATCTCTCAGACAGATATGACCCGAGTAGCTAACTGTATTCGATCGGTAAAAGTTTGTCCATTTTGTGGAATAAACCATCATGTCATACGTAATCAAACGTTTGGGCCACGTCTAAAAATACGGTCGCGCACACTTTTTTTCTTCAAGTATTTGTTCGATTACATTTGTAATTCGATGCAGTTGATCAATTGTGGAATGTCTATTTCGAAAACCAAACAGGTGTTCTGGAATAAGTTTTCTCTCTTCGATAATTGGTATAAGTCTGTTGAGCACTAGCTTTTTACATATACGCAATTATTTTTTTCTAGTCTCTAATCTCCAAAATACTTGTTATACTTAATTCCTGGTATTACTTTCAAGATTGTCAGTGAATCCTCCTTTGCAGTTACTATAGTTTCAAAATTATATACACAGAGTGTTAATTTTAGCTTAGGAAACAGAAAAAAGTCATATGGTGCTCTTTTGGGTGAATACGGTACTTATAGAACGGTTACCGTTTTATTTTTACTTAAAAAGTTACGAATAATTATTGCATCGTGTGATGGTGCAATTATCGTAAAATCCATAAATAGTTCTGCCACAATTCAGTCGTTATTTTACAAATTGACTAATGTACACTCCGTGTAGTACGTAAATAATATTCCTTATTAACTGCTTGGCCACATGGCAAAAACTCTTTCTGTACAATACCACGGTAGTCGAAGGAAACAATTAACATGATAATAATTTTGTACCGACTTGAACGTATTTGTATCGATTTTGGTTCATCTTTTGCACGATATTTACTTGATTGTCTCATCACTAGTTATTATTCACTTCAAAGTGAAGTCATTCAAAGAAAGCATATCTTAATTACCCCAACACAACGATATTTTTCAATAAAATGCAGATGTTTTGGCTAGATACAATATTTCACTAAGGTATATAAGATATCTAGCACTTAAATGGCAATTACTAAGTACAAGATCCTTAATTTTGTTGTTGACGCCAGTCCTACAGCGACTTAAGATATTCCAGTGAAACTATTGCCACTCTACAAATACAGAAAAGTAACACTTATTCTATGTTATTTTGGAACATATATTATTGAGAATCAGGTGCTACAATTTTGTTGCTCTTATTTTCAGACTTTATAATGAAATTGCTACATGCAAGAATGTTACAATTACCATATATTTTACGAATTACTCTAAGTATATCAATAAAATAACAATTAGTATGCATGTTGCGGGTACTTTTTTACTAAATATAAATTGTAAGAATTACGAGAAATTTAAATTCTTAGTCACGAAAGCGAATAATTTAACATTTCTAAGGATTATTTACTTTTATTTCACTATACCAGCAATAAATAAATTATTAACTGCTTTTCATTTTTAATTTATGAGGAAGAGAAGATAATAAATTAATACATATCACACCAAGATTTATTGCTAACTGTTTAGTTTCTGTATCCCGCAGAGCTGACTGGATAAGCCAGATATATTTATATATTTCAAAAGTTGAATTTTAATAAACCTATCTAACGAAGGCAGATTTCATGACTATGTTGTAAGTGTAATGTAAAAGAAACCCATGTCTTTGTTGGCCAATCAATATGGAGAAAATATCATTAATCAAAAAGAGAACAAGAAATCTTTAGTTTTTTGCATAGTTCAATCAATAATAATTAAAATATATATATATATATATATATATATATATATATATATATATATATATATATATATATATATATATATATATATATATATATATATATATATATATATATATATATATATATGCAGAGTGCGGCGCCAAAATCCGGACAAATTAAACATTTTTTTGAAACATAATTTTTATTGCAAAAATGGAGAAGTTTATAATTATTTTTTTACCAAATTGTTTGTTAGGTCATAAAGAACTCATTTACTCAATATAACCCCCTTCGGCTTGAATGATCGCCTCTCGGTCTGAAGCGGTCGCAGGCCCGTTTTAATGAGTCAGGGTTCATTTCGGCGAATGCCGCTTCAATAGCAGCTGTCAATGATGCGACGTTTGAATGTCTGAACTTGTTAGTGACCTTTTCAACCACGCTCCGTATATAGAAGTCCAAAGGATTTAACTCTGGGCTGTTGGGATGCCAAAATTCTTTGGAACAAAACATGTCGACGTTGTCCGACAACCAATTTGGACCAAATTACTTGTGTGCGAGGGCACACCGTCCTGCTCGAAAACATACGGCTTTCCAGACGATATAGTTTCCATCAACGGCTTCACCATATTTATCAGAACATGCAAATAAACTTCTTTTGTGGCATTTTCCCGTTTGTTAAAGAAATGCGGTGGCATGACATCACCCTCACTGGACACAACACTTAGCATGTGAACATCCGCCGGAAATTTCGTTCTGGAAACAATGGGAACATCTTCAGGATCATGGGCGAGCCAGCAATCATTTCTTCGACTGATTTTCGCATCTATTAATTTATGCGTCCAAATTTATCATTGTTTCGTAAAGAACACAAAAGTAGGTTACAGCGTTCAATTCGCTTTGTTCTGGCAGCTTCGGAAAGCATCTGTCTCACTTTAATTGTATAAGATTTGTAGCGGAGGTCCTACTCGACGATTCGACGCATAGTGCTTTTAGTTACGCCGACAACCGACGACAATTTTTGGAGCGACTGCCCTGGATCCTCAAAAATCAGCTTCTGAGCCCGTTGAATGACTTCGGGCGTCCTGACAACGCGCTCCTTCGAATGAGTTTTCCTTGCCGGTGTTGCAAAATCTTCGTTGGACTTCTCCGACTCGTTATACTTCGCGACAACATCATACACAGTCAATCTTGGGTATCCGAAGAATCGAAGGATATCTGTCGCTGAGCGCCCAGCGCAAACACATTCGACAATCGCGGCTTTTCGATTATACTCCGCACTTGGTTTCAACATGGCGACTTTTTCGAGGTTATGAATGTTTAGTACATGCGTCAAGCTATTTGGCCGCCAATCGCGACCTCTCGATGTGGTATAGAACAGCGGGAAATTCAAATTGAATTTTGTCCGTATTTTGGCGCCGCACCCTGTATATATATATATATATATATATATATATATATATATATATATATATATATATATATATATATATATATATATATATATATATATATATATATATATATATATATAATTGAACGAACGAAAAAGATAACGACGGCTATAATAATACAAAGTGAAGAAAATTATCGGAGATGCTATCAAAAGTAATAGGAGTTCTATACATGCAGTTCGGATTTTTACCTCCTCATCAATAGCACGTATTAAGTTAAAAGACAGGAAAACTTAGGACTTAGAAAATATAAGAAGTTAATAGTCCTGTAAGCATATTTGTGATTTAAGTCAGAAGAGCAACTGACATATCGACGTAGGCCAAAATAGCAACTTGTGCGAGATTCCACCAGATGAAAATTATTAATTGAATAGAAAAGCTGTAATAATACAATGAGAAGAAGATTATCGGGATACTGTCAAAAGTAATGGTAGTGTTCAGACCGGCGCCTATAAGTAGCCTACTAGAATATAGGAGTTGGGGCCAGCAAAATAGACAGTCTTCTGACCTAAACTATAAATGTGCTAATTCTACTTCTAGATACCTTTGTGTGTACCATTCATTGTGCAAAATTCAGCAATTTCTGAAATAATGGACTTAAATCAAACATTTTGTTAATTCGATTTTTCTAAACAGCGTTTTCCAATGTTACTAAAAACCACAACTTTTGTTATAGTTCTACTATGCCATCGAATCGTCAAATTAATTTTACCAACTACTTCCAAATTTTACCATTTTAAATTGCCCTTATCCAGACTTTGAATACAACGGTTAAATTTAGAAAGTCGACAATATTATTATCCCCCCTAGGTACTAACAAATTTACTACCTTTATAACCGCCCTGGATCGACAACGGCTCGTATATAATTCCTCGTCAGGCTTGTCAAACTCCTAATAGTTAGCATATACAAACTCACAGACCTTTAAAAACTACAAAAATCTTTATTGTTATAGCCATTTGCAATAGTAAGTTTTGTCACTGTCAATTCTCTCAACAAGAAATATAAAAACAGACTATACCTCTAAATATTGACTTTTTTTAATGACTTGATTTATTTTTCAGATAGTAGTCGGCTATTTGCCCAGTTGTAAACATTTCATAGCTTATTCTACTTATGTTGAGCAACGTAGCCAAGAAGAGGCCACATATATCTTTGCTCCTACTATTGTAGAAAATATCCACCTTTTAGAAATAGGACTTTTATATTAAAGGAAATTTTTTAAATATTAGTTTTAGGAAACCAATTGAGTTTAAACTTCTAAAAGTCCACTATAGAAATATACAGAAAAATAGTTATTTTTTGTAAAAAATGTCTCCCTCCTCCTAGAGATGTATTAATTAGCATCATTGGTAAACCTATAAACTTGGAAAATTTATTTAATTAGTTTTTTGACTATTAAGGGAGTTACAGAAATATTTTTCAATTATTTAATTTCTAATGCCATTCATTTCATTTAAATTTAATATTAAATGAAAAATCTATATCTTATTTTAATATTTCATAGTTATCATTTGTTAAAAAACCAAAATAATTATTACAGGCTTGATCAGTAATATACAAGCAGACAATACTTACTTGCCTTCAAATAACTCGTGGGGCTCTCCACTGCTATTACCACTTTGATGCATACATTACGATGATTATTCTAGTTAATTTTTAAAACGTACCAGCATATTATCTTTATCCCAATTATTATTTTAATCAAAAAACCATTTATAACCAAAAACTCTGTCACCATATCTATGTTTTTAAAACATCATCTCTTAATTAATTTTAACGAAGTCCCTTATGCCATTCTGATGTTATCTCGCATGGGAAGTCTTGATAACATGGCGGTCTTCATTATTTATGGTGTCTTTTAGCCCTTATATAATAGCTTGCAAAGGGGAAATGAAATAAGGTTTGAATTTTTACATTTAATTTATACCAAAATGTTAACAATTTTGGTAGTAGTGCCGTTTAACGGGTCAAAACCTAGGACACAGCATTATTAAAGGCCGAAAATGGACGTGAATAATAATAATTAAGAATTTTATTTGCGCTATTAACACTAGTAAAGAAATGCAAATAATAATAATAATAATAATATCAATTAAAAAATTTATCTGAAACCAAAAATGAGAGTAGCATACTAACAAGTACAAATGAGTAATATTTTGATTAATTATTAATCATTCCTACAACATAACCCCCCGTAAATATATTTTAAACTACTGTACAATCCATATAAAACAAATTTGGTACATTTCGCATCTATATTTCAGTTCTATAAAATTATGTTGACTGAATATTGGTGATAGATGATCTTATTTTTCGATCTCTAGAGAAAATCTGATACAATCATTATGTAAAATGTAGAAAAATTATTTCTCGTTACAATACGTGTTTTTATAGAAGCACGTAAACTGAAGAGTTTTTGGTCTAGCTACTTAAAACATATTTTTTTTGCAAAATTCGACTTTATTCATCAATAGGCCTCAGTTTCGGCGATAACTTCTTCATTGGAGCCAAATCTCTTTCCCACGAGCATTTTCTTAAGGTTTGCGAATAGATAATAGTCGCTGGGGACCAAATCTGGAGAATACGGTGAATAAGGAAGCAATTCGAACTTCAATTCATGCATTTTTGCCATCGTAACCATTGACTTGTGATACGGTGCATTGTCTTGATGAAAGAGCACTTTTTTCTTGTTCATTTGGGGCAGTTTCTTTGTGATTTCTGCCTCCGAGTGCACTAATAACTTTATATAATATTCGCTATTGATGGTTTTTTTTCCTTCTCAGCATAGTCGATGAAAATTATTCCATGCACATCCCAGAATATAGAGGCCAAAACTTTCCCAGCCGACTGTTGTTACTTTAATCTCTTCGGGCGGCTTTCAGCCGCTGCTGTCCACTCAGCTGACTGCCGATTTTATTCCAGTGTGTAGTGGTAGATCTATGTTTCATCCATTGTCACATATCGCATGAAAAAATCCTTTTTATTAAACAGGTCCAAACAGCGCTCAGAATCATCAACAGGTTGTTGTTTTTGATACACTGTGAGCAAACGCGGTACCAATTTCGAACAGAACTTTCTCATGCCCAAATATTCATGCAAAATATGACCAATACGGTCTTTTGATATCTTTAGGGTGTCAGCTATCTCACGCAATTTCACTTTACGGTCATCCAAAACAACTTTGTGGATTTTTTTGATGTTTTCTGGTGTATTCACCTCATTTGGGCGTCCAGAGCGTTCAGCATCATTTGTATCTGTACGACCGCGTTTAAATTCAGCATACCAGTAAATGATGAGTGATTTTCCAGGAGCAGAGTTTCCATAACACTTATCAAGTCATTGCTTTGCTTGAACGGTATTTTTTCCCATCAAAAAACAGTGTTTACGAAATTCGATTTATTTCATTGTTTCGAAAATATCAAAAGTAGTGTAACTAAAACCACTGTAACTTGTAAACTAATCATCGAAATGTCAATTTTGACACGTATCGTTTGAGGGATGGTACTTCCTAAAAATCAGATGGATCTTTTAAAAAGGGCGACATCTATGCGTCAGACCAAAAACTTTTCAACCTACGTGTTAAATAACATTATAATGTGATTCACTTAAAATAACAAAATCAACAGTTCTAAGTTTTGCTTCAATATTTAAGTAATCTTTAAAATTATATAAATATTCTAATTTAACAAGTGTGTTTTTTGGAATAGTTCTGCCAATTCATTATGACTTAAATATTGACAAAAATTGCACTGATTTTTTTACTGTTTTGTATTGGTATTATTAATAAATATTAAAACTGTAACTACTCAGTATGTAAAGTCAAAATTCATCTTTATTTTAGCGTTTAGTTTTTAAGAGTCGATTGATAAATTAGTAACAATTAAGAAATAAATTAAACTAACTTTTGATTCTTAATGTTCCGTACGGATCACTTCAGTGTTTGTCCGTCTGTCACACCGGTTTTCTCCGAAACTATTTGACATAGAAAGCTGAAATTTGGCACAAATTTAGGAATTGACGCCCCAATCAGAGCAGTGTAGTTTTCAAAGTTAAATTTTGACTTAAGGGGTTAATTTTGGGGGGAGAAATCGGAAGTGGAATTGGAATTTTTACTAAGTCATCGAGGGGTGTCAAATGAAAGCTTGTGAAAGCACGACTTCAAATATATATATATATATATATATATATATATATATATATATATATATATATATATATATATATATATATATATATATATATATATATATATATATATATATATATATATATATATATATATATATATATATATATATATATATATATATATATATATATATATATATATATATATATATATATATATATATATATATATATATATATATATATTAGGGTGTCCGTTATTTACCAATTTGGTTTTTGACTTTGCAGCGCCCCTAAAATTTTTAGTTTATGACCTAAAAAAAAATATCAGACCAATATAAGCCCTTAATATTAGCATTAAACCGTGCCACAACGACGATTCATTTCCCATTTAAGTAACATGAGATTTTTGTACTTTTTGCAATTAATTTTTTTGTTCCTCAACCAGTTCATACAAAGCTGTGGCAATCAATGATTTTTGTAGTAAAGTGAACGCTCTATAAAAATTTCTTAGTAATTTTGTCGATAAATTCACTTGCTTAAAAGTTATTCAAGGTCAAAGTTCAACTAAAAATAACTTATTAATTTTCTTTGTATTTTGACCGAAAAACTATCATTATTTATATTAAAATTTATTGTTTATTGCAAGAAATATCTCATTTCAACTATTTTGTTGGATCTGTTAAAATTATTGAAAAGAGGAATGTAAAATTTATCAAAAAGAAAGTCCGATAAACTTAAAATTTCGTATTCACAATTGTTTGAATGAAAAAATGAAACTCGTAGTTACGCATCCGCATTGAAGAAAAATTTAATACCTTGACTAGTCGGCTCAGTATGTCGACTATGGTCAGCTGTTAGCAAAAATCTCTGTCGTCAAATATTGCAGATGTTGCTTTTATTATTACATTATAATTACATGTGATTTATATTATTATCTGGAATCGGTGAAGTATAACCTTATTATTAGTGACGTTCTTTATATTATAAACGTGTAAGTAGAACCTATATAGAGTATCAAAGATTATATTATTACAATTTTATAAACAGTCATAACCTAGAATTTTATTTAAATTGTTATTCACGATGAGTGACAATCAGTATATGGATTTAAGAAAAAATATATTTTTGATTGGTAAAACAATAGATACTATAAGTGATAAAAAATTAGCTACAAATAAAGAAGCCTTGCAGCTATTTTTTTATCACACAAGAGATCTAAAACAATCAATAGAGGACAGCTGTTTAATTGTTATATCAGAAATTAAAAACATTTGGAATAAAGCGGGAATCCCAACTCAAGATAATTCACGATGTGTCGCAAAATTACATAAGCTTTATACAGACTACAGACACGTGCAAGAAATTGCTAACAGAAAAAAAATAAAACAAAAGAACAAGAATTATGTGATATTTTTGACAAATTATTTGATATCGCTCATAGTAAGACTTTTGAAATGATAGATGATGAGACACAAAAGTTTTTGATTGAACAGCGAACTCAAAGGATTTTTTACATTTAAATTGCGTTGCAACCGATATTGATTTGTCGCCGAAATCAGGTAATATGAAAATATAAATAAGTTCAATTAAACATTTTATTTAAATTTATTAATACTGAATAATTTAATTATAGAAATACTCATTTCATCTTCTGAGAATCAGCTGCAAAATGACGAGTCCCCTAGGAATGCGCCTTTAACTATCATTTGCCGTAATAGATCACGTTGTGACGAGTCCACAAAAAATATCTGGTAATTTAAGTGCTTTTATTTCATAAAATCTCCAGTTTTTGTAATATTATTAATTTAAAATATTTCTCTTGTTCAATAGATACCGATACGCCTAGCACTTCACAAACCATTAGTGAAATAAAATCTAGTGGAGAAACTTTTAGTAACTCGCCATCAACTTCTGTGTCTGAATATGAGGCAACTGGGCGATATTATGAATCAAAACGTCTTAAAGGAACTATTAACATCCTCACAGAAGATGTAGTTGCGGCGTTTGACAGCTGTAATATTTCTTACAGAGAATCAGTCCGTCTTACATCAGCTTTGGCATCAGCTATGGGAGTTGACCCACAAGATCTCGTGTTAAATAAGTCTTCTTTCCATGAAATACGATCCAATTTACGGAAGAATATGGCTGAAAAAATTAAACTACTGTTTAACAAAAGTGTTGTTGATGCTGCAGTCATACACTGGGACGGTAAACTAATCCCAGACAGTATGACTTGTGAACGTATTGAAAGACTGCCTGTTTTGATTACTTGTAATGGACAAGAAAAAATCCTTGGTGTACCTGCATTATCTGATGGATATGGGTCTACTCAAGCAGAGGAAATTTACAACATCATTTGTGAGTGGGGTTTAAACCATTCCGTTAAAGCACTTTGTTGTGATACGACTGCTTCTAACCTTGGTTGGAGAAATGGAGCTGCAGTGATTTTAGAACGCAAACTTGAGAGAGATTTGTTATACCTCCCAGGTAGACACCACATATATGAATTGGTATTATCCTGCGTTCACTCTACAAAGATGCCAGGCACAACCGGACCAAATGTACCAATATTTGAAAAAGTGAATGGAGCTCTATAAATAATACTAAATATAAGTCTGTACAGAAAAATAAATTGAAGAAAATACTACGAGATCAAATACCAGAAGTGACTGCAAAAATTGATGAATTTTTAAATACTCTTTTACCACGTGATGACTATCGAGAACTCTTGGAATTGAGTAAAATCTTTCTAGGGACAATGGTCTCTGAAAATATAAAATTTTATAAACCTGGAGCATTCCACTACGCTCGATGGATGTCCAAAGCAATTTATTGTTTAAAAATTTATATTTTCCGAAACTGTTTCAATTTAACCAAGGAAGACGAAAAAAAGTGTTCTAGAAATTTATTTATTTATTGTTTTTGTATACGTTCCATTTTGGTATACGGCACCGTTAGCTGCAACTGCTCCGAATCAAGATCTAAAATTTCTAAAAGCAGTCTATAATTATCAAACAATTGATAAAAAGTTATCCGAAGTAGTTTTTGGCCGAGTTCAGAAACCATTTATGGTATTTAAGTCCTGAAGCAGCAGCTTTATCATTTTTCGATGAAAGTATTTCTTCTGAAGTAAAGAAAAAAATGGTGGCGGCTTTAACATCAAGCGAAGAGGATGAACTTGACTTTCCTAAACGCTTTACTTTCAATTCAAAAGATTTTAATTGGTTTCTTGACAAAAACGTTGATTATTTTATTAATTCTAATTCCGTCAAATTTTTCGAAAGATTTAATATCGATACAAATTTTCTTCTATTAGATGATAGTAAATGGTCAAATCATCCAGATTATTTAAAAGGTTTGGAAATTGTTAAGCATCTAAAAGTGGTCAATGATTCTGCAGAACGAGCTGTCAAACTCACTGAAGAATATATTAATACTCTAGCTAAGCACGAAGATCAAAAACAGTATGTCATTCAAATTGTAAGTGAATATAAAAAAAAATTCCAAATGCCACTAAAGAATGGTTGATAAAATATATTTTGTTCATCAATTTGTTGGAAAAGTCATTAAATCTCTCACATTTTTACCAATGAATTCTAATATTTTAAGCTTAACTTATATCGTCAGTTAAATTTTTTGGTAATCGGGATGTTTAACACTAATTTTGGTTATGATAAGTTGAAATCAGATATTTCTTGCAATAAACAATAAATTTTAATATAAATAATGATAGTTTTTCGGTCAAAATACAAAGAAAATTACTAAGTTATTTTTAGTTGAACTTTGACCTGGAATAACTTTTAAGCAAGTGAATTTATCGAAAAAATTACTAAGAAATTTTTGTAGAGCGTTCAATTTACTACAAAAATCATTGATTGCCACCGCTTTGTATGAACTGGTTGAGGAACAAAAAAATTAATTGCAAAAAGTACAAAAATCGCATGTTATTTAAATGGGAAATGAATCGTCGTTGTGGCACGGTTTAATACTAATATTAAGAGCTTATATATTATTTTTTAGGTCATAAACTAAATATTTTAGGGGCGCTGCAAAGTCAAAAACCAAATTGGTAAATAACGGACACCCTAACATATATATATATATATATATATATATATATATATATATATATATATATATATATATATATATATATATATATATATATATATATATATATATATATATATATATATATATATATATATATAATGTAATACTTGTTCACACTTTTATTTGTATTATTTTAAAAAAATTGCCAAAAATCGATGCCCCTCCTTTATCTCGAAAAGTACTGATCAAAAATTTTTAAAAAATTCTGGAATATTTTCCATAAAGTGTAGATTGAGCGAAAATTATATTTTATTTGTTTATAATTAAACAAATATTTAGGTAGTAAATATTTATTTTACACTTTTACTACTACATGCTAGATTGAGGTAGATTGATTTATTGGCTATTAACTTTTTTTTAAAGTATTTTTTAAGTTATATTTGGCACAGTGATTTCTCTTAGTGTCTTAATTTCTTAGAGAATAGTCTTAATTTAAAAAACACTTTTTTATGTATAGTCAAATCCACTTTAATATTCAGAATTTGGTAAAAAAAAACTATATGTTATGAACAAAACCCGTTTACTAATATTGGTTGGGTATTACAAGTAAAGGACACAAATTTAAATTTGATCGCTATCGAAAATTCTTAGATAATATTGTCAATGCAATCGAAACACAGCATTCAGCAGCAAGAACATAATATTGATCAAGTTGATAAAGTTCTGCAACTCTGTATGTTATTAAGAAAATGGTTAAATGATTTTTCTCCCCAAAAAAGAATTTCACAGATATACAACTCAATCCTGACATTTCTCTGTAACAGTTTTTCTGTTAAAATTAGAAATAAAAAAAAAACGATTTTCAAATTACTTGACTCCAAGAACCCTGAGAATAATGCATCTCACTATATATTGGGAGCAATCCCTCTCTCCCATTCTTTAACCACTTGTATGTTTGATTATAAATAGTTATATTAAAATTTGTTGATCATTGGACTAAAAACCTAGGAATATTTTCATAATACTATTGAAAAAGAAAGACAATCGGAGATATAGACAGACAGGCTAACAAAAATTGAAAATTATGATTTTTGGGATCTACACTTTTTCGTCAATACAGTACAGTAAAGAAAGGTTTACTTATTAGAATAGAACACTCGGTAGTGCAGTGGTAGAGTACGGGTCTGTCAGTTGAAAGATATCACGAGCGGCATAATGAGTGACTGGAATAATAAATACTACTGATGTGTATTTTCAACACTCTAACAATTATTTCGTTAAAATTTTCAATATATTAATCACATATATCCACTGCACTTATTTAAAGAGATTTCTATAAGAAATTCTCTCTCTATATCATATATAACTTGTTTCAGTTCCTTTAAAAATAATCCATCATCCTGAGCAACAGCGTATCTAATTAAACCAAAAAACCGTAGGAATCCAACATGGCGTCCCGGTAGGCCTTCTAACATCAACCAAAAGTTCTGCTTAATGTCTTTAGCAGCTCCCGTGCTTATTATTCATAAAATTAACGGGTAGGACAGTGCTTCCTACTCAATAATAAGCCATTTGTATATGACAAATGTTTTACTTTCTTGTCCTAAGTTACAAATGTGTTCTAATTTTGGTTTCTGGTTAAATTAAAGCCACCGAGTTGTTTTTACCCAAACATACGTGGGTTATTAATGTTATATCAAGAAATATTAATATCGAAGGGGCGTTACTTATTTATCAATGTTGAAGGTGGAACATAACAAAAAGTAGTGTGTCTCGATTAATTGTCGAACAATTTAATATACGTAATTTTAGTATAAGTTATTTTTCAATTGTAGATTTCCCTTATATTTTATTACCTACATGTATAACATGTAGACTAAAAAGTTTTTGGTCTAGCTATTTAAAACACTTTTTTTTCAAAATTCGACATTATTCATCAACATAGTCTCTTTCAAGAGCGATACAATTAACGCTTTTCTAACATTTCTATACCTTTCTTGTAGCAGGATTTGTCTTTGCCTTCAAAATAGGCCTCAGTTTCGACGTTAACTTTTTCACTGAAGCCAAATCTCTTTCCCATGAGTATATTTTTGAGGTCCGCGAATAGATAATGGTCGCTGGGGGCCAAATCTAGAGAATACGGTGGATAGGGGAGCAATTTGAACTTCAATTCATGCAATTTTGCCATCATAACCATTGACTTATGACACGATGCATTATATTGATGAAAGAGAACCTTTTCTTGTTTATTTGGGGCAGTTCCTTTGCGATTTCTGCCTTCAAAAGCACTAATAACTTTATATAATATTCGCTATTGATGATTTTTCCTTTCTCAGCATAGTCTATGAAAATTATTTCAGGCGAATCCCAACATACACAGGCCAAAACCTTCCCAGCGGCTGTTGTGTCTTTCGTCGTCTCGGGCGAAGAAGAATTACTGGTTTTGAATGCTATTTTTTGTTCTATTTTATTAAATGTTTGGAAATTGTTCTAATTATTTTTCCTGTGTATGTGAGTGTACTAAATTTTCCTTTTTTGTCATTAATTGTGGGATAAATTAGAGAGATTTTTTATTCAAGATATTATCTATAATGTTGGGGTCATATCCATTATTAATTGCTATTTGTTTGATTATGTTGAATTCTTTGTAAAAATTAGTTTTAGTCATAGGTATATGTAACAATCTTTGTATGAAAGAGTTAAAAGCTGCCATTTTATGAGGATAAGGGTGGGATGAACTAGTGTATATGACTGTATCAGTATGTGAAGGTTTGTGAAAAATCGAAAAATCCAGTTTATTCTTCACTTTTGATATAGATATGTCTAAGAAATTTATAGAGTTTCTAATTCTATGGTAAATTTAATATTAGGATGCAAATTATTTAGGAAGATTGTTAGTTGTCTATCTGTTCCCGTGAAACAGGAAATGATATCGTCAACATATCTATACCAGTAAACAATATTTTTGCTTACCGCGTTTTGATGAATTTTTAGTTCTAAATGATCCATGAAAATTTCCGCTAGTAACGGGCTTAAAGGATTACCCATTATTAGACATTCATTAGATGTATAAAAGTTATCGTTGAATTCAAAATAGTTTTGATCCAAGCACGTCGTAAGTAAATCTAAAATATCCCGTTTAATAATTTCGTTTACTTTATTCTTAAGAGCTTATCTACTAATTCTATGACTTCATATGGTGGGATACTAGGAAATAAGTTTTGTATATCAAATGAGATAATTCTAGAATTTTCCGGTAAGTTAATATTTTTAATTTTATCGATTAGTTCATAGGTGTTGGATATACTATATTTCGGTTTAAATTTGCAATGTTGTTGTAGTAAAGAGATGAGTTTTTGTGATAATTTGATTGATGGTGCCATAACAAACCATACAACTGGTCTAATAGGGAAATCCTTTTTATGCAATTTAATTAGGGAATATAATTTTGGAGCCTGTAGGTTCATTATTGTTAAAGTACTTTTTTCAAAATCATTGAAAATTGTGAGATCTTTTAAAGTAGATTTAATTAGTTTTTGGTAGACTTTTGTTGAGTCATTATTTAATACTTGAAATTTGTCTGTGTTAAGAAAATAAAGAGTTTTAAAAATATATTGTTCTCTAGAAATAGCTACCCAGACTTACCCTTATCAGCTCTAGTGAATATTATGTTGTTTTCTTTGGCTTTGGTTTTGATCGATACTGCTATTTTCTGTTCTCTAGCTTGTCTTGGTTGTGGTTGTTCAAATAATTCTTTTTTAATCTTGTTGGCTATCATGTATTTAAAATGTGGATCTTCATTAGATAAAGCTAATTCACATTCAACTCTGAGGATTTCTCTTGATTTTTGGATATCCTTAGGTTTTAAATTGTACTGTAAGCCTTTTTCAAGTAGTCCTGATTCCTCTTCTATGAATGTTGAGTTAGTAAGATTAACAAATCTCTTGTGAAATGTATGGTCAGTGAAGTGTTTGGTTTCTGGCTCTATTGTCGGGATTTTCTGTTTGTTAGTTATTCTGAGGGTTTGAAGTTTTTTGTTTTGTGTATTGAATTTTTTGGTAATTATAGAATTTACTTGTTCTCTGACTTTCCTATCGAAGATATTAAATTCAAATATTTTTCTTTCTTATTTACTTCTGAAGAAGCCATTGTATGGTGAAATAATTGTCAAGTGACTTTAAATATATTGGAAATTAAAACATAGTGTTGTTTTTTTATATAATTTCATCAACACGTTGTTGTTTTTAGTCCACTGTGAGCAAACGCGGTATCCATTTAAACAGAGCTTTCTCATGTCCAAATGTTCATGCAAAATATAACCAACATGTTCTTTTGATATCTTTAAGGTGTCAGTTATTTCACGTAATTTCACTTTACGGTCATCGAAAACAATTTTGTGGATTTTTTTATGTTTTCCGTTCAGCACCATTTGTGTCTGTACGACCGCGTTTAAATTCAGCATACCAGTAAATGATAAGTTATTTTCCAGGAGCAAAGTCCCTGTAACACTTATCAAGCCATTGTTTTGCTTGAACGGTATATTTTCCTATCAAAAAACAGTGTTTAATCAACACACGATTTTTTCCATTGTTTTGAAAATATCAAAGTAGTGTCCCTAAAGCCATTGTAACTTGTAATCTAATCGTCGAAATGTTGGGACTTCCTAAAAATCACATGGATTTTTTGAAAAGGACGACATCTATGTCTCAGACCAAAAACTTTTGTTTTATTTATTTATATATATATATATATATATATATATATATATATATATATATATATATATATATATATATATATATATATATATATATATATATATACGATATATACGATTTGCACAAAATGCCATGGAAATCAAATTTATATTTACTTACCTAAAATTCATATATTAAAACTACTTACTACTAGTAGTAGGTATTCTGACTTAATATACCACTAATTTTGAATTGGTAGGTGTATATGTCAAATTTGAATCTTTTGATGTCATTCACTTACGAATACACGTCACACAAGCAAGTCAAATGCAACTAAGGACTAAATCAGTATTGTCTTTTAAGGGATAAGGCCATTCCAGGTCCCAGGAAAAAGGGCTAATGTCTGGAATTTTTTCAAGAGTATAATAAAAGCAGTCGAAAATTTATTTGAAGTACTTTAATAAACAAATATTTAAATGTACAAGAATATATTTTTTTATCTTTTTAATCCAAAATGGAAGCTTCGGAATCAATAATTTCATTCAATATATCAAAAACTAGTGGATAACGCACGAAAATTTAAAAATATCGTTTTTTTTTTTTTTTTTCGAAAAATGGGCCACATTTAAAAACATTTTTTTTTTGAAATGTGCACCGTACGTTATCCATTAGTTTTTGGCATATATTAATGAAAATTTTTTGGTTTTTTATTCTAGGTTGAAATCTACGGGAGCAATTGTTTCGCCCGTTTCAGACCTCGCATAAAAGGTGCCTTGTCGTCTTGGATTTTGAAGCGGCCATTTTGAATTGACAAGAAAAAAAATATTTTTGTACATTTAAATAGTTATTTAATAAAGTACTTCAAATAAATTTTCGACTGCTATTATTATTCTCTTGAAAAAAAATACCCGACTTCAGCCTTTTCTCCTGGGACCGGGAGTGACTTTACTCTCTAATTAACGATACAAGCAAAGACGACTTAAACTATTAAGGCTTAAATTAACGCTCTTTCCGGTGGGAACTGCTCTTGAAAAAAAATTATGCAAGTGTTAGACTTACTCAATTTAGGTCCATAGAAGAAGTCTCTCGTTGAAGCTGAAATCTTAAATATCGCCGATATCACTAAACAAGTGAAAAAATATGTATTGGAACATGCTCATTTGAAGAAGAAACAGCTTAACTACGAATCATTATTTGAAGAATCCTGCACGATCATCTGGGAATGTCAAAAGTTTGTGCAAGAATTGGGTCTTTTTTTGGAGAAAATTTTCGGTGATGATAAAACTTGAGTTAATATATACATGTATGTATATATATATATATATATATATATATATACATGTATGTATATATATATATATATATATATATATATATATATATATATATATATATATATATTTAACATATATGTGTCACTTCTCGGATAACCAAAGCTAATATTAAACTCCGTACTGAAATCAGCTTTGTAACTTTTGTAGGAAATCAATTCTTATCAGGAAATTTATCAAAGTACATATGGTACATTTTGTGTATCTTTAATTCCTCACGCAAGTAAACCCTGCTGGTCTTCTTCAGGCTATCGTGGCTATTTCTACTCGTAAATAAGTTAATGTGTGACTCCCCATAGTATCTCCATTCGTTTTATGCGGCCGGTTGATATGTCTATCTCTTTGATCTCTAGGACTTTTGCCACTCTTTAACGTCGAAATTAGGCAATGTACCTTCACTCTTTTGGTTCCATGTAGCGACTGGTAAGCATTTTTACAAACAATTACTTCAAATATCTTTTGTTATTCTTACTCTGTATGATGCATTACACTCAAGAAATTGAGCAATTTCTTGATTGTTTCTTCCTCTCATTCTAACTGCAGGGCCAGGGAAATTAAGCCATTCAAATAAATGTTGATTTCGTCATTCATCATCATAGATCATCATACATAGCTTTTATTATTGCTTTTCTGTTACCCTCATCTATTAAATCTTTTTTTACACTTACATTGCTTTCTTGTCTCGTGTGATTGAAGCTTGATTTTCTCCAAAACATCTCTAGTTCTACCATACCTCTGTCTTTTTTTAGAAAAACTGGTTCCTGCGCATCTTCATTCTCTTCACTTTCAGTGATATAAAAATTACTATTATTAATAGTTAAAAATAGTGATTAAACTAATAATAACCAATAAAAGTAATAATAAATATATTACTTTTTTATAAAGCATAAAACTTGTCACTGTTCCTAATAAGAAAGTAACAGAACAAAACCTAACCAACTGGAACGTTCTGACTCATGACGTCACTGCCAAAGGACTTATCAGTTTTTCCCCTGGCTCACATGGACTAACATCATTCTTCCCGTGTATCGTTTATTTTTAAAACGTAATATTTACCTCTGGACTAGACATGTTTTTTTCCCCAGTTTATGTTTCTTATGATCTAGTTCTTGAATTGGACAACAGATTGCACCGAAAACACGAATATCGTAAAAAATGAACTTGTCATGTTTTTCACCTGTGGTCTTCAAATAAATATGATCAGTAACAGTTGATCCATAGAAATGTAATGCTGCTGAGATTACATACTAGGGAAATATACAAATATTTTCGTATGTCGAAGCGCGTTCTGCATACAATCAATCTATTTGTTTCTGTCTTTGTATTAATGTATAAATTAAATAGCACGGAAGTCAATAATTAATCCGTGGAATAAAAAAATATTTCTTCAAATCCTATGCGTTAGCTGCACCTTATTTAGATAAATTAATATTAATAAAAATATATTTGCTGCACCTTGCTTAGATAAATCAACATTTATAAAAATATATTCATCCGCACACCTTTATTGCAGTGCCTGATCTGTCAAATTAAAAGACATGTTTACAAATGAAGCTTCTAAATTTAAAAATTGAATTTACACATCTGACAGAATTACGGTCATATTTGTAAACAAAGAGTTCAGGTTTATTCTCACCTATGCAATATTAGGAAAGCATTGCAGATTTTCAAGTGAAAGGTAAAAAGTAAATATTTAAGAATTTCTCCGGATATATTTTAAAAGTATTTCTAAGCTACAAATTTGTAACTTAAGATATACTAAAATTAATTATAATACTTTATTATAAGGAGTTATCTCATGTCAAGTTCTTCCTGTTGTCACAATATGTTCTTTTTTTTCATTACGTTGAGACTTTGGAATCTTTGACACAATGATACTAAAAACATCTATCACCACTAAACCAAAAATTTTATTTTTGCAGTAAACGCGTATCTAGCCAACCATGTTAGCATCATCGGGAGCGATGATTGACTACATCTAATCAATCTAATCAAATCATCGCTTCTGATGGTTAGCGAAACGCTAGGTCAGTATAGAAATAAAGTGGTGATAACTGTTGGGCATTTGTTCTTTGTAATTATTCTAGTATATATCCAGCAGCGTAATTTATAAGTTTTTCCAGTAACAGTCTTCTAATCAGGGACATAAAACTAAAGTAAGTGTCACAACTGACTCTTAAACTATGTACTTAATTAATGATGCAGGTTGCCGAATTATGAAAAGTGAAAAAAGATGTCCAGCATTTTTTATATATATATATATATATATATATATATATATATATATATATATATATATATATATATATATATATATATATATATATATATATATATATATATATATATATATATATATATATATATATATATACATATATATATATATATATATATATATATATATATATATATATATATATGTATATATATATATGTATATATATATATATATATATATATATATATATATATATATATATATATATATATATATTACCGTCAGAAAGTATTTGCTCATCTACAAATTTCAATGTCACAACTGACTCTTAAACTATGTACTTAATTAATGATGCAGGTTGCCGAATTATGAAAAGTGAAAAAAGATGTCCAGCATTTTATATATATATATATATATATATATATATATATATATATATATATATATATATATATATATATATGTATATATATATATGTATATATATATATATATATATATATATATATATATATATATATATATATATATATATATATATATATATATATATATATATATATATATATATATATATATATATATGTATATATATATATATGTATATATATATATATATATATATATATATATATATATATATATATATATATATATATATATATATATATATATATATATATATATATATATTACCGTCAGAAAGTATTTGCTCATCTACAAATTTCAATGTAACTGCCAAAATTTAATACCTAATTAAACCCTTTTATTATATTAGGTAATTTAATTTTATGAGAAAAACTATGTTATAAATATCATTGCCCTTTTGGAAATTAACCATTCGCAAACAGTACTTTCTCATCGATAGAGGGTCAATTGTTTTTGTGAAAATGCCAAAAACGAAAGAAGTTTCCGTTGAAAATCGGGCTCTGATAATTGCGAGACAACAAAATGGGCACTTGAGTCGACAAATCGCGAGTGTTATGCGGATGCCAAGAACTACATCGTAAAAAAATTTTCTGCGGGACATGGAATTCCCAACCAAAAACGTTCAGGAAGGCCTCGAAATACGACTCCCGCTGAAGACAGAGTTTAACAATGTCCAGCAAACGTAATCGCCCTATAACCGCACCAGAAATCACGGCTCAAGTAAACCTGGAGCGGCCTCCATCAGCGTGACAACCATGAAGAACAGGTTAGCAGAAGGCGGACTACACGCGGACTTAGGCAAGTGAATAAACGTAAACGATTATAATGAGCCCGAGAACATGAAATTTGGACATCAAAACAACGGAATTCCGTCCTTTGGAGCGACGAATCTAAATTCGAAATTTTCGGTTCAAATCGACGAGTTTACGTGCGGCGGTCAGCTGGAGAGAGGATACTGGAAGCCTGTCAGTTGCCTACAGTAAAACATGGTGGAGGTTCAGTAATGGTTTGGGGTTGTTTTGTCAACGGTAAAGTTGGAAATCTTTAGGATACAAGGAAACATGTGAAAAGAACAGTATCAAGAAATTTTGTTAACTCAAATGCTTCCTTCTGGAAGAGATATTTTTCAGGGGAAATGTATTTTTCAGCATGACAACGACCCTAAACATTCTGCTAATCAAATTAGAGAACTTTTGGACCAATGGAAATCCGATAACGTCCTGGAAGTGACGACTTGGCCTCCACAATCACCCGACTTGAACCCCATTGAATTGTTGTGGGACCATTTGGACAGCTGTGTTCGAAAACTCAATCCAACATCAGAAAATCACTTATGGGAACTTTTACAGGCAGACTGGGTTCAAATAACCGAAGAAACTCTGAAGAAACTACTGGCAGAATGCCGAAACTCTGTAAAGCGGTAATTAAAAACAAAGGAGGTTACTAGATGAGAGAAAACCATGATTTTCTAGACTGTAAATAATGTGAAAATAAATAATATGGTAATTCATTAAAATCAAAAAAGAAAATATTATCTGGGTTTTTCTTGTCTGGCAAATACTTTCTGACGGTAATATGTATATATATATATATATATATATATATATATATATATATATATATATATATATATATATATATATATATATATATATATATATATATATATATATATATATATATATATATATATATATATATATATATATATATATATATATATATATATATATATATACATATATATATATATGACAAATAATTATCGACTTTCAACGTTTTCATCCTCTTCCTCTACAACAAACTCGCTTAGAAATTGTAGGTTTCTTTTCTACTTAAAGTAGTATATATATGCACAAAATTTGTACCCGATATCTTATTTCGTTAGGAAGTTACCAACTATAATTCTTTAAATTTGTTGGATTCTGTTCAGAGAACGTCTGATTGAAGACCCAGAACGGACCGGCGGCCTTGATTCGCTGGAACATCGAAGAACGGTTGGCGACTTGAGTCCATTCTACAAGTATTTTCCTGGAGAGTGTTCGAAGGATGTAGCCCGCTTAATTCCTCCCAGAGCGGTGCATGTTAGAAGTACACGTCGCGATGATACTTCACATCGTATGAGGTTCAGCTTGTTACTCCTCGTACAACGCTTTTCAAGCAGTCTTTTATATGGAGAACATCATCCCTTGGAATGGCTTACCGAGGACTGTGTTTCCCACCGAGTACAATTTGCAGCGATTCAAGAACAACGTGAATCGCTTTTTCTGCACACGTATCGCCCCTGTAGCGCTTTAGAGACTTCTCTGCAGCACGTGTGCTAGACCCATAAAAAAAAATCGTGAAATAAATTCCCGGTAGAACATATTCCTATAAGAAAATTGTCCTAAACCTGGAATTAATATTTTTCCATTCTTGAAGAACTATGGAATGGAATATTAAAGTACGTCGAATTGCAATCAGATAAATATAGTGCTGAAATCACCGTAACTGGACGACAAAGAAGAAATAGATACCTGTTTCTTATCCTAATATAAATAGGTTTTTCCTTGATATTTATCTTTAGTTAATTATTTTCTTTTTTCTTCTCTCTTAATGCCGCTCTACTTCTAGATGGTTAATTGTGTAGAGCTAATAAACTGATGGTCTCCAGTTAAAAGTTTTAGTAAACGAAACGTTTTATAAATATTTTATTCAACAAATATTTAAATCGATTCAGTCTTTCATTTATTTTCTAGGTCTTATTGGCTATTCTAATTCGCCGTTTCTAACCAAAACATGTAAAAGTAACTGACCTATACTTCCATCTACTAACCTTGACTAAGCGAAAATCACGTTTATAAGTTAAAGATTTTCAGTTCCGCTAGAGAATATAGGTTTCCATTAATAAATAACATTGTGGAGTTATTTATCTTCATTTCAATGGAAAGAAACAAATAGATCCAAAGAGGCATCAATTAGAAATAATATTTTCGTGAGTTAGGGAACCTAGAAACGGAAGAAACGCAAATATCGCAGAAGAAACTTTTTACGAATATAATACTTCCATTAGTAGGAGAAATCAAGCAAAATTCCTTTTTTTAATAGCTGATTTATATTAATTGATAGTAGTGACAGATGCTAAATATCATATTCCGAAACAGAGATGTCATATAGAGCTTATTCAGATGCTTATCTCAGATTGCCAGCTCTGCCTAAAATAATAATCACTTCCTCAGTGTAAAGATTTTTAAAAAATATTTCTAACATTCATCAGAATATTAATTTTATCCCCTGTCCTAGTATTAATTTTATACACAACCATGGCAACCCAAATTAAAAACGCACCCCGAAACAGGTCTCTCTCTATAAAAATCATAACTTTCAGACTGTGATACCATATATCAAAATTTATATAAACAATTATCATTCTATCCATTCTATTATGTTCAATCCGTGAGCGGCAGCTGAACAAATGACTATACCGAAAATGTAAAATGGAAGAAAGACCCTATTATTTCGTAGATTATACAATTGTGTGTCGACACACAATACAGGACAATTTTTCATTGTCGCCTGTCCTATTGTGGGAGAGTCGGCAGTGATATCTCTGTTAGGTCTTGATGGAAATGAAATGTTCAGTTAAAAGTCGTTAGTAATTTTTTAGTGTAATGTTATGTTAGATATGGAGGTTTTTGGAGCGGCCGAGCTTAATATAATGATAAAGATATTTGTAGCAACCGAGTAGGTTCGTTTTTTTGAAAAATTAGGTTTAAAGGTAGGACAAGTGATTTATATTTTTTGCAGGGCTAATTGCATTGTTTATATTAGATGACGTACATAATATGTATCCAGATAATTGGACAAACCTAGAGATGAATATTTTAAAATAATAAAATAAAAAGTGGTCTGAACATGCGCAATTAGTGTTTCGTACCATGATCACTTTTAAAATAAAAATTGGCTACCTGATAGCCAATAAATGAATCTAGCTCAATCTATAATTTAGTAGTAAAAGTTTAAAAGAAATATTTATTACCTAAATATTTGTTAATTATAAATAAATAAAATAAAATTATTTTGGTACTTCGGTATCTATCCGTTTGTCACTAGTCATCATGATATTACTGATTGCACCAATACGTATTGATATTTCGTAGCTCATAGTCCCGGTTGAATTCTCAACTTTCCAACTTTCACCATTCTGTCGTGCCATTAGTTTTTTTTTATACCAAAAAAATAATCAAGTGTAATGTACCCGTGTTCAATCTACACTTTATTTAGACTATTTCAGAATTGTTTAAAAATTTTTTGATCAGTACTTTCCGAGATAGGTTGGGAACAGAGATTTTTGGCCATTTTTTTTAAATAATACAAAGAAAAGTGTGAGCAAGTATTACATCACATATATTTTTAAACTCGTGTTTTCACAAGCTCTCATTTGACACCCCGCTCAATGACCTGGTAAATTTTTTTTTCACTTCCGATTTCACCCCCCAAAACTGACCCCTTAGGTCAAAATTTAAGTTTCGAAACTACACGGCTCTGATTAGACCATCAATACTTGCGCCAAATTTCAACTTTCTATGTCAAATAGTTTCGGAAAAAATTGGGTGTTACAGGCGGGGAGAGAGACGGACACCGAAGTGTTCCGTGCGTAAAAATAGCAAGAGTCTGAATAACTTGTTAATTTTTAACATACTTAGTTTACTTAGTTTATAATAATACAATGTCTCATCTCTTGTGGAAGAAGTCAGTATTTTTAATTAATTTGATAGGCATTCAGTATTAAGGGTTTAAATCGATGTCTATATATACCAACACAAACCAAAGCACCAGCGGTTTACCATTTCCGTTTTGGTAATTAAAGTTACATAAGCAATTTTCTACAACCGCATCGAAAGTCAATTTATATATTTGAACAAATAAATAATCATAGCTATAGTAGAACCCACAATTGGCGATTTAAATGACCACGTGGAATGGAAGCCAGCATGGTTTAAGTTAGATAAGAAATTGTGGTTCTTGAGATTAGACCGTGTCAATTTGGAGTCATTTGACGACGTCTCGCCAACGATCACACGGAACATCTTCAAGGATTTTTACTCTTCGAGATTAGAACACTGAGTGAAACGAATTGAGAACGAGTAAATTACAAACTGAACCAACGCTTCTGGTTTAACTTATGAGTAAAAAAATGAATCCAGCAGGGCAATTTGGAGCTCCCTGGATTTTATGAACTTTTAAAAATTCATAAAGCCAATATACTATTTCGTCTAATTGTTAACGTAATAAATTCTCTAATATATAGAATAGGTAAATATTTTGCAAAATCTCCTAGATCATACAGTGTTCTAATCTAAAATAGTAAGATGTTTCGTCTAATCGTAAGCAAAACGTCAGAAAGTTACTTTAGAATTCTAATCCTTGATTGACAGTTTATCAATTAAAATGGTGGATTAAGGTCCTCCATTCTAAATTATATCAGTTCCTTAACCAATCATAGCGCAAAATTTAGGACAGTCTTAAAGGAGTGAATCCTAGTTTAAGCACACGCGAAAAATTCAAATAAATTAATCAAAAGCCTATCGATCGATTATGCGTGAATTAACCAAGTTTCCAAACTATAATCCAAATCTTTTTACTTATAAAAACATTACATATGTTATACCATATATATATATATATATATATATATATATATATATATATATATATATATATATATATATATATATATATATATATATATTATTATTAAAAGTGTTTAGGTTTCCCATAATAGATGACATGAAAAACAGAGGCAATAGTTAAGTAGTCCAGTAATCAAGGTATACTTATGTTAAATATTTAATTTGCCATTCTGCCATTTATATCATACTTAGTAAGAGTTTGGTAGGATATATTGAACAATAGAATAATAGGACTTGTATTTCTTAATAGAAATTTAAATGGCGCAATAAAATTTGGAAGGAGTAAAGAAAATTGTTGACAAAATATAATTATTTTCTTTTGCTTCAACGTGGCTTCAGCTAAAATATGGTTACATATTCTTCGAAGTGTATTTAAGCTAGAGATTCTTCTTTTTCAACAACAAATCTTGTATATTCTCGCGTAGTACATCCTGTTTTTCACTCTTAGGCATTCCTGTTTATTGATTTCGATTCCATTACATAGTAGAAAACAAATGTTGATTTTCTATCTGTGTTATATCTTATTAATTATGTACAAGGTTCAGTGATTAAAAAAAATCCTTTCATATTATTTTTCCTATACTTTCATTGTTTCGGAACCAATTTTGATAAAAAAAAATCTGGACGGCTGATGTAGGTACACGTGAAAGAAAACTGCATGGAGATTTTTCTAAAATTAAATAAATAGTGTATTGGAGGAATAATACGTACTGAAACTTGAATGGTTGATAAATTTATAAGAAATTTTAAATATCTTATTTAGGTTTAGAGAAAACATGCAACAGCATATCCAACTGAACTTAGAATGAATATATGAACAGAGAATCCATACGGAATGGAAACGTTTACTATTTTGGTTACGAGAGAAATTGCGATTTCTCAAATTAAATAGTGTCTATTTGTTATCTTAAAAACCATTTCTCAGAGAATTCAACTATTTTAGAGATAATAGAGCGGATGAAAGATATAATTTGGGACACATAAAACTAGTAGTACTGTATCGACCACAGTACTTGTGGCTTGTGATGAGTCAAATAGAGAAAAAATGTTGGTAGTTTTTACTGAGTTTGCTTGACCAACTAATCTAAGTTCAAGAAATTAATTTCCATCCAGGTCCTTTGTTTATTGTATCTTAATATTAGGAACTTTTGTGCTTTCTGAGCTCTGAAGAAGATTTTATATAAACAAAAACGTCAGTAACATGAACGTAGTCATATCTTACAAATTTGATATGATTATCTTTAGTGTTTTCCCACTACTAACAAGCTGATACAATGCTAAACACATTTTTCTTTCGTTTATCTTAAATTTGATAAGTGCAACTATAAAACATTTCATTTTAAACACGTCTAACAAACCTGAACTAATTTTTAATGAAAAGGGCTAATGCTCTTTAGAAGTAATTAGTATTTTGAGTGTGCAAAGGTGGAAAAAATTGCTACAACTCACCAGAACTAATTGCATCTTGTTAATACAATTAAATTAACATTATATATGTAAAAAAATATTCAACAACATTGAAAAAAGCTTCTTTTCATCCAATTAAAACAAATTTCAATTTTGTGTACCTGTTTTTTTCATTTTAGACAGCGACCTCCCAAAACAACCCATATCTCATTATAGGTACCGCAATATGGTAGATTCGGTTTCTAAAACCATCATCAATCTTCTTGCATGACAGCGGATCTAATTAGTAACAAAAATGCCTTCGAAATTCAACATGGCGTTCGTGTAGATTATATGGATAAATATTATGTAGAGGGACTTTTACATTTTATTATGTTCTTTTTTTAATTTGTAGGTTGTGTAATTTTGCGTGATTTGTATTCGTGTATATTTTTTATAATATAATCTCCATTTTTAAATATAGAATATGTCCACGGTCGAAATTAGCAAAATAAGAGTAAATTTATGAAATTATTAATTTTACTCAACAGACAATACTCAATGCTTTTATTTATGATACACAAAGTGTTTCAAAGATATCTACAAATCTAAACATAACGTAGATAAAAAATAAGGCAAATACGTAAATCACAAGAAGTTACTAAATATACATTATACATATATATATATATATATATATATATATATATATATATATATATATATATATATATATATATATATATATATATATATATAATGTAGTACTGGTTTTTCAGGTATCGCGATAATCGCTAAGACATCGTCTAGTGATCAACGCTTTGAAAATGATCGATGAGATTCCATCGAAAAGTCAGCGAAACCGTCCATCAAAGGACTTTAAGGTAACACGGGATACCCGAAAACCCACTACAACATTTCACACCCGTGAGAACATTCGTCAAAACTATACATATATATATATATATATATATATATATATATATATATATATATATATATATATATATATATATATATATATATATATATATATATGTATTTAATGTACTATAATCCGCGTCGTTGATAAGAATCAAACACAGTTAAAAAATTTATAATCGTATATAATATACCGAATTTCTTAATTAAATCAGTTAATTTCTTAAAAGAATTATTAGCTCACGACCAAATTATTTATTAAATAAAATCTTTTATTCACAAGAAAATTTTCAAATCAAGCAAATTGCTGTACAGATTTCCATCGACTAATTTATGAAAGAACTGAAAAATGTATAAATTTTGACATAATTTCTTGTAGAACCGTATAGTACTTTTAAATTGAAATATCTAAATTTTAGTTGAATTACTTTTATACGATGAAATATAAGTATGTCTGCGCCAGCGGATATGAAACTGAATCAAACTGAATAATTTAGACACAATATTTCTTTGATATTTTGAATGAAAAGAATTATTATTTATATGGCATGTGATAAAATGTGGTTATGGTATATGGTTCTTTGAAAATGAAAATATTTCAAAATGAAGCAGAAGTAAATTAACCTTCATAAATATATATATATATATATATATATATATATATATATATATATATATATATATATAAATATATATATATATATATATATATATATATATATATATATATATAAATATATATATATATATATATATATATAATATATATATATATATATATATATATATATATATATATATATATATATATATATATATATATATATTAGATATTTTAAGCAACCCCTTTAATTATCTTAATCCCTTAACCCATTATATGTATGACCACCATATTACTTATAGTTTGATAACCATTTTTAACAAAAAATAGCAAAAATCCTTGTAAATAAAAAATGTATCGTTTTCCACCTCTTTCTACCTCCTTCTCCCATAGCGATATTTCCCAAAAGTTATAGGTTTTATTCTTACTTCAAGTATTTTACGTGTACCAAATATGATGTCAATATCTCATTTCTTTCGAGAGTTATTGTACTAACAGACAGACAGTCAGACAAACAGACAGACCAACAGACCAGACAGAGCGGTAGAAAATGAAGACTATGTTTTTAGTGAGTTAGGTACTCCGAAAGCTGAAGAAAAGCAACAATCCCGGAATGAGATTTTTTCACGAAAAACTAATAAAAGCAAAAATTTGAATTTAAAAATAATGTTAGCTCAATTTACAATGAGAAATTCTTAAAAACGACAAAAATAGATGGTTCTAAGGTATCTAATCGGACGTAAAATGTCGGAAAGTTACTCCAAATTGACACGATCTAATCTCAAGGACCATGTTTTCTCATTTAACTAAGATCGTAAACGCTTCCGTTTCATGATATTAGATAATTGTCAATGTAATAAAATTTTAGACAAATCTATCAAATGTTGAAAATATGTTCTGATTTGTTTGATAAAGAGTTAAATTCTCTGAAATGCTCTATCGAATATATTTCATGTACAAAAGGATTTTCAAAAGAAATTACATAATCTGAATAGCTTAATCTTCAGTTGAAATATTTGGCCCATTTTAGATGCCAAATTTTGACGTTTGAAGTGATGAAATAGTTGGACATATCTTCAAAGCAAAAACAATTCATTTCTTGGAAGTTTTACCCTGGATAACGTTTAGTAGAAAGTGGATAACAAGACTTCGATAATGAAATTAAATAAATGTTTTCATTCATTGTACAGGTACCCTTGTTGACTAATTACCTATCACATGAAGTCCAAATTAGGCAGTGAGTTTTTGAGTAATAAAAATAAAATGCAATGAAATATAAATCAAAGCGTTCCAGTAAAAAGTTCTTTATTTAGAATTATGAATACTCTCAAAGTATTAAAAAACTATTGTATATGTATTAATTAAAATTCAGTTCTAAAGAGAAGCATTTCTATAGCTCCAAAAGTATCGTATTTATCCTCTCAGTGCCTCCTCTTCTTCTTTCAATAAAATAAAAGTCATCCTAAAACGGTAAAATCACGTTTACTATGGCTATAAAGCAACGATTAAACTAATAGAGTCTGAATTTACATCTGTTGGCAACCATAAGCACCGTAATAACAATTCAACCGCCACGGTATATGGACTACTTGTTGAGTTTGAATTTATGAACCGAGAACAGCTCACTGTGGTGTTGCCAGACTGTTCGACTTAAATTTCTTTTTTTTCCAAACTTGTTAATTGTATTTGAGATATCAATTTAACATCAATATGAACCTTTAACGGAATTCAAAAGTGTATTTAAATACGATTCTTGCTATCTCTTGTCTCTGTATATATATATATATATATATATATATATATATATATATATATATATATATATATATATATATATATATATATATATATATATATATATATATATATATATATATATATATATATATATATATATAATTTTGTAGTAGTTTTTGAGTAGTCTAGAATTCGAAAATTTATTTTTACAGTTCTACGAAAGATAGGCCAAGGTAAAAAAGTCTCGACACAAGTACGAAAAACATCCTACTTAGGTCATGAACGCAGAAACGACAAATCGACAAATATTCACTATATTTTGCAGGGAAGAGTTGATGGTAGAAAGGGTGTTGGAAGAAAGAAAAAGTCATGGCTGAGAAACCCCAGGGAATGCTCCGGCATGAATATGGAGGAGTTGTTTCATGTTGCGAAGGGTAGAGAAACATTTAGACAAGTGGTCACCTATCTACAATAGTAGAAGGCATGAAAAAAAGAAGAAGGTCTAGTACTGCTTTACTAGGCAAAATATTACACCATATGTAATGAAATATGGTTGACAAGTAAACGAACTGTTTTGAGTTCCCGACTTTTTAAATACGTATATTTTTGTTACTTACTTACTGCTAGAAAAATCCATTTGTCAGATTTTTACATGGAGGTAATTTAGGTATTATGATTTACTTTTTTAATTCTTATTGTTTTATTTTAAAATCTGGCTCGATTTCAATTGATATAACTTATATATGTATGAAGGTATTTTTATGAAAAGATTTATGCTCAATGTAAAATTACAGCTTATTGATTTAGCTTGTATCAACAAACTTGATTAATTCGCTTTAAGCTTTTTTTCGTTGAATCTATATATGTTATTTGACAGTAGACGTTATTATTCGTCCAGGTACGTAATTAATTCTTGATTTAAATTTATATTTTTGAATAATCTAAATCCACTTAGATTATTTACTTAGTTGGTACAAGTAATTTTATAAATATGTAGTTATTATTATTCCCGTTTGGGCTTTAAATATACTTCTCAAATGTGAATTTTTAGATATATATTATTATGGTCGTTATTTCTGGAAAAAAATCACAAAAAAGAACTACAACTGCAGACGAAATTTAAAGAAGAGCAAAGGATCAAATATTTGGAATAAAAAGTAAGTTCTATTTATTTAATAATTTAAAACAGAAGAAGAACAAAGAGCCATTTATACTATCTAGTTTTATTACATTTATCAAGGAGATGTTAACAACATTAATAATAAATAATCATTTTATACTTTTTGCTTATAACTAGGTTTATGACGGTTATATTTTCCAGAGATATCGTACTACTCTCCGTGGGGGAGATTATTAGTAAGCATCCTAATAAACGCATTGCAGGTTAGCGTGCGAATAAGAAATTAAATATAGTACATTTTTTATGCCTTAACATAACCTCCATATTATTTAATTACAGATAAGAAAAAGAAATTAATTGGAATCTAGAGTGTTAGTTGCGATATACAATATAAATATTTAATGATATTAGTAGATAAGGCAATCCAAATAGACTATAATACCATATCTTTTCAGGAAAACTATTATGCCTTGTGTTGTTAATTAAATAAATATTGAATGAAATATTAGCGAAAGAACGAAAATAGCATTTTAATCAATAAATGGGAAGTGTAAATACTTATTTTCCTTCTTGTTCACAACTAAAATAGTCAATACAGTATAATTTTATGTTCTTAGAGAAACGAATTATTTGATATTCTTTGAACCAAGAACCGCAGGATATATGGTGCTTTCCTCAATATATATATGAATTATATATATATATATATATATATATATATATATATATATATATATATAATACATTAAAATTCCGGGTTTAATGAGACAAAATCCGTTGGTCTAACAATAAATTTGCACGACGTTTCGCTCAAATCTCATTTGGCATTTTCAAGTGTTCTTGCTGCCGCTGTCACTCGAAGTTAAGCTCGAAGTTAGCTTCGAGCGGCAGCAGCAGCAAGAGCACAGTATCGGGTAGCAGCAGCAGTAGCAAGAGCACTTGAAAATGCCAATGCCAATATGAGATTTTGGCGAAACGTTTTGCAAATTCATTTTTAGACGAACGGATTGAAACTCGGAATTTTAATGTATTACATTCCATCATCCGTGAAAACCTCTATTGTAACATATATAAATATATATATATATATATATATATATATATATATATATATATATATATATATATATATATACATTCTTTAAAACTCAATATTTCGTTATCGTTTGTAACTTCTTCAGGAGTAACTACAAAATAACTCTGTAGTTTATAGATTGTCTTATTTGCAATGTGAAGCGTGTTATATTGGGCAGATATCTCAGTGGTTGAAACAGAGACTCACACAGCACAGGAGTGACTCCTGATTGGGAAAGAATTCGTGTGCTGTGGTGCAACATATTTTGAAAACAGGTCATAATTTTCACTATAACAACGTTAAAATCTTAGCTCATGACAACTATAAAGGGAGACTTTTTAAGGAAATGTACCATATCAACAGGAACCCAAAGTCAATTAACTATAAATCAGACACTAATCAACTTAGTATTATTTATAGCAATATAATTAATAGGTATTAATTATTTACAATTACAGCAATAATAACAAATAAAGATTTGCCACCTCTTAGTATAGAGTAAATTAAAGACGTTTTTCTGTTGCTGTTTTTCCGTTCATTTGGAATTCACGGCAGTGCATATGTACCGAGGCTGTTTACTCTCAGTTTGTTGTAGTAAATCGAGATGTTGAGTGTTGGTTTCGAGGACAAACTCGCATTTTCGTACGTGTTTTAATTGATTGTTCGTTTGTTTCATAATTGTTTGTTTTATATTTCAATATTTTTAAGACAATAGTGTTTTAATATAGGTGTATTAATTTTGTAGTTACTCCTGAAGAAGTTATCAAACAATAACGAAATATTGAGTTTTAAAGAAGAAAAGAGTTTTATATACAGTCCAGACCGATTCCCGATAATCATATATATATATATATATATATATATATATATATATATATATATATATATATATATATATATATATATATATATATATATATATATATATATATATATATATATATATATATATATATATATATATATATATATATATATATATATATATATATATATATATATATATATATATATATATATATATATATATATATATATATATATATATATATATATATATATATATATATATATATATATATATATATATTATATATATATATATATATATATATATATATAATATATATATATATATATATATATATATATATATATATATATATATATATATATATATATATATATATATATATATATATATATATATATATATATATATATATATATATATATATATATATATATATATATATATATATATATATATATATATATATATATATATATATATATATATATATATATATATTTAGATATATGCAATACACATTAATATATATCTATAAACAGTTCTGTAGTAACTATCTAATTAAATTTTAATAAATGAAAAGAGCAAAAGCTATACAAATAATTTAGGCATCATGTATTAATATTCCATTATCTAAAATAATTCTTTATTACTTCTTTCCCCTTACTACAACGCCCAGTTAGCAACACTGTACACAAAAGGTTTCACTTCGTGCAAATCCGCCGATTCCCGACGCCATTAAATAAGCATTTCGGGTGATAAATGGCGACGCGATGAGATTTGATAGTGCTGTAAATTATTTAACTCAAGGGGTAATTATTAAGTTGTATGACCGAATTAAATTATTTTACGACCTTGAGAGAAATATACGATGTCGTTTTAAATGAAATGACCTAAACAAATCGTAAATTTATTTTTATTATGTATGCGACATAAATGACCGTACTTTTATTACACCAATTCAATAAAAGCACATTTGGGCCATATATATAACTGAAAGTTAATATACGATTTGTAGTGTTTCCTTATCAAAACTAATATATATATATATATATATATATATATATATATATATATATATATATATATATATATATATATATATATATACATATATATATAATGTATATTATGCTGGGCATAAGCCTAGGTGCTTCCATATCTCTCTATCTTATGCCTCTGCAGTTCAGTTTGTCGAGATTCTCTTTATATCATCTGGTCATCTGGTCGGAGGTTTTCCTCGGCTACGCTTGTTCACACTCGGTCTTCATTCCACAATTTTTCTAGCTCATCTTCTATCCTTTAACCTCGCAATATGACCTGCCCATGACCAGGCCTATGGTCATGTCAGATTTTAAGATGTTCCTTAATTTTCCATATGCAGCCCAACCCAATGCTATCCTTCTTTGTAACATGTAAAGTTGGATTATCTCTGGTAAATCGATGTACATATCTCGCTGGGTACAAGGTTTGTCATCATACTCGTTTTCAAATAATTTATCGTTAAGCCTACTTTCCCCATTGCAATTCTAAGCTGATTTAACATCTAGTTGGCCTCTTTTAGATTGTCTGTTGATAACTCTATGTCATCTGCAAAACGCAAGCTGTTAAGGTACTCGCGCTAACTCGAGTTAGCTTCGAGCGGCAGCAACAGCAAGATCACAGCATTGAGTAGCAGCGGCAGTAAGAGCACTTCAAAATGCCAAATAAGATTTTGGTGAAACCTCGTGCATATTCATTGTTAGACGAACCTCCTGTTACGATGTTGTTTACGGATTTTGCATGTCCTCGGTCGAATTTTTTGAGCATTTCCTTACACCAATTCACACGAGTCAGTTTTTGAGTTTCGCTCAAAAATTATGCAGAATCCAACGGAAACAGATCTTTTTCACAGCTGAATTTTCATTCAAAATAGAATGTCCTGCAGTATTCGAGATGCCTAAGGATGCCTCGATCTCAAGGTAAGTCATGTGTATCCCTTGATGTTTTTTGGAATAATAACCAATTTTGGACGACCTTCACGAAATTCATCGCGGATGGAAGCACATCCATGACGAACTTCTGCAAACCAATTGTAAACAGTCTTTTCTGATGGTGATTCATTACCAAAAGTTGAACAAAGCGATTCGCGGCATTGCTGTTGGGTTAAGCCAAAAATCGTAAAAAATCATCCCACGAAAACCTTCACGTGAAATTCCCATTTGTTCATAAAACTGTTTTTTTTAAACGATCACTGTAAACAAACTACTCGGCTAATTTCTGAGCTGTCACTGTTTTAACAATTTTTACAACAGTAGTAATGCCACATTTCAATAGCTCCATCTAGTGGTCGTTTGTAAAAACTTAAAATGTAGCCATTATATATATATATATATATATATATATATATATATATATATATATATATATATATATATATATATATATATATATATATATATATATATAAATTATCTGTAAGTTTCTCACGTGTTTTTCTTATAACTAAGATAGTAATAACACAGTTATAATCAATCATATCCAAGAAATAATATTAAACCAGTGATATTCAAGAAGTTTTAACAACAATTGTAGGTTTTTAACATGTAGTGGTTCAAACTAAAAATTACAGTATCTGCTGAATAAGATGCATTTACAGCAAATTATTGGTTGCTTGGTAAATATAAATCTTCTAAATTGAATAATACCATTGTGTGGAAGCACGTATCCAGTATCATTCGAGTAGGTAATTTCTGTGTTTAGTACTACGAAATTACTTCTGTTTGAGACTGTAATAATTAAAGCTAATTGGTATCTCTTTAAGACAAGTAATAATTTCTTTTATCTCTTTCATTATATTGAAATCTCGTCGGTTACTTTGATTACACGATTCGAAGGCATAGAAGAATTAGAAACTTGTAATTTACTACTTATCTGAAAAATTATCTAAATTCAAACAAGTTTTTAAATTAAAGCCGGCTAACTAACTGACAGTCAACTTCGTTCTTTTAGCGTACTTTATAATAGCGAGACAAATGAACAATAACAATTATCAGTTTAAAAACAACACGATTCGTACATCTGTTTCGTTAATGCGAAGTGTGCGAAATCAGTATATTAGGGAGTTTATTTAGGTTAATACAGCTCATATTTCTATCCTTTCTTTCATGACTCACTGTTGTAAGATACTTTAACCTACGTGACGTTCTAAATAACTTTCACTCATTTTTTAGAAGACAAGAAATCGTAAAAACTGTAAAGCGCAACAAATTTATAGAACAGGTTATATTTAAATGCGTTTCTGTCAAAAAATACCATGCGAATATAGATTTCTTTTAATCATTTGACAGACTTACGACTATCTTTTAATTGATATCCGTAAAATTTATAACTTTTCTTATTGAAACTTTAATTAAGTAGAAGTAACTGATATAAAAATTTCCAGTTTCTGGCATATACGAGGGTTGTATGATAAGTATCTGGCCTCGGCCAGAGATGGTGCTACTACAATTTAGAAAATTATATTTTTCGTTAACATAACCGTTCACAAGAATCCTGTTAAATTTTTGAGTCGTAGCGTGATTTAATTTGTGAGTGGCACTCATTTAAACAGAACAACTTTCGTGATTTTACAACATTGGAAAAAATTGAATATCGAACAGTGAAAAAACAATATTGTTTTTGAAAAAAAAACGAATGATGAGATATAAGTGGAACTCAGCAAAGTTTATGGGAACTCTGCACGTTCCTTATCGACCATGAAATATTGGACAGTCCAGCACACACATCAGAAATGATTGAAAGAATTCAGGATATAGTGATAAATGATCTTAGAATGAAAGTGCCTGAGATTGCTGAGACTATGAGCATCTCAACTGAATGGATGTAGAACATTTTATCAACTTATTTGGATATGAGAAAGCTTTCCGCAAGATGGGTGCCACCATTGCTCACAACTGACATTAAACACGCACATGTATCAATTTCAATAGAATGTTTGCCGATGTTAAAGCGTAATCAAAATGATTTTTGGAGTCGATTCATAACTGTTGACGCAACATGGATTTATCACAGCACACCAGAGACCAAAGAGTAGTCCAAACAGTGGATTTTCCGTGGCGAACTGGCCCCAAAGAAGGCCAAGGGGACTTTATCGGTCAACACAGACATGGCCACAGTATTTTGGGATACACATGGTATAATCCACGTCGATTACCTTGCAAAGGGCACAACGATTAATAGAGAATATTACGTCGACTTATTGGAGTGTTTCAACCATTCTGTGAAAGAAAAGCGTCAGCATTTAGCGAAGAAAAAAAATTCTCTTTCATCAAGACAATGCACGCGTGTACACTTGTATCATCGCTATGACAAAATTACATGAATTAGGATACGAATTGCTTCCGCATCCACCATATTTCGTCAGATTTAGCCCCAAGCTATTATTTCCTATTTCTGAATATGAAAAAATGTCTCTGCGGGAAAAAATTTGACTCAAGTGGTGAAGTGTTTACTAAAATAAACGCCTATTTTGAAGGGTTGGAGAAATCGTATTTTTTAAATGGGATACAAAAGATAGAAAAACTTTGGACTAAGTGGATCGAGCTAAAAGGAAACTATGTTGAAAAATAAAATAACTTTTACACATAAAAATGTTTTTTCTTGTCAAGGCCAGGTACTTATCATACAACCCTCGTAGCATTACTAATTAACGCGAAAAATTATTAAAAAATATATATTTTTCCTTTCAACATTCTAATTTATGTAATTATCTCTTATAACGTAAATATTCACTGTACTATAGTAAATACGAATCTAATGACGCTTTCTGATGCAAAAATATATTACTAGGATATATCAGCAAAAAGTCAATCAATCATCGTGTTCCTCGATTATATCCATTGATCAACATGAGCATTGTCATTGATCAATGAATTCATTCCATTCCGGAGGTAAAAATGTCGGGGCACTCCATTCTTCTAGCATTGTCACTCAATCTACTGGATGGTTATTTGAGAGCAAATATGTCTGGGCACGAACATGTTGCAAGCATAGCAAAGAGACCCTCTCAAAAACTGAGAATATTATTTCGTACTACAAAGCTTTACACCCCATAACTATTAATTCTGTACAAAGCTGAAATTCGACCAACGATGGAATACTGGAATACTACTTCCATGTCTGGGGCTCTCAGCCCAAACTTACACTGCCTTTGTTGGATTCCATTCAAAAGAGAACTGTTCGTCTAATTGGAAACCCAAAACTGAGCATTAACCTTAATTTCTTGCAGCATCGAAGAATGGTGGGTGACTTGAGTCTATTCTACAAGAATTTTCATGGAAGGTGTCCGATGGATGTAGCTTAATGCTTAATTCCTCCTAAAGCGGTACATGCTAGAAATACATGTCGCACTAACACTTCATATCCGTATGGAGTTCAGCTTGTCACTCCTCGTAAAAACCTTTTCAAGCAGTCTTTTAAATGGAGAACCTCATCCCTTTGAAATGATTTACCTAGGACTGTTTCCAACCGAGTACAATTTATAGCGATTCAAGGCCAACGGAAATCGCTTTTTCCGCACATGCGACGCTCCCAGGGCACCTTAGGGATTTCCCTGCAGCACATACGCTATGTCCATAAAAAGAATTCTAATTGGATAACACTTTCAGAAAGATGAGAACATTGTTGCGAATTTAGGTTAAAATTAGCACCCTAGAGCAACTTCTCACATAGTTTATAAAAGCTGAATTACTTCTTTTCTTGTTTATTTATTTATGTTTTTTCCATTAAATGTCGTATGCCATGACGCACGTTGGCAATCACTTATCCATTTTAATTTTTCTCTTTTGTCCTAATACACTTAATCCTATCTGAATATGGTCACTTTGTCTATTATACTGCATAGAGTTTTCTTATGTTGCCTGCTTGTTCCAATCTTCCATTTTTCCTGGTATCAATTGACGAGTTTCATTCAATATATGTCTAAAGTATATAATATGATATATATATATATATATATATATATATATATATATATATATATATATATATATATATATATATATATATATATATATATAATGCCTTTCCCTTTAAGGGGGCTTTCCTGGTACCAAGTTCCTCAATAAAGTTCAATTGTATGCCGCCGCTTCTATTTTTACATTATTGACTTCTTAAATATACAGCGCCTTAAGAGCAGTGCTTATCAGGCTTATAAGACCTCATAGTTTCTGAAGTCTGTCTATGTATGGTTACAAAAAATAACATCAGCAAATTTGAATCACGTTCAACAGTTGCGTAAGCTGCTTGACTTGTTTTCGACTTGTCTCTGAATAAATATCGCCGTTACCTGTATGTTCGTTTATTATAACTTATATAATAACCGAATTGAATAGATATTCTGTAATACTTGATTGCAAATTTGTTCCTGAGAAAACTAGAAACAATATTTTATAATTGTGAAAACTAGTGCAACAACAAAGCATATCGATTTTGCTTGCTTTGAAAACTACTACAATTAAAAAGAAAATATTACCATTAAATGATATATGGTACTTCAAAATTTTCCTAATCTCCAGAATGGTTTAAACAACATTTTAAAAAATGTTTAACCGTACATATAATATCAATGGTCTCACAAAAAATAAAAAGAGCAAATAAGAAAAAAAGTAACAATAGGTGTATATTTTTGGCGTAGCATAATAATTCAAACCAAAAATTACTTTACCGATTAAATACGATACACTTATTCGTTGCAAATTGATCATTCAATTTGCACGTGAATCTTCTAAAGTTAATAATACTATTACGTGAAAACACATATCAAATAACATTCAAGTATGTAAATTTCCTATCATTTAAAGTTATAATCATAAAGACAAAATAATATTCATTATTAATTAATTATTTTTTTATTATAATTAATGACCACTGAATGGTTAACCAGTCTACAACTCCATTAATTTTCAAGATATTTTAAACGTACAATTAGGTATGAACCTATAACTAAAAGCTGCAGATATTGATATATAAAATAATCCTCTCTGTGTACTCACTTTGCTTATATTATATATATATATATATATATATATATATATATATATATATATATATATATATATATATACATATATATATATATATATATATATATATATATATATATATATATATATATATATATGTATATATGTTTAATAAGATTGGTAAATAACCAAGAAACCATGACCACGATATATTCGATGAAATCTTTCTAGCCCACTCCTCCACCTCTTTAATCCCTTACGAAACTATAAATTGGATAACTTATAGTTTGTTTATAATATCGACCAAAACCATGAAAAATTGTAAAAATAGTAGTTAAACTCTTCTCCCAATTTGAAATTTCATTTCGTTTGACAGTGCCAACAATAGACAGACTGATAAAAATGAAGCTAGACACCAAAAAAGCTTCTGGCACTGACGGAATACCTGCCATAGTTCTCAAAAACTGTGCGAGGGAACTAACACCAGTTTTCTGTAGACTTTTCAACTTATCCTACAGAAAGGGAATATTTCCTTCCTGCTGGAAATGTGCCACAGTTCAGCCGATACCTAAAAAAGGCAAGAAGACCTTGCCAAATAACTACCGACCAATCGCACTGCTTTCAATAATCTCGAAAGCCATGGAAAAGGCTATCAATCAGCATCTTCTAAAATATCTTGAAGGATTCAACATTATTAGCGATCAACAATATGGCTTTCGTAAGAATAGATCAACAGGAGATCTTCTGACTTATGTAACACACGTTTGGAACAACGCAATTGAACACTTTGGAAAATCTCAAGCGGTTGCTCTTGACATATCCAAGGCATTCGACCGTATTTGGCACGATGGGCTGTTGGCTAAGCTACGCTCTTATGGTATGTCTAAAAAGTTCTGTTTGTGGCTCTCATGTTTCCTCAGAGAGCGTTCTTTACGAGTGGCAGTCGACGGATTTCTTTCTAACACCTTCACTATCAACGCCGGTGTACCTCAAGGCTCCATACTGTCTCCTACTCTTTTTCTCATTTATATTAACGATCTGCTGCTTTGCAGATGACAGTACGCTTATCTCTTCATTCACTTTGAACACTCGGACATCGGCTACTCAAACGAATATCCGCAGACAGCAGGAAGTCATTCAACTTAACAAAGACCTGGAAGAAGTCTTATCTTGGGGTGACAGTAACCAAGAGGAATTTAACGCTACAAAAACCCAGGCGGCAGTTTTTTCTAAAAAAGTTAACATTGCTGAACTCGACATAGTTATGTCGGGGCACTTCATTCCTCTAACATCGTCACTCAATTTGTTGGGCGTTAATTTGGGAGCAAGTATGTCCTAGCATGAGCATGTTGCAGGCATAGCAAGGAGAGCTTCTCAAAAGTTGGGAATATTATTTCGAACCAGAAAGCTTTACACTCCACAACAACTGCTAATTCTTTGCAAAGCTCAAATTCGACCAACTATGGAATACTGCTCCCATGTTTGGGGCTCCGCTCCCAAACATACACTGCATTTGTTGGATTCTATTCAGGGAAGAGCTGTTCGTCTGATGGGAGACTAGGAACTGACCGGCGGCCTTAATTCGAAGAACGGTTGGCGACTTAAGCCTATTCTACAAGTATTTTCATGGAGGGTGTTCGAAGGATGTGGTCGCGCTAATACTTCACATCCGTATGAGGTTTAGCTTGTTACTCCTCGTACAACGCTTTTCAAGCAGTCTTTTATATGGAGAACATCATCCCTTTGGAATAATTTGCTCAGGACTGTGTTTCCCACCGAGTACAATTTACAGCGATTCAAGAACAACGTGAATCGCTTTTTCCGCACACGTGTCGCTCCTGTAGCGCTTTAGGGACTTCTTCCCTGCAGCACGTGTGCAAGACCCATAAAAAAAAAAAAAAATCGGTGATCTAGGGAGATACGTGCCGAAACGTACGACCTTTCGGAATATGATTTTTCACGAATACAGTATTTTCCCCAATAAGAGTAATATATTTAACAAAAATGTCGGTCGTTGATATTCCAAAACAAAATTCACATAAATGTTAGCTGAATTCATAAAAAAATTAAAAACCTTGGTGATTTTCTTGAAAACAAGTGTAAATTTTTTGTAAAAATTAGACAAAAGTGTGTCACCGTAGTTAAGAAAATTAAAATAAATAGCAGGCAAGTAATTTTCCAAGAAAAACGTAGTATTTTGAAAATTTTTAGAAAAGTCAGTTTGAATTTTCGGCTTTAGCACGGGGCAAAATTTTACACAGAAAGTTAAAAAAACTGACCTGCTGAATTGTCTTCTAAGTTGATTTTTTTGTAATTGATAGTTGTTGGAGTTATCTTGAGATAATATTTGAACAATTTGAACACTTTTATCAACATAAAAATGAATTTTCAAACGTGCTATATAAACTAATATTTTCAGACTAAAATAAATGCTTGAGCTTACAAAAACACAAAGTTTTTTACATATCACTTGTAATTAGTATGTTTTACACGTCGTCGTTATAGATACAAGTCCGATCTCAACTACCCGACACAAGTGGACTGACCAAAAATTCAAAAGTCAAAATTGTTGTGCAAATCTCGTTACTTTTTACACAATAAGGTAATAAAAATAAATAGGTGCAATATTTCAAATCCTAATACAGTGGTTAAACAGCTGGACTTCCTTCATTGTCGGTTTCACAAGTATTTTGCCCGCATATTTTAGTCTTTTGATTTACGACCATTGAAAGAATACCATATTTCTTTGTACTATATTAAATTTCCTTCCATAAGGGCAGTTTATCATATTTAAATAAACAGATGATTTAATCTGAAATGTCGGAGAAAAAATATGGAAAGTTTTGAGATGACGATATTGACAAATCGTGTACCATTTATTTCCCTAAGTTTTCCCTTAGATGGTGCATAGATTTTAAACATCCGCTAAAACACCTGTACATAAACGAGGTTAATTAAGTATATAAGTTGTGAAATGCCTAGTATTCGAGTTACGCGTGGTTAAAGTTTTAGAGTTGACTGTAATTTGGGGACCCTCAATGGTGAAAAAAAATGCAAAAAATCTCGAACTGATTTTTTCGCCATATAAAAATATTCACACTTGTATGTATTTTCGTTCCAAAATGTGAAAGTTTGCAGTCAGACACCCATTTTAAAATAAACTTTTAAGTCTGGAATTGTAACACATTTATCCTTTTTGACACAGAGAAAAAGTTTCTTGTTATGCAACATCTCTAAATACCAAAAATTTCTTTTGATAAAAATTACCTTTCCCTTTTTTCTTTGTTGTTCTTAATCTTCGACAAGGTGCATCAAGGTGCACTCAGGTGGTAACCCATTTTATCCGTTCCAATAGTGACAGTTCTTTATCTAAAATTTATTGCCCCCTTTTAAAACCCTGATCCAATTTTGCATAAGAAGACAACTCAATTTTAGGTTACCTGGCGGGGTGTTTCAAAAGGTACCTTTCTGTTATTCACTGGAAGTCAAAAATTAATGTGGTGCATTTGTCCATTTCATCGGTCAAAAGTTTCTATATATTTTTTTGAATATACTAATTTCATTATGATAAATGGATTTTGGTAAAGATTATTGCTTATCATTTATGGTTGTGTATCACACTGTATTAGAAAATACAACGATACCTCTCTCGATATCGCGTCCACATATATTATCTGCAATCTTATTAAATCAGAAGATGATAACAAGTCCTTGATATGTAGGCACTTCACAGACTACTACTTAGTTTGTGTGGAAAAAGAAAGAAAGATAAATATTATAAAACAACGTAAGTTATTAGGCCTAGAACATATGGAGAGAGGAGTTCCATACTGAATACTAACGCTTAGACTTCAAGAGAAGATGGAAAGGTAATGCGGGTGAGATTGAAGACATTTTTTCTTCCATAACATAAGAATCTGATACGGTATAAAAACTTAACAACCAAACTTTTCAACAGATTTTACATTTACTTGAAAATTGTTTTCCAAGATACTGAAAAATATGAGAATAACTTACCAAACTGACTTCTCATCCATGGATATAACGGACTAGGTAGCGAGGAAGCAGTATTCGCTGGTGCTTGCTGAGCCTGAGGCGGCTGTTGCATTGAAGGTTGCTGATGAGCAGCTTGCTGATGCATATTTGGATTTTGCTGACCCGCATACATCATATGTTGCTGTTGGTGATGTTGTTGATGATGTGCTGGATGTTGTTCTTGCATATGGTGACCCATATGATGATTGCTGAGGTTCTGCGTGGTATCTAAAGGGGGACTTCCTGTGGGGCCGAGAACCCCATTTTGGGTCACCGCTGCAGCTTGAAGCTTACAACTGGCGTAGACCACAGGTGTTTGGTGACCATTTGGAGCTGCAGCTGCACCCATGTGAGACATGTTACTGGGACTGTCGGGTCGGTAACCTGGTACGCAATCTATAGTTAAAAGAACAAAGAAAATAATTTATAGCAGTCAAGACCAAAGAAAGGATTTTAAAGTTATATCCGACTTAGTTATTATCGTGCAATTTTTGTTGTTAAATTGATATTTGTAAGGAAAAATTAAAATCATAAATTTTGAATTCTTTTTTTTAAATATTACCTTAGTTGCTAAACAACAATATAAATGTGACATTTTTGTTAATCACACCCTGTATGTTTATAAATATTTAGAATGCCTGTACTTTGTACTTAAATTAAGTAGTTCTCAAGAAAAATGTAACTTTTTTAACTCTAAAACGGCCTCGACCTCTGATACCACCATTAATGCATGCTCAAACAAAATGTTTTTCTGGTTGTTTCTGTCCTAGTTTTTGATTCTCTGCTTAGCTTTCAACGTCAATTTCTAATGAACATATGTAGTCATGCCGTGAATTAAATCAGATGAGACAAACTGTCAAGATATAAAAATAGCTTTGCCGCCACTTTCATTGTGTTAGCTATAATGAAACAGACCTATCTTTTCAAGTGTTTCTCTTAATTTAAAGCAATTTTCCATCATTGACTAATAGAAAAAGTTTAACAATTTTACTACTTACTTATTTTACCAGAAATCAAAAAATTTCTAGTTAATCTGGAGGTAAACATTGTTAAGTAGGGGAAAGATAACTTAAGGAAAAGACAGATAAGAGATTTTACTCGAAAATTGATCGCTTGGAAGCTATTGTTTATTAAATTTAAAAATTGCCAGTTTTTAGACATCAATTCCTCCGAAATTAGTATATTTAGAAGCCGATTATGTCACATCAAATACGAAACTAAAATCGCCAAAAAAAATGCATTACATAAATAATTTATCTTTGTTGATTTCAACTGTTAAAGTGGGTGTAGTTTTAAAATCGCCCAGTGAATCAAAATATAAATAAAAAAATATTATACAGTTTTATTAGTTACTTTTCAAAATAATCTGCATTTATGTTCTCTTGAATTAAAAAAAATACTAGTTTTTATTTTTTGTTTGGAGATTAGAATAGTTTGTTAATTCAATTAATGGTGTGAATTGTTTTATTATTCCGTACATCTAATTTTCAATATAACTGTGACAACAATTATTATTTGTTTGTTTACAGGTACAGAAGTTTTTATTTTTTAGTGTTCCGTATGGAGCACTTATGTTATAAGATGACTTCGGTGTCTGTCTGTCTGTCACACCCGATTTTCTCCGAAACTATTTAACATAGAAAATTGAAATCTGGTAATAATATAGGAATTGATGGCCTCATCAGAGCCATGTAGTTTTGAGAGTTAAATTTTTTACTTAAGGGGTTAGTTTTGGGGGGTGAAATCGGAAGTGAAAAAAAATTTTTTTTACTAGGTCATCGAATGTTGTGTCAAATGAAAGCTTGTGAAAACGCGAGTAAAAAATATAATAATGTAATACTTGCGCGCACTTTTCTTTGTATTATTTTTAAAAAATTGCGAGAAATCGCTGTCCACCCGCCTTATCTCGAAAAGTACTTATCAAAAAATTTTGAAAAAATTCTGGAATATTCTCCACGGGGTGTAGATTGAACGAAATTATCACGAGTGCATTACCTTTAATAATTTATCTGGTATATATAAAAAAAAAACAAAGATTGGAAACAAACTTTGTTGAAAACTAATTTGGGGTGTGTTTTGTGAAGTCACTGATCACTCTAACAAAATTTTTTATTTTAAAAGCAATCAACGTACGGAACACTAATTGCGCAAGTTCAACTTGCACTTGACCGGTTATTTTTTATTCAGCCTATGATATTTAATAAATTTAAACCTCTCGCGAAGACTTTTTAAATATTGTGTTACACCCGATTTTCTCCGTAACTATATATTTGACATAGAAAGTTGAAATTTGGAACAGACATAGGAATTGATGGCTCAATCAAAGCAGTGTAGTTTTGAAAATTAAATTTTGACTTAAAGGGTTAGTTTTGAGGGAGCCAAAAAGGAAGTGGAAAAAAAAATGCAACGTCAACGAGTGGGGTGTCAAATGAAAGCTTGTGAAAACACGAGTTCAAAAATATATATGATGTAATACTTGCGTACATTTTTCTTTGTATTTTTTTTAAAACATGGCCAAAAACCTCATGTCCACCCACCCTATCTGAAACAGTACTGATCCAAAAATTTGGAAAAAATTCTGTAATGTTCTTCATAAAGTGTAGCTTGAGCGAAAATTATCGCGAGTGCATTACGTTTGAGAATTTATCTGGTATAAAAAAACTATGTGCCTTGACAATATCGAGGAGGTTTCTCGACAATATAGCGGAGATAACTATATTCCCATTACCGCGCGTCGCTCTTTTAGAGACAAAATAATTTTATTTTATTTGTTTATAATTAAATAAATAGTTAGATAGTAAATATTTATTTTGTACTTTTATTACTAGGTTCTAGATTGATTTATATATTTAGGATAATATTTAAGTAGTACATATTTCTTTTTCACTTTTATTACTTGATTGTGGATTGAGCCAAAATGATCTATTGGCTATTAGGTAGCTAAGATACTGTAACTATTATAAATTATTGACTAAGAAAAAACGTGAAAATATATATTGGATCTTAAGATGTCAGGATCTAATTAACTTAGCCAAGGTAAGGATTTAATTTTATTTCAAAGGCAATCACTAACTGTATAAGTTTTGACCATTTTTTTTTTTAATATTTGCCAACACTATTGGGTTATGTAAGTTTATGCTCTCGGAGGTGGGTGATCATTTCCCGTTGTAACAAAAACATATAACAGTAATTTGTAGTGTTTGCTTATTCTCTTTGTGCTCAAGACTGTTTTACGTTTTAAAACGTAGGCTGAAAATTTTTTGGTCTAGCTACTTAAAACACTTTTTTTTTGCAAAATTCGACTTTATTCATCAATATAGTCTCCTTCAAGAGCGATACAATCAGTCCAATGCTTTTCTAACATTTCTATATCTTCCTTCTAGAAGGATTCATCTTTTCCTTCAAATTAGGTCTCACTTTCGGCGATAACTTCTTCATTGAAGCCAAATCTCTTTCCCGCGAGTATTTTTTTGAGGTCTGCGAATAAATAATAGTCGCTGGGGGCCAAATCCGGAGAATATGGTGGATAAGGGAGCAATTCGAACTTCAATTCATGCAATTTTACCATTGTAACCATTGACTTGTGATACGGTGCATTGTCTTGATGAAAGAGTACTTTTTTCTTGTTCATTTTGGGGCCGTTTCTTTGGGACTTCTGCCTTGAGATGCACCAAAAACTTTATATAATATTCGTTATTGATGGTTTTTCCCTTCTCAGCATAGTCGATGAAAATTATTCCATGCGTATCACAAAATACAGAGGCCAAATCCTTCCCAGCCGACTGTTGTATCTTTGGTCGCTTCGGGCGGCTTTCACCGGCTGCTTCCACTTAGCTGACCGCTGATTTAATTCCGGTGTGTAGTGGCGGATCCATGTTTCATCCGTTATCACATATCTCATGAAAAAATCCTTTTTGTTGAGCCTAAACAGGTCCAAACAACGCTGAGAATCATCAACACTTTGTTTTGGTCCACTGTGAACAAACGCGGTATCCATTTTGAACAGATCTTTCTCATGCCCAAATATTCATGCAAAATATGACTAACACTTTCTTTTGATATCTTTAGAGTGTCAGCTATCTCACGCAGGTTCACTTTACGGTCATCCAAAATAATTTTGTGGATTTTTTTGATGTTTTTTTATGTAACCTCCTAATTTGGGCACCAGAGCGTTTAGTATCATTTGTATCTGTACGACCACGTTTAAATTCAGCATACCAGTAAATGATGAGTGATTTTCCAGGGGCACATTGCTTTGCTTGAATAGTATTTTTCCCATCAAAAAACAGTGTTTAATTATCACACGAAATTCGATTTTTTGCATTGCTTTGAAAATATTAAAAGTAGTGTCACTAAAACCACCGTAACTTGTAAGCTAATCGTCGAAATGTCATGAAATTTTGACACGCAACGTTTGAAGGTTGGTACTTCTTAAAAATCATATGGATTTTTTGAAAAGGGCGACATCTATGTGTTATTCATTCGATGTAGTTCTGTTATTACCATGAATTAAATGATATTATATTTCGTTAACCAATTTGTTTTATTCTTGTTTGGGAAATTTAACTTTGTTCTAATCTAAACCTCACATGAGACATATTTGGTTCAGATTATTTCTTATAGAATTTTCAAGATATATAAACACTGAATTCGGTTAATGTAGGTAGCGATCGTAAATAGACTTAAAATAAATACTCCACCGAAACTAGAACCTATATACGTAAACAAATATAACATCGAATTCTTCGTCATCGAAAGAACAAAACAATTATATGAGAACCGCTTGAGACAAAAAATAACTCTACACCCAAACAACGAACAAGAAAGCAGAGATCAACAGTGGACATTCATAAAAAAAAAACATTATTAACGCGGCAAAGGAAACCTTAGGCCAGAGATAAGTAAACATCAAAAAAACAACTAAAACACCTTGGTTAACGCCAGAAGAGAGTTGGCAAATAAGAAAAAGAAGGTCTATATACATTACATACACAACAAAACCCAAGATAACTGGAACGCATATATCGCAGAAAGAGACTTAATGAATAGAAGAAGAAAAAAAATTGAAGAAGAATATTGGGAGACATTTACTAAAGGGATGAAAAGTGATCTATATGGCGCTCAAAGAAAAGTCTTAAAAATGATAAGACGGAACAAACATGATATAAAAGACACGATACAAACTAAAAAAATTATAATTCAAGAATGGCAAACATACTTCGAGAAAATATATAAAGAAGAAGAGGATAATAAAGTCATACTTGAAGAAGTATGGAGAAGTAAAATATGGAGGAGAAAAACCTACATCAACAACTAGCACAGCTCTTTACAACATAGTAAAAAATGGACAAATACCTACAGATTGGAAAACTAGCATAACAATCCCAATAATCAAAAATGGGCAAAAGACGTTACCCGAAAACTACCGCGGAATAATGCGTAAAAGTAGTAACAGAAATCACACTAGAAGAAATCAGCAAGGATATTCAAATAAGAGAGGAGCAACAGGGATTCAGCAAAAATCGATCGACCATAGATGTCATATTTATATTGAGTCAGATAATGGAAAAAGAATTTAACAAACCTGTATATATGTGTTTTGTCGACATAATTCAAGTCTTCGATAGAGTGCAATTAACAGGTCTTATAAAAATATTACAAGAAAAGTCAGACAAACCAAAAGCTAATAAAAATCATACCTGACATTAACACAGAATGCAAAACAAATATAAAAGTGAGACATCTACTGAGCAAGGAAGTATGCTAAAAATAAACGTCGGAATAAGACAAAGCGATTCATTTAGTCCCTTCTTCAACCTCGTCATGAACAGAATAGTGGAGAATCTTCCAAAAACTAGAGGAAATAAAAAGTGCCACACACACTTCCACGCAATCTGCTACGCCTCATCTTCTGAGGACAACCTTCAGAAGATCTTTCATGGCTTCAATTTGGAAGTGAGAAAACTAAACATGATTATTAACACAACTAAGACAAAGAATTATTAAGATCCAAGCTGGAGATCGAAGGAAGTATTATTGAACAGGTTAATTAATTTAAATACCTGGGAACAATGATAACAAGCTACGGAGACTTAAACAAGGAAGTAAAACAACACTCTATGAAGGCATAACTAATAGCAGATTGCTTGACGGATATACTCTGAAAAAATAAATACCTCACAGTGGAAATCAAAGTAAGAATATACAAGACAATAATAAGACCGATCCTCATATAAACTGTAAAAACAAGAGCTGACACATGTAAAACAGCACAAATGATGAAGACAACAGAAATGAAGGCGATTAAAGACTTACATGGAAAAACTATCCACGACCAAATCCGCAACAAACATCTACAAGAACTAAGTAAGAACCAAGAACTATTCAAATGGACCAGAACTAGAAGAAAACAATGAAATAAACATGTAGTTCGGGTGGACGACAACATACTGGTAAAAAGGGCCAAACTCAATAAACCTTGCGGTAGAAGAACTAGGGGTAGACCTCCGAAAAGGTGGAAAGAATGCTGGACGTCCACATCGAAAGAGACTTTTATGACACACCATATAAGAAAGAAGAAGAAGAAGAATATTCGACTGCTGGTTACAGAGAAAAAGTATAATTTTTAGAATCATTTCTAAACTGGTACCGGATGAAATGACAATTACATGAAATAATAAAATCATAATTACACCATTTACCTGGAGTTCCATCCATTTGCTGGGCCTGGTAATACCCCGCATTCCTAATGTCCATTCTATCGTATGGGGGAAACCTTGGGTACGGCATACCCTGAGGGGGTTGTCCCGCCGCAGGGGGCCCTCCGTAATGGTGCGGAGGAATCCCTTGCCGCAATCCCACCACAGAAGGGTCTCCCGCGCAGGCGCTGGGGTCTGTTTGCACAGCTCCACCACCCTGGGGTACCTGTCCATAATGATGTTGTTGATGTTCGGCTGAGACGACGCCTCCATTTCGCATGTCTGGCATATAATTAGCGAAATACGAACTCATGCTACTTCGAGTTTAATCACAGATATTTAGCTTAATTTTTTTGACACACCGTGTATTGGCGCACCTGAATCACATCAGACGACACTTTTAATGCATTTTATACACAACTACTTACACTTTCACTGTTATTTTACTTTGTTTAAAGCGCGCACTAAAATTTTAAATTAGGGTATTTGTATTATCCTTCTCAGTGATAACGAAGGGATAATCCTTCCTCACTTTTTTCTATCCAACATAAAAAATAACTCTCATATGTCCCTGAAACAAAAAAAAAATACTATTAGAATAGATCATCTTTATATTTACCATTAATGCAGAAAAGTTAAACTAGAGGACGAGACATCAAGTCGAGGCGTCAAAAATGCATATAATAATTTGCATTCGGATGATGTGGTAGTAACTAGTTTTAACAAGGCAATTTAAACAGTTTGTATGGATATTATTATGTTTGGATTAATTCTAAGTTTGACACTTGTTAAACACGAATTAATTATTTACATTTTATAAAAATAATAAATAAAATACCTCAGATTTGAAAAGAACATAGATAACACCAATCCACAAAGGGAGATGAACTAGCTGTCAAAACTATAGATATATATCAGTACCCTCAGTCGAGTCTACGGAAAAACTTTAAGAAATATAATTGAGGATGAATATGGTCACCACGATTGAACAACAATCTGGTTTTAGAGCTGGTAGATCGTGTGTAGACAATTTATTTAGTGTAATTCACTTAAACGAAAAAAAGACAACAATGAACAGAAAGCTCCATCTACTGTTTGTGGACCTAACCCTATGATGCCATCTGAAAAAATTATGACAAATATTAGAACGAACAACCATAAACAGCACAGCAATCGCCGCAGTAAAACAGCTATACGACCGGTCATTTTCCCGAATAGAGTTGAGAAACATGCTATCGGAAAATTTTTCCCTAACAAAGGGTGTCAGACAGAGCTGCCGTCTGTCTCCTATATTATTCAAAATTTATCTGACTGAAGCATTGGAGAGATGGCAAGGAGCATGTGGAGAAATGAGAATACAACTGACCAACGAAACAACGTTTTACACTCTATATTTTGCAGACGATCACCTGGTTCTTGCTCAGGATAAGGAAGACCTTGAATTTATGACAAGAAATGTGTTTGAAAATTATAAAAACTGGGGTTTAATAGTTAA